>OX442315.1:11592227-12220946 GCA_949358305.1 Strigamia acuminata | reverse complement strand
CCTCCTCATCCTTTTCATCACCGCCTTCTCAATCTTGTCCGCAACTATTCTTTCCACCTTCTTGGCACCTGGTGTCCTTGGTGTCAAGAGCGACCTCTGAAAAACGAGGAAAGAGAATTAACGAATACACAAATAAATAGGTGGGCGATAATTTTGATAGAATACTGACCCTTCTTCTTTTTGCGGGAGTGCCCGCTTTCTTCGAATCCACCGAGCGACGTTTATTAGACGCCCCGGAACAAATGATCGTCGACGGCGGCGGGGAACTACCGATCGTCGACGGCGGCGACTTATAGTCGACGCACTGCAAAATGGAGACAGGAGACGACATGGTGGGTTCCATTTTTTCTTCCATGAAAAAAAAAATAAAAAAAAAAAAAGTAATAAAGTGAAAACAAAACACGCGGGATTATGGTTTTAATGTCGGGAACCTGGAAATCGAGACGCCATTTTTGTCAACGAAACGTTATATTTTATTACGTTTCAATAACGAGAATGGCCACTTTTGACTGACTAAAAAATTGATAAAAACGATAATTTATGACGAAAAGAAAAAGAAAGAAAAGACGCTATTCCGGTACTGGGAACCGGGAATTCCCGAAAAAAGAGAAAACAAAAACCCCGCGCGAGACGTTAAACTCAATATCGCTTGGTTTCTGTTGGCGGCGACGACAACAACAACGTGGGGCGGAAAAATAAAAAATGGCTACGCGCGTGGCTCGCCAAATTCCACGTGGATATGCGTTTGGGCGCGTGTTTGGACGTGCATTTAGGAGTGCGGGTGGGCGAGTTTTGTGTGTGTATGTGTGTATGTGAATATGTGAAATGGTTAACTTACCTTTTAACGTTCTCACACGGTTGGTCGACAGTGAGCGAGTGTGAGCAAGTGAGTGGATGAGTCCACGCGACAGATGGCGGCAACGGCCAAACTTATTTATTTATTTTATTTTATTTTATTTTATTTTATTTTTTTTTTTCTTTTTCTTTTTCTTTTAATTAATTAATTTATCAATTATTTTAATAATTCACCAATAAATATTTTTTCTTTAATTTTCACCCATTTTATTTTTCAAACACGCGCGGTTGTATACACGCGACGCTAGCGACGCGTTTAACCCGGTGTCGGAACCATTAACCACAGCGAAGCAAACGAAGCACCTCGACTCGCGCATTTACCGTAAGTAAACAATCGATTGTTTCCGGAGGGAATTTGTCCGAATTGAATCAATTCGGCAATTTATCGATCGAGGGTTTGAACAATTGTTCGATAGACGAATTTGAGGAGGAGCGAACAAACAAACAAATAATTAGACAGACGGGCGCGATGAAGCGTAGCGAGTGTTTCTCGCCTCCGCGTTGACGGAACGCGACATACATACCAGATTTCGGCAACAACTGTGGCACAATAACTCGAAAACCAACGTCCAATCTAGCCTGACCGAACAACGCAAAACAAAACACTACAAAATCAATCAAAATAACAAACAAATAGACGGTAAATTTAAAAATTCAAAACAAACAGAATTTCCAATTTCAAGTTGTTAAATCATCCTCGGTGCAGTGTTATTGCCGACATCGGGTTTATATGTTCCGTCAACATGCATCCCAGCTTCGACTCAAGTTTCTTCTCCGCTTATTTCGTTCAACTTTTATTATCTTTTATCTATTTATTTATTTATTTATGCTTATTTCGTTCAACTTTTATTATCTTTTATCTATTTATTTATTTATTTATTTATTTATTTATTTATTTATTTATTTATTTATTTATTTATTTATTTTTATTTTTTATATTTTTGTTTCCTAGATGGCAGACAGTGATGATGAACGATCGCGTCGAATCCGAGGACGGGGTAGGGCGGCGTGGAGGGGTGTCCCCTCGATTAACGAGATGTGGGCGTCGCCCCTACCCCGCCCTCAGCAGTTCGCACTTAGACGCGACGCCCAACCGAGGTGAGTAAATTGCAAATTGACACGATTGGTCGTTTGATTGATTGATTGATTGATTGATTGATTGATTGATTTATTTATTTATTCTTTGTTGCAGCCTTCCGCCGCCACCACGGCCGCCGATAATGCGACATCGAATTGCGGCACTTCGTGCGTCGGCGGAGGCGGAAGGACGCGCGCGTGCAACTGCGCGCAGCGACCGGGTCGGTTGAGTTTGCCGCCCAAGTGCGGGACCCGGCGTTGTCCTTGGTCATGGTGGCCACGGCGGCTGCCGCAGCGGCCATGACTCTGTCGCAGTCGACCAGAGCGACACGGGAGTCGGTGGCGGCGGTGGCAGGGGTCGTCGCGTCGGCCAACGTCACTGACCCCAACGTCGTGGCCGCCATTGAAGAGGCTGTCGATGCCGCCGTAGCCTCATCCGAAGCAGCCGAGGAGGTGCGACGGGCAACTTTGTTCGCGGCCGAGATGGCAACTCGTCACTTTAATTTTTAATTTTTTTTTTTCCTTTTTTTTTTTGTAAACAACTCGTTTTTATATATATATATACATATTTCTTTATTTTTTTGTGAATAAATCATTTTTAATTTTTCAAATCGTTTTCAATTTTAATTTTAATTTTCATAATCATATTTAATCATTAAAACTCGTTTGTAATTAACATGCACATGTTAAATTATCTATCGATTATTTTTTTAAATCAATATTGTTAAAATTCAGCATTAAATAAACAAACATAACATAACATCTTTTATACCAGACTAATCGAGATTCAAACAAACAAACACGCAAATATTAAATGCTACCACACCAAAACTAAAATAAAACTGCAAGTTGTAAACTCAGAAAAATATAAATTATTATTTTTTATCAGAAGTATTAAATATAAGCAAAAAAAAAATTAGTTTCGATCCGGAAAACTGTTTGTTTGAAATCTAATAAAATTAAAAAAAAAAAAAAAAAAAAAAAAAACAAACAAGCACAAAAAGAAATAAAATCGGTGTGTTTTAAACGCAGAACCATGCTTGATTGTTAAAAAGAACAACACCGTAATCAAAAACAACACCAAGAACACAGAAATTATTGTCAGATTAGTAATTCGCTGTGAATGACCGTTGATTGTTTTGGAACGCTGTCCGCAATTTTTAGCGTTTCTCCGCGCGGACGTGAAGAGGGCGCCACTCGTGTGACCGAAACAACGACGACACCAAACACACTGACGTCGAGAATTCGAGTAGCTTCGCTGTTTTGTCAGAGTCCACTCGAACCAGACTCGACGTGGACGAGGCTGCCACATTCCACGTGTGCGAGAGAAGACATCGTTGTGATTGGGGGTGCCGAAAAATGATGCGCTCGAACAACGAACAACACGATTGCGTCGCTATCAAACACCGACGTGCCCATTTGTCTGTAAAAAAAAGAACGAGTTTTAAAGGAGTGAAATAAATTAAAATTAAATTTAAAACATGTATTCGTACATTTGAGGAGCAGATTAGGCGAATTCACTTTTTCTTTCCGGCGCTCGACTTTCCCTTTCCTTTCCTCTTTCTCTTGCTCCTTGCCCGTTTCTCTTTCTCCTTCCTCGCCAGTTTCTTTTCTTCGTCTTCGTCCTCATCACTTTCCGCATCGTCCTCAAATTCAGAGTTTCTGTAATCTTCGTCGTCTTCTTTTTCCTCTTCACACCTTTCACCTGTTTCACGCTCTTCTTCCCGGCGTCTCTCTTCTCCACACCCCTCTCCTTCGTCGTTCTCGGGCTCGCCGACGACGACAAACCTCTCCTTCATCAGCACCTCATCAACGAACGAGAAATCTTTATTCTGCAAATAAAACGGGAAAATCAATATCCGAAAAGTGTCGACGTAGACGCGCGCGGTAGATTCACTCACCGACATGTCGTTCCATTGGTTTAACATCCCCAGCATCCGGAGTAAGTGGGTCTTGATGTCGGGATCGCCCCAATACTAAAAAAAAAAATAAAAAATAAAAAAAATATATACATAAATAAATAAATAAAAATAAAAATAAAAATAAAAATAAAAATATATATACTTGTTCCGCCTGAACCTGAGCCCGTATCGTAAAGAGCAGGAGAGTAAGCGAATGAATGGAGAACCGCATGCTCCCGTCGCGAAAGATTTTCATTTCGTGGTTATCGTCCCAATAGTTGGGATCGCTGTTGGGTTCGCTGCCCCCTTCCGCGACGGGAACCACCCTCGATCGCAACACCCGTTCCTCTCCCTGCGCATCGCCTCGTTGAAAAGATGATGAACGTGACGCCGAATCACCGTCGTTGTCGTCGTCGTCGTCGTCGTTGTCTCCGACGCGCTCTCCCTCTCCCTCTCCCATCCCCGGTGCCCATGCAATGCGATATCTGTGTTTGACCAACCAGTGGTCCTCTAGTCGGTCAACCACAGGCCTCGCAATGCAGAATGGGCACCGTTTCAGGGCCTTGTGCATTTTTTTCAACTTCTAGGAAACAGAGGAAAAAATAAATAAATAAATAAATAAATTAATAAATAAATAAATAAATAAATAAATAAATAAAACGAATCGACTAATTGATTAAATACCCACCGGCAACAGGAGATCGGGTCTACGCGAATAGTCCCGCAGATGCTTCCTGACTCTCTTGGAGATTTCATCCTCGCGCTTAACTGCGTCTAGGTGGTGATGTTGGCGCCAATGGCGGTACGCGTCCTCGCTGAAATATCCGTATTTCGACACCCCTAAGGTACGCGGGAGGGGAAAGGAAAAAAAAAAAATAAAAAAAAAATAAAAATTAGACAAAAAATAAACAAACAAACAAATAAGCAAATGTATGTTTCTCATTACCCGGTTGTTTGGCGCACAGAGCACAATAGAACGACTTCCCGCCCTCTGTCCGGAGTTTTTCTCCCTTCTTTCCTTTCCCTCCACCCTGGCGTCGTTGCCGTGTTGGCACCGCCCCCGTCTCCACCTCCCCCACCTTCCGGAGCACCCATTTCTGGAACTCTTCGAACCGTCGATCCAACTCCATCGACAAGTTGGACGGAAGGTTGGACGGAAGCCCACTCGGTCCTGCCCTGCCAGACGGCACCACCGAGCCCTGGGATGCAGATGCCTTTCGTATCTGAAAGAAATGGAAGGAACGATTGAACAAACGATCAAAGACAAATAGACCAGACAGGTTACCTTTTCCGTCGACCGCGTGACTCGAGTCTCCGACCTTTTCGACGCGGGTTCCCATAACGGTGATGCGGGCCGCTTCGACGCGGATCTTCGCGGCTTGGCGATGACACGCGCCAGTTGCTGTTCTTGCGGCGGCGGGGGGGCGATGGGCTCAGATGGTGGCACGGTGAAACACGGCGTCGACATAACCGGGCACGGCGCCGACATGACAGGACGTGGCATTGGTGTGAGGATCGGCAACTGCAGCCGTTCCAACCTCACGACGGGGCACATTAAAGGCATTTTGCCTAATGTCGCCGTTGGTTGAAGTGGTGGCGACCGCGGCGGTGACAGGTCTGGTGACGACGGGACCGTCACAACGCTTGGCATCGTCCAAGTGCACCCTGATGTGCTGGGCAACGACTGGAGAAAAAAAAAAATAAATAAATGAATAAACGAACAAACAGACGGGCAAATAAATATACGATATTGCATGTCGAATCCAAGTTTGTGCGCGGGTCGGATTCATACGATCAATCCGCTCAATGCGCGCGCGGCAAATTAAATTTGCGGGTTAAATTATAGTGCGCGCGCGGGAATTATTAATTTACGTCAAATCAACGTGATCGCTTTTCAATTTCAAATTGGAACGCGATCACGTTGATTGTCAAAATAAAATGGTCAGTTACTACGTTACCTCGAATACTTCCTTTTCCACCTTCTCAACGGTCTTCCGTTTCTTTTTCGCACCCCCTTTCCTCACACACTTCCTCTTCTTCGGTTCCGTCGCCGTCTCCTTCTCCTTTTCCTTCTCCTCCACTGCCTCTTCCACCGCCGTTTCCTTCCACGTCTCCTTCTCCTTCTCCAACTCCACCTCCATCTCCGGCCACACTATTCCCATCTCCTCCACTGTCTCTTCCACCACCGTCTCCTTCTCCTTCTCCGTCTCCGACACAGTCTCTTCCACCGCCTTCTCCTTCTCCGTCTCCGACACAGTCTCTTCCACCGCCTTCTCCTTCTCCGTCTCCGACACAGTCTCTTCCACCGCCATCTCTTTCTCCACCTCCTTCTCCGGCACAGTCTCTTCCACCGCCTTCTCCTTCTCCGTCTCCGACACAGTCTCTACCACCGCCTTCTCCTTCTCCGTCTCCGACACAGTCTCTTCCACCACCGTCTCCTTCTCCACCTCCTTCCCTGACACAGTCTCTTCCACCGCCTTCTCCTTCTCCGTCTCCGACACAGTCTCTTCCACCGCCATCTCCTTTTCCGTCTCCGACACAGTCTCTTCCGCCGCCCTCGCCTTCCCCACCTCCTCCACGATCTCATCCACAACCCCCCCCACAATCTCATCCGCCGTCCCATCCGTTTCTCTAAAAAAAAAAAATAAATAAATAAATTGTGAGACGTTGCGTGCAAGACCCGAAGAGCGCGTGGAACTCACGTTTGTGGCAGGCTCGATGACCACACGGAATGCCCCGTGCTTTGTGATAGGTCCAAGGCACCGTCGTCGTTGGGTCCGTCCTGGTAAGAAACGAGTAAATATAATTACAAATGTGTGCATAATTAAAAAATAAATAAATAAATAAATAAATAAATAAAAATGAAAAAAGGGGGCCAAAAAGACGCCCACAATTAAAATGACTAACTTGTACTAAAAAAAAGAAAAGGAAAAAATTAACCAATAAATGAATTAAATTTAAATAGACCCTGACATTAAATGTGTCGGTAAAGAGCACGCATTTGATGTGCGCGCCTAACTCGAGATGACGCGCGTTGGTTGGTCGTTTTCACATTTCGTCTGCGCCGATCGTGTCGGAAACATGAGAGTCAAGAACACTCTTGTAAACTCGACTTTGATTCTTTAGCCTACCGTTGCAGTTGCGGGTTCATGGTCCGGTGCCCCGGAAGACGCGATGCATTGTGCGACTCGAAACAAGACGTTCGACATGACTTCGGACGCGGCCTGACAGGAAACAAGCAAATGTGAATATTCAAACGGATTGAAAAGAAAAAGAAACAAAACAGAAAAAAAAATGCATATACTGTATACAGTATATCTGTGATTACTCTGCGGGTCTTTGATAGCGCGCGGACTTGTTTTAAGGCGTGGGGATGAATGCGGATTTTGTGAATAACGTGTGGGTCCCGTATAGCGCATGGGGCCGATTGTTACGTTTCCGAAACATGATCGTCGTTACGCGCGGGACCAATAGTCAAGTCTCCGAAGATATTGTTAAAAAATTGACGAAATGTTGTTGAAAATTGACGAATTTTGATGGAAATTGACTAAATTTTGACCAAATTTGACAAAAAAATTGGTTAATTTTGTTAAATATTGACGAATTTCGTAATCTTATAATTTTTCATGTTTGTTTGAATTGAAGCGCAGGTCTTTAATAACGCACGGGACCATTTATTTTTAAATAGCGCACGGGTGCGCTATTTACAGATAAACGGTATCCTCGATTTGTACACGTGTCTTCGGTGGGACAATTTTAGTTCACGAATAACGCGCGCGGGCCTCTGATCGTACACATGAGAAAATTTGTCCCCAGATAGCGTGTGGATGCACTATTTGGAGATATACGGTGTATAATTTCTATTTTTCTAATTCTAATTCACTCACCGTCCCTGCATCTCCAACGATGGCCTCCATTATTGCCCGCCTCTCTATCAGCCTATCCACCCGCCTCTCCACCACCCTCTCCACCAGCCTTTCGTGGTACAACACCACCCTGGACTCGGAGGGTTGAGACTCGCTGAATTCCGTGTCTTGGGATTCCTCCAGCATCGGCTCTGTTGGTTGCGATTGCGAGTCGTCCAGAATCGACTCCACTGGACGTCGTCGAGATGTGTCCATTGTGGCCTGATTAAAAACGAGCAAATATAATAAATAAAAAAATAAAAATAAAAACAAAAAATAAAAATAAAAATAAAAAAATGAATAAAAATAGAAAAAGAAAAAGAAAAATCAATTAAAAGAAAAAAAAAAATGGGGGGGGGGATGGGGGGGGGGGGAGGGAAGGGAGTGGACACGTAAAACAAATTGAGACGCGGGGCGTCGAACGACAAAAAATTGGACGCGCGTGTTCGCGTATTTTCGCGCGCACAAACATGGGAGAATGGGTCACAATTGCGTCGATCGCGCCAGAACCAGCAACGAAAGCTTATCCTCGCAAAATTAATTTTGATTATGGGCCAATTCTTTCACTCACCGCCGTCGACGCTTCCACAGTGACCAACCTCTCGTCCACGTGCGGTTCCGTGTCCTGGAACGATACGAATGTGTATGAATAAATCAGCGTTTAAAAAATAAATAAATAAAATAAAATAAAACAAAGAAAGTTTAGAAAAATGGAAAATAGCGGGTCCGTACCCCGGACCGTGCCCATTTCCACGCGGATATTAGAATTTATTCCTATCCCGACGTGGCCCCTCTCCACGGATCTCAGATTTAATTGTCGGAAGAAAAATTTGATCACTACTTTGCAATTGGCATTCGATGCTGTTAAATGGTTGGAGAATCGGGACCGTTTGTCATTGCTTAAAATTGGCACAGATAAGAGATCGCGCATAAATGGGACAAAAAAATTAAATTTAAAAAAATGAAATTTTTACACGTGATATGAATCAATTTTTAATGTCCGCGCGGAAATAAATAAATTATTTTCTATTTTTATTTCGCGAATTAGGCAGAAATATTTATTTATTTATGTGTTTGTTTATCTATTTTTCATCAATAATAATAATAATAATAATATTGTTAATCGTGAGACAATTTTTCCACTCACCGTCATCGTGGTTGCAACTTCGGTTGACCCCTCCTCGGTTTCTAATTTTTCATTTTCCATCTTCCCACCTTCCGTCTCTTTGTTTGCGTCGGATGTCTGTAAGGGAGAGAAAATAAAAAATAAAAATAAAAATAAAAACATTTTTCGTTTGTGTCGGCATATTCCGCTCTAAACGCGCGATTTGAAAACGACCACAAATCCGTGCTCGACGACGGTGCGTGGCAACGAGTGGACCAATACGGTATACACGTGTGCATATGAATCGATGAATCGTGTATAAATCAATAAATAAAAAATGTATACATTCGTCTAATTTTAATAAACCTCGTTCGCCGTCGATCGGGTAAAAATCATCCACGTTACACCGCAAACGCTCACTCACGTACACTCCCGCGACCAAACACAAAAATCCATGCGCGTTGTTCGACGACCACATGTGTGCACACGTACGACCACGGACGCGATTCATTGACAAAAATATCGCAAAAATTCGTAAAAGCCGCCCAAATTTACCTGCGGAGACGCGACCGAGCATAAACTTCCCGCTTCCATTTCCAGTTCATGTATGCTCGCTACCAGTTTGTTGACGCGACACCTGTTGGCGATTCCGCGAATGATTTTGATTCAAAGTCTCCGATTTACACCCGTTTTTAAGAGCTACGATGTTTTGGTTTTGGAGTCGGCTATGTGATCGTTTTTTAATTAAAAACGAAACAATTTTGGGTCAGACGATAATATTTTGGGCTCCGTTATAATTTCGAGCGCGCGATCGTGAGCGGGGTGCTGTGATGCCCACTTCACTCCAGTCGCGTTTAAACAAACCAACAAGTTCGGGTTTCTGTCCCCTTTACTCATTTGTTTATTTTGGAGTTTTTATCGTGGGTCAAAAACGTTGACCAGAGGCGACGTCACATGTACAAAAGGGCAATAAAAGTACAAGTTTACTCGAATGGAGAAAACATTGCGTATATATAATATATATTATATATATATATATATATATATATATTTATTTATTTATTTACTGTCTACGCGCGGCCACATAAATAAATTCAATGGGAACCCCGTGGAATCGTGTGTTGCATTCACGCCCAATAGATGGCGTTGTTTATTTATTTATTTATTTATTTATTTATTTTAACTAATGCAGGTGTAACATCCGGTTGGTCCGGCGTGCGACGAGAGACTGGGCGGTGTTTAAGTTTGACTGTTTATTATCGACGAATAGAGTAAACAATAAGTAAATTCTTCGAAGACGGAGAACATCGGGAGAAGTGGGTAACACTAAAACTCGATTGAAACGGGCAAAAGACGGTAGAGAGGCGCTAATAAATCCGTTCGAGTGACATCGGGTCGTGAAAACGACCTAACTAGCTTCGATTAACTGGCAGGAACTAATAAACGTTTATTCGAGTCGACAGTCTAAACGGGCATAAACTGTCTAAAAGTGATGGTGACGGGAGCAGTTCGGGACGGGAATTGGTAAAACCCGAAAACAGAGAAGACTCGCAACAAAAGCAATGGCCGCCGTTGGAAACGACGAGAAATAAGCGTCAGCGGATGAAGACAAACTAGGTCGGAGCCCGGGAGGAAAAAAAAGCCGCGAAAACAAGCACAACAGGTGAGTAAAATTCGGATGCCTGAGTTCAAATAAATCCCGGGGAAATAAACTGAAGAGTGTACGTTTTTTCTAGGACAATAATGCGGGTCCATCGGGGAGAGAATAGGACGCACCGCGGTCCTCTCACAACTATATTGGAAATAGAAAGGGACAACGAGGACGCATTTGTCGACAACGAAGCGACAGAGAGTGGAAAATAGGAAAGGAAGGGCAATTAGATGAGTTCTTTTTACATCACATACTTCTGACAGCGTATTAAAAAACAGATTGTTCTCATTTTTGCAGGAAACACGATGCGCAGACGGTTTGCTACGTGTCATTCTCGGTTGCTCGCGACAGGTGCCACACGGAGTCCTCGCGTCGTTCTTGCGTGTTGACACACATACATACTCGCGCGCGCATACACACAAGGCCATTCGAATCGATGTTACAGAATCTGGAAGAAATTTAACGAATTTGCGTGCATTGTTTTTCGCACAACGTTGCTGAAGGACCGTTCATCCATCGAAATTACGGGTGCATGTAGAAAAAAACTGATTTATGACTTTATTTCTATTTTTCATACAGGTTAACGATGTTAAACCGAGTGAAATAATGCGGATCGAATCTTTTTAATACGAGTTGATTTATTTGGTTTGAACGAATTGAATTAATTTATCTTGAATTTCAGGTGGAAGAAAAACAAGTGACCGACTAGATATAAAATCGAGTGTTTCGCGACACCTGGAACGAAACGAGTTGTTGGATGGGTGAAATATGATCAGAAAATGTATAAATATTTGAATTTTAACCAGACGTTTTATGATTGCAGGATTTTGTTAAACTGATTGATTAATTGCAACCTAGACGTGGCGTGTTGCCTCCTAGTGGACGATGGTATCAGCTCCTGGTGCGTCAACAAGAAGGACGTGCAGTCTGTGTCTCCTCTACGACGACACCGAGTCTGGTCGCTCGAAATGCTCCGTTGCGATGCCGGGCAATGGGCCGCTCAGCACGTACACGCTCGTCGACGGCGCGCGTCCCATCGCTGCGGACCCGGGGTGCTGCAAGGAGAAGACAGGCAGACGGATAGATGGAATTAATAATTAAATTGAAAATTTGATTCAACTTTTGGGGTGACTAAAACTCAAAGACAAAGTTTGTAATTTACTCGCATCGAAAGATAAATTAGTTGTCGTTGTTGTTGTTGTTGTTGTTTTTTTTTTCAAAATACAATTTATTAATAAAATATTACACGATGATTGTTCCACATTGATTATTTGTTGATTATTTGTTTTACAATTACACTTTCAATTCTCGGTGAGCAGTTCTTTGCGTTCCGACGCGTCGCTATCGAGATTGATGTCGGGTCTCGTTCGATTGGCTGCGTTCAAATCAATCAAAACTGTGAACACAGGGCCAACGCAAATCGCGAAATCCACACGCACATAAAAATTGAATTTGAGATAAGTGGCCACGATTGATTGGGTTTATTTGATCGCAAAAAAAAAAAAAATTTAATTCGAATGAATCTATCGGTGTTAAAAACGACACGACCGGTTTGTTAGTTAGCCGATTGGTGAACAATTTGCGAAACACGCGCGACACGTGGGGGCGTATTTCTCGGCACCCCCTATCACCACGACGTCTTCTTCGCCCGACGTCCGCTTCGTGAACGCGGCTTCCCCTCGACACCGGTAGCACGTTGCCTTCAGCTTCACGATGTGCTCTGATTTCGGGAGCAAATCGCAGACTTGACCGAACGGGTTCAACTTGAAATCCCCATCGAGGGCCGCGATTACCACAGTCTTTCCTTTCTCTGCCATTTCTTGACAGAATTGTACCAAGTCCTCGAAAAACTGGCCCTCGTCAATCCCGATAATCCCGAAATTTTCGGATTGTCTTCGGGCTTCCGCGAGGTTTTCGACGGCGCGCGCCGCTCTCGATTTTCCGTCACGAGCGACGATTTCTCCGGGAATGTGGCGGTTGTCGATTTTGGGCTTCAATAACAACGCTTCTTCTCCTTCTAGGCGCCTCAAGAGTTCAGTTGTTTTCCCTGCAAACATCGGGCCCACTATTAACTGGATATTGCCTCGTGGTCGATCCTCGATGGCCGACGTCGACATCTCGTCTTGTTGCGTCTACCATCGAGGAAAAAGAGAAAGAATTTAAACGAATAAATGAAAAACGAAAAACTGACAAAATCGTGAGTCCGACTGCAAAACTAAAATTGGATAGAGATCGAGAACAAAATGGCGGTGATAGTGGTGTAACCACGGGGATTCCCGCCCGTGCTCGCGCATCGACCCGTTCTGGTTCATTTAGTTAGTTGGTCGGTCGGTTTAATTGACGAGTCGGTCAAATTGTTGGAGATTCTTCCCCTTTTTCTATTTTGAAAATTGACTAGGTTTGCTTACCGTGCAAACGAAACTCGATATAGCGAATGAACCAATGCGTACAAGTGCGCGAAGCAAAGCGCGGTATGGTAGGAAAGCTTTAGCCCGTCGCTCGCTGCAAAGACGCGAGAATACGACGCGACACTCGGTGACACAAATTAGAAATTAAGAAAAAAAATAAATAAATAAATAAAGAAATAAAAAAAAATAAAGAGAGGATTCTTTCCATTCTCTTCTTTACGTTTTCTCTTTTCCTCTCCATTTCTTTGCGCCCACCCGCGAGAGAAGCGCACATCAGTGCACCAACGCAAACGCGTCGCCTCTAATGGTACGCGCGTTTGAGCGCGCCCTAATGCGTGATAATGAACGCAACGTGGTCGAGAGGGGCGACAATCAGAATTTAATGAAATGAATATTTTTTTTTTTTTTTTTTTTTCAGTTTGATTTGAGATTATTGAAATATTAAAATTTACAATTAAAATAGCACACAATTCCAGACGCAATCACAATTGCGAACAATGATGGATTCTGGGATTAATTTAAAGTTTGCGTTAAATCGTAAATGCGCATGCGCAGATACCGCGCAGCGAGGTGCACAGGTATAATTTCCTCCGATGAATTTTACTTCGGATTTTACGGACAATTTCAATGTGGAAAATTTATTTATAGTCGTCAGTTATTTGGCAACAATATTATTACATTTTTAATCAGCATTTTAATCATAACTTTTGTCAGTTGTGTAGCTTATTTTTGATTTGTTATTGTGACTGACCAGAAGGCCAGTCTGAGACCGAGAGGGGCGTGCAAAAGGGACACCTATCGGCACTGGCGTCAGAAGAACTCGGGTACCGCGCCACTCGGTGGGTACTGTGCCGCTCGACCGAGCGACGACGGCCCCTCGCTCTGCTCTCGGTCTGAAGGCTTTCGCAAAATGCAGCGGACGCGGTGATTAGAACTCGCGTCGACTCCGACGGGACGTCAACTCTGGAAGGTAAAATTAAAATATGAAACGGCGGATATTTTACGAAACTTTTGTTCCAGTCGGTTGCTACGAAGATAATCTCGTTAATCATTGGAATACGAACCGCGGAACCGGTTCCAAGATCCGAAATTTAAACTTTAATCGTCCGCTCGTTGTCGATCGCCAGGCACCTGTAAGTGATAAACGCGTCCTTTTCATTTTCTTGTCGCGTCTCGGGAGTTTGTGGATCTATAACCTGGCCTAATCTGACCTAATTCGAATCTGAGTTTGGATCTGAATTCTGCGTTTGCTTTATCGTTTCAACATTATGAGAGTTTCCTTTTATTAAACAATTATATTTTTAATTCTACTTGCTATTTAACTGCGTCCCGGTGCGTTGCCATAAGCACCGGACACCTTCGGACATTTATCCACGTTGGTGAACATTATTATCGATGCCGGTGTCAAAAATCCATGTCGCGCTTACATACATCGCACCTCGCATATTATCGCGCGTGGGAACGCGTTCACGCGTGTGCATGGCAAACAAAGACACGCTCATGCGAGCACATTGTCGAGGACTTCGCTCACGATCGCGCACTGACACCAGAACGTGTTGCATCAAAATATTGAAATTTTCTACGACCAGATGCCGAATCTGTCATGTGCAAAGAGAGTGTGTGGAAACGAACGGACAAATAAATAAATAAATAGATAAACCAAGTGTTTTTCATAACTGTTTGTTTGTTTGTACCGGGCGGAACGTTGTGATGTCGATGTGAGAGTTTATTTTGGAAGAATTTGTTGGGACTGTCGACGCTCGTCGGTGCCAACTGCCCCGGTTGACCAACGGCTGAACAATAGAGTGGTTGCGCAACCCGAATGCAGACTTTTGTGACCGAAACCCCCCGGATTTCCGCGAGGGCTCGAATCAGTCCCGGTTGGTCTGAAGGTGTTAGTAGATCCATCGGATGCAGTGACCGAAATTCGCGTCATTTACGATGGCGCGCCGTGCATCGCGTAATGGAATTTAAACCGTAGACCAGTTTAAGCGTTCACAATCTCATTTCACGCGACATCTATCGTGATAATCTGATTAATGGTTGGGGTACACGGTGTGACGTAATTACTCAGAATCGTCACGTTAAAAAACAAAACGAAATGGGTGGACGGATGGGAATTTTTATTTCAGTCAGTTTTATTTACTCGCCTAAAAAAGAAAAAAAGAAAAAAAAAGAAAGAAAAAAAAAAGAAAAAAAAAAGGAAAAAGGATAACAACGAATACGACGATTGGTCGAGTGGACGGAGATACCCGCCGCGTGGAACCGTGTGCCGAGAGGATGGAGACAGACAGCCGCCATGTTTCCGGATTATGTCACTTGGTGTCGCTCTATGCATCGATAGTGATCACGCGCGGGACAGACGACGTCGTGTTTCCATCTTCCAAAAAGTGAGTAGTTGACCGTTCTACCGTCACATTTATCAGTCAATCGATCGACAAATTGAAAAAAAAAACAACCCTCGATTACCTCTACGCCTCTCTCGACAACGTATCAATTAACACGCGCGTGCAAACACGAACGCCTGCATTGGTTCGGTCGGGCACCGCTCGCTCGCTCATTTGACAGACTCGTGACTTGCAATTTTTTATTTTTTCTTAGCCGTTATTTTATTTTCCTTTGCATTCGACTTTAATTTAATTTCTATGTTCCAGACGATGAACAAAAACGAGAAAACCAACGACCACAACAACGACGGCGATGATGCAAGGTGAGAGATTCGACCGACCGGTTTCGATCGTTCGTTTATCCGTTTCTTCATTTCTTTATTTCTTTGTTTATTCAGTTGTCAGCCAATTGATCCGCCCCAGTCGCCATCGTGGCAGTGGACCGAACCCGGTCACATTCGACCCATCATGCGGGTTGCGCCATTCCAGCGCGCGACTCCGGAACCGATGTAATCCGGTCAAACGTCTCGTTTGATTTATTTATTCATTTATTTATTTATTTATTTATTTATTTATTTATTTTTTAAGCCATCCTCGCGGACGTTCCTTACTGTTTCTTCGCTTCGCGGGCGCCCAGTTGATGGGACCGGGACGTCCGATGCCGATGTGAGTTAATTCGATTCAACGTTTTGTTTTTGTTTTTGTTTTGTTTTGTTTGACCGATTGGTTGGTTTGATTCGAATTGATTTATTTATTTATATTTATTTTATTTTATTTTCTATTTTTCAAGTCAATCCCGCGGGCGCGCCAGGATGCTAGCGCGTTTCGCGGCCACCGAACCGACGTTGCCAGGGCGTCCGGCGTCGAGGTAATTAATTCGGTTCAACGTTTCAATTTGTCCGCTCGTCCATCAGTTTGTTCATTTAGTTTATTCAATTTGATCTCTTCCTCAGTGACCCACGACCAGGCGCGTAATCGGCGATGTGACGAGTCGATTTTGAATCTTTTTTTATTTTATTTTTTTATTTTTCGTTTTTATTTTGTAAACAATAAAAACACTCAACTTTTATCATAGAATTTGAAAAGTTTGACAATTTCTTATTAAATTTTGAATTGGAGTGTGGGGGGAGCAATGGTCAAAACGTCGTTACGGGGAATCAGATGGAAATGTTAGCGATAAAGTCGTTCAAAGTCATAAAATCGGTGTCGATTTTTACGAGGCGTTGGGGACGGTTGGAACTCGAGTCAACCAATGGACACGTCGATGCCACTCCGTTGTAAAATGCCACACACAGACACACACGTGCACACGCGAACGGATGAGTGTCGATGTGGGAGCTTATTTTTGGGACGAGTCGTCGGGGTTGCCGCCGCCTTCGCCACCGCTCAACGAGCCCAACTGTCACTATTCGTCGGGATGGATGCGTTTTGTTCCCGACTTATTTATCTATTTATTAATTTTTTTCTTTTTTTTTGACCGGCCCGAAGGCCAGTCTGAGACCGAGAGGCAGGCGGGAGACGCGTATCGCCGTTGGAACCAACAGCATCATAGAATGCAAAGAGTTAACCGCTGACCTCGAAAGGAAACTAGCAAACAAGCTGTACGATCGATTGGTCTAAAAATGCTCACAAAACCCATCGAGTGCAGTGATATAAACTCGCGTCGACTACGTTGGTGCAGCGTGTATTGCGAGATGAAATTTAAATCGTAAACCAATTGAGACGTTCACGATCTTGTTTCACGCAACATCTACCACGAAAATCTAATTAATGACTGGATCACATGACACAAAATTAATTCTACGACCGGGAAATCGATTTCTATTTTTTAAAGACTTTTATTTAACTCGGCGCGAGATTCTACCTACAAACGATAAACGCATCCTTTTTATTTTCTTGTTGTCGTCTCGAGAGTCTGTGGATCTACAACCTGGCCTAATCTGACCTAATTCAAATCTAAATTTGAATCTGAATTTTGCGTTTTCTTTATTGTTTCAACATTATAGGAGTTTCTTTTTGTTAAACAGTTATATTTTTAATTCTTGTTGGTTGTTAATTGCGTCCTGGTGCGTTGCCATAAACACCAAACACTTCGCGGACATTCATCCACGTTGACGGACATCATTACCGACGCCCGCGCCAAAAGCCCGTGTCGCGCTCACCCCCATCGCATCACGTGCATTATCGCGCGTCGTAACGCGCTCAAACGCGTAGATCGCGAGCAAAGACACACTCATGTCCATATGTTGCTGAGGACTTTGCTCACGGTCGCGCGTCGACGTCGAAACGTGTCGAAACGAGCCGAAAAATGCAGGCAACCACGCGCGCGTCATGGGGTTTAAATAAGTGAACGGATGTCGGTGCGGAAACTTATTTTCGGGACGAGTCGTTAGGGCTGCTGTCGTCGCCGCTCAACGGCCCCAACTGCTCCCATTCGCCGGTAGACCGAGCGAGAACGGGTGCGTTCTATTTCCGATTCATTTATTTATTATTTTGACCGACCCGAAGGCCAGTCTGAGACCGAGAGAGGTGTTTGTTTAGAAAGGACCCCCTATCGCCATACGCGAGAACCCGGCTACCACGCCGCTCGGCGGGTACTGCGCCGCTCGACCAAGCGGCGGGCCCGAGTTCCGCATTCGATCTGAAAGCGTTCGTGAAGCCCGTTGAACGTGTTCGGAGAGACTTCCGTCGACTATGACGGCGCCAGACCACCGGGAGATGGAAATAAAATATGAAACGATTGGTTTTCTATAAAACTTTTATGGCAGTGAGTTGCGGCGAAGATAATTTAATTAATGATTGGAGCACGTGGCACAAAATTAATTCTACGATCGGGAAATGCATTTCTATTTTTTAGACTTCTAAACCTTGTGTTTAGAAAGTCTAATAATGAAACGGCTCTGTCTGTCCGTCTTCGACGTCCGGTCACGTGACCTGTATGTAATGTTTCTACTTCCGGTACTTCCGGTTTGTGTAATATCCCAAAAAAATGAATTAAAAAATTAATCGGACGATTGGAAAGTAGACTTTTCTGGTGCAGTTTTTGGTCTATTTTCCAATTATAAATATGAAATTGGCATTAAATATAGTTAAAAAGAAGAAAATGCTAAATTACGGCGAAATGTAATGGAAAACAGCGCCACTCGGCGGATCCCGTAAGCTATAATGGAGGCAGAAATCTTCGTCGCAAACTGAAAAATATTGTTTTCTATCTCGAAATGAGGTTTATAAATTTTGAAATCAGTCTCATTCGACTGGAAATCCAAATCTGCACCTGCCTGTATCTTTTATTTTTCAATTTGGTCAAGAAAAAGTACCGTTACGATCCACCGAAGTCGGCAACCGCGTGGCAAATTTGGTGGGAAATTTGAAAAAGACTGATTTTTAAAACTGAACAATTTTAATGATTAAATGAGGTTTCCTACGTGTAATTTGGCGCTGAAAACGATGGCGTCATTAGTTTTTGGATCAAATATAGTTACAAAGGCGAAAAAAGCAATTTACGGCAAAATTTAAGTAAACCAGAGCGCCATCTGACGGAAGCCGTGACCGAAACGTAATGTAATGTACTTCGTAATGAAAATTGGACAAATGGAAGTGAAATCTGAAAAAAAGGGGTATCACGTTGAGATTCTCACTATTTGTTCATTTTTTCGTTTATTTTTTATTTTTTTATTTGTTTTCTTTCCTTTTCCAGTCGTCCGCCGCTTCCATCCCGCGTGCGCCGACGGGCAGGTTGAAGACGGTGGATCTTATAGTCCAAAGAGCGACGAAGGAGGAGGAACGAAAGAATGAAGGCAACAGAAACGTCCCCATGAGAGTCGAGATGCTTCCAGATGGAGACGTTCTTTTGTCGCATTCAGTGGTGAGCGCGTTAGTCCATGTGGGTGTGGTAAGAGTCACATCAGAAAAAGACGAAGGAGACGGCGACGAGTCTCAGAAAGAGAATCGAGAGGCTGGCAAAGAAGACGCGGGATAATAAAAAATTGACCGTGTATTTGTAATAATGATAACAATAACAATGATTAATGTGGATTTTTTTTTGTTTGTTTTCTTTTTTATTAAAAAAAAAAAAAAAAATTAAATAAATAGATAAATAATAAAAAGTAAAGAACAAATAAAAGCAAATGAAGAAGAGTTGGACAGTGCAAATTATGGGGAAAAAATAAAATTAAATAAAAACTAATGTCCATTGACGCCACCTCCATCGTTTCCGGCGGGCGCTTGGTAATCGTGTGCCTCCGCCCAATGAGTGACGAGATCCCCGGGAGAGGGCGTCGCCGCACAAAACGGACAGCGTCGCCCGTTGAGTCGGTGCACTCGTTTCAACGCCTAAGAAGAAAGGGGAAAAAATAAAAATACGAATTAGTTAACTAGTGTGTGAGTGAAGAGGATAATCGGACACTCACCGATGCCAGACAGACGAGCTCGCGCGAGAAATTTTTCACGTCCTTGTGGATGTTGTGTCGCTGTCGCTGATGGCGAAAGACGTCGACGCAGAAGAATCCGTTCGGTCCTGAGGCACATGGGGCGGGGGAGAAGAAGAAGAAGAAAAAAATTAAAATAAAATTAAAAAATATTTATGTATATAAAATAAATAAAAGATATAGAACAAAAGATATAAAATAATAAGTAAATAAATAACCGTTTCTTACTATCGGGGTGTTTATCATCGCATAGAGCGCAGGAGTATGACCTGCCGCCACCCTCCTCTTGTGGTGCTTCCGCCATTTTCCTTTTGTTTGTGAGACGAGTAAACAACTGAAAGTAAATTGGAGAGAGAGAGAGAGAGAGAGAGAGAGAGAGAGAGAGAGAGAGAGAGGGAGGTGATTGTGGTCGTGGGCGTGGTCCATTGACCGAGAAATCACACAAAGCATCAAACTTACTTACCAACGAACACGAGGTGGTAGTGAGGATCAGACGGAAGATGAAACGCGCGCGTTTGATATAAGCTGCCGAACCAAAGTGTGTGTATGTCGTGAGCGGCTGATGTGACATCTGGTGGCAGTCCGAGAACGATTTAAGTTTGAACTATGGAGCGTTGGCGAATGAACGGGTCTCTCTCGTTGGCAATCCTCGTTGTTCCGACGAATCCTGCTATCGCCGTCTTTGTGGTCCTCGTCACGGTCGTCGTTTTTATTTAACTCGAAACGAACGTTAATACTAAGTTTCCAATGTGCGTAGACGCGCGTGATTCGCGCGTTTTCCACATGTGGTGCCCCCGTCACGCGTGAATACAAAACGTCGACCCAATAAATTCCGAAACTGGGCTAATCTTGTTTTATTCGCCCATGTGCGCTTACCCATATATTTTGTTTTTCAGTTTGTGGAAAAGTTCATTGCCTGTGGTTTTCGGCGCGTACATGGCAAACGCGGGAAAATTTGCGGTGGTAGCGCGCTTTGGTGGCAATAAAAAAAAAAAACACCATAATGTTAAAAATGGGAATCCCGTCGGGTTTTTTTACGAAACATCTTGCAGAAGCTTATTTTTGAACAAATTGTTTGGGGCTGCCGGTGCTTGTCGGCGCCAGCTGCCCCGTATTCTGTACAGAGAGAGACGTTCAAAAGAACATCTATTAACTCATACAGTAGAAAAACCACAGAAGTGAGTAAAACAATCGCGGAAAACCAAAACCCTCCGGATTTCCGCGAGGGCCAGGATTGGTCTGGATTACTGGAATCACTCTCGAAGCCCGTCGAATGCGTTGATGGAGATTCGCACCAACTACGACAGCGCGTGGCAACTGGAAGGTGAAATTAAAATATAAAACGGCGGATATTTTACAAAACTTTTGTATCGGTCGTTTGGTACAAAGATAATGTGATTAACTATTGGAATACGAACCGCGAAACCGATACCACGATCCGAAATTTAAACTTTAATCGTCCACCCATTGTCGATCGCCAGACATCTATAAGCGATAGGTGCGCCCTTTTCATTTTCGTGTCGCTCCCCCAGAGTTTGTGGGTCTAACCTGACCTAATCTTACCCAATTCGAATCTGAATTTGAATCTAAATTTTGCGTTTTCTTTATCGTTTCAACATTATACGAGTTTCCTTTTGTTAAACAATTATGTTTTGAATTTTCGTAAGTGGTTGGTTAATTGCGTCCCGGTGCGTTGCCATAAACACAAAGCACTCTGCGGGCATTTATCCACGTTGACGGACATTATTATCGACGCCCGCGTCGAAAGACCGTGTCGAGCTCATCGGCATCGCATCACACGCAATATCGCGCGCGCGAACGCGCTTGTGCGAGTATGTACGTCGCCGGGGACTCGGCTTCGCGGTCGCGCATCGACGTCGAAACATGCCGTATCGGTGTGCGGATGTTTTCTATGCCCACAACGAACCGAATCTGTCGGACGCGAGTAGAATGCACGTCAAGAGGTTTAGACTAACGGATGAGTGTCGATGTGGGAGCTTATTTTTGGGACGAGTCGTCGGGGTTGCCGCCGCCGTCGCCGCTCAACGACACCATTTGCCCCTATTCTCGTCGGGACGGGCGCGTTCTATTTCCGATTTATTTGTTTCTTCATTTATTTATTATTTTGACCGGCCCGAAGGCCAGTCTGAGACCGAGAGAGCGAGGAAGGCGTTCAAGAAGGACGCCTACAGCCACTGGAAGCGAGAACCCGGCTACCACGCCGCCCGGCGGGTACTGAGCCGCTCGACCGAGCGGCGGGCCCGAGTTCCGCTGGCGATCTGAAAGTGTTGGCAAAACCCATCGAACGTGTTGAGAAAGACTCCCATCGACTGGGACGGCGCGAGACCCCCGGAAGATGACAATAAAATACAAAACAACGGATTCCCTACAAATTTTTTTTCCCGGTAAATTACGACGAAGATAATCTAATTAACGGTTAAAGTACGAACCGCAGAGTCGGTGCCACGACCGGAGAATTAAAAATTTAATCGTCTTTCTTTTTCGGGTGATATTTTTTACTCCGTACCGATCGCCACGTCAGACACGAGTAGGATGCACGCGACCGCGCGCACGTATAAACGAACGAACGAACGAACGGATGCCGACGCGGAAACTTATTTTCGGGGCGAGTCGTCAAGGCTGCCGCTGCCGCCGCCGTCGCTCAACGACCCCAACCGCATCTATTCGTCGGGACGGATACGTTCCATTTTCGGACTTATTTATTTATTTATTTATTTATTATTTTGACCGGCCCGAAGGCCAGTCTGAGACCGTGGCGAAGCAAGGGTGTTTTTATATCGGATACCGCGCCGCTCGGCGGGTACTGTGCGCCGCTCGACCGAGCGGCGGGCCCGAGTCCCGAGTTCGATCTGAAAGTGTTGGCAAAACCCATCGAACGTGTTCGGGAAGACTCCCGTCCACAACGACGGCGCGAGACCCCCGGAAGATGAAAATAAAATACGAAACGGCTCATTTTCTATAAAATTTTTATTCCAACGAATTACGACGAAGATAACCTAATTATCGGTTAAAGCACGGACCGCAAAGTCGGTGCCACGACCGGAGAATTAAAATTTTAATCGTCTTTCCTTTTTCGGGTGATTTTTTTTTACTCCGTACCGATCGCCACGTCAGACACGAGTAGGATGCACGCGACCGCGCGCACGTTTAAACGAACGAACGAACGAACGGATGCCGACGCGGAAACTTATTTTCGGGGCGAGTCGTCGGGGCTGTCGTTGCTGCCGCCACCGCCGCCGCTCAGCGACCCCAGTTGCCCCAATTTTACGGCCAATTTATTTATTTATTTATTTATTTATTTATTTATTTATTTATTTTGACCGGCCCGAAGGCCAGTCTGAGAGACACGGGATGAACGCGCACAAATGCCACATCATCGACCGGACGCTGAAGCATCGACCGTTTACTCGGTCGAGGAAATTTTAAACTATATAACCATCGACCGGTCAGTTGGGGAGGCGCGCCCGGTACTATACGAGACGGTCCGCCCCGATCTGAAAACGCTCGCCGAACCCGCAGAACGCGTTCGGTGAGACTCGCGTCGACTACGACGACGCGAGACTCCCGGAAAGTGAAAATAAAATACGAAACGATTGATTTTCTGTAAAAATTTTATTATGACGAGTTGCGACGAAGATAACCTAATTAATGACTGGAGCACACGGCGCGAAATTAATCCTATGATCGGGAAATGCATTTATATTTTTTAAAGACTCTGGTTTGACCAGGCACGAACGTTTATGTACGAGATCCAACGTCCGATCACGTGACATGTGATATATTTCGCAAAACCACCACGCCGTTTCTCCAAATTAGGTTTTCACGAAACTCGATTCTATTTTTACCCACGTGGTCACGTGCCCTTCCCGATATCAAAATCGCGTTTTAGCGAAACCCGAAGTTTCGTTTTTAATCGGCTGTTTTTGTTGGACACGAAGAAGCGTTATAGCGCGATCGCGCTAAGCGAGATTTGTAAAGTTGAGGATGCGTTACAACGCGTTTTCAAAAAACGGTTTGCCAAGAATGATAAAACACGCGCGATCGTGCGGATTGTACGAATAGGTGAAATCCGCAGAATCCGCCACGAGACTGCGAACAGGGGGTCAAGGTATAGGCCGCCGTAATGTTAAATATAGGGTCCCTTTCGCACTCCGCGAAATCCGCATGCGCGCCATAGGGTTAAGTCTGGTATCGCCCACGATGTTAACTGGAACATCGGTCAAATAGCAGTGGGGGTGACAATGTTTGACGTATTGGACGGTACTGATGGTTCCGTCGGCCGCCGGGTGGTACTTGACGCACGACGCGGCGCCGCACACGGTCCGGGGGTGATCCAACGGTTCGGTTTCCAGCTTTATGATGTCCACGAATAACATCTTGACAAGGTCGTGTTCGCTCGCTTCGGTGGACGACAGCAACTCCCTCTTGTCGTTAATTATCGCCAGGTTCTGCTGGATGTTTTTACTTATGTCCGCGATTGGTTTGGTCAAACACACGATGTTTTGTCTGGCGTCGTTCAACGAAATTGTGTCGTCGATGATGTGCGGCTCGAGTTTTTTGAAGTGCGAGATGAGCCGGTTGGTTTCTTCCACCGAAATGTTCCAACTTTCGCTGAAGGATTTCTTCACGCTCTCTCTGAACTCGATGCCCTGATTGGCGGCACACAGGAAACGGAAACTCTCGTTGTCCATGGAATACATGGTGTCCTTAGTCAAGTAAATTTCGATTTGGTTCTTCGTTAATAGTTCGCCCAGTGGTTGCCGGGTGTCTCCAGGTTTATAAAACGTTTCCCTAGAGTGCGTGAAACAAAACACGACGTTTTTACTGGCGCTGCGGTGCAGATGCGTCAAGAGTTCCTTGACGCAGAACTCGAACAACACGTTGAGCCGCGACTCGTTGGGTTTCAGCAGAATGCAGATTCCGTTCAGCCATTTGAGAGAGCTCAAATACTTGAGTATTTTCTTGAAATTCTCCTTGTCCTGCTCCACGCCGCGCACATCGCCGATGCCGGGAGTGTCGATCAGTCGCAGCAAAGTGTTGCCGATGGGGAAAAGGTGCGCTTTCACGTCTTGGGTGGCCGATTGACCTGGTTCCAGAACTTCGTTCTCGTCTTGTCCAAAACGGATGATGTGTGTTTTGTCGTCTTCGTCGGTCAGTTGAAACGCTGTCGAAGTGACCGAGAGCAATTCTTCTTTGGAGGCCTCGTCCAGCGATGGAAACGCCAAATAATTGAGGAGCGCGTTGATCCATGTGGATTTTCCGACGCCAGTCACTCCCAATATCAACACGTTGAGTTCGTTCAACGATGGGATTTTGGACAACTGTTTTTTCAGATGATGTCCAGAAAATTCTACAAAGTTCTGACCGTGTCGGTCATCGGTGCATCGGAAACTGTATTTCGCACACGGCGCTCTGCCGCAAGAGCAGTAAAAGAATCCGTCGAATCCGTAACAAAGCGCTTCTCTGCACTTGTAGCAACACCATTTGTGAGTGTTGTTCGCGCATGCGCCTCTAAAATAGCCAGGACACCTCAATTGTAATTCGATTCTCTTTGAAGGTTTTGGGCAGCTCTCATGGGACCCGTAAATTTTAGCGTAACAAGTGAATTTCTGTCGGTAATGTGTTGCATAAACATCGGAATCGACCACTTGTTCGTCCCGTATTAATGCAATGTGGATGGCGCAAACGTTTTCATTGATTTTTAAATCGGATCGCACGTCGAGATCAACCGCGACGAATGAATTTTCGGTTGAAAGCGCTCGTGATTCGTTAAGTAGGTATAAGAAATGCTTCTTGTTGTCGTCCCACGAGTGTATATTCATTTCTTCAACTCCGGATCGCAAAAATAAAATGTAAATCTGCGCAGATAGCTTTTTGATTTCATCTAATCTCAGGAATTTGTCCGATCCGATGTAAGATACACCGAGGGATTTGAGTTCATCGGCCAGTTCGATCTTCCGTAACAGGTTGCCGAACTCTTTCAGCTGAATTCTGACGTTTTCAGGTGAATGTCCGCAAGTTGTCGGCATTTCGACGCCTTCATCACCGGATCGTATCGCTATAATCGTTTCCTTAAACTCGAGCCTCGATTTCGTTTCTTCGTTTTCAACTTGCGATTTGAGTTGCCCCAATTTGCGAAGATTTTCAACCGGTACGCAGTACTGGTGAGTCTCGAGTTTGTACATCAAATCGCTGATTTCCAGCTTCGTTTCCAACAATTCCGACATGGAAATTGTAAAATTCAAAATGAAGTTTATATCCAAGTGTGAAACAGCTTCCTTCGTGCTCGTGTCGTTCAAATAATCGTCCAACACTGAGATAGGCATCAGAACGTACATGATTGGTTTCCCTCTGCCACGATTCGCGCATTCGATCAAACGAGGCAATTTCCTAAGCATTTTCAGCGCTTCTTCTCCGGTCTTCGGTAATTTAGTCGTGGGTAGTATATCGCCGAACATTTCGACCGAATACCACGTTTTATATTGCTCAGAACTTGAGTACTTTAGTTTGTTTACGCTCTCTTCGAATTTACGCACTTCTTCCTTCATATCGTCGTTGATTTTTCGGCTCTTTTCTCCAGCGCTGTAATCATTTTCCTCAAACGTGATGATGGTTTTTGCTCCATACGCTATCTCCACAACGAAGTGGGTGGCGAAATCCAGATCCAGCGCGTGCATTGCAAAATATTTGTCCAATTCGTCGGTCAAAATAATTCCCTCTACTTCAGTTCGAATCGAGTAGATTATGGATTTTCGCGCTTTCTTGTTCTTCGGTTCGGTTTGGAGATATTTCGCGTGTTCTTCCGGGAAAACGAGATTCGCCAAGATGCTCGCTCGCATTTCCGGTACAATGTTGAGTTTTTCAAATTTTTCCAAAACGTTTTCCGTGTTGATGCAATCGAAATCCGATGTGGGTGTTTTGATTACTTCGATCGCACTGTCAGGAATCGGTTCGTTGAATACCGAAAATCCGACGAAACAATCCGTTCTGGCGTCGTACAGGTCTCCGAGACGTGCGAGACGACCAACAGCATTCCTCACAATGTTTTTGTTGGTCGAAATTTCCATCTAATTACAGAAAAAATTAAAATTGTTAAAAGCTGACTTTTAGACCACTCACTGCCATCTAGTGATAGAATTACAAACCCCAACAACTATTGATGTGCGGAATGCAACTGTCACAGTGTCGTGTCAGCCTCGTTTTTATCTGCTAAAAACAAAAATCAAACGTAACTATCGTAGCTTTTTCTTTAAATAAACTCAGTAGCTGCACCTACTTGTTAGTAATTCCTCGTCTCGAGTGTAAAGGATGAAATTTCTACAATTACGAAGCAATCGGTTCATCTTGCTTAGTTGAACGTGATGAATTGTTGGTTTCTGTAAGGAAATGAAGAAATACTTGAACGTAACTTCAAACGAACCTGAGAGGAAAATAAAAGCACTCACAACTACGATTTGTAAATCGAAACCAAACAAACGGGGTTTCCCCACAAATTATTAGACGAGAGCGTGCGCTCCTGCTACTTCACATCGATTGGTTGGAATAAACAAAAGCACAATCGTCGGTCTGAGCCCGCGACATTTAACTTTATTAATAGCAGAAATTCGGCAAGCATGCCAAAAGGAAGTTATTCCATCAGCTCGTTTCTAATATCATGTTTTCTGTCCAGAAGGCGAAATTTACAAAAATAAAATTAAAAAATAAAATATATTTTGCGAATTTATGTTGCCACAGCAAAACCGAAACCAAAACTGACCTTGAGAAAATTCCACATTGATTGGTTTTTTAAACTAAAACGTGACGTCCTATTTCATCGAATTTGGCTTTGATAGAGGACAAATTTATCCAGGGTTATAAGAGGGGATTTGGATCCAGATCGTGAGTTGGCGGAACCTCAGAGTAGACGTCATCATTATTTTTCTTTTTTTTCAAATTTATTGATGTGGAATAGTGTGTGTATTAGTTTCGGTTTTGCTGTGACAACACAACTACGCATCGCAGTAGAGTTCTTGCATTTTCTTATTACAGGTACTGGCATGGTCCTTGGATAGAATGGTCACTCAACTGTAACACTAGCAATGGTTCTTGTCATAATAGTAACTAATTCCACCACCCGATGGCGCTGGTAAAGAGTAACGAAGTGCGATAGTTGGAAAAGTAATTTTTTATTTGCATTTCAGTTTAGTCCGTACAAGCAGAGATCACACACTCCCGAAAGAAAAGCGATTGATTGATCATACACTTCACGGTCGATGTTTGCAAGTATATTTATTTATTTTCTTCACAAAAGAAAAGAAAACTGTCTGAATTAGTGACATAGTTTGGTCAGGCACAGTATATTTAAATTAGCTGCATTGCTTTGAACCGTTTATCGTTTATTTGATCCTGGATAATGATTAACTTTTCCCTCAATCCTCGTTATCGACTCCTTTACCTCTGCAAGCTTACGCCGTCTAGCGATAGCACTCAACAACATAACAGCATGGTTAAATGTCGCGGGCTGACGTCATTTTATTCCAGCCAATCTATGAAAAGTAGCGAAAGCGCACCCTCTCGTTGAATAATTCATTTACTGTGGGGAAACCCCGTATGTTTAGTTTCGATATTTGAATGTAATGTCTCGAGACATCGCAATTGTGAGTGCTTTCTTCTAATATTTGTACACGGGTATTATATTTATTTTGGCATTTCAGACAAGCATTTCTTTTGAGAGACGAAATATCCAATTCGACTTCTAAAAATAATTCAATTGTTTTTTAATATCGTTCGTAGGCACCTACGGCTCATCAGTTCGACACAGAGAGGATATTAGCACGAGCAGGTGTGTGGTATACACATGTTAACAGTAATACTAGCTTTAGGTTTGGTATTTTACATTTTTTTAGCAGATAAAAGCGTTTGATACTTCCACTCAACAGGTTGTTAGGGTTTAACAATTTCTAAATCCTACCACTAGATGGCAGCGGGTAAACAAAAAGTGAGTTTTGAACAATTTTTATTTTTATGATTGTTTATAATTAATTTCTAATTATTTTTCGGTGGTTAGATGGCAATTTCGAACGACAAATTGATTGTGAGGAATGCCGTTGGTCGTGTCGCACGTCTCGGAGACCTGTACGACGCCAGGACGGATTGTTTTGTCGGATTTTCTGTGCTCAACGAATCAATTCCCGAAAATTTCGTAGCAGTAATCAAGACACCGGCATCGAGTTTCAATTACATCAACACGGAAAACATTTGGGAAAAATTCGAAAAACTCAACATCGTGCCGGAATTGCGTGCGAGCATCATAGCAAACCTCGTTTCACTGGAAGGACACGCGAAATACCTGCAAACCGAACAGAAAAACAAAAAAGCCCGGAAATCAATCATCTACTCGATCCAAACCGAAGTGGAGAAAATGATTTTCACCGACCAATTGAAAAGACATTTCGTATTGCAGTCGCTCGATCTAGATTTCGCCACCCATTTTGTTGCGAGAATAACGTACGGAGCTAATTCCGTCATTACGTTGGAGGAAAACGATTACAGCTCTGGAGAAAAGAGACTGAAAGTCAACGAAGATCTGAATCACGAAATACAGAAAATCAAGACGAGGATTTGCGAGGTCAGAGATCCCATTCTCGCTGAATGTGAAACACCGTACTCGATTAAAATATTCAGCGACATTCTGCCCACGAATAATTCACCGAAGACTGCAGAAGAAAAACTTAAAAACTTAAAAATGCTGACGAAATTGCCGAAGATGGTTAAAATGGTAAATCGTGGCAAAGGAAAACCAATTACGTTCGGTCTGATGCCCATTTCCGCGTTGGACGATTATTTGAACGGCACGAACACGAAGGAAGCTGTTTCACACTTGGATAAAATCTCCATTTTGTATTGTACAACTTCCATTTCCGAATTGACAGAAACGAAGTTGGAAATCAGCGATTTGATGTACAAACTGGAGACTCACCAGTACTGCGTGCCAGTTGAAAGTCTTCGCAAATTGGGACAAGTAATATCACAAGTTGAAAAGGAAGAATTGAAATCGAGAACCAAATTTAAGGAGGCGATAATAGCGGTACGATCTGGTGACCAAAGCGTCGAAATGCCGAAGACTTGCGAATTTTCATCGGAAGACTTTAAAATTCAGTTAAAAGAGTTCGACAATCTGTTAGGGAAGATCGAACTGGCCGACAAACTCAAATCCCTCGGTGTATATTACATCGGATCGGACCAATCCCAGGGATTAGACGAAATCAAAGCATTATCTCAAGAAGTTTACATTTTGTCCTTGCAATCCGAGTGTCAACAGACCAATACCCAGTCTAGGAACGAGAACCAAAGCCATTTTTTCAACCTGATCGACCAATCGCGAGCCAATAATATCGAAACTTCGTTCGTAGCGATTGATCATGACGTGCGAATCGATTTAAAGATCGACGAAAACGATGCCAATACCCGCATTGCGTTGATACGGAATCAACAGGTCGTCGATCACGATGTTTACGCGACACATTTACGACAGAAATTCACTTGTTACGCACGCATTTGTGGCTCCCACGAGGCCCGTCTGAAACCCCAGAAAAGAACTGAATTGGAATTGAAATGTCCAGGGTCTTTTAGCGGCACCTGCGCTAACAACACCCGCAAATGGTGTTGCTACAAGTGTAAAGAAGTGCTGTATTTCGGCTTTGATACATTCTTTTACTGCTCGTGCGGCGGAGCGTTGTTTGAAAAATACAGCTTTCGATGCACCGATGACCAACACGGCCCTGACTTTATTCCTTACTGCAAAAATCAACTAAAGAAATTACTGTCCAAAATTCCACCTTTGAACGAACTCAACGTGTTGATATTGGGAGTGACCGGAGTCGGCAAATCCACTTGGATCAACGCGTTTATCAATTATTTGACGTTTCCTTCCCTAGATGCGGCCTCGAAAGGCGAATTACTCTCGGTAACTGCAACGTCGTTCCAAATCACCGATGAATGCGACACACCGCACACCATCCGTTTTGGACACGACGACAATGAAGTTTTGGAGCCGGGTCAATCTGCGACTCAAGACGTGAAAGCGCACGTTTTCTCCACCGGAGACACTTTATTGCGACTCATCGACACGCCCGGCATCGGCGACGTGCGCGGCGTGGAGCAGGACAAGGAGAATTTCAAGAAAATCCTCAAATACTTGCGGTCTCTCAAATGGCTCAACGGAATCTGCATTCTGCTCAAGCCCAACGAGTCTCGACTCAACATGTTGTTCGAGTTCTGCGTCAAGGAACTTTTGACGCATCTGCACCGCAGCGCCGGTAAAAACGTCGTGTTTTGTTTCACGCACTCGAGGGAGACGTTCTACAAGCCCGGCGACACTCGGCAACCGTTGGGTGAATTATTATTGAAGAATAACGTCGAATTGTCTTTGGAGAAATCCACCATGTATTGCATGGACAACGAGAGTTTCCGTTTCCTGTGCGCCGCCTATCAGGGCGTCGAGTTCAGAGACAGCGTGAAGAAATCTTTTCGCGAAAGTTGGAACATTTCGGTGGAAGAAACCAAACGGCTCATCTCCCATTTCAAAAAAGTCAAGCCGCATGTCATTGAAGACACGATTTCATTAAACGACGCCAGACAAAACATCGTGTGCTTGACCAAACCCATCGCTGACATCAGTAAGAACATCCAGCAGAACCTGGCGATAATCAACGACAAAAGGGATTTGCTTTTGTCCAACGAAGCGAACGCAAAAGACCTCATGAAAATGTTGTCCGTGGACATCATAACGCTGGAAACCGAGCCATTGGCTCACTCCCGGACCGTTTGCGGCGCTTCGTCATGCGTAAAATATCAGCCGGCCGCCGACGGAACCATAAGTACTGTCCAATACGTCCAACATTGTCATGACCACTGCTTTTTGGAGGGTATTTCAGTTAATATTGTTGGTGATGCGAGACTTAAAGGTTGTTTGGCAATGAATGGCACTTTAAATTGCACTCAATGCGGTTGTTGTTGGGATAAGCACCTCCACATAAATTACGTTCAGACCCCCGTTCTTACTAAAATCACAATGCCGGATGTGAAGAGACAAATCAGCGAAAAGAAAAGCGAGCGTCAACAAATGCATAAGTTTATTTCAGAGTTGGACGGAATTATAGCGGAGCAGGAGGCCGAGCAGAAGAAAATAATCGAAGTGAGCGTGATGATGGGTCATTATTTGAGCAGGAATACAATATTTGGGTACGACGATGTGCTGGGGAGATACTTTGACCATTTGATTGAAAATGAGGAGCAGAAAGTGGCCGTGGATGGCAATCGTAGCGTTTTGAAACAGTTGAAGTTGATGCGCGCGATGTACGACGAGGAAGTGAAAAGTTTGAAAACTGCGGTTAAAGCCGGGAAGGCTAAGGAACTTACTAATGCAGAATTCCAGACGCAATTGGTTGGTTTATACACGCTGAAGCACAATGGGGCGCAGCTGCGCCAGGCGATTGAGATGGCGTCGTTGACGGGCAGTGAAGAAGTGAAGAAGAATTACGAAAAGGTGCACGAGGTCAAAACTGCAGATGTTGGTCAATTGGAGTCGAAACAAGTAGTCGAGCCCAATACTAAGGAAAGCGGTGAAGCGGTGAAGACTGTTCCGTCGGTGCTCGACGTCAAGAGTGCAGGTGTTGGTCAATTGGATTGCAAACAAGTAGTTAAACCCAATGCTAAGGAAAGCGGTGAAGCAGTGAAGAATGTTCGGTCGGTGCTCGACGCCAAGAGTGCAGGTGTTGGTCAATTGGATTGCAAACAAGTAGTTAAACCCAATGCTAAGGAAAGCGGTGAAGCGGTGAAGACTGTTCAGTCGGTGCTCGACGTCAAGAGTGCAGGTGTTGGTCAATTGGATTGGAAACCAGTAGTCAAGCCAAAAACTACTAAGGACAGCTTTTTGATGACGCCTTTTCGCTGGGTGAAAACGATGTTTTGGGGAAAGTAAGTGGAGTTTTTAATTTTACGTATTGAGTTTTCGGCGCATGCAAAAATTTGAAATACCCAAATATGCAAAATTAAAAAATATATATATTTGTTTTACGTAGAAAAATACATTGTTTGGTAGATAAACGCGCTATTTAGTTGCGTGACTAAAATTTAGTAAACTAAAACTTGATTTTTTGTTGCATGGATGTGGTTGTTGGGTTTCCAATATAGCAATTTCTTAAGTTCTGTGTTAATAAGCAATTAAATGCTTGATTTAATTTTTGATTTTGTCTACACCATATGCAATTTAAAATGTTATATTTTATTTTTTTTTTATTTAGGAAGGCGGAGCAAGCCGAAGATCAGATGACCTCGTAGATTAATCATGTGTTTAGAATTATATACATATAACTCTGCACTTCAGCATTCATTCAATTTGTTCAAAGTTTTTCTGTAATTTCTTTCTAAATGAATATGTATTTAGAAATTAAATCTGATGTTTTAATATTTAATTTTTTCCTTTCTTCTTGCTTCGTAAATTTGTTTAGTTAAATTTAAATCTAGTGTTTGAAACCTCGAAATGCTTTGTGCATTACGGGCGAGCATCTTGGTCAATCTTGGGCCCCCTGAAAGATGTTCAAAATAACTGGAAATGAAAAAAATATATATATAAAAAAAAAAAAGTAACTAAAAAGAATAAATTTAAAAATGACTACATTTTACCTTGGCAAAATCAAATCGTGTGTGAAATTGTTTATGAAAAATGAAAAAAATCATTGGAAAATTATTTTGAATTTTTAAATGCATTTAATGAATGAACAGGGAGGCGGAAAACCGAAAAAAAGCATTATTACATCTTCAAAATTATTTTTGCATCCAAAAAATTACAATTATGCACTAATAAAAAAAATTGCATTTTGATGTTAAACACTTTAATTTAATTTACAAATTAAAAAAAAAACATTTTCGCGCATAAAAAGTGCATTTTTGGATCTACGAAATGACTTTATGTTTAGTCAAATCATGGAAACAATGAACAATTTCACTTTTTTCTTCTTTGCGGTTCAAAACCGGCCCAATAAACATCTCCAACAGTTTTCCAGAGTGTTTATTGGCACACAACTCCTTCAAGACTTCCTCAAATTCGCCACTGCCAAATTCCTTAACATTAGGTTTAGCCATTTCTTTCTTATACAATTTATATTCCATAAAATACTTCTCTCTCAAATTTACAAATCTCTTCCACAACTCATTGTCTAATTTCTTCTCTTCACTCTTTATTGCCAGCTCCAAATAGCTCATCATAATATCATTATACGACATACAGGCTTGTTTACTCAAATAATATCCGATTTTCACACTAGCTTGGATAATAGCCTGCTCTTCTCCCTCCAGTTCTTCTATTCCTTTGGTATCCACGAACACAAGTTGACGTTTCTGCGTACAATTAATTACTTGATGCTGCTCCCAGAAACAAGAACAAACATTACAATTTAAACTTTCACCATCTTCCATTGCCCGACAATATCTAAGACTTCGATTGCCAGCAATACCGAGTGGAATGTCTTCCAAACTGCAATTCGCATGACAAATAGACCCGGAAGACTTTTGATCGCAATTTTCATTCGTGCATCTGGTTTGAAAATGACCCAAAGGTGTAGCCGTCAAACCATAAACAAGACTTAGATCAGTCGGAACACTGTAGTATAACGCTAAATTAACTTGGATATGTTTAAGTACATCGGCAATAGGTTTGGTCAAAGTGATGACATTCTTCTTTGCGTCAATCCACGACGTAGTGTCCTCAATGTTGTGTGGCTTTACGCATTGAAAATACGAAATGAGCCGCTCGGTTTCTTGAACCGATGCAGTCCAGCTTTGGGAGAACTCTTGTTCGCTGCTCTTTTCAAATCGGACGCCTTGTTTTCTAGCGCACATGAACCGCAAGGCGCCATTATCCATTCCGAACAACCTGGTTTTATCAATTGCAACATCTAATTTGTTTTCTTTAAGAATTTTGCCAAGAGAAATCCTTATTTCAGCCGCCTGGTGGGGCGCGCCGCCACTATGCGTGAAACAAAATACAATATTTCTCACAATGTTCCAGTGAAAATGACCCAGCAATTCTTTAAAACACAACTCAAAATGAGCGTCGAATTTGGGTTCATCCGGCTGGAGCAAAATACAAATGCCGTGCAATTCCTTCAGACCGCGTAAATACGCCAACGTTTTCTGAAACTGTTTTTTCACACTTTCCACTACGGTCGCGCTTTTGAGTCCAGGAATGTCGATCAATCTGATCAATGTGCTTCCCATGGCGAAACAATGAACGCAGTTCGATTCTGTGTTCATCTGAACGTTCGGAGTTCCGAATTCTACGTGTTGAACGACGTCGTTTTTGTCGATTACGTGAAACGAAAATGGCGCTGCTGAAAACAGGTCACCCTTGACAGCTCGTTGGAGAGATGGGTATGCAATGTAATTGATGAAAGAGTTGAGCCAAGCGGATGTATCGTCATCAGAGATGCTAATTACGAGGATATTTAATTCACGAATCGGTTTAATGTACTTGTTCAGTTCTCCTGCTGCAAACGAAGTGAATTCGGATCCGTGTTGGAAGGAGGAACATTTAAAGGCGAAGTTTTGTCCGTTGGCTTTTCCACAAGCGCAATAAAAGTAATCGTCGTCTTGAATAACTTCAATTGGCTCTTTGCATTTGCTGCAATGCCAGGTTTGTTCTTCTTTCTCAGTTTCCTTGTAATGACCCGGGACACTGCAGTTGAAGATGGATTTTATTTGCTGGTTTTTCGCACATTTCATGCCCGTCACCAGTCGCAAAACATTCGTTCACTTTTCCAAAACTTCCGAATCGAAATTCCATTTTTCAGTGATGCAAAATATAACCTGCAAATAAATATTTCATGAAATCAATCAAAGTTTTCGATCATCAGGCTGTTAGTTTATGTTTTTTTTGTTGAGCGCTACCGCTAGATGGCGTAAGTGTGCAGAGGTAAAAGAATTGTAAAGGCGTCGATAAGGATTGAGTGAATTCATTCAACGGGATAGTGTGACCCAGAGCATGAAATATTTTGCAATTTTATCGATAAATACAATGAGATAAAATATAATGATTTACTCCTAGGTGGTTTAACAAATACTAATTAACAAGCTTAATTGCAGTGCGCTCTCTGTGTACGAAAGAGGATTGAGTAGAAAGTAAATCATTATCCAGGATCAAATAAGCGATAAACGGTTCATACTCAAAGCATTGCAGCTAGTTTTAAATATACAGTGCCTGACAAAACCGTGTCACTGATTCAGACAGTTTTCTTGAATTTTGTGAAGTAAATATATAAACACACTTGCAAATATCGAACGTGAAGTGTATGATCAATCAATCGCTTTTCTTTCGGGAGTGTATGGTCTCGTCTGAACGGACTAAACTGAAATTCAAGTATAAAATTACTTTTCCAACTATCGCACTTCATTACTCTTTACCAGTACCGGTAATAAGAAAATGCAAGAACTCTACTGCGATGCGTAGTTGTGTTGTCAAGGCAAAACCGAAACTAATGCACACACTATTCCACATCAATAAATTTGAAAAAAAAGAAAAATAATAATGACGTCTACTGTGAGGTTCCGCCAACTCACGATCTAGATCCAAATCCCCTCTTATTAGCTTAGATTAATTTAATAAATATTTGGACAAATTTTAAAATATTTAATAATTATTGTGATAAAGTTTAGAATATTTAATAATAAATAAATAAACAGCCAGGTCTGAGCAAAAAAAATAATTATTTTCGTTTTTTGAAAAATATTTTAACAAATTGTAGAAGATTTCGAAAATATTTGCACACATTTTTAGAATTTATTAAAAATATTTCGCATTCTCTCGGCGAAGAAATTAATTTCTTTTGTGTGAAGAAACCATGAATGGCATTGTTATTTGAATCCACAATCTCAAGACACGAAATTATGAGTATTTTTCACAAAATCTTAGTGCATCGGTGATGTCTCGTACACATGTCATTCAAAAAATCAAACTAATTAATTTTTTTCATTTTTGATAAGATGGAAATTTTGTTCAACAAAAACATCGTGAGGAAAGCCGTTGGTCGTTCCGCACGTCTCGGTGACATGTACGACGCGCGAACGGACTGTTTTGTCGGATTTTCGGTGCTCAACGAATCGATTCCTGACAATGCCACCGAAGTAATCAAAACACCCGCACCGAATGTCAACTGTATCAACACCGAAAGCATTTTGGAAAAATTCGAAAAACTCAACATTGTGCCAGAATTGCGTGCGAGCATCGTGGCAAACCTCGTTTCTCTGGAAGGACACGCGAAATACCTGCAAACCGAACCGAAAAACAAAAAAGCCCGGAAATCCATCATCTCCTAAAGATACCTCGAGCAAACCGATTGCTATGGACAGTGCAGTGCCGGTGGAACGCAAGGGTCGTTTGTAACAAAATCGTTACTTTTTTGTTACATTAAAAGTATCAAATAAATTCACCGAACTTGCAAAACACAAACAAATCGACGTCGAACGGGCCGCTCTTTGCACGTGATATGCGTTTAGACGGGACAAACAGAAAATAGCAACGTCTGTTGATATGAAACGTAAAAAGAGCGACTCTTGATGCATTCGTCGTTTTTATTTCACTCCACTCTCGGCTTCTAATGCTTTGTGTTTTACACTGACATTTGACAGATTTTGCGGCGTCCACGTCATTCCTTTGCTCTGGATCCAACCGCCGTTCGGATTACCCTTTCCGCCGGTCTGGTGCACCAATTCCAGCACAAATCGACTGTCTGTCGTGCAAATAAATGCGAAAAATAATAAAAATTATTAAAATTATTAAAACGATCAAAAATCGTCAATTTTTTAAGATTTTCCTCGATTATTGCCCAAATAAAAACTTAGTTTACCGTTCTTGTTGTTCTCGGTGTGATTCGTGCATGTTTCGGGTCGATTTGCGTCGATAAACAATGTCGGAGCGTTGAGTTTCTGTTCGTGCACGAGTTTTTTGAGGAATTCGTGCGCCGTTTGCGGCAGTTGCTGGCACTCATCGAGGAAATTTCCGTAGTGCAAATTTCCGTAGTGCAACAAAGGATTTGTTTCACTAAAACGGTTAATTAGCAGCTCACCCCAGCCAAATTGGGGTGAAATGTGCTTGGGGAGTTTACACCCCCTACCGGTCTGTCACCTGCCAAACCAAAGTGATTAAAAATATACAAGTACAAATATTTTAAGTGGTGATATTTTATTAAAATACAAGATAATAATCGAGATCACCCCATACTTTTCATTGCTCCGTTAATATCATCCATTAAAACTAATCGGAAAACAGTTAGACTTCCATTGGATGGTTTGGGTGGTATTTTGAGCAAATGGCACATCAACGAATACACATTGACGTTGTCGAAAGCTGGTAATTGCACATTTCTTTTGAAACCCGGTCCCGATGCCACAAACAGACCTCGCATATTGACCAGTTGATTATCATATCCATGCATACCCCTAGTTTTATTGCTAAACTTACTGCCATTCTAAAATAAAAAAGGGAAAACGAGGTATTTTTTTCTATAATTTATCAGATTTCTCACCCTGGTCACATAATATCCCTCTTCGGCTATTGCGACGATTGGCATTACCAGTCTATTGTTTCGGTAATGAAACCTCTCGGGGATGTCTTCCTTGTGATAAATCTTGACATGCGCATGTTTATTGTTCAAGGCATTGAACACTTTGTCTTCTTTCCCTGGCTTTGGTAAGATAGAACTCATTGTACCAGTCTACATTTAAATATACAATGGTTAATTGTTTCTGTTGGTACATGGGGGACATGTTTTTACTTGCACGATCTTGTCGTAGTCGTTAAGGTCCAAGTGTTTATTCAGCGCGAGGGCATTTGGTTGGGATTTGACAACCGTGGACATTCCATGGTCGGCTGTCACGATGATGTTGATTTGGTCGAGCATTTTGGTCTTATTTAGACGCGCTAACAAGTCGCCAACAATACCGTCCACATATTCGACCATTTTAGCAACTCGTTCGGACTCGGGCCCGTACCCATGTCCCGTATTATCGGGTTCTTCGAAAAAAACTGCAACGAAGCTGAGTTTTTCGTTGACGAGCCACTCGATCGTGTCGTCGACAACTTCTAAGAAATCCTGATCATCTTTGTATTCCTCGTAGAAATCCGCCGTTACTCCATTGTACTCGACCTAAATTGGATTATTTATTTGAGGAAATAATTTGAAATGTATAAGTGAGAAGTTACGTGTGACCCGGGCCAGTAGGCGGCGCCAGTTTTCAGTCCGGATCGCCTGGCTGTGATCCAAATTGGTTCGGCTGCACTCCACCATTTCGAAGGTCCATGTTTATAATTGAATCTCTCGCGAGTTACAGGATCGTACATGTTGTTGTTGAGGATGCCGTGGCTTTCGGGAAACAAGCCTGAAAAAGAGAATAAAATGTTAGTAGGTAGTACAGTGAAGCCATTTGTTAAAACTGACTACTGACCAGTAACTAATGTTTGGTGATTGGGAGCTGTAAATGAGGGGAATACGGGAATCATTCCTTCCGGTGCACTCACCCCGTTTGCGGCCAACTTGTTTATGTTTGGCGCCTTGTATTTTGTCAGGTAATCGTACCTGGTTGAAAGAAAGCAAGAGAAATGAATATAGAAATGATGAAATGTGCAATTTGGTTCGACCTACCTGAATCCATCCAGAGATATCAGCAACAGTTTGTTTTCTGCTGTCGTGACACGGGTCGTGTAAACTAAAAGTAATAGAAACGTGTGGGAGAAGAAATAATGCATGGTTATCTGGTTCTGCTGCGTGACAGGAAAAGAATTATTCATTTGTGTCCAAATTTCATTCAATGTCCTGCTTACTCTACCTTTTTTGTGAAAGGTTTGCCAAATGGAATGAACTTACCTTTACTTTTACAAGTGCCAGTTGATGTGGTTTATAACCACCTATATCTAAATCAAACGGGAAGTTTTTCGCAAATAAAGTATTTTATTGACGGCATATAAATTATTACCAGCACCTTATGAAAAGGAAAATGTTTAATGTCTGCAGGATTTTATTTGGTTATTCTTACGTTTTCTTGTTTTTGGCCATTGAAATTGGCAATTGCAACGGTGATACATTTTTTTTATAAAGTATCGGTACCGTTACCGGAATTAAAAGTTAAAATATACCGGCTACAAGCAGGGCCGTCTTAACACTTTTCAGCGCCCTGGGCTTAAAAAAATCAAGCGCCCCTTGTCTCTTTTCGTGATTTAAAAAAAATCATTTTTACATTTACAATTTCACAGGCCCATTTCCAGGATATACTTGTAGTGCACTCGTGTTATTTGGGCATGCTGGTGATCCCACGCATCTCCAAAAGAGGTACCGGCGAGTATTTTTGCAAAAAATAAATTTGCACCAAAAAACCCATTTTTGGATCTAAAAATGCTTTTTGGACCAAGGAGGGAAAAAATGCCACACGGGGTGGCGCCTCCTGACCTGTGGCACTCGTGTGTTTTACACACTACCATAAAGTCGGGTGAATGTGGCCCCGGCAGGTGAATGTGGCCAAAAAGAAATTTGCAGAAAAAAAATTCCTCACCTTTTTGCTGGGCCATTTATCAGTTAATTATTATTTTTAACTAATGTATCATGGTTTCAGCTTGCTTAAAAAAATATTCCACAATTTTGTGATCAATTAAAAAAAATGTACACACATTTTAAGTATGTCATGTAAAAATAGTGAAAAATGAGGCCTGAAAAAAGATGTCTATAAAAAAAAGTATTGCTACCTGCTTCTTGAAATTTTATGTACTCATTTTTCAATGTGTTATAATGTTCCAAAAAAATAATAATGCTGCTAACTTTTATAGTTTTGATACAGTGATGTTAGAAAGACAACTCACTTATTAAAGTCTATGGCAATTTTAAAAAAAAATAAAAAATTTTGTCTTTTTTTAAACACAAATAATTAAAAACAAAATTTAAAAAATTAATTTTTGGTACATAGATTATTTTAAAAACTTTTTTTGAGACCACATTAACCTTTTAAGTACGGTAGCTGAATGTGTCATTTCAGCTAAAAAAAAACGAGGTGGCTAATAGCACCCGACAGTGAAGGTGAATGTGGCCACAATGGTTTTTTTTTAAAAAACAGGAAATGTGTGACAAAAAATTAAAATGTTTGATATGGGTATTGTAACTGTACCTAAGACCCACCTAAACACATAGTTAACAGTTCTGTAGTTATTAAATTGAAGGCACTATTAACAATTTACTAAAAAATTCGGCCACATGACTTTACGGTATGTGTAGAAATGGGTCTACAAGTTCAGCTTATACTTGAACACTCATGAAGACTTTTTGTAGGAGCTGCTTGGCACCCCTCTCTGCCCGGCGCACTTGGGCTGCAGCCCAGTTAGTCCAATGGTAAAGGAGGGCTGGAACTGAATTTTCAATCGGCCGTATTTAAAAATCTAAGCGAGTCCAATCAAAATAAAGAGATGTTCAATGATGTCCATTGGATTCTGCACAAGGTCCAATGATAAATTTTGCTGGTCCATTGATTTGGGGGGCTGACATCAAGTTGGGTCCCCCAAGATAAAAGTAGAAAAAGTGATAAGAAGAAAGTGAGTCCAATCAAAACAAATCACAGTTTCATTTCGTCCATAGAAAGGGCTATCTAGTCCAATAATTTATTTTGATTGGACAAATACTTGGGGGTGGGGGCCAACTTAACGAAGGTGTACCAGAACCACTGACCAAAAAAGACAGATTTGCGTAGTAGTTGGCTGTGGTACTTTTCATCAAGTTATGTAATATTTAATCTATTTAACACACTTTCTAAAATTAATACGGAGTAATTCTTTATTCATTGTATTCTACATTTAGAATTTCAATTGAGTTTAATGTTTGAGAATAACATGGAAATAAACAAAATTGTGTCCTAGTTTTTACACAATATGATCGACACACATAATTACGAGGTAATAAGATGGTAGATTGAGGTATGGTACACGTTAATTAGGATCCAAACACAAATAAAAAGAAAGATTATTGTTTTACAATTAAATCATAGTTTTTAATTTGAAATTAGTACTTGAAGTAGTAGCTGTAAAAACAAAGTTTACACGTCACAGTTTTTCAGAAAAGTGTAAATCTGAATTGATGTAAGTTAGTTAGCAGGCTATGCACTTACGATATTTACATGGTCAATGTTAGTTTTTGTTTTTAAAATGCTGCTGTTTGTTTGTCGATATTGTCCTACCGGCTGCTAATAATGGAAGAAAAGTATTCACTTATATTGGATGGATTGGGAATAATTTTGAGAACAAAGCATTCAAAAACTTAGTCTTGTTTCACAAATACATAATTTCCGTAGTAACCAACTAAGTTATTTCCCACATAACGGGACTTTTTTAGCACTGGAAATATTTTGCTAATATAAAACAAACTTTTATAAAACAATATTTTTAAAAAAAAATTATTGCTATTTCTTTATCTGGCAAATCCCTGAATCTGGAACTGCTCCAGTCCTGACCCTGGCCAATAAAACAACTTTTACTGTATAAATGATCAGAATAAGGAAGAAACAAATTTGTCCTTATTTGTCAAACTTCCCCAACACGAGGTGGTTATTGCAGGTGCTCACAACGATTTAACTGTAATTGATTGTTACACGCTAGGTTTTCCACCACATTAAAGATACAGTAATGGATAAGATGACAGACACTTCTTTTATAACATTACTTTCCAAGGCTCCGTCAATATCATCTACTAAGACAGTCACTTCTTTTATAACATTACTTTCCAAGGCTCCGTTAATATCATCTAATAAAACTGATCGGAAAGCAGTTAAACTTCCATTGGATGATTTGGGTGGTATTTTGAGCAAATGGCACATCAACGAATACACATTGACGTTGTCGAAAGCTGGTAATTGCACATTTCTTTTAAAACCCGGTCCCGATGCTACAAACAGACCTCGCATATTGACCACTTGATTATCATATCCGTGCCTACCCAAAGTTATATTGCTAAAATCACTGCCATCCTAAAAGAAACGAGGGAAAACGAGTTATTTTTTTTTCTATATGTACTTTGCCCAACCCTTCCTTGAAATTGTTCAGCCTAAAATAATTGCTTCATCTTCACAAGTCTCGGTTCTCACAAATTTATCGGATTTCTTACCTTGGACACAAAATATCCCTCTTCAGGTATTGCGACGATTGGCATTACCAGTCTATTATTTCGGTAATGAAACTTCTCGGGGATGTCTTCCTTGTGATAAATCTTGACATGCGCGTGTTTATTGTTCAACGCATTGAACACTTTGTCCTCTTTCCCTGGCTTTGGTAAGACAGAACCTATTATACCAATCTACATTTAAATAAACAATGGTCAATTTTTTTTTTGTTGGTACGTGGGGGACATGTTTTTTACTTGCGAGATCAAGACGTAGTCGTCAGGGTCCAAGTGTTTATTAAGAACGAGGGCATTTGGTTCGGAATATACAATCGGTGACATTCCATGGTCGGCTGTCACGATGATGTTGATTTTGTCGAGCATTTTGGTCTTATTTAGACGCGCTAACAAGTCGCCAACAATACCGTCCACATATTCGACCATTTTAGCAACTCGCTGAGACTCGGGCCCGTACCAATGTCCCACTAAATCGGGTTCTTCGAAATAAAGAGCAACGAAGCTGAGGTTTCTTTCGACGAGCCACTCGATCGCGATGTTGACACGTTTTGAGAAATTCTGATCAAACTTGTATTCCTGGTAGAAATCCGCCATTACTCCATCGTACTCGACCTAAAGTGAGTTGTTTATTTGGGGAAATGATTTGAATTATATAAGTCAGGAGTTACGTGTGAACCGGGCCAGAATGAGACGCCAGTTTTCAGTCCGTATTGCTTGGCTGTGATCCAAATTGGTTCGGATGCATTCCACCATTCGGAAGGTGCGTGTAGATAATAGAAGCTCTTCTTAGTTACAGGATCGTACATGTCGTTGTTGAGGATGCCGTGGCTTTCGGGAAACAAGCCTGAAAAAGAGAATAAGGTTGTTATGTTACTAAGTAGTACAGCGAAACCATTTGTTGAAACTGACTGCTGACCGGTAACTAATGTTTGGTGATTGGAAGCTGTAAATGATGGGTATACCGGAATCATTCCTTCCGGTGCGCTTACCCCATCTGCGGCCAACTTGTTTATGTTTGGCGCCTTGTATTTTGTCAGGAAATCGTACCTGATTGAAAGAAAGCAACGGAAATGAATATAGAAATGATGAAAAGTGCAATTTGGTTTTGATCTACCTGAATCCATCCAGAGATATCAGCAACAGTTTGTTTTCTGCTGTCGTGTAGAATAAAAGTAATAAAAACGTGTGGAAGAAGAAATAATGCATGTTTATTTGGTTCTGCTGAATGACAGGAAAAGAATTATTCATTTGTGTCCAAATACCGGCATTCCATTCAATTTCCTCGTTACTCTGCCTTTTTTGGGAAAGGTTTGCCAGTTGTTGTGGTTTATATGTCTAAATCAAACGGAAAGTTTTTAGCAAATTACAATATTTTATTGACGACATATAAATGATTACCAGCACCTTATCACGAACACAATAATAATAATAATAATGGAAAATAATACTGGCACTCATCGTAGCCGGCGTAGCTGTGAAATTAGAAGGACGTCCACGTCACCATAGAGAGAGTTTGTATTGTTGACTTTTCATTTCATCATAGTTGATGATTATTTTGTCATTTAAACGGCAGAGCTGAACATTTCTATTGTCAAAAACCAATGTTTTAGAACATAGTATAAGCCTATCGATCGACACCGTCGCGACGTCCAGTATCCAAACCCTGTGTTCGTAGTGGCGAGCGACGATATCGTGTGGTGTAAACTGTAAATCGGCGCTGAGCGATATCAAACCTCCTGCCTATTTCGTGGAACAAATTTAATATAAATAAACAAGTTAATGCAAAAATCAATATTTTATTTTTAAAGCAATACAAAGTAACTATTAGCCACGGATAGTGTAATAGAGTGTTTATCGCATGATTTAACGTTTCCTTTTAGTGTTCAATTAATGCGAATAATGAAATGACATAAAATCCGCTTCACAACATCACGGCCATTAATTTCGTCTACCAAAACCAAACGAAGCACAAAACTCCCATTGGCGCTTAAATACAAATATTTGACTACGCGATCGCCTGGACATGAGTATAACAATACATTTTTACATATTACATCAAAAAATGTCGTACACCGTTTATATTTTATTTTTATTTATCAAGTTGTCGACACACAAGAAAAAAAAATTAATAAATAACATAATTGCCAATACGAATTTGATTAAATAGCAACAAAAGGGCGGGTGTGCGTGCGCACAAACTCCAAAACAATACACCAACACAACAACATGAGTCGAACGTGCTCTTTTAGCACTCGAAAAGTTTCCGTCGGCAGAAAACAACTTTTCTCGACTTGACTGGTTTAAATCAAATCAGTCAAACACTGTCAAATACAGAAAAGTTGTTACTCTTTTTTCTAGACATTAACTTACAATTGCAGATGTGACAAAACTTCAGCAACTTTTGTACCAAAACTGCAGGAAATTGTGGAACAAATTTAATATCTGTCAAATACAGAAAAGTTGTTTATCCACCAAACCACAGTGAAAAATGACTTTACATACGTAACTATTAATTATTATTATTAATTAATTAATTATTTGTGTCTAAAACAATTATTTTTAATTTTAATATTTCCAGTTTCCTCTCAGAAATACCTCGCATATCTATCCGACGCACCTGCTTCGGACTGGCCGCCCTGGCAGTTCTTACTTTATTTATGCTGAAGGTCCATTACAGTGACCAATGGTTTGTCATATTCCCCACCACCCAAGTGGACAAACTGAACACAACTCACGATCTCGGCCCTTTGGAAGTGATCATACCAACCGAAGGAAACCCCGTTGACAATTACCGCTATGCTGACAAATATTCCGGTAAACTTTGGTTCATGAAAGATGGATGGATCCGTCCAGAGCCGATCGCTCTTCGAGGCAAGCGAGACCCCCTGTGGCCCCACGAATCCGACGAGGATCGCATCATCAATCAATTGATGTACGTGCCTGCAGACCTGCCGGAAATGACCAAAAACGGCTCAAAATTAAAAACAATATTATTGTACGATGGTTCTTCAAGCTGGTGGCTGTTTAATTTGGGTAGAAAGATTTTCCTCAAAGACAAATGTCCCGTAAACACGTGCACAATCACGGCTGATCATAGTCAAGCTGATTCAGCAGACGCAATCTTATTCCAGGAGCATTCCCAACTTCCTAGTCATCAACGGAAAGCTAGTCAAGTGTGGGTTATTTATATGTTGGAAAGCCCATTGCACACTAAAAACTTCTCTCCCCGACAGGTAATGTTGTGAAATGAACCCATACGCTTCAAAAATACATTGAAATGCATTGACTTTCACGAGCACGCATTTTGTAATACATTTTGTAATACATTTTGATAATACATTTTGTAAAATATATTTCTGCGCCACTAAATTTATGGACGGCCCCTTATAAGTTTTATAGCACACTTTGCAATCTCTGTAGAAGGAAGTAAATCACTTTTTACGTTGACCCATGACTATTAGGCGCTATCATCATTGTTCAGTTCAATGTTTACAGGTGCTTCCTGGATTAAATGAGCTGGAAAGTCGTCATTTTTTAAAGACTTTGAAAAGCTAAGGAAAGCTGCCCTGCCGCGCCCTGCATAGCAGTGCAGCGCAGCATTACCAAATTAGGAGTATTACATTGGAAGTTTTTCATTAGCAAACAAATACATAGGTCATTGGTACTGTTAACTGCATTATCTTAGAAAAAGACGCCCTTTTTATTGCAGATAAAAGCAACACCCATGGGCGTACACCCCATTCTAGGATTGATTCACACTAGACCGACGAAGTTGTGTGTTAATGTTAATGCCATTTGGTGTGTAGTAAGTGAGTAGTGCTCACAATACGTTCCCAAAATTGATCGGATCAAATGTAATCTTATGGCTTTTTTGAGTGGACAAAAGAAAGATTAAATCTATTATTGTTAACGGCACAATGATGTTGTATACGCGTGAATATGTGCAGTAGAAAAGTAGGATTGTCATGGCAACACGGTCTTAAACGGTCTTGTGTGAATCCAGCCATAATTTCGTTTTTGAATTTTCTCGTTTGATCTCACTGTTATTTCCATTTCCACATGACAGGTCTCCTTTGAGCAGATTTTTCTAAAAATACAAGAAAGAGAAATAAGTAATCGCTTTAATTATGTCTGTTTGAAATGTAAGAAATACTTTTCTTTGTGGTTTTTCAAAAGATTGTTTTCTCAGCAAAATTAGCACATTTACGTGCATGTGCATGTTTCCAGATGTTTCATATGTACGAATCTTTTTATGCATAATAATAAGTAGATGTGCTCGCCCATGGTCCATAGCGAGAATTAATTTTAGCGTAATGAATTCAGCAGGTTTTGCCAGATTTTATTTAGAAGCCAAAATCGCCATTTTTTTTCAATTTTTTTCAAAAACAATTTTCTAAAAAGGTTTCCCAAAGCATATGGTGATGCATATGAATAATGAACCCTTGCATCCCCCCACCCCTGGGTCGCAGAGCCCCTGGAGATGGTTAGTGGAACACCAGGCTCCGTGGAGCAGTTTCAGAAACGCTGTCACATGATAAGGAAAACATAATGATTGCAAATTTTTCGTAATGTGGGTTATTAGCTCGCGAGTGCATATTAAAATGATATAATAATCTAATAATGCGGAGAATAAATTGGTGGTTGGAGAATTTATTTTTATATGATGTGTTCTCGTTTTAGGTGTTCAACTGGACAGCTACGTACAGACGCGACTCGGATATTGTCGACCCGTATGGGAAATTTGTTCCGTATGACCCCAACATCAAATTTCTACCTCTGAGACGTAATTATGCGTTAAATAAAACGCACAAAGTTGCGTGGTTCGTTTCCAATTGCAAGGCACGAAACGGACGGCTTGCTTATGCACGGAAATTGTCCGAGCATATTGAAGTGGATATATACGGCTCGTGTGGAAGTAAAAGCTGTTCTCGAAATGAAAGTTCGAAATGTTGGAAGATGTTAGAAACAGACTATAAATTTTATCTGGCGTTTGAGAATTCCAACTGTAAGGATTACATCACGGAGAAATTTTATGTCAATGGATTAGAGTAAGTTTTAATCGTAACAGTGGCGCACCCACAAACCAAGAAAAATGTGTGAAAATTTTGAAATTTGTCACAAAATTGTCATATTTGTGAAAAATAATTCAGAGATTTCTCAAATTTGTGAAAAATTATTCAGAGATTTCTAAAATTTGTAAAAAATTATTCAGAGATTTCAAAAATTTGTAAAAAATTATTCATAGACTTCTAAAATTTGTGAAAAATTATTCATAAACTTCTAAACTTTGTGAAAAATTATTCAAAAACTTCCGAAATTGGGGAAAAATTATTCAGAAATTTATTCAAAATCGTCGAAAATTTCTCAGATTTGTCAAAATACTCAAAAATATTCTCAAATTTATCAAAACTTTCTCAAAACTTTCTTAAAAAAACCTCAAAACTTTCTAAAAAAAAAACCCAAAAATTTCTCAAAATTTTCTCAAAAATTTCTCAAAAATTTCCCCAAAATTTTCCCAAAATTTCCCCAAAATTTTCCCAAAATTTCCTCAAAATTTCCCCAAAATTTCCTCAAAATGTCATTAAAATGCCCCATTTTTACATTGCTCAGTTTTATAATAAACCCCTTTGATTTTGTGTTTTATTTTTCAGGCACGACGTCGTACCAATTGTATTAGGGGCACCCAAAGAAGACTACATTCGGGACGCTCCTCCGCATTCCTTCATATCCGTCGAGGATTTCGATTCACCTAAATCGCTTGCCGAGTATTTGCATCGACTCGATAAAAACGACACACTTTACAACGAATACTTTAGGTGGAAGGGAACGGGCGAATTTGTGAATACATTTTTTTGGTGTCGTATGTGTGCACTCTTACACGACAAACTGACTTATAAACACTACGAAAACATTAAAAGATGGTGGCGCAGACCTAACACATGCATACAAAAAGGATGGAACCAGCAACCAGCAACCGGCAACCGAAAAATAACTTTAGCACGAAACAAAACTAAAGATTTTTATTCCAAAATGAAAGCATGGAATTGAATCAAATTAGAAAAAATAAATGTTTGCTTACTGTGGAAGACTGTGATGCAAGTGTTCTGTTTGATTATGTTTCTTATTTTTGAAATGTTGAAGCATCAAGATTTGTGCTTCAAAGTGCAGTCCAACCGCCATGTTGCTCGAATAACAAAAACCTGGATTGCGAAGTAAATCGAAATTATTATTTCCGGAGAGAATCGACAGTTTGTTAACTGTGACTTTTATTTTCCTTTAACAGAACTTTGAAAGTGTAGGTGAATTCAGTTATGAGGATTGAATAAAAAATTAAAAGTAAAATTAGACGATAGTTCCCGTGGCTTTCTGTTTCTCGTTGTAGTGAAGCATGTTGTACCGTGTCACGCTAACATCCGTCCATGAAAATCGAGAATAAAGTTCACAAATAGTCGATAAATTATATATATAATTCTGCAAAATGCTGAACGTTTTGGAATACATTAAGTGTCTTGTCAATTTTTTTTAACCATACAAGGGGTTCACAAAGAAGCACCACGGGATCAAACAGGCTCAAGTTTTTTTTAATTCTTACTGTGTGGTTAAGTCACTCAATCTGTTAGAAGTTACAACAGTATTTTCTAAAAAGAAACAGCCAAGTCAGAGCAAAATATACAATTATTTTTTTTTCTGAATAATATTTTAACAAATTGTAGAAGATTTCGAAAATATTTGCACAAATTTTTAGAATGAACAAGTATTAAAAACATTTAGAAAATTTTAGAAAAGAAATTACCGGTACCTCATTCGCCGAGAGGATGCGCTGCCCGTAGCGAGAGCGCATTCTCTCGGCGAAGAAGTTAATTTCTTTTGTGTGAAGAAACCATGATTGGAAGATAGCATTGTTATTTGAATCCACAATTTCAAGAAACAAAATTATGAGTACTTTTCACAAAATCTTAGTGCATCGGTGATGTCTTGTACACATCTCATTCAAAAAATCAAGCTAATTACTTTTTTTTATTTTTGATAAGATGGAAATTTTGTCCAACAAAAACATCGTGAGGAATGCCGTTGGTCGTTCCGCACGCCTCGGTGACATGTACGACGCGCGAACGGACTCTTTTGTCGGATTTTCGGTGCTCAACGAACCGATTCCCACCAGTGCGACCGAAGTAATCAAAACACCCGCAGCGGATGTCAACTGCATCAACACCGACAGCATTTTGGAAAAATTCGATAAACTCAACATTGTGCCAGAATTGCGTGCGAGCATCGTGGCAAACCTCGTTTCCCTGGAAGGACACGCGAAATACCTGCAAACCGAACCGAAGAACAAAAAAGCACGAAAATCCATCGTCTCCTCCATCCAAACCGAAGTGGAGAAAATGATTTTCACTGACGGATTGAAACAACATTTTGCACCGCACGCGCTCGACCTTGATTTCGCCACACATTTCGTCGTGGAAATATCGTACGGAGCAAATACCGTCATCACGTTGGAGGAAAATGATTACAGCGCTGGATTAATGAGACAAAAGATAAACGACAATCTGATTCAGGAATTGCGTGAATTTAATTCCATCATCAAGATGGAGGAAAATGATTCCAGCGCTGGATTTAAGAGACGAAAAATCGACGAAGATCCGAGTCAAGAATTGCGTGAAAATAAAACGTGGTATTCGGTCGAAATCTTCAGCGACTTTCTACCCACGAATAATTCAACTACAACCGGAGAAGAAGCGTTGAAATCGCTCAAGAAATTGCCGGCTTTGATCAAAATGGCGAATCGTGGCAAAGGAAAGCCGATCACGTTCGTTCTGATGCCCATTTCCGTGTTAGGCGATTATTTGAACGGTACGAGCACGAAGGAAGCTTTTTCACCGTTGGATCAAAACTCCTTACTGAATTTCACAAATTCATTCGCCGAGTTGACGGAAACGAAGCTGGAAATCAGGGATTTGATGCACAAACTCGAAACCCATATTTACTGCGTACCGGTCAAAATCTATCGCAAATTGGAGCAACTGAAATCGAAAATCGAAGGAGAAGAAACAAAATCGATACTCAACTTCAAGGAAATGATAATAGCGCAACGTACACGCAACGAAGGCGCCGCAATGCCGGCGAGTTTCGCATTTTTACCGGTCGGAATCAAAATTCAGTTGAAACAGTTCGACAATCTGTCGCTGAAGATCGACTTGTCCGACAAACTTACATCCCAAGGTGTAGCTTACATCGGATCCGGCCAATCCCAAACGTTAGACGAAATCAAACGATTATCTGAAAACGTTTTTGTTTTATATTTGCGAACCGGAGTCGAAATGAACATCCACTCGTGGAACGAGAACACGAGCTATTTTTTCAACCTGATCGACCAATCGCTGGAAACTAATATCGAAACATCGTTCGTAGCGGTCGATCTCAACGTCCGATCCGACTTAAAGATTCACGAAAACGACGCCAGCGCCCGCATTGCATTGATACGGAACGGAAATGTTGCAGATTTCGATGTTAACGCGACCTTTTTGCGACAAAAATTCGCTTGTTACGCGAAGATTAGTGGGCTCAAAGAGGCCAGCTCGAAACCGTGGAAAAGCACAGAATTGGAATTGAAGTGTCCAGGGTATTTGAGCGGCAAGTGCGCTAACGACACCCGCAAATGGCGTTGTTACAATTGCAAAGAGGTGCTTTATTTCGGATTTGACGGCTTCTTTTACTGCTCTTGCGGCAGAGCGCCGTGTGAAACTTTCAGTTTTCGATGCAACGATGACCGACACGGCCCTGACTTTATTCCTTACTGCGAATATCAACTGAAAAAACAATTGTCCAAAATCCCACCGCTGAACGAACTCAACGTGTTGATATTGGGAGTGACCGGAGTGGGCAAATCCACTTGGATCAACGCGTTTCTCAATTATTTAGCGTTTCCTTCCGTCGATGCAGCCTCGAAAAGCGAATTACTCTCGGTAATTTCGACATCGTTCCAAATCACCGACGAAAGCGACACGACGCACACCATCCGTTTCGGACACGACGACAACGAAGTTCTGGAACCGGGTCAATCGGCCACCCAAGACGTGAAAGCGCACATTTTCCCCATCGGCGACACTTTGCTGCGACTCATCGACACGCCCGGCATCGGCGACGTGCGCGGGGTGGCGCAGGACACGGAGAATTTCAAGAAAATCCTCAAATACTTGAGCACGCTCAAACGGCTCAACGGGATCTGCATTCTACTCAAACCCAACGAATCGCGACTCAACGTGTTGTTCGAGTTCTGCGTCAAAGAACTCTTGACGCATCTGCACCGCAGCGCCGGTAAGAACGTCGTGTTTTGTTTCACGCACTCGAGGGAAACGTTCTATAAACCCGGCGACACACGGCAACCGCTGGGCGAACTATTATCGAAGAATAACATCGAATTGCCATTGGAGAAACACACCATGTATTGCATGGACAACGAGAGTTTCCGGTTCCTGTGCGCCGCCAATCAGGGCATCAAGTTCAGAGAGAGTGTGAAGAAATCCTTCAGCGAAAGTTGGAACATTTCGGTGGAAGAAACCAACCGGCTCATCTCGCACTTTAAAAAACTCGAGCCACACATCATCGACGACACGATTTCGTTGAACGACGCGAGACAAAACATCGTGTGTTTGACCAAACCAATCGCCGACATCAGTAAGAACATCCAGCAGAACTTGGCAATAATTAAACACAAGCGACAGATGTTGTCGTCCACCGAAGCGAGCGTAAAAGATCTCTTGAAATTATTGTTCGTGGACATCATAAAGCTGGAAACCGAACCATTGGCTCACCCCCGGACCGTGTGCGGCGCTGCGTCGTGCGTTAAATACCATCCGGCGTCCGACGGAGCCGTCAGTTCCGTCCAATACGTCAAACATTGTCACCCGCACTGCTATTTAGAAGGCGTTTCGGTTAATATCGTCGGAGATGCGAGACTTAAAGGTTGTTCCGCCATGAATGCGAAGTTAAATTGTAAAGTATGCGGTTGTTGTTGGGATCAGCATCTGCACATAACGTACGTTCAGATCCCTGTTCCTATCCAAATCACCGTGCAGGACGTACAAACACAAATAAGTGGAAAGAAAACTGAACGTCAACAAATTGAGGCCTTTATTTCCAAGCTGGACGAAATTACACTGGAGCAGGAGGCTGAGCAGAAGAAAATAATCGAAGTGAGCGTGATGCTGGGTCGTTATTTGAGCAAGAACGCAATTCTGCCGTACAATGACGTGTTAGGGCGATACATTGACCATCTGATTGAGAAGGAGGAGCAGACAGTGGTCGCGGGTGGCAGCGACGACGTGTTGAAGAGGTTGAAGTCGATGCGCGCGATGTTCGAGGAAGAAGTGAAGGTTTTGGTGAAAGCGATGGCTCAGCCGAATGCGAGGGAACTGACTTTCGCCGAGTTCCGGACGCATTTGGTTGGTTTGTACGCGCTCAAGCACAACGGAGCGCAGCTGCGCCAGGCGATCGAGATGGCGTCGTCGGCGGGAGGAGGAGAAAAGAAGAAGAATTACGAGAAGTTCCACGACGTTGAGGATGCGTGTGGTCGATTTGCGTCGAAACACGTAGGCGAGCTGAAAACTGGTGAGGAAGGCTACGTGGAGAAGACTATACGTTCGGTGAAAACCTTCTTTTGCGGAAAGTAAGTGGAGTTTTTAATTAGAGGCGTTGTTTGTGATTTTTTCCTGCGGGCAAAAATACTAAGCCAGCAAATTTGCAATTGGTAGATGTATAAAAATATGTTTTAGTTGAATAAATGAACTTTAGTAGGCCAAAACAGCATTTTTTGTTGTTGGAATGAGGTTTTTAGATGTTAATGTAGCAATTTCTGTCTTAAAAATAATTACATGCATGAATTTATTTTGTCTACTGCATTATATTAAATCTAAATTAACTTTTTTTTTATTTTTCATTTAGGACTGCGGAGCAAGCTGAAGATATGTGAGATCAACCAGAGGATGACATGCAGTAATCATGTGTTGATGATTTTGTGTAGAACTTTTACCTTTTTTTAGCACTTTTTTTTATTTATATTCAATTCGTGACGTTTTTCTGTATTTTTTTTTTGTTTTTAACAAAATCAAATCAAATATCAAGTTGTTATTGAAAAAAAAGAAAAAAAAACAATCACTGTTACTAATTTGTTTTTTTTAATTTTTTAATTTTTGAATGAATGCATGGAACAAGGGATTTTCGTACCAAAATAACTGCAATTCTAGACCAAATTCATTCAAGTTTTTCTGTATTTTTTTCTCTAAATAAAGATGTATTCAGAAATTAAATCTGATGTTTTAATATTGCAATGTAATTGATGAAAGAGTTGAGCCAAGCGGAAGTATCATCATCAGAGAATATTTAATTCACTAATCGTTTTAATGTACTTATTCAACTCTCAGTTGAAGATGGATTTTATTTGCTGGTTTTTCACACATTTCATGCTCGTCACCGTCGCAAAACATTCCTTCACTTTTCCAGATCTTGGAGTTAGAATTCCCATTTTTCAGTGATGCAAAACATAACCTAGAAATAAATATTTCATAAAATTAATCAAGTATTCGATCATCAGTTCGTTAGTTTATGTTTTTGTGTTGAGAGCTACCGCTATACGGCGTAAGTGTGTAGAGGTAAGAGAATAGTAAAGGCGTCGATAAGGATTGAGTGAATTCATTCAACGAGATAGTGTGACCCAGAGCATGAAATATTTTCCAATTTTATCGATAAATACAATGAGATAAAATATAATGATTTACTCCTTCCTAGGTGGTTTAACAAATACAAATCAAGCACCCCCTTAAGCTTCACTGCAGTTCGCTCTGTGTGTACGGACGAGGATTGAGTGGAGAGTTAATCATTATCCAGGATCAAATAAGCGATAAACGGTTCATACTCAAAGCATTGCAGCTTTCTTTTGTGAAGTTAGTAAATAAATACGCTTGCAAGTATCGAACATGATCAATCAATCGCTTTTCTTTCGGGAGTGTATGGTCTCGTCTGCCCTTTGGCTTGCCTGCTGAGTTTCTCCTATTAATAAAGTTAAATGTCGCGGACTCAGGCCGACGATTGTGCTTTTGTTTATTCCAGCGAATCGAAGTAAAGTAGCAGGAGCGCACTCTCTCGTCTAATTATTTGTGTGGAAACCCAGTTTGTTTGGTTTCGATTTCCAAATAGTAGTGGTTACGAAACAAATCGCAGTTGTGAGTGCTTTTATTTTCCTCTCAGTTTCGCTTGAAGTTACGTTCAAGTATTTCTTCATTTCCTTACAGAAACCAACAATTCATCACGTACAACTAAGCAAGGTGAACCGATTGCATTGTAATTGTAGGAATTTCATCTTTTACACTCGAGACGAGTGCAGGTACTGAGTTTATTTAAAGAAAAAGCAAAGATAGTTTTGTAGGAATTGTTGTTTTTAGCAGATAATAACGAGGCTGACACGACACTGTGACAGTTGCATTCGGCACATTAATAGTTTTTAGGGTTAGTAATTATATTACTAGATGGCAGTGAGGTGATCTAAAAGTTAGTTCTGCATAGGGGAGATAGGCGCATCCAATCATGGCTCTTCTCACAGTTGGCCAATCACATCGCTCCATACTCCTTGGGCGCCAAACTCGAATTTTGAACTGTTTGATCTGATGTGTGGTTAAATAACTTTTTCTCACGTTTTAGCGATATATGAGAGGAATATTATCCCGAGAAGATTTGTTTTTGCCCAATAAAATTTATTTACACCTACGAAAGTAAAAGCCGTAGATGCAGTAGGCTATGTAACCACACATCGGATCAAACAGTCCAAAATTCGAGTTTGGCGTCCAAGATATACGAAGTGATGTGAGTGGATGCGCCTATTGTATGTTTCCCCTAAGCAGACATATCTTAAAGTCAGCTTTCAACAATTTTTCTTTTTTCGATAATTAGATGGCAATTTCATCCGACAAAAACATCGTGAGGAATGCCGTTGGTCGTCTTGGACGACTCGGAGACCTGTACAACGCCAGAACGGATTCTTTTGTCGGATTTTCTGTGCTCAACGAACCGATTCCCGAAAACTCCGTAGAAGTAATCAAGACACCCGCATCGAATGTCAACTGCATCAACACGGAAAGCATTTCGGAAAAATTCGAAAAACTCAACATCGGACCGGAAATGCGAGCGAGCATCGTGGCAAACCTCGTTTCACTGGAAGGACACGCGAAATACCTGCAAAACGAACCGAAGAACAAAAAAGCACGAAAATCCATCATCTACTCGATCCGAACCGAAGTTGAGAAAATGATTTTCACCGACCAATTGAAACGATATTTCTCATTGCAAGCGCTGGACCTGATTTTCGCCACTCATTTCGTCGTGGGAATAACGTACGGAGCGAAATCCGTCATCACGTTGGAGGAAAATGATTACAGCGCTGGAGAAAAGAGACGAAAAATCAACGAAGGTCTGCAGCAAGAATTACGTAAATTTGAAACGAGGATTTACGAGGGGAGAGACTCGATTCCTGCTGAATGTGAGACGTGGTACTCGGTTAAAATATTCAGCGACATTTTCAGCGCGACCGATTTACCGCAGACAGCAGAAGAAGCGTTGGTAATGGTGACGAAATTGCCGCGTATGGTTAAAATGGCGAATCGTGGCAAAGGAAAACCAATCACGTACACCTTGATGCCCATTTCGGCACTGGTTGATTTTTTGAACGGCGCGAGAACATTGGATGGAAACTCCATTTTGAATTTCACAATTTCCATGTCGGACTTGATGGAGACGAAGCTGGAAATCAGGGATTTGATAAACAAACTCGAAAATCATCGCTATTGCGTCCCGGTAGAAATGCTCAGCAAATTGGAGCAACTGAAATCGAAAGTTGAAAAAGTAGAATTGAAATCGAGGATCAAGTTTAAGGAAACGGTTATAGCGATACGATCCGGTGACGAAGACGTCGTAATGCCGACGACGTGCGAATTTGTAGCAGAAAACATCAAAATTCAGTTGAAAGAGTTCGACAATCTGCTGCGGAAGATCGAACTGGCCGACGAACTCAAATCCCTCGGTGTATCTTACATTGGATCGGACCAATCTCAGGGATTAGACGAAATCAAAAAATTATCTTCGAAGATTTTCATTTTATTTTTGCGATCCGGAGTTGAAGAAATGAGTATCGACTCATGGAACAAAAACAAGAGCTATTTCATTTACCTGAACAACCAATCACGTGCGATGTGTACCAAAACTTTGTTCATAGCGATTGATCTCGACGTGCGATCCGATTTAAAAATCAACGAAAACAATTGCGCCGTCCACATAGCCTTGATAAGGAATGAACATGTTGTCGATCACGATGTTTACGCGTCCTATTTGCGACAGAAATTCACTTGTTACGCAAAAATTTACGGGTCTCATGACATCCGCTCAAAACCTTCGAGGAGAATCGAATTAAAATTGAGATGTCCTGGGTCTTTTAGAGGCGCATGCGCGAACAACACCCAAAAATGGTGTTGCCACTCGTGCAGAGAAGAGCTTTGTTACGGATTTGACGGATTCTTTTACTGCTGTTGCGGTAGAGCGCCGTGTGCGAAATACAGTTTCCAATGTAACGATGACCGTCACGGCCCTCACTTTATTTCTTTTCACCGATATCAACTGAATAAACTATTGTCCGAAATCCCACCGTTGAACGAACTCAATGTGTTGATATTGGGAATGACCGGAGTCGGCAAATCCACTTGGATCAACGCGTTTATCAATTATTTGGCTTTTCCGTCACTGGACGCGGCCACGAAAGACGAATTGCTCTCCGTCACTTCGACATCGTTCCAACTAACCGACAAAGACGACAAAACACACACCATCCGTTTTGGGGAAGATGAGAACGAAGTTCTGGAACCGGGTCAATCGGCCACACAAGACGTAAAAGCGCACCTTTTCCCCATCGGCGACACTTTGCTGCGACTCATCGACACGCCCGGCATCGGCGATGTGCGCGGCGTGGAGCAGGACAAGGAAAATCTCAAGAAAATACTCAAGTATTTGAGCTCTCTCAAATGGCTCAACGGGATCTGCATTCTGCTGAAACCCAACGAATCGCGACTCAACGTGTTGTTCGAACTCTTGACACAACTGCACCGCAGTGCCAGTAAAAACATCGTGTTTTGTTTCACCCACTCGCGGGAAACGTTCTACAAACCCGGCAACACACGGCAACCATTAGGTGAATTATTATTGACGAATAACATCGAATTGCCATTGGAGAAAGACACCATGTATTGCGTGGACAGCGAGAGTTTCCGTTTCCTGTGTGCCGCCAATCAGGGCATCGAGTTCAGAGAGAGCGTGAAGAAATCCTTCAGCAAAAGTTGGAACATTTCGGTGGAAGAAACCAACCGGCTCATCTCGCACTTTAAAAAACTCGACCCACACATCATCGACGACACAATTTCGTGGAACGACGCCAGACGAAACATCGTGTGCTTGACCAAACCAATCGCCGACATCAGTAAGAACATCCAGCAAAACCTGGCGATAATCAACGACAAAAGGGACTTGCTGTCGTCCACCGAAGCCAGCGAACACGACCTTGTCAAGTTGTTGTTCGTGGACATCATAAAGCTGGAAACTGAACCACTGAATCACCCCCGGACCGTGTGCGGCGCCTCGTCGTGCGTCAAGTACCACCCGGCCGCCGACGGAACCATCAGTTCCGTCCAATACGTCCAACATTGTCACCCCCACTGCAATTTGGTCGGTGTTCCCGTTAATATCGTTGGCGATGCGAGTATTAAAGAATGCAATGCCATGAATCGCACTTTAAACTGCACTCAATGCGGTTGCCTTTGGGACCAGCATCTGCACATAAATTACGTTCAGATTCCGGTTGTTACCAAAATAACTGTGCCAGATGTGGAAGGAAGGAAACGCGAGCTGCAGCAAATCCAGGAGTTTATTGTTAAGTTAGACGAAATTACAACGGAACAGGAGGCCGAGCAGAAGAAAATAATCGAAGTGAGCGTGATGATGGGTCATAATTTGAGCAGGAATACAATATTTGGGTACGACGATGTGCTGGGGAGTTACTTCGACCATTTGATTGAAAAGGAGACGCAGAAAGTGGCCGTGGATGGCAACGACGAGGTGTTGAAGAGGCTGAAGTCGATGCGCGCGATGTACGACGAGGAAATGAAAAGTTTGAAAACTGCGATTAAAGCAGCGACGGCTAAGGAACTCACTTTTGCAGAATTCCAGACGCATTTGGTTGGTTTGTACACGCTCAAGCACAATGGGGCGCAGCTGCGCCAGGCGATTGAGATGGCGTCGTTGACGCACATTGAGGAAATGAAACAGGTTACGAGAAATTCCACGGACTCTGAATAAAAGTCGTGGTAACGGCTTCAGAGTTCTGGTCGATTCGAGTGGTGAGTTCAAACGGGAGAAGTTGTAGTTATTTATAAAATTTCTTTCTTTCTACAGGACGAGAATATGAGGATTCATCTGCCCTTACATCATGTGTTTACTATTTGGTTTTCGTAACTTCACATTGGTCATTCTAACTTCATTTTTTTTAGCATTAGTTAAAGTTTGTCTGTAGCGTTTTTCTCCCTAATAAAAATGTGTTTAAAATGCGTGTTTATTTTTTGTTTCTCTTCTGCAAGGAAGCTAACAGTAATTTGTCGACAGACCAAAGAGGGAATAGTGTATTCTCTAGGCGAATAGTTTACACACAATGAATGAAAACAATGTATAGGTAAAGTCCAACCGCAATGTTGTAAAAATTTAGGATTTCTGGATTTGGATTGTATTATGAGTTTACATATTTAATACAATGATTTGACAGTAGAGTTAATATTAATCTAAGATAAGAAATACTTTCTGACCGTGGAAGACTGTGATGCAAGTGTTCTGTTTTGTTTTGGGGCATTCTTCGTTTGGATTTTGTTTCTTATTTTCGAAATGTTGATATTTGCGCATCAGCGTGCAACCCAACCGCCATGTTGCTCGAATTATAAAAACCTATATTGCCACGTAAAAGGAATTATAATTTCAGTATATACTAGTACAGTATTAACAATTTATTACGTTTTACATTTCTTTTTCCTTCAAAAATGTTGTAATGCTGTAAATTTAGTTTCAAAGATTGGTTTTAACCTATTACTATACTCCAACCTTTATCTTCACATATTCAATCTGCATGTGTCTTGTTTTGTATCCACTGTGAGCATAATTTCATCACCAAATTTTGTAAAAATCATTTAAAAAAATTTTAAAATAAAAATTTAAGGATTGTTTAAAATTTAGAAAATTTTAGAATGTTCGACTATTACTGTTGAAAAAAGGAAAAATACAAAAATTTCAACCTTTACTTTTTGTTACCCAAGAGCCCGCTATTGTTTCGACGCCCTAGTGTCCCAGACAGAAAATAGCAGGAGCGCCCTCTCTCGGTGAATAATTTAATTCTTTTTCTGTGGCGAAACCACGTGTGTTTTGGTTTTAGCTTTGCGATATACAGTATATGATATTTGAATCCATAGGCTTGACAAACTGCGATTGTGAGTACTTTTCTCGTAATGTTAGTGCACGGATGCAATTTCTGTGCTCGTTTTTTCAGTGTATCTTGATTTTTAACAAACATATACATCTAATTTAACAAATCAAGCAAATTAAATTTTTCTTCTTTGCTTTTTATCAGATGGAAATACTGTTCAATAAAAACATCGAGCGGAATTCCGTTGGTCGTGTCGCACAACTCGGAGACATGTACGACGCTCAAACGGATTCTTTTGTCGGATTTTCGGTGCTAAATGAGCCGATCCCCAACAGTGCGACCGAACTAATCAAAACACCCGAATCGGATGTCAACTACATCAACACCGAAAACATTGTTGAAAAATTCGACAAACTCCACATCGTCCCGGAAATGCGAGCGAGCATCATGGCAAACCTCGTTTCTCTGGAAGGACACGCGAAATACCTGCAAACCGAACCGACGAACAAAAAAGCCCGAAAATCAATCATCTACTCGATCCAAACCGAAGTGGAGAGAATGATTATCACCGACGGATTGAAACAACATTTCGCATCGCGCACGCGCTCGACTTTGATTTCGCCACCCATTTCGTCGTGGGAATAACGTACGGAGCAAATACCGTCATCACGTTGGAGGAAAATGATTACAGCGCTGGATTAATGAGACGAAAGATGAACGACCAGCTGAATCAAGAATTGCGTGAATATAATTCTACTATCAAGATGGCGGAAAATGATTACAGCGCTGGATTTAAGAGACGAAAAATCGACGATGATCTGAGTCAAGAATTGCCTGAAAATAAAACGTGGTATTCCGTCGAAATGTTCGGCGACATTCTACCCATGAATAATTCAACTACGACCGGAGAAGAAGCGTTGAAATTGCTCAAGAAATTGCCGGTTTTGATCAAAATGGCGAATCGTGGCAAAGGAAAGCCGATCACGTACACTCTGATGCCCATTTCCGTGTTGCGCGATTATTTGAACGGTACCAGCATGAAGGAAGTTGTTTCAGCGTTGGATCCAAACTCCATTTTGAATTTCACAAATTCATTCTCCGAATTGATGGAGACCAAGCTGGAAATCTGCGATTTGATGGACAAACTCGAAACTCACCATTACTGCGTACCAGTTGAGAGTCTTCGACAATTGGAGCAACTGAAATCCAAAGTTGAAAAAGAAGAATCGAAACTGCGAATCAAATTTAAGGAAACGATAATAACGGAACGTTCGCGGAATGAATGCGCCGAGACGTCGACGAATTTCGATTTTTTACCCGCCGGAACAAAAATCCAGCTGAAAGAGTTCGACAATCTGTCGCTGAAGATCGACTTGGCCGACAAACTTAAATCCCAGGGTGTAACTTACATCGGATCCGACCAATCCCAGGGATTCGACAAAATCAAGAAGTTAGCCTCGACCGTTGTCGTGTTATTTCTGCAATCGAGGTGTCATCAAATCAATATCCAGTCGTGGAACGAGAACAAAAGCTACTTTCTTCTTTTGCTCGACCAATCGCTAGAAACCAATGTCGACACTACGTTCGTAGCGATCGATCTCGACGTGCGGTCCGACTTGAAAATCAGTGAAAACGATGTTGGCGCCTACATTGCAAAGATGCGCAACGGAAACTTCGTAGACTTGGACCTTTACGCAACTTTTCTGCGCGAGAAATTCACTTGTTTCGCCAAGATTTGTGGTTGCCACGAGGACCGCCCTAAACCGTGGAAAAGAACGGAATTGGAATTGAAGTGTCCGGGATATTTTAGCGGCATCTGCGCCAACGACACCCGCAAATGGTGTTGCTACAAATGCAAAGAAGCGCTTTTTTACGGATTCGACGAATTCCTTTACTGCTCGTGCGGCAGAGCTCCGTGTGCAAAATTCAGGTTGATATTGGGAGTGACCGGAGTCGGCAAATCCACTTGGATCAACGCGTTTCTGAATTATTTGGCGTTTCCGTCGCTGGACGCGGCCTCGAAAGACGAATTGCTCTCGGTTACTTCGTCATCGTTCCAACTGACCGACGAAGACGACAAAACACACACCATCCGTTTCGGACAAGACGAAAACGAAGTGCTGGAACCGGGTCAATCGGCCACCCAAGATGTGAAAGCGCACCTTTTCCCCATCGGCGACACTTTGTTGCGACTCATCGACACGCCCGGCATCGGCGACGTGCGCGGCGTCGAGCAGGACAAGGAGAATTTCAATAAAATACTCAAATACTTGAGCACGCTCAAACGACTCAATGGGATCTGCATTCTGCTCAAGCCTAACGAGTCGCGACTCAACGTGTTGTTCGAGTTCTGCGTCAAGGAACTTTTTACACATCTGCACCGCAGCGCCAGTAAAAACGTCGTGTTTTGTTTCACCCACTCGAGGGAAACGTTCTACAAACCCGGCGACACCCGGCAACCGCTGGGCGAACTATTATTGAAGAATAACATCGAATTGCCATTGGAGAAACACACGATGTATTGCATGGACAACGAGAGTTTCCGTTTCCTGTGCGCCTCCAATCATGGCGTCGAGTTCAGAGACAGCGTGAAGAAATCCTTCTGCGAAAGTTGGAACATTTCGGTCGAAGAAACCAACCGGCTCATCTCGCACTTCAAAAAACTCGAGCCGCACATCATCAACGACACGATTTCGATGAACGACGCGCGACAGAATATCGTGTGCTTGACCAAACCCATCGCCGACATCAGCAAAAACATCCAGCAGAACCTGGCGATCATCAGAGACAAGCGTCAGATGTTGTCGTCCACTGAAGCGAGCGTCAAAGATCTGATGAAAATGTTGTTCGTGGATATCATAACACTAAAAGCCATTCCGCTGGATCATCCCCGGACCGTGTGCGGCGCTGCATTGTGCGTCAAATACCACCCGGCAGCCGACGGGTTTGTCAGCGTCGTCCAATACGTCAGCCAATGTCACTCGCACTGCTATTTAGAAGGTGTTCCTGTTAATATCGTGGGGGATGCGAGACTTAAAGGTTGTAAAGCCATGAATGGGACGTTAAATTGCGTCAAATGCGGGTGTTGTTGGGATCAGCACCTGCACATAACGTACGTTCAGTGCCCCGTTTCGACGAAAATAACCGTGCCGGACGTGGAGACCAAAATCAGCGGGAAGAAAAGCGAGCGGCAGCAAATCCAGGAGTTTATTGCCCAGTTGGACGAAATTACAATGGAACAGGAGGAGGAGCAGAAGAAAATAATCGAAGTGAGCGTGACGATGGGTCGTTACTTGAGCAAGAACGCAATTCTGCCTTACAATAACGTGTTGGGGCGATACATTGATCATCTGATTGAGAAGGAGGAGCAGAAAGTGTTCGTGGATGGCAATGATGATGTTTTGAAGAGGTTGAAGTCGATGCGCGCGATGTACGACGAAGAAGTGAAGGCTTTGGAGAAGGCGATGGCGCAGCCGGATGCCAAGGAACTGACTTCCGAAGAGGTCCAGATGCATTTGGATGGCTTGTGCACGCTTAAGCACAATGGCGCGCAGCTGCACCAGGCGATTAAGATGGCGTCGTTGTCGGGTGGTGAAGAAATGAACAAGGATTACGAAAAGTTCCACGATGTTGAGAATTCAAGGGTTGGGAGGTTTAAGTCGAAGAAAGTAGTCGAGTCGAAAAGTATTAAACAAGGTTTCGTGGCGAAAACTATGCGCTCGGTGAAAAAAGTTTTTTTCGGAGAGTAAGTGAAGTTTTCAAATACCGTATTTCTGCAAATAATGGCTGTCTAGTGTATATAAAGTATAAAATTATATATTTTTTTTCATTTAAGAGTGCAGAAGCTGAAGATGCAAGTGATCAATCAGACGATAATATGCAGTAATCATGTTTTTAGAGATTTGTATAACTTGACATTTTTTTATTTGTAATTTCATTTGATCTCAATAAAAATGTGTTTAGAAATTCCAGATATTTCTGGCAAATTGAAAAAATTTAACCCTGTTTGACCCCGTGGTGCTTCTTTAGGAACCCCTTGTGTGGTTCAATACACTTAATGTATTCCAAAACGTTCAGCATTTTGCGGAGTTACGTAGTACGTCATTTGTACACTAAATAACAAATTACATAATACAATTGAAAAAAATGCATATGAAAATGCATTTATATTTGAGGAACGCGTTTCATAATACATTTTACGAAATGTGTTACCATTTGCAAACCAATAGCCCGCAAAAATGAATCATCAAATTGATCTGCCTTTGAACTTTTGAATTTTCCCCGCGCGAGATTCAAGTGATTTATCGACTATTTGTGAACTTTATTCTCGATTTTCCTGGACGGATGTGAGCTTTCTGTTATTAGTGTGGTATGCTACAATTGGCTTCACTACAACGAGAAACAGAAAGCCGCGGGAACTATCGTCTAATTTTACTTTAATTTTTTTTATTCAATCCTCAAAACTGAATTCACGTTTATTTTCAAAGTTCTGTTAAAGGAAAATAAAAGTCAAAATTAACAAACTGTCGATTCTCTCCGGAAATAATAATTTCCATTTACTTCGCAATCCAGGTTTTTGTTATTCGAGCAACATGGCGGTTTGACTGCACGTTGAAGCGCAAATCTTGGTGTCTCAACATTTCAAAAATAAGAAACATAACCAAACGTAGATTGGTCCAAGAACAAAACAGAACACTTGCATCACAGTCTTCACAGTAAGCAAACATTTCTTTTCTCTAATTAGATTCAATTCCAAAAACATTTATACCGGAGAAAAAATACATAACAGAGAACAATAATAAGAAAATAAAATTAAGCCATGAATGAACACGTACTTGGTTTGATGACTCGTTGTGCTGTTTGGTGCCACGGCCAGCTTTTTGCCGATTAAACATACACAGTCGCAAAGATGGTGGTTGACCATCTGTATTGATGATCGAAAGGATTTGACGGATGACTGCAATTTTACTTTACTTTTACTTTATCCTACAATCCATGAAACTACATCATTTTTAATTTATTTCAGGTTACATAAGGTTGTATTCACATAAAAATTGCACCTGATAACTGTAATCACAATAATTATCATCCCAACAAAATTTTCCATCCCCTCCCTTTCTATCAAGGAGAACACAATTGCGAGAGCCGTTTGGTTCGCCCCTACACCAATTTGTTACAGTGAAAGGTTTTCCCGTGGAAAATCAATAAAACTTGCGGTTACTACCTCCGTTTAAATTAACTCCACTTGTCCAATAAGTAAAACCCGCTGAAAGAGCAAACAAAAAACTTATTTATTTATTACTATACTCCGGCTCACCGTAAGAGACACACTACTAACACCTGTTCCTATTGGCCGAGCCCAAGGTTACTTGAGCCGAGCCTATTTACTCCTTACTGTTGCCTGTATTATTCTACCAGGAAAAGTAGGTTTGTTTTGATTTTAATTACTTTGATTATTTTCGGTGTTTGAAATGATGTAAATTGATTAATATGTAGTAATAAAATATTTTAAAAAGTCTAGAAGCAATGTTTTATGTTTTAACTTCAAAATACATGATTGTTTAGTTCGTTAAATTTATCGGTTGCTTTCTCCAGCTGGTTGTTTTCAAATGTATTATTGATTGTTATGTCTGGACACAAAATGGCTTCTCGTAACTCAAGCTTTTGTATTTTGGCCTACTTTTATGTAGCCCTACACCAGTGAATAGGCGGCCAATAGGAACTGTTGCTATCAGCGATGGAGTGTGTGTTATTTGCTGTATCGTTTCTTATAATTAAGTAAGTTAGTTTTTAATATGCTTTAGGAGTTTACTTTGCATCCCCATGGACACCGCTCTAATTGTTTGTAAATAAGTGTGTTAGGCTTACTTGGTTTTGTGTTTGGTTTTTGTCACAGTGTAAGCTTTTTGGGTATTGTGTTTGATATTAAGAACGGTTTGTTCTCCTAGTCATTTGTGGTGCGGATTCCGCATCGCTTCTTGTTAATTTTAAGATTTCTTTACATTTTATCAGCTCTTATTTGTGTTCTCTACTGAGGCCTAGAAGTGCCATTTGAGAATTTTATCTGTTTCCATTTTTGCTTGTCTCATTGTTAGATTATCAGTTTTCTGCTGTAAGAGGAGGCTGCAGTGCAGTTTGACGTGACATAACAATGCTAAACTAAGTCGTTTTTATCACGTGCCATTGTCTTGCACTTGCTCTTTTTTTGTTTCTTTGCTTTTTCCTCAGTCTTTCTCGTTATTCCAATGATTAAACAAGTTGTCAGTTATTTGCTTTTCCCGACTCATTTTATTCAAGTGTCAACAATGTGTGCGGAGGAGTAAAGCTTGCGCTTCTCCTCCATGCCTTGCTGTGCCGACCCAACAATAGTATTTCTCCAATGCGATGCGCCATTGCTGCTCATCTGTCGCAGATGTACGGAAATCACTATGCGATCCAAAGAGCGACTTGGGAGTCGCTACCTTGACCGGTCATCTCGTTGGCTGACCGCAACAGAACCGGAAATTGGTGCCGTGACCAGGATTCAGCTGGACGCCGGGGTGACCCATTGCGAGCGACGGTGAGCCTCGTTCGAGTTGGTGCGGGTTTTGGATTCCGTACGCGTGTCGTTCATCGAATACACGTCTTCCCAAGGCGGCAAGAGTCGCGCGGTCAAGTCGTCGAGAGCGGCGGTACGGACAGCCCTGACGTCACCTGTTGCTGGATTCTTCGGTCATAACTGCAAACACAACGCGTGCGGTGGATGAGCAACGTCTTTGAAGAGTCACCGACTTTGGACTTTATAGTTTTAAGTTTGGTTTTGTATTGGTTGAGAGTGTTGTTGGGAATGGTCAGTGCTTGTGCCTGGGGGAGGGTGCAATTGTGTTTTGTGAGTTGTTATTTCTGGAATAATAACTATTCTCTAGTGTGCTCCATATAACCGCCTTAAGCGGGGGAGTTTGTCGCTGTCCGGTTCTGTTTGTCAAACGTGAATCGTTCAGTAAGCAGCACCGTGCTACACGTGGTGTGCTGTGTCAATTGCTATTGTCGTGTGCGTGTTTTGTTTTCTTGTTTATTTTGGTACGAGGTTGTGGTATTTGGCGATAGATATTGTCTTTTGCTTTCTAATTCCAGGCAAAGATGGTGTCACAACCAGTATCGCCGCGGTCTTATACCCCGCCGCTGCCGCCAATCCAACCTGACGTGCTTGAAGCGAGGTGGGATGCTTTGGCTGTCTCTCTTGAGGCCATGTTGAAGCGCTCCGAGACCGTAGTTGATTCAGGGGAACTGGAAGCACTTCAGTTGTCCGCGCAAGAGAAAAATCTTCAGATGGTCAACGATTTGAACTTACTCCAGCCCCATCTGCTTCGGCCACCGTATCTGCTGAAAGTTCGTCATGTAGAAGAGATAGCTGTTCGCTTGGATCTGCTGTCCAAGAGGTATCAGCTTTCAAAAAGATGGGTAGCGCATGGGGGAGGAGGTGGTGCGGCGAATGTTTCTTCGACTTCCGCCGGAGCGGGAGGCGGCTCGTTTTTGAGCACCACCACCCCAAAAAAGAAGAACTCAAAGATTCCGAAGTTGGATATGAGGAAGTTCGACGGGGAGGTTCTGCTTTTCAAGTCGTTTATGAACCACTTCGAAACAGCGATACACACAAATCCCGATTTGTCGGAAATCGAAAAATTGCAATATTTGCAGGTGTCTTGTACAGGAGAAGCTGGCGCTCTCATATCTAATTATCCGCTCATAGATGGTTGCTATGATTTGGCGCGGGAGGAATTACAACGGAGTTATGGAGATGCTGGAGCTCAGCGCAATGCTCTGATGAAGACCATAAGAGAATTGAAACCGATAGTGGATGTACACCCTGCGAAAGCCGTGAAGGCGTTACTGACCAAAGTTTCGTCCGCGGTTCGGTTGCTCGAGCAGTTGCAGGTTCCGGTGAGAACGGCCGGGTTGCTGCTCGTGCCTGATATTCTCCGAAAATTTCCAATGGAAATGGTGACACGCTACGGTCGGATCCATGGCCTGGGCGGCTGTAACGTTATAACTCTTCTCGATTTTCTCGCTTCGGAGATTACATTAGCCGAGCAAACGGAGGAGTTAATGGGCTCCGAGCGTACCGGTGTAAAGAAAGAGCGCTCTGAGAAGCAGCCAGAAATAGCCAAAGAGTCCAAAGGGACGATGGCAACTTGCTTTACTGCTCAAAACGCGAAATCTGCGTCGTCAACCAAATCAAAGTCGGACAAGTTTGCCTGTGTGTTTTGCGGTGAAGAGCATCAAAATGCAAGCTGCAAGAAGGAAATGGAGGTTAATGACAAGTTCGAAATCGTAAGGAAAAATCGCCTGTGTTTCAACTGTCTGCGTGCAGGTCACCGCGCACAAGAATGTAAAACCAAGTTTTCTTGTCGTTCTTGTGGCGGGAGACACCATTCATCGATTTGCAGAAAGTCTGAAGTGACAGCCTTGTCTTCCACCGAAAAAGTTGGGGAGATTCAAGCGATCACAAACGTTTCTATGGCGGTTTCTTCCACGCTTCAACTTATGGTTTTTACGGCAAATTTGAAGACGAAATCGGGTGGGATACACTGCGTGCGTGGCGTTTTGGACTCGGGCAGTCACAGGTCGTTTATTTTGCGAAGTTTGGCTGATCGTTTAAAGCTACAAAAGGAAGGAACTATGCACATGACGACGCAGCGATTTAACGAAAGTATACCGGCTGCAACCGATTACGACATCTATGATTTATGTTTACGGTCCCGTCACTGTTCAAAGGAGCTTCGGGTCGCTGCCCTTACTGCGGAGAGTTTGCCGTTTGTCTCGGGAGTTGTAAACCCAGCTGTAATTGAAAAGGTGAAGGGGATGGGCATTGAATTGGCGGAGGAACTTCCGTCCGAGTCAAACAAAATAGAAATTTTGCTGGGAATCGACGTATGGTGGAAGTTTTTTGTTAACGGTCGCAAGCGGTTAAGTGACTCACTCGGATTGATTAACACAATCTTCGGCTGGGTCCTGTCTGGGGCTGCAGGGTCGACAGACTTGTTTGAGGAGGCGGACACGGTTTCCTGCTGTAACGCGTGTTGCGACACCAGTGACAGGGAATTGGAGAAGCTTTGGAGTCTTGAAGCTATTGGCATAAGCGCCGGTGAAAAGGACTCTGACTTTGTCCGCGATCGATTTGAAAAAACAACGAAAAGACTCGATTCAGGGCGCTACGAAGTATTGTTGCCGTTTAACGGGGCAATTGACGATCTTGACTCTAATTGGGAGATAGCTATGAATCAATTAGCTAGCACCCTGCAACGAATTGATGGGAATGAGGACTATAAAGCACGGTATCACAAGGCAATGACTGATTATCTGGAGGAAGATCACGCGGAAGAAGTGCCAAAAGAGGAGCGGTTTTTGCGTAAAGGAGTATACAGGGTGGAACAAAAGTCTGTTCCCCTCAAATATTTCCTCAGCAATTGCATCTAGGCCAACTTTGATGAAGCGATCGTATAGGAAGTTGGGTGAGAGCAATCCAATGATGTCATCAAATTTGACCTTGAAGGCCATTTTCAAGGTTATTCACTTGCTAACTTCTAAACCAATCAGGTTAGAGCAAAAAAGTCAATTACAAAGTTGTAGAGCACCATCAAATTAGTACTATCCAACTTATCTTAGTCATTTTAAGTTAAATGTTTTCTTTTTAAAAAGGAGACAAATCAGAAAAAAATCAGCAAAGTGAAATTTTTTTACCCTTGGAGGCATAAGGATAAAATGTGCTGTTCTGGTTTAAGCCATTACAGGTTTATGGACAATTTTTAAGTTGATTGGTTAAAGTGCCATTTAGTTTGTTTTTAGTTCGGAACTAATTTTATTGAGGACGTAATGCCTAAACAATAAAAATAAATAGATTTGAGCCACCTGGAGGTGGTTTTAATCACTACTGGTAAATGCAAAAGGCTGTTCACTGAAGGGCTGTTTACAAATACAGCAAAGCCAGCTTAAAAGTTATGCTGGAGTTTTAAGGGGCAGAAAATTTCCAAGTTAAATACTTAATTAAATAAATGATGAATTTTTACAAATTTCACCTGAGATTTACTTTATTATCAGATAAAAAAGTCACAAATTTTCAGCAAAAAAAATTCATAGAAAAAAAAATTTTCCTATTCAAGTAAAAGCTTGTCCATAAATCCGTATAGCCAAGGGTTAATCTTGTGATAAAATAATTATTGAGGCATTGAAAAAGGCAGTGGTTTTTCTTGTTTACTTGCATAATGATGCACATTTGAATACGTTTATTTAAGTAATTCAGTATTTTTGTGATAGAAATTTAAGTTTTGTCACAATGGCTGGCTTTATTTCAGCTGATTTGTCTTATTTTTAAAAGGGAAACATTTAACTTAAGATGACTACGATAAGTTGGATAGTACTAATTTGATGGTGCTCTACAACTTTGTAATTGACTTTTTTGCTCTAACCTGATTGGTTTAGAAGTTAGCAAGTGAATAACCTTGAAAATGGCCATCAAGGTCAAATTTGATGACATCATTGGATTGCTCTCACCCAACTTCCTATACGATCGCTTCATCAAAGTTGGCCTAGATGCAATTGCTGAGGAAATATTTGAGGGGAACAGACTTTTGTTCCACCCTGTATAATATTCCCCACCACCCCGTAATTAAGGAAGACCGCCAAACGACAAAATTCCGCGTGGTGTTTAATGCGTCTTCGGCGAGAAAAGGTATGAAGTCCCTTAACGACTGTCTTTATCCGGGCCCGTCGTTAAATCCAGACATAATTTTAGTTTTAATCAGGTTTAGACTCTATTGCGTTCTGGTGATTGCCGATATAAAACAGGCTTTCTTACAAGTCCTGATAAACCCCACACATCGCAATTTTTTGCGTTTTTTGTGGGTTGCGAGAGAGTATTTCCAGAAACCGTTTTCGTGGAAAAACCTGTGGGATCATTTGATGGTCCTTCGCATGACTGTTGTGCCGTTCGGCGTCAATGCGTCCCCTTTTTTGCTCTGTGCAGCAATACGTAAACAGGGACGACTGTACGAGGAAACTCACCCGAAAGAAGCTGACGCCCTCGATGGAGGGATTTATATGGATGACTTGACATCCGGTGGTGATGATGTCGAGCATGCAGTGAAACACTGCGAGGACCTTCGAATGATTCTTGATGACGGGAAACTCCCACTGGTCAAGTGGGCGTCTTCCGATGAACAGGCGTTTGCTGCCCTTAAGGACGAGGGTTTTCACATGAGAAGTGAAACGTTTGCAGAATTGGACATTATTAAAATGTTGGGCGTTTTATGGAATGTGCCGGAAGATTCAATCATGTTCAAAATTCCTGCATGCGAAAAAATTCCTCATTCAAGAAGAAGCATCTTATCGCTTGTCGCGTCGGTTTTTGACCCGCTTGGTCTGTTAGCGCCTGTCATCTTACCGATGAAGTTATTGATGCAGTCCTGTTGCGGCAGATCTCTTGCTTGGGATGGCAATATATCTGAAGAGGAAAGGGGAGAAGTGGCGACTTGGTATTCAGACATCTCCATTTTGAAAGACTTTAAAATTAAACGCTGGCTGGGCACATTTTCGAGAAAGAAGTTGGCTTTAGAGATCTTTTGTGATGCCAGTCCAAAGGCATATGGCTGTGCTGTTTATACGCGCAATGCCGAAGGGGTTAGCCATCTTTTATTGAGTAAATGTCGAATTGCCCCGATTGCCAAGCTCTCTTTACCCCGTCTCGAATTAACTGCTGCTGTAGTTGGGGCTCGAATGGCAGACTACATTTTAAAGAATTTCTTGCCAGATTATCCCGTAGAAGAAGTCAAATTCTTTTCGGATTCGATGGTCGCGCTCGCCTGGATTAAATCGGTGAAAAACCAATGGAAACCTTACGTTTCCAACCGGGTGGCTGAGATTTTAGAAAAATCGCGCAAAGAGCAATGGGCATACGTTCCTACCGATTTGAATCCGGCAGACGTCTTGACACGTCCACGCAGCGCGAAAGACTTAATTGACAACCAGTTGTGGTGGACAGGCACGGATCCTCGGACTTTGACTCCGATGTGTGTGGACGGCGTCTCCCTTCCTGCGGAAGAGATGAAGACGGTTGTTCTGGCTGTCTCACTTCAAGAGACTTTTATGGACACGTTTTTTCGACGTTTCAGCTCTTTTCGACGCATGACTCGAGTATTTGCTCTTATACGACGGTGTCGGACTCCTTCTCCTCGGGGGATGGACCTCGAGATATTCGAGTTGGAAGAGGCTGAGAGGAAGTTGATTCACCTGTCGCAACGGATGCATTTCCGAGAGGAGCTCGAAGCTGTGGAGCTGAACAAAGGGGTTGATAAAACCTCAATTTTGAAGAATTTCGACATTTTTATTGGAGAGAAAGGGTTGCTAAGGTTACGAAGTCGCCTGCGCAAGTCGTTTCTCACGTTCAACGAGAGTAACCCCGTCTTATTACATCCAGAGAGTTGGGTTACAAGACTGATAATCAAGCAGACTCATCTTGGCCTCATGCACGGGGATTTGAGCGAAACCCTTTACAGGGTCCGAGATCGTTTCTGGGTTTTGCGTGGTCGGAGGACGGTGCAGTCAGTGATAAGGAATTGCCTGACGTGCCGAAAGGCGAAGTTGCAAGCGGGCAATCCTATCACTGGAGATCCCCCCATGGAACGCGTGACGCCGGCCGCTCCTTTCCGTCACACCGGGATCGATCACTTGGGTCCCCTCAACGTTGGACCTGCGAAACAGTCAAAGAAAGTTTACATATTGTTGTTTACTTGCCTGGTGACACGAAGCGTGCACCTCGAAGTTTCTGAGAATTTGACAGTCGAAAAATTTCTTTTGGCTTTTCGAAGATTCGGGGCTCGTTTTGGTTATCCGGCGAAAGTGTTTTCTGACAATTCCCGAACGTTTGCACGCGGGTCACAAGAAATCCAGTCTTGGGGCAAGCTCATAGCGAAGGATAAGGTGAAGACGCTCCTCACTGAGCGCCGGATTCTGTGGACATTTACACCACCTTTCTCACCTTGGGCCGGTGGCTCATGGGAACGTTTAGTGCGTTCTGTTAAGGACAAGCTGAGGAAAATGCTGACACGAAAAACGATTGATCTTGAAGCTCTACAGACTTTAGTCCTGGAGGTGAGCTCGATAATCAACTCAAGACCTTTATCTTATGTTCATGAGGAAGTTGATGGTGGGCACATATTGTCGCCTGAAAGTTTTCTGACTGGAGGCCTGGGCAAATATGTGCTTAACGTCCCAGTTTCCGCCATCAAAAGGGCTGATTTGAAAAAGTTGGATCGGAAACGCCGGTTATTCGTCTGGGAGTTTTGGCGCCTATGGAAGGAGGGATATTTAAAACAACTACGTAATTTTCACGAGGTTAAGGGGGACCGCTTTTTCAAAAATCCGAAAGTGGGTCAAGTAGTTTTACTCGAAAAAGTGGGGTCCAACCCTTATTTTTGGCCACTCGTGCGAATTAAGGAAGTTTTTCCCGGAGAAGATGGGATAGTCCGCGTGGTCCGGGTGGCCACTGCTGATGGAAAAGAATATCGCCGATCCGTGAAGCACATTCGGGCGCTGGAGTTGGATTAGTAAGGGCAGGGGTCAACTTTGGTCTCGGTGCGCGGATGCTTCTTTTTTTTCGGCCGCCAGCCTCGCTGTTGCTATCAGCGATGGAGTGTGTTATTTGCTGTATCGTTTCTTATAATTAAGTAAGTTAGTTTTTAATATGCTTTAGGAGTTTACTTTGCATCCCCATGGACACCGCTCTAATTGTTTGTAAATAAGTGTGTTAGGCTTACTTGGTTTTGTGTTTGGTTTTTGTCACAGTGTAAGCTTTTTGGGTATTGTGTTTGATATTAAGAACGGTTTGTTCTCCTAGTCATTTGTGGTGCGGATTCCGCATCGCTTCTTGTTAATTTTAAGATTTCTTTACATTTTATCAGCTCTTATTTGTGTTCTCTACTGAGGCCTAGAAGTGCCATTTGAGAATTTTATCTGTTTCCATTTTTGCTTGTCTCATTGTTAGATTATCAGTTTTCTGCTGTAAGAGGAGGCTGCAGTGCAGTTTGACGTGACATAACAATGCTAAACTAAGTCGTTTTTATCACGTGCCATTGTCTTGCACTTGCTCTTTTTTTGTTTCTTTGCTTTTTCCTCAGTCTTTCTCGTTATTCCAATGATTAAACAAGTTGTCAGTTATTTGCTTTTCCCGACTCATTTTATTCAAGTGTCAACAATGTGTGCGGAGGAGTAAAGCTTGCGCTTCTCCTCCATGCCTTGCTGTGCCGACCCAACAATAGTATTTCTCCAATGCAATGCGCCATTGCTGCTCATCTGTCGCAGATGTACGGAAATCACTATGCGATCCAAAGAGCGACTTGGGAGTCGCTACCTTGACCGGTCATCTCGTTGGCTGACCGCAACAGGAACTGGTGTTAGTAGTGTGTCTCTTACGGTGAGCCGGAGTATACGAACTCACTAGAAGAGAATTTGTGTAGAAAATCTGCACAAAAAAGATAAACCTGATTTCTTTTCGACAACTGGTAAATAATATTAATGTTTTTGCGTATTTTGTGCACAAATTCTACACAAGCTGAGTCTGCTTACCTCTGCCGGGTTTTATTTTCATATAATCATTAAGAACGTCAGATTTGTGTTGTGAGTCGATGCTTACAAGCTTCGCGTGTAGGCTTAGACAATAGGCAACCCCGTCCAAAAAAGTACCAGTTTGTCTTGAAAAATGGTAACAACCATCGCCCAGCTGTTCGAAACTAGTTGGACAATTTTTGGCAGAGATCAAAGAAATCATGCAGCAAATGATGACCGCTGAAATGTTCAGTTAAAAAAAAGGAAATAAAAACAAGATTAATATATAATATACACTACACTGGGAAAAATAAAAAATATAATATAAAATAAATAAAAAATTTGTTGTTGTTAAATTTAAAAATTATGCCTGAAGGTTGCAGTGATCCTAGTGACTCAAACAAGAATTCTTCTTTGTTTCGATCTGAAATTCTTACCTGAAAACTGCGAAACGAAGAAAAACCAACCATGACTTGCTTTTTGGAAAAACATCTTGGATGGTAATGAAGTATCAATGTGACCTTATATGGCTTATATAAGTGAACAAGGAAAAAACAATTAACTGTATCGTGTGACGATGACAGCCCGAGATAGAAATATGACAAGATTAAAGTGTAAAGATAGTGAACAATATTGTTAGATATGTGGAAAGAGTGTCGTTATGTTTTCTCAAAATATATGACATTTTAATCGTGAATAAACTTATATAAAACTAGACCGACAAATGGCCGATAAAAAGGGATAAGTTAAACTATACAAAGTAAGTTGAGAAAATGGTTCAATTATAATAATAATTATACATGGATAAATTGTATTCAACTTATCACATTTTGATATCTAAAAAACTGTTACGGAGATAAGGTAAGTAAAATTAGCTTTTTGATATAAGTTGCAAATGAGATTACAAACTAGATAGAACCAGATGGAAGCAAACCCGAAGTGTAAAGTCTCATGTTCTGCCCTCTTTGGGTTGTGGATTACTTGGGGTTGGTTTTAGTCGGTGGAATTTCCCCCAAAAAAATCAGTTATCTAACAAATACCATAGTACATGCACCCTTGCATACCCGCTTAAGACGTGTATGAATAATGGTGGCAAAAAATTGATTACTATTGGAATAGTTCAAATAATATAAAACAAGTACATTTTCTCAATAAACCAACAGATTAATTCAGGTGGTGTCCAATTAATAGCATGAAATATTAATAAATATGGCGTAAGTATTTACGTAGCTGCTTTCGAAAATTAAAATATTTGTGTATTTTAAGTTTAAATTTTGAGTGTGAGAATTTTAACTCTATTTTAGAAAATTGACAATATGTGATAACTTTTACATGACATCATTGATATGTAGTTTCAACAAGACGTTGCCACATGCCATACAGCCCGTGAAACAATTCAATTACTGCATGAGACATTACCGGTTTCGGTGATCAGAATTGGCCCTTTTTTCTTGCACCGTTTTGTTGAAACCACATATTGGTCACATCAATATCATCCAATTTCGGCAGAAAGAACCCTAAACTCTCAGCTGTCAAATCATTGTTGTTTCAGGGTTGTCAACAATTTACTGCACAAATGGCGGCTAATTCAAATCTTGCGTCAATTTTGGGACACCTTTTACAACCCACGTGTGTTGAAATTAGGCAGGTTTCAGTCTTTGCATTTTGTGTCATTCAGTCAAGCCAAGTTTTTGCTTATGTTTCGTAAACCTAACATGTGGATGGGTTGCCAAAGTACGGGAAACAATGTGCAGTGACACTTATTATGGAATTTGAGCTCTAATTTGGACCCAACTCTTTTTATTTTATTTAGCAAAAACAATTGACATCACCACAGCATGTCGCCCGTGTTACGCATTACCAGTATGTTGTTCCAATTAAAACGATTAGATAGAAATTTGTGTAAAATTACAATAAATTTTTCAAGAAAATAATTTGAAAAATCTTCCTGTTGCGAATTTCAAGATTTACTGCCATTGATCGTTATTCGTTCCACGGCCCTGAAATAGACAACAAATTTGCTATTTATATTGTTTTATATTCTAAACAGAATGGAGTAGAAGTGAAACTAAAAACAAAACCTTATTTTTTTTTCTTTTTTTTAACTATCCATTTCACTCTTGATGAAGCAACACCATATGGTGTGGCAACAGTAGCTGCGGCTGCTGGCATATAACCTTGTTGGCACTGTAATGCGCGTTGGCTAGCAAAGTTCGATGCAGTACCACCGCTGTATGGTGGTGCAGTACCACCGCTGTATGGTGGTGGAGTAGCACTGCTGTATGGTGGTGGAGTACCACCGCTGTATGGTCCGGTACGACCGACATACGGTGCGGCAACAGTAGCTGCGGCTGCCGGCATATAACCTTGTTGGCACTGTAATGCACGTTGGCTAGCAAAATTCGAGTGCCAATTACTGTGATTTGCCCCCCTTGGCGCGGAAAGGGTGACTGAATTTTCTTGCTGTCGTAAATTTTGTGGGCGATTACTTTTTTGTCTGCTTGGATTTGATTTGCCGGTGTTGGTATATAAACAATTTGCTGCGTACTGGTACCAACTCTGTTTTTGTTTGGGTACATGAAATCTTTCCCACTCATAATTTCTCCTCTCTTCACTTCTGGATGCTTGCTCAAATGCATCTCTCAATTGCTGTCCGTTGTGTTTCAGCGAATACAAGCTTCGTACAAGCTGTTGGAATTGAACAACGTCCAATTCTTCCGCATGTGGCTGCGCCATCGCCCGCTTGAGTGTTTCCGCTTCCACGATGTACATTTGTTGCATTCCCTCTAGTCTCTTTAGGAGCTCATCGTTCTTGGTAACAGCTACTCTGTCCTTTTCCCTCTTGATTAAGTGATCAATATATCGTTCAATGACATCGTTGTACGGTACAATGGCGTTTTTGCTCAGGTAGTGTCCAAATTTGACACTAGCCTCAATTATCTTCTGCTGTTCATCTTCCAGTTCCTTCTTGAATAGCTCCAAATCCTTAATAAAGTCCAGGATCTTTTGGCTTTCACTCTTCTTCTCGCTCATTTGATTTTTAACATTTGCTACGGTCATTTCATGAACCTCTGTCTGCTGAATGTAAGTTATGTGCAGATGTTGATCCCAGGAACATTTACAAACTCTACAATACAAGCTGTCGCCACAACGCATGGCCCAACATCGTTTTATCGCTTTGTCGCCAACAACTTCAACAGGAACATCATCTAACTTGCAGTGGTCGTGACAGATTGTAGTATATTCTATGCATTTCGAGTTTGCATTCAGCATTTGGTGGTGTTTAACGCATTTTGATGCTCCACAAACAGTTCGGGGATAGGGTATCGACTTAGATTTTAGCACGGTTACATTGTTGACAAGGTGTTTAGCCAACTCTTCAACACGTGCATCGCTATTCATCAACAGTTCTCTTCTCCATTCAGTTTCAGTCAAGTTTCTCTGAATGTTTGCACTGATGTCAGCAATGGGTTTGGTCATACAAATTATATTCTTCCTCGCATCGTTCAATGATATCGTATCATAAATAACATGTGGATCTAAAGAATCGATGTACGCCAGTAACCTGTTGATTTCTTCTACCGTAACATTCCAGCTTTCAGAAAAGGTATTTTTAATGCTCTCCTTAAATGGAACTTCTTGATTAACTGCGCAAAGAAAACGGAAGCTCTCATTGTCCATGCAATACATCGTGCTCGGATCAAGCGGTAATTCTACATTGTTTTGTTCCAAAAGTTCTGCTAGAGGAACTCTAGTGTCTCCGGGTTTGTAGAAAGTCGTTCTGGAATGCGTGAAACAAAAAACAATGTTGTTTAATGCACTTCGGTGCAGATAGGTGAGCAATTCCTTGATACAAAACTCGAAGAGAATGTGAAGTTTCGATTCGTTCGGCTTCAGCAGAATGCAAATACCGTGGATTTCCGTCAAGGTTCGCAAATATGCTAAAATGTTGGCAAAGTTCTTCTTGTCTTGTTCCACTCCACGAACATCCCCGATTCCCGGAGTGTCGATCAAACGAAGCAACGTATTTCCAATGGGAAAGAGATGTCCTCACATTCTGGGTTGCTGATCGGCCTTTTCCATGCACCTCGTTCTCGTCATTTCCGAACGCAACGTCGTGGACTTTGTTGTTTTCGTCGGTCAGTTGAAACCAAGACGATGTCACCGAATGCAATTCTCCGTGAGTGGCTTCCTTTAGAGATGGATACGTCAAGTAATTGACAAAAGCGTTGAGCCAGGTCGACTTGCCGACGCCAGTAACTCCCAACACGAGGATATTCAATTCTTTCATTGGAGGAATCTCGCTAATGAGTTTCGACAATTCCACTGGAGTAAACGGAATGTATCCGAAGTCATGGCGATGAGAGCAGCACTGGAAGCTGAAAGTTATACATTTTGCTTTACCGCAATCGCAATAAAAGTGACCGTCGAAACCGAAGGAGAGTTTGTTGTTGCAATGATAACAATGCCACACACGTTTATCTTCTTCACAGTTGCCTTGCAATGACCCTGGACACGCGAGTAGGAGGTCAACTCTCTTGTTTGGCTTTATGCTTGTTTCATATTCGTAACCTTTAGCCACACATTTCATTGATTCTGCTAAGAAAGTCGCATAGACATCAAAGTTGAGATATTTTCCTTGCTGGTACAAACATAATCTGCTCTTGTTTCCATCTACTTCGTTCAAGGCAAGTTCCGGCCGAACATCGAGATCGATGGCAACACGCGGCTTGCTTTCGAAAAGAAAATACTTCTTTAGTTTGTCCCAGTAGTGGTCATTTTCTTCTTGTAATTTTACTCCAAAGAACAGTATGAAAAATTTCTCAGAAGATGTATTCATAAATCGTGTGATATCTTCAAAAGGTGTACCGTCTCCTACATATTGTACTCCTGATAGCTTGAGTTGATCGATAAATCTAATTTTACCTATCCAAACGTTTTGCTTCTTCGTCCACGCGTTTATTTTTTCCAGCAACAAATTCCGCTTGAGTGCTTCAAACATTCCATCCGCACTTGTGGTTGGCGTGGAACCGGACCGAATAACTGGGATGAGTTTTTTTAGCTGGGACTTTATTAGTGTTTCGTGTTTGATAAGTTTCGTTTTCAATTCCAATCCTTCTCTTAACTGCTCAACAGGAATGCACGTTGAATTCATTTCAAACTGCTCCAATATGTGGTCGATCTCTAGTAAAGTTTCTCTGATGTTTTCAAACGTTTCAATCCATACATTTATTGTAGTTTCTTCGTCTAAGAGAACAATATTTTGTTCTGGAATAGATAAATCTATACAATCATTTAATGCCCATAGAGGCATTAAAATGTATGTAAGTTGTTTCCCTTTTTTCTTATTTGACAGTTGCATTAGTTTCAACGTTTTCTTCACGTAAGCCTCGATTTCAGTTAGTGTGTTAGGTGGATCGGCTGATGGTAAACTATCGGCAAACACAGCAGCAGACATTTGAAAGTTGGGTAATGTTTGAGTGACACCTTGGATACTGGAAACCAATGCGGCCAGGGTTTGCTTCAATTGGTTCCCAACGTTTTCTCCGTCAGCAGAATTTTTTCGTTCCAATGACACCACAACTTTGGTTCCCCAAGTTATTGCACAAACAAAGTGTGTGCCCAAATCCAAATCAATTGCGTCTCTTGAAATTGCCTCTTGCATTTTATCTTTCTGTGGTACAAGTTCTTCAATTAGGATTACATCAGTGTATGCTATTGACTTCTGGACGTAATTTGGTCCCTTCTTTTCGTGTTTAAAATATTTTGCGTAACCATCCGCGGTGACGAGGTTGGCCAAAATGCTTGCCCGTAATTCAGGTTCAATTTTGAGTTTTTCAAACTTTTCTGCGATGGTGTCCGTGTCGATGTATTTGACATCCCGAGCTGTAGTCTTGATTGTGCGAATTGCGTTTTCTGGTATCGAATCGTTCAGTACAGAAATGTTGACAAAGCTGTCTGTTCTGACATCGTACAGGTCTCCGATGACTGCATTGCGACCGATAGCATCTCTAGTTATTGTTTTAAGTTCCATTTTTCGTCGGTTATTCAGTACGGTAAATACAATCTGAAAATAATATGTCAGAGAATCAGAATTTATTGTTTATGTATGCAATAAATTTGAAATAAAATTTATGTCTTTGTTAGTAAGTACAGATTAAAAATAGCATGAATCGTATTAGCAACTTCCAAAAGGATATTTAGGTTGTATCTTACTGAGTCGACAAGTTAGCGCGACTATGCTCTAACTCACTACAAGTTGGGCCTTTCTCTCATTGGCGAGCCATTTCACTTGTGTAGTGATACAAAAAAATAGACCAAACCACCAGAATTGCACTTGATGTACAGACATTGTAATCGAGGTTTGCTTTCCTGAAAAAGCAACCAATAAACTGAACAAAAATGTATGAAGAATTAAAAACAGCATTTAACCTAATTTTATGAATGGAAAAAACGTTTCATTGTAAAATACAAATAAATTGAAATGATTTTAATCATTATAATAATCAAAAAAATTCAAAAAAAAAATAAAAAACTACTTATTCTGGTGGCAGTACACAATCTACAGTTAGGAGTAATGAGGCTTGGCCAATGGGAGAAAGGCCCAACTTGTATTGACAAGTGAGTTAGAGTATAACTTCATGTAACTTTCATGCAATGCTGTGTAGGAAAAAATGGTCAAAATTTGTCAAAATTTAAAAAGCACCAGAAAGGTGCTTAGTCGATAGGAAATGACGTAAAAAATTTGATTTGTGTTGTTGGTATTTTTACATCTGGCATCGTTGCAAAGTTATTGGCCAAAAACAGCTTTTTTGAGAAAAAAGTCGTCCAACTTTAAAGACATCTAACCAATTTAAAAATTAATAGCAACAGCCATTTCTTTCTCCCTTGAAAATATACAACTTTTATGATTTTGTCTGAATTATTTTTTAATCAAATGATTTAGAAATGTCGCTTTAAATGTTGCACCCAGTGCTGATGTAATGAACAGGCGGTAGATAAGATTTGATAATGATAAGTCTCAATAACTAACAACCCTAAATATCAGAAATAATACCACAAATAATTAAACGTTATTTCTTTAGTGCGAGGGCGGGTATCTAGTAAAATAATATATCAAGAAAAATTATCATTAGTATTCTGTAGCGGAATTCTGACAGTCAAAACGATTTGCAGCTGTCCAAATGACACTTTAGTAAACCATAGAGCATAAGAGGCTGATCATTTGTCAGGGAATAAAATTAATAATAAGATTTTTCAATGATTGTTTTAATTAAAAGCATAAACACAAATTGTTTTTAAGCATTACTGGACATTAGAGGAGTTTTGGTCCTGGAGTTTTGTCTTTAAGTCCTCGATTCGTCTTCTCTAGTCTAGGTCCTAGAGGGAATTCACAGTAAATAAATTCTGATAGAATAGAAAAAAAAAGTATTAGATAATAATAAGTTACACTCATTATTTTATAAAATTCTGGAATGATCAAATTACTTGGTCTAAGCTCCGATTCTGATCTTCCTCAACGCTCAAATACAGCAAATTCAGCAATTTTTCAAAGCTTAAAAAATATGTTATCTGAACATATTTCAAAGGGGAAATATAGATAATAAAAACAAATACGCTACAGCCAATCAAGTTGGTCACGGTTACTAAATAGTTGCACAAAAAACTCACGAGATGTCTGACGATAATCTTGTTATCATTTTAAACGATAGAGCTGCGAGACTGAGAACCCAGCAACTCTGAACAACTGCCGCGACCCTGAATGGTTGTCTCGGAGCTAAAAATTCGAATTATAAATGCGCTTTTATCAAAGTTTCTGATAAAAGATTTCGGAGCGGCGCATTACTGTCTTGGAATTAAATTTTTGCGAGACCGGACCAAGAGGACCATCAGTTTGGATCAGTCAGGATACATTAAGAAAATGCTGCAACGGTTTGGATTGCCAGACTGCAACCCTGTCTCGACATCGACGGATCCCAGTGTTAAATTCCTCAGCTTCGTTTTTATGCGAAAAAAAATCAATTAATTCCTAATTTTTACGTGTAAAAATCAATAAATTCACATTTTTATGCTTAAAAATAGACAACTTTGCATTTTTATGTTTAAAAAAATCTCATTCAATGTGCGTTATAAATGTCACTATCGCAGTGACATCTAACTGAAAGAAATGTTACTAATACCGAACTGTGTGCAGAACTGTGTGCAGAATTGGGCAGGGCTTCAAAAAACATAAAATCAAGTTTTATGTCCTTAAATGGATTAAGAGCCGAATTTGACAGAATCAAGGAAGCGATTCAAATCCAGAAAAGTATAACGTTATGTGAAATAAGAGTAGCCGTCGCAAATAAAGAAAGACGATTCAAAATGAGAAGTGATGAAACAGAACCAAGCTCAAAAGAGGGAGCATACAAAGCAAAAGAGAAAAGACATACGGACAAACAACCCACCTGTTTTAATACAGCAAAATCGGTCATGTAGCAAAACATTGTTTTGGAAAATCCAAATGCTATACTTGCCAAGGTTTTGACCACATCAGTAAAGAATGCAAAAATGAAAAGAAGGAAAGAGAACCTGAGCGCCAAAGCCAAAGAGGACGAGGCGGTGGAAAAGGAAACCCAAGATGGCACAGAGGAGAAAAGCGCAAAAATGCTGTGATTGCATAATAATGATAATAATGATAAAATACTGTGGCTTAAAAGGCTTGGACATTTGAATTTTAAAGCATTCAGAGAAATGACCAATAAGCAATTAGTTTGAGGATTATAATTTAAAGGGAAAATTGGCCGTATAAAATCACTGGAAGCAATTTAACTACGAGCAGTGAAGCCAACGGTCAGGAGGTGTTTTTAGTTGAGATTTGATAATGCGCAACAGGAAGCGTATGCAAAGTGTCATAAATTGTCATAAAATATCTTTGTTCTTTTGAAAATGTACCTGTGACTCCCGAAGAAAACACAATAATGCCTGTTTTTGTAAAAGAAGCATGTTTTATTTCGTCCAAACTAAAATCCAAAAAAATCGTAAATATATAGTTTCTCGTCAAAATTACTACAAATCGTCCTTATGAACTTTCAAAATCATTTTTAATTCATTTCAGGTTACAAATCTAATTGTATTCACATATAAATTTCATCCGATCATTGTAATCACAATGATTATCATCCCAACAAAAGCTTCCACCCGCACCCTTTTGTTCAAGATTAACACAATTGCGAGAGCCGTTTGGTTCGCCACTACACCAATTTGTTACAGTAAAAGGTTGTCTCGTGGAAAACCAATAAAACTTGCGATTACCGCCTCCGTTTAAATTAACCCCACTGCTCCAATAAGAAAAACCCGCTGAAAGAGCGAAGAAAAACTCATTTATTTATTACTCCGAACTCACGAGCAGAGAATTTGTGTAGAAAATCTACACAAAAAAGGTAAAACCGGATTTCTTTTTGACAACTGGTAGATAATATTGATGTTTTTGCGTATTTTGTGCACAAATTCTACACAATTTCCCAGCTGAGTCTGCTAATTACACTTACATGGTTGTTTTTTCAAATAATCTTTAAGAACATCAGATTTTTCTTGTGAGTCGATGCTTACAAGCTGCGCGTTTTGGCCTTCACAATATGTAACTCCATCCAAAAAAGTACCAGTCTGTGTTGAAACGTGGTAACAACCATCGCCCAGCTGTTCGAAACCACTTGGACAAATATCGCAATCGTCATAATCATCGTCGCAATCTGCGTCAGAGCTCGAAGCAACACCAGTCATGCAGCAAATGATGACCACTGAAATGTTTATGAAAAAGAAAAAAACAAGATTAACTTACACTTCGCTGGAAAAACTCAAAAGTTTATAAAATGTTAAACATGATAAAATAAAAAAAAAATTTAAAAAAAAATGTTGTTGTTAATTTTAAATTCTGTGGTTAGCATTCACTTCTACAGTTATTAAACAACTACTTTATAATTAATAATCCTGTATCTGCTGGCTTCTTACGTATATTCTCTCAATTTGCAGTACATATACAAGTAATATCTCAATTTGCAGTCTATTGTAATTTATGTCTAAGGTCCTACTCACAAATTTGAGAGAGTAACTGTTACCAAAGGTTGCGTCAACTCAATCAACTTTGTTGAGCCAGGTTCACACAATTATCAAAAAATTGCAATTTTGTTTTTCAAAATATTTTAGTTACTAAGCTTGCAGTAATTCTAGAAATTCAAACAAGAATTTTTCTCTGTTTCTATCCGAAATATTTACCTGAAAATTGTAACACCAAGGAAAACGAACCATGTCTTGCTTTTTGGAAAAACATCTTCAGTTTAATCGGCTGTAGTGAAGTATCAATGTGAGTTTGTTGAAAGCTTATATACTGAATAAAGAAAAAACAATTAACTGTAAACCTGCAGCTAATTGCTCACATAATAGAATTATTTGCCGCAATAACAGCAAATTAAAGACACTTCAAAGCAATTCTAAACACCTGCAGACAACACTATTAAATGTTGAGCACAAATGTTATTAGATTTTATTTTTCAGTCCAGTTGCCGGCTTCATTTAAAAAGGTTTATTGCTATATGGGTATTATTTTTGCAGTTCTCCAGCCAATGGCAAATCACTGTTGCGTTTTTTGATACCGCCAATGTTGTTATTGGCCGCCAGGGCAAAGTGTGTTACGACGTCTACTCTATGCATTACGTGAAATTGAGCACTTTTTGAATTTTTAGAATACATGTAACTGCAATGTCAGAAATTTAAACCAAACAATCTGATGTCGGGGAATAAGGTCTACGTAGTCCCCAACCTACTTTGCTAATAAACGTTATACAAATAATGTTAATGTCATTATTAGAAACAAATGATGATGATGCTACGGTAGCTACTGGTGCAGTTGAGGAAATTGAAAACGAAGAACCAGCTACAAAAAAATTCTAACTTTCTTCCAAAAACAAATTTGCCGATTTTCAGCAGCGTTTACTTTAATTAAAGTACCGTTAATTGATTTTCAACTCGCGGCTTGTAGCTCTTAAGATAATTTTCACAAAAACAATACCAAAAATTGAAAACTGTAATTAACAGATGGCAAAAACGATTCATGATAGTGAAAACATAGAACAACAAAATAATTGTATTTTGCCGTATATATATACACCCCAAAGATTCTCCCAAATCCATCAGCAAGCTGAACCAACATGGCAAACCACCTCCTCGGTTGTTTGTTTCTTGCGCTCTGCATTGGATGTGAGTAATATTGTGTAGAATTATTTAAACAAATTCACATTTTATCATTTTATTTTTTGTAGTGTCATTTGGAGATGAACAATACACGGTTTCTACTGAATTCTATAATTTTCTTACTGAAGCGATAGCTGGCGGAGACACCGTTCAGCCGAAAATAACCGGTTACTCGGATGGCTCTTACTCAATATCAGTAACCACGAGCAAAGGCACTAGTGAGCTGAAGAAGATTGACAAGAGCACGGTTGACCTTTTTTCTAAGCTGTTCGTCAATCCGAACTTAATAATTTCCCGTATTTCGCAAAGCGGTTCAGACGTTAAAATCTCTGTCAGTGAAATGTCTGAAGGATCAGTCTACTTATTCATTTGGCGGAGGAGTCAAAGAGTTCACTGTATCTTCAAAATTTTATAATTTATTCACTGAAGCTCGAGATGGTGGAGCGAGTGTCAAATTTTCGACTAATTCGGATGGAACTTACACAATATTTATCACCACGAGTAAAGGCACACGTGAGCTGAAAAATATTAGCAAGGATTTAGTTGGTTTTTTTTCCACCTTATTTCGCAATCCGAATTTGAAGATATCTGTTGTTTCAAAAGGCGGCAAAAAAAGCAAAAACGTTAAAATTTCCGTCAGTGGAGACGTTGCAGGCAGTGGAAGTAGCGGAGGAAATGCCGTTGGAAGTGTGGTTGGTTGAATTTTTAATTTAATCTACTTTAACAAAAAAAAATAAAAACATATGCGTATATATATGTATGTATGTATACTTTTAGGCAGTGCCTTCTGAAACTCCAATTCCGGGAGGAAAGATGCGCAAGGGAACAACGATTCATTTGTCTGCTCGACCAAAACCAGGAGCCCGTTGGTAAAATGGCGACTGTTTGCATTTTCACTCCCATTTTTACTTTTGATCGTTATTTTGTTGTTTCTTAATGATTTTATTCATTTCTAGGTTTAGTATCAAATTATTACGCAACCATAAATATGGACGAAATAAAGACGTTGCTTTAGCCATTCATTCTCGTTTTTCGAGACATCAACTCGTTAGAAACTCGAAAATTAAAGGTCGTTGGGGCAAAGAAGAACGTCGTGTGGGGAAGTTTGTATTCAAGCCAAACACCGATTTCGATATGAAGATAAAGTGCACGAAGAACCATCTTCTTGTTACCGTCAATGGGAAGTATCTGTTTAAATATCAACACAGAGTACCCTGTAAGCAAATCGATCGCATCCAGCTCAAAGGCGACTTGATCGTTCGGTCGATGAAGGTCCATAACCATAAGAAATAACAAATCGATTCCGCAACTCGATTTTCTGAGAAAAGTAATGTCTCTATTCAAAAGAATTGTGATGATAATGACGTTACATTAAATAAAAAGCTAATTTCACCAATAGATGGCACTGTTGTTTATTTAGCGGTAAAATTGAACATAGGCCTTATTTGAGGGGTTTTTTAGTAACACTATTTTTGCACCGCAAATACGGCGGCGTTTTATTTATTTAAAAAAATTCATTCTGCAGTAAAAATTGAAGATATTTTGGCGAAATAATCATTCTAACGCACTATCAAATCCACTAAACCCCGTTTGGCGTTTCTTTTGAACTTGTAATGTGTAAAACATTCTAATATTTACGTCAATCTTTTATATATACAATTTATTATGTACAATACGTATTCATCTTTGAGACGACATCATCTTTTTCTACAGAGCTGAATTTGAACACCACACATTGATTAAAATAATGTTTCTAGAGTCTTCCTGCGTCGAATAAAACTAGTTAAAAAAAATCACAATAATCTCGATTATTTGTAAATGGTTCAAAATATAAACAATTCCGGAAATTGTATTTCGTATATGGAAGGTGGCGCCGCCTGTTTCTGGCTTTCGTCGGACGCTCTCGGAGGCGGCATCATCGGACTGCCTGAAATGCGGTTGTCCGGCAGCAGTTTGCTGAATATTTCGTTCAACTTGTTGTGTAGCATTTCGGTCTGGAAAATTAAATTAATTTGGATGGTGATTGGTGAGATTTGGAAATTGTGAAAATAAATGATGTCGGGCTCACTTTGCATTCTTTGCGAGTCATGAGTTCCTCGAAGGTGGCCGTTCGGTATTTTTCAACTATTTGCTTCCGTCGTTCTTCTTCCGCTTGGATTCTGGTGGATCGAGGTTCCGCCAGCATCTTCTTTAGGGAATCGACAGTCACTTCTTCACCCGGATATTTCTGTAAAATCGATCAACAGTTTAAAAATTCCGATAAATTTAAGCATTTTTTGTTCAATATCGCCAAATCTTTGAGCAATTTCGTCAGTATCTGAGAAAATTCAAAATTTACCCAAACTTTTGATAAATTTAAATTAATTTTGACTAATTTTTGATAAATTACGGCATAATTTGACTGATTTTTGATGAATTACGGCATAATTTGACTAAATTTTCATAAATTACGGCATAATTTGACTGATTTTTGATGAATTACGGCATAATTTGACTAATTTTTGATGAATTACGACATAATTTGACTAATCTTTTATGAATTACGCATAATTTGACTAATTTTTGATCAATTACGACATAATTTGACTAATTTTTGATGAATTACGACATAATTTGATTATTTTTTGATGAATTACGGCATAATTTGACTAATTTTTTATGAATTACGACATAATTTGACTAAATTTTGAAAAATTTCAATGAAATTTAGTCCAATTTAGCCACAATTCCAAAAACAATAAATCGCAAAATTTACTCATTCACTTAACAATTTCAAATGCCCGATTAATTACTTTAGTCACTCCCGGCGAAGACGCAACACTATCCACTTCAACACTAATCGAATTCAAATCATTAAAACTATGCGTAAGCGTCATCGAACCTAAAACAAAAAATTTATTTAAACATTTTCCACACTAAACAAAACCAAAAAACCCAAAAAATCACTTTGTTTCGGCACAAACGGCGCCAACAATCGCGTCGTATCGTGTCCGACGCGTCGCAACGCCTCGGAAATGATGATTTTATCAAACAAGAGCGATTCGGGGATCGCTTCCGGATGGACATCGGCCGGCGCCGCTGTGCAACCCTCGGGAAGCAAATACGGCGCGTGCGTGTTCCGCGCTTTAATCACTTGCTCTATGTGATGACACATGTCGTTCACGGCCGTCAATTGCCCGATGAGGGTCAGAAAGCTCGCAACGATGCTGTGGATGGAAAAACGCTGGTCGTCTTGTAGGATGTTATTGGTCAGAGCCATATCCTAAGGAAAATTGACAAATTGTGCGTGAATTTGAGTGAAAAGATGAGATTTTGTTGATTTGTGGGTACTTGGAAGGCTAAAACGAGTCTGAGCATGTCCATTAGTGTTTCGTCGGTGCCCAGTTCGACGCAGAGGAGAGCGAGAGTGCAGAAAAGTGCGTCTAGGTTGTCGGAGCGGTTGTTGGGGAAGCTGAGGTTCTCGTAGATGTAGAGGAAGATTTCGTGGCCGTGTTTTTTCATGAAGAGCATGTCCTGGCGGGAACATTTTTCCACCGTTAAATTCAAATCCTGGATGCTGAAATAAATAAAACCAAGAATAAAACCGACGAAAAAGTAAATCTAGAAAGAATTGTTAAGTTTAACACTAGAATGGGCCGGAATTTCCCCCCACCTAGAACGGCCAAAACCAGTCATAATGACCGTTTGAAAAGAATCAAAATTTAGTAATTTGTAATGACTTAATAATAAATTAATGTACAATAATGTAATATATATATAAATATGACTAGATATAGTTTAACCACCTATATTGGGGAACCAGATCTATCCAAAATTACATGTGTCAGAAATCAAAATTTCCGTTTTTAATTCTATCAGGTTTTATAAAATCCATCAATTTTCGTTTTATTATTTTCTTTGCATGTTTCATTAATTTGACGCCCAAACATTGTATGTACGTATTGTTAACGTCATTTTGACCGGTTTCGGCCGTCATAGGTAAATTCTATATTTTATATTATTTTTTAAGAAAAATGCCAGCTAAATAATCAGCTAAAGTAAAAAAATAATGCCATTGTAAACCCATTGGGTGTGCTGGTCAAAATGACCGGTCTGGCCGTTCTAGTGTTAACTTAGTATTAATTTTACCATGGTTTTCTTAATTTTTCCGTATTCTCGTGCCGGTCTATCAAGGTGTGTAAAATGAGCTGCACTATAAGCCGTACTTCCGGATCGGGCGCGACGGACATCTTGAGTATCGGAGTTAAGAATGCCAAAGGAAACGCCGTCACCATATGAACGGTAATATATTTCGTCGCCACCTTCAAAACGCTTTTCAACAATATATTTTGCAATAACACATCCACCTCTGACGGCGGCTGATCGACCGTCCCCATCGGCGGGGGAACCTTCCCCAGAATAAACATCATAATTTCGATTTTCTGGTAATCCGGCAAATTCTGCGCAAATTCACCTAAAAAAAATTGAAATTTGAAAAAAAATCGAAAAAAAATCGAAAAATAATCGCAAAAAAATCTAAACATAATCGAAAAAAACGATAAAATCGAAAAAAATCGAAAAAAATCGAAATAATTCTGCAAAAATCAAAAAAAATCAAAATAATTCTGCAAAAAATCGAAAAAATCGAAAAACGTCGGAAAGAAATCGAAAAAATTGGAAAAAAAATCGAAAAAAGTCGAAAAAAAATCGAAAAAAGTCGAAAAAAAATCGGAAAAAGTCGGAAAGAAATCGAAAAAAGTCGAAAAAAATCGAAAAAACATGAATTTACATAATAAATTCCAATTCACCTAAACTATTTATAACGGTTTCTTGAAAAATCTGTTCGTCGTCCATCTGCTGCTGATTCAAATTAGTCCTGGTGATGGATTGCCGCAGATGCGACAAAAGCGAGTTAATAATCTCCAAGACAGACGGCCCTACAATTATAAAAAAAAAAAATTAATAATCTCAAAAATCAAAATCTCCAATTCTCAACAACCCACCGACAGATTCCCCGGCAGCAATCGTGATGATCTGCGACAGCGCATCCGCAATCCCCGTCCTAACCTGCGCATTCGCCTTAATATTATCATCCAAATGCCCCATCAACAGTTGTATAACCGCGTACGAATACTGCGACTGAATCGAATACATAACAACCTTAAACGTGTGCACCGCGAACGTATTCGGCACCCACAAACGGTGATTATCAAAATGCCTAAAAAAAAATAAATAAACAACAAAAATCGAATTTATCTCATCATCGCATACCGCAGCACGGGTTTCATCACCGAAGATATATTCCCGAACGTCCCACGTCCAGATAATTCCCTCAAACACGTCTCGGCGACGGAATTGGGCGTCGAATCGTCCAATGTGTGGTCGGGAGTGTCGATGGGCGTGATTGATTCCCTGCAATCCAGATTAAAATCGATTAATTAATTTTTTTAAAATTTTTTTTTAATGTAAAACTCACTTTCCTTCTTGCATATTAAATAGCAACGACGGGATGATTTTGTCCATGTGGGCTTGGTCCCAAATATTCACTTGAAGATCGTCGCTCACGGTCTTTCGGACGACGCCTTGCAACCCTTTAAGACCGGATAATCGGAGCCTGGGAGAAAAAAAATCGATTTTTGGATTTTTTGTGTTTTATTTTTTTTACTGTTTGCGAGTATCGGGGTTGTCGTGGTTACTGTGACACATGGAACTGAATTTGGAGACGAAGAAATCGTATCTGCGGTGGTACGACGGCGTGTCTTCTTCGATGTTTGCGAATTTTACGAACTGGAAAGAAAAAATTTAAATATTTAAAAAAAAAAAATTTAAAATTTAATTTTTTTTTTACGGATTGGGTGGCAAGGATCTGTAGTTGGGGTTCGTGACATTCGAGTAGTTTCTGCACCATCTTTAAATAACTCTCGACGAATAGGTTTAATGTTTGTGCGTGACACGCGATCAGCAATTGATCCAGCGCTTCCATGGCTATTATAACGTAACTGAAAGCGGAAACGATAAAAAAATCATTAAATAAATAAATTACGGCTTCTGTACACGCGGCCAAAATAGCAATTAAATGCATTAATTTCTATTAAATTAACGTCAATATTTGAGTGCAATAAACTTAATTTTTCGTCATCGTGTAAAAAATGCATCAAATCAACAAATAAATCGATTTAAATGTTGAAAAATTCAAATTCTAATGCGTGCAGTCGTGTAATTAGAGACAATTAATAATAAATGCAGTCATTTAGTCAATTAATGAGTATAAATTGCTACATTAACACAGAAAACGAGCAATTTACATCGAAATCACTCGTTATCATTCGATTTAAACATGTTTTCCGTTGATTTTCGAGACAAAATACGCGAAATGCAACTCAATTTCTCAGTAACATCGATTAATGACTCATTCTCACCCAATACGATGACGGGAAATGTCCCGACTGACTCGTTGTGCCAAATATTCGCCGATTCTGTCCAATTTCTCGGGCGACGAAAGCGCGTAAAATGTGAGTTTCTCCATGTTATTCCGCACCAATCCATCCTAAAAAAATCAACAAAAAATTTAATAAATATCTCGCAAATTTACTCACGTTCTTACCTGAGGATTGACCGGGAAAATACTGTCCACCAAGCGCTTGTAACGCGGGCGCAAGGCCGAACAACAACTGCAACAACCTGCGAAAATAAATCAAAAAATAATTTTTTTAAAAATTTTTAAAAAATTTTAAAAATAAATTAAAAATAAATTTTAAAAATAAAAAAAAATATAATCCCGATATCGTATATAAATATCATCACTTACAATGCGGGTCTGCACATTTCATCAACACTGTTTCGAAGATTTCTGGCTCCAAACAACAAGCCAGAAATGCCATTTTGTTTTCGTGCCAGTTTTACCACTGCTCCGCAATGCACCGTGCGGCCTCTAACGAGCCACTAGCGCGCATCCAGCTCGATCGATCGATTTCGTTGCAGCGGCACGTTCCACTTTTCAACAGTTATGTCATTAGGGTGAACGGCCGGACAAAATTAATCGATTTATTATCATTTTTTAAAATTTTTTAAAAATTAATTAAAATTTAGTTTTTAATTTAATTTAATTTTAGTTTTTACCAGTTGGGTGTTCAAATTCAAAATATTCTGGATACAAATCATCATCTTTAACTTTATATCTTTTCGCCTTGCGATGTATGGGTTCGAGGTGAGGCGGTCGTGGAGAGTTTGCGATTACAAATACTGGTGAGGAAAAGTGAGGATTTTGGTAATGGGCGTGGATTTGCGCTGATTTTTCGAGTTTGCGTCGATTTGATTGCTCGAAATGTATTTTTTTTCGATCGATTTAAGTGCCACGTACCTTGCATTTTCGGGTATGTTGTCTAATGGCTTTTAAATAAGCGCAGGGGGTTTTATTTATCAATCGCTCGTATGGGTGGAACAGATGTTGACAGTCTTGTTGTGGAAGCGGCCATTTGCTCTAGTGGTGACACCTGTTGTTGAAAACGTGCGTGAGGTGATTTAATTTTAAAGTGTAGTAATCGAAATGATTTTTGAAAAAAAAAATCAAATAGTTGCCACAATCCGTTTTATTTCATTTTTTAATATTCATTTGACAACAAAAAAAAACTTTTTGACACAAATAAACTGTTTTTTAAACATATTGTATTCATCAATGTTACGCCATCTCTTATTAAAACATCAAAGTAATCCCAACATGGCGGGCAAATTGGTGAAACAACTGGCCGAAGGACTCGTAAAAAGACTGAAGGATGACACTTTTGACCGACTTATGAGCAATGTAACGCAAAAAATATGTAAATCCATTATTAACTAACCTTTTCCTCATCATTTCAGGTTAAATTCATATCTGCCGGCGACGGATCGGTCGTGTGCGAAATGACCATTGAAAATCGCCATAGAAATCAAATGGGGACTTTGCACGGCGGAATGACCGCGACGTTAGTCGACAATGTGACGTCATACGCACTGCTTACTAAGAACTGTCAGGGTGTCAGTGTCGATTTGAGCGTGTCGTAAGTGCAAATTGGATAAACAGTAGCAAATTAGCAATATTATCGATAATTAGGTACTTTTATCCGATTCGGGTCGGTCAATCGATAATTATCGATGCGAAATTAGAAAAATTCGGTCAACGTGTTGCATTCGCTAGTGCGCAAATTCGGGACGTTGAAAACGACAAAATCTTAGCGGTCGGACGCCAGTCGATGTTTATAACGGAAAAAAATGCGAAGGTTGAAGATGGTTGTTGATGGATGTAATGTTTTTTTTTGTATTTTTTGTTTTTTGTTTCGATTTTTTCGGGATTTTTGGGTTTATTTGATTTTTTTTGTGTTTTCAGGTATTTAGCAGCCGTTAGTGTCGGACAAGAGATCGTGTTGGATGCTAGAGTTGTAAAATTGGGTAAAAATGTGGCATTCGCGACGTTGGATGTGAGGGATAAGGCGACGAATCGGCTCGTTGCGACGGGCCGACACACGAAATTCGTTGGATAATAGTTTTGCCACGAATAAACATTTTCTTTTCCGGAGTGGTGGATTAAAAATTATTTGAATGAATAAAGTTTGAAGAAATTTTCGATTTAATTTTCTATTCCATATTTGTTAAATTTTGGAAAAATTTTGAGAAAGTTTGGCAAATTTAGTGTAATACCTGGAATTTAAGAAAATATTCTTTTTGTAAACACACAGGAAATGCAACTAAGCTTAACTTCTTGTCTGGAGGAATTGTATAAAAATTGTACAGCAGAACCTCGATTTTTGGAACACCAATTATCCGATCAGGAGTGGAAAATGTTTTTATCGATTTTTTTATTGATTTTTTTTGTTATCGATTTTTTTATCGATTTTTTTTATTGATTTTTTTTATCGATTTTTAATCGATGTTTTAATGCTTTTTAGCAATTTTTATCTTTTTTTGATCGTTTTTTAATGCTTTTTTAACAATTTTTAATTTCTATGCGCAGTATATGTGTATATACACCTAATGTTCGATTATCCGAACAATTCAGTTTTATGAACACCCACAGTCCCAATTAGTTTGGATACCGTTAATCAAGGTTTTACTGTATATCCATTAGATTAATCAAAACTAAAAACAAAATCAAATGGTCTCATTTTGGTTTTAGCAATACTTATTGTGCTACTGAAAACTTAGTATTTGTTTATCTAAACAGTTATGATGTTTTGGTTGGGCGATGAACCCCATCAGCCGAAATAGCTCAGTTGGGAGAGCGTTAGACTGAAGATCTAAAGGTCCCTGGTTCAATCCCGGGTTTCGGCAATCTAAGATTTTCTTTTTGTTGCGCGCTTGATTATTCAGCGTTACGTATAGCATCCCTTTCACTGTAATTCAACCCTCCATTTTAAACACCCTCCGTAGCAGGGGCCGGCAAGCAATTTTAAGTGGGGTCCGGATACTATTGAAAAATTTTATCGAAGTCCAGAAAAAAAAACTCGTAATACTTACTACCGTCTTCCCTCGAACATAACGTCATGACGTTGTGTTCGAATACAACGACACCTGACGTTTTATTCGAACACTACGTCATGACGTTATATTCGTACTTTTTCATGCAACTTCTGAAAAATCAGAAGTTGAGTATGCAAATTAGACAAAGTTAATTTTATTCAAAATTTTACTTTCAAAAAAGTAGTTATTTTATTACTCAAATCATTTTAACAGCATAATATTCATCACACTTCACTAAAAGGATTAAAATAACAAGGTGATGATTGGTTGGGCGGGGGGAGGGAGGTAGCGGGCGCCACCTCGAGGCGAAGCCTAACAAAAACATACAGTAAGTTTTATATTCGTGTCCAATTCATATCAAATTCGTATCAAATTCGTGTCAAATACGTGTCAAATACGTGTCAAATTCGTTTTTCTGGTAAAAGCGCACCCCGCAACCCTTCCCGGCATCGCACCCATCAATGCACTCGAATATAAAGTCATGACGTTGTATTCGAATACAAGGTCATAACGTTATATTGGAAGTGACGTTATATTCGAAAAATTGCTAAAACTTTCGAAAACAGCGATTTTCGAAAAAACTTGAATATAACGTCATGACGTTATGTTCGAGGGAAGACCGTAGTTTTAAATTTTTATTTTGACTCATTTAAGTAATTATATAAAACACAATATACGATATACAATATAACTAGTTTTAGAGTCTAAACTAGTTATATAAAAATATTAATCAAATTGAATAGGTAGGTAAGTTATTTAACAATATTTGGCGGTCCAAGTTTCGACATTCCGTATCCGGACCGCGGTCCACCTGTTGCCGCTGCTGCTGTATTGGAACACATTAATAGTGCTCTCCACAACTCCAAGGCATGCAGGGCATCTCGTAGTGAATGCAGCATTACGATGGCGATTTCGCCACGATTCTTCTAATTTTTTTGTGCGGTACTTCAAATTCGTTCAGCGCGTTTCTTTATGATGTTTTGGTTGGGAAATGAACCCCATCAGCCGAAATAGCTCAGTTGGGAGAGCGTTAGACTGAAGATCTAAAGGTCCCTGGTTCAATCCCGGGTTTCGGCAATCTACGTTTTTCTTTTTTGTTGGAACTTTGATCAGTGATAATATCACCTAAATATTTATAAAATTTATAAATTATTGAAACGAAAATAATTATTGTCAAGTTTTTTTCATTTTCTTTGTATCATTAATGATTTTTCGTTAGAATATCCAGAAAAGTTGATTTCCCTAAAATTAGTCTACGCCACAGTGAACCTCCACTTCCTTTGCTGCATTGAGCACACCCACATCGAAATAACTAATCAAGAAATCAGACAGTTACTCTATTCCAAACAAATTCTCAAATAAACTATGCACGTTTTTAACTACATCAAACAATAGATCACTGGCACGTAACCTGCTCCATATCGCATATTTGCATTTGTATTCAATTCACTTGTATCACTTTTTGTGACGCTGCACCTGCAGTGCCACCTGGTTGTTTTGCATATTAAAAGACACTATTTTAAATATCTTTGTAATGGACGCTCATCTTTGAATTCGCTCATTACCACATTTCTACAAACTTGATGAAAACACTCCATAACCCACTTCGCAGTCAGGGTGTATGACTGTGTGAATAACTTTGGTACAGTTCTAAAAGTGCCATGCCTCCCCTAAGATGCAAGTTTATTTCTTTCGTGAAGAGCAACAGAATATTGTAGGATTTTTGGGCAGCTGAGTTTGTCGTGAATGTTTGATCTCTAAGTCGGAGCATGATTACTTGGCAAGGCCTGGGACCATCAACTGCAGGACTTCCCAGTTCCCATCTGCCATTTTTTTTTGGAATCTAACAAGTAAGGTGCTCACAAAAATATTATCACGGTGTTAAAATTTCCCCGATTGATAATAGAGAGTTTGCGGGATGCATTTTCCCCTTATTTTGTGCCACGTTACACTATTTTTGTGCCATATCGTAAGGGAAAAATCTTTAGTGTATCGTTTTCAACACTAAATTAAAATATAGCGCAGCCAATCAGAATTGAGAACACTATATTGTTAGCTCCGCCCATTGCAAATGGCGAATATTTTGTTGTTCCGATCAAACACCATCACAGTCATGTAGATTGAATGATAAGTGAGGCCCTAAATTGAATTTTAGGCCCAAAACCATACTACTGAAAACTTAATAATTTTTTTCTAAACATTTCTGATGTTTTGGTTGGGAGATGAACCCCATCAGCCGAAATAGCTCAGTTGGGAGAGCGTTAGACTGAAGATCTAAAGGTCCCTGGTTCAATCCCGGGTTTCGGCAATCTATGTTTTTATTTTTTGTTGGAACTTTGATCTGTGATAATATCACTTAAAAATTTATAAAATTTATAAATTATTGAAACGAAAATAATTATTGTCAAGTTTTTTTCATTTCCTTTGTATCATTAATGATTTTTGGTTAGAATATCCAGAAAAGTTAATTTCACTAAAATTAGTCTACGCCACAGTGAACCTCCACAGAAATCCAAATTTTAAATTCCACAGAAATCGAGGGGTGAAAGTAGTTCTTCATTTCATTGTTGTGAAAATCTACAGTTTCATATGCCCGCAAAAGGTTTTAGCATTGCGACCACAGATGGCGCTAACTTCATTTTTGTGTGGGACAACTTACTTGTTAGATTAAAAAAAAAATGGCAGATGGGAACTGGGAAGTCCTGCAGTTGATGGTCCCAGGCCTTGCCAAGTAATCATGCTCCGACTCAGAGATCAAACTCAGCTGCCCAAAAATATATCCTACAATATTCTGGATGCAATGGAGGCATTTAGCGAAACATTGGCAACCAATTTCTGTTGGTCGATACAAGTAAATTGAATACAAATGCAAATATGCGATATGGAGCAGGTTACGTGAAGAAAATGATCCTGCCAGTGATCTATTGTTTGATGTACGTAGTTAAAAACGTGCATGGTTTATTTGAGAATTTGTTTGGAATAGAGTATATCTATCTGATTTCTTGATTAGTTACTTCGAAGTGGGTGTGCTCAATGCAGTTAAGGAAATGTTTCCAGATGCTTAACTGCATTAACTGCAGGTTCGGAAAGTTTGTATTAGAATTTTCACCAATTGGTTCTCTGGTTTCTTTGTGATAATTTTTTATTTATAACTTATTCAATGAGTATCATTCCTACTTACTTTATTATATAATTGTCTGAATAGTAAGGTACCAAATAAGCTGTGACTGGTATGGTCTTCGCCAAGGTAACCCGGGAACTGGTTATCCTGGTGTGGGACGCATACTCACGTAAAATGACAAGAGACTCCATATTGCTGGTTGTTGGCCTTTAATATCGTTTGTCTAGGGGTTGGAGAATCCCGTCACCCGTTGCAGGGGTGCCAATTAGGCACACCGCACCGGCAACCGACCCGTCACACACAGGGCGTGAGCCTCATGGGTGACGTGATCGCTTCAACATAACATTCGTGTCGTACTTACCTGTACGACCCACACAGCCACTCATGGAGGCTGCAGTACGGAAAATGCCATACTACTAAGCTTCGCCGTGGTGAATGGTGAGGAGAGCAGAGTCAGCACAGGGCATGGTTGCCCTGGCTCACGTCAGGCCTTAGACACGTCTTGTCTCGTCGGTGGTCACTGCTCCTCTCTCTCTCACATCTCTCCCTCAACACACCACTCAGCTTAAGAAAGTCATCCCACAAATCGCGACTTGCATGGCCGAAACTCCAGACGGGCACTCTGCTTGAGGGCCGTGCAAAGTGTCACATCACAAACAATGCCATACTCCTGTCAACCCCATTGTAGGTTACCCAGAGTGAATAAAATGAATACAACATATCCTATTTATTGTCTTTTGTATAAGTAATGGCACAGAATGAATTAAAAAGTAGGAAAGAACGCATGTGTGTGTTTACTCCATCTTGATAAACACAACAGAACGAACAGCTGTTGTCAAACACAACAGTACAAAGCGCGCAAACAATACAATGTAAGCATTCAAATCTAAACCTGACAAATTTCCGCCTGAAAGCGCTCTCTTGGGTTTTTCTCTCAATTGGTCGTAAACGCCAACGCACGCGAAACTTCTCGAACTTGATTCGCCGACGCGACTTGGTGAAAATGTCTGCTTTCCAGTTTCCAGTTTCATTATCTTCTAATTGAGTTAATCTCGTACGTAATGAAACTGAAGATGGATGTGTTTAGTTCTCCTCTCCTCCACGTTATTCTCGGCAAACGCCCTTACCGGTTTGTTATTGTTATTCCCTTACGATTTCCTCGCGCAGACAACTAATTCAAACCACATCCTTAGCGCAATTTGCCATAGCAACGTATTACGCTTCCATTATTGAACTGGCCACTATGGTCTGTCTTTTCTTCTGCCAGTTGATCACATTGTTGCCCACTTTCAACAATGATAAAAAAAAATCATAAAACAAATAAATAAAAAAATGTTTTTCTATTTTAAATTTCTAAAAATATTTTTGAAACACACTTTTCTGCATCTGGCAGTTGTCAAACACAAATAACCACAATAAATGTTAAAAATATTTTCACTGTGTACAAAATTTCATCTTTACACGTCACATTTCAATTGAAGAAAATTGTGCAAAGATGGGTAGAGATAGTGTGTGTGTTTAAAACAAAAATTGAACAGGAAACCACATAATAAGCTTATAATCACAATACAACAGACCAGATGTTTTCTGCCCAGCTTGCACCGCACACCATTAGTCCACCAACTCTGACATCCGCCAACCATAAGCAACAAAAGCAACTCCAATGATACAACCATGGCAGTGAATATGGTAAAAATCAAACAGCTCACCGTCGGACTCATTAAAGCACTAAAAGAAGACTCCATAAACAGACTAATGAGCCATGTAAAGTAAAACCATCATTTATTACCTGTAATATATGATTTATTAATGAAAATACCACCTACCTTGCAATGCAGTTAAAATTCGTATCTGCTGGTGAGGGATCGGTGTTGTGTACGATGGCGGTTGAGAACCGACACCGAAATTTGTCAGGTACTTTGCACGGTGGAATGACAGCGACGTTAATCGATTCCGTGAGCGGATTCGCACTTCTTACGAAGCAGTGCCGCGGTGTGACTGTCGATTTGACTGTGTCGTAAGTTTTGTGTGTGTGCATAGCTGTCCGAAATATCGCCAGTATCGTAGGCAGATGTACTGGTTGGTGTGAACACCATACAGTACTTCCGGAGTTCGGTGTTTTCTGTTTTGATTGTTAGATTAGGCTTAGGTTGGAGTTTTAGCGCAGATCTGTGCTGGGATGGACAACAAGTAAATAAATAATACCGAGTGTCATGTTTAATGAGAATGTTTGCAGAATGTTTACCGTATTTTACGGACCATAAGACGTACTTTTTTACTTTTAAAAGTCGAAAAGTGCATCTTAAATTTCGAATTTATGTATACTACGTGGCAAATCGGAAAATCTCACGGATTAATATGAAAATAAATCGGATAATTATAAAAATAATAATTAAAAATAAAATTTAAGAATTTTTGTAATAATAAAATTTTTTTAAAAATAAAAATTGTCTTTTTGTGGATCATTTGGTCCGATTCGTCTTATTGTCAATGTCAGTGAATGTTTTGGACAGCTATGCAGACATCTGAAAAATTTAAATGTGATGTGTAATCATCATCTATTTCTCACTGCTCTAGATATCTCTATCCAATTCAACATGGTCAATCGATACTCATCGGTGCAAACATAATGAAAAGTGGTCGAAATATCGCGTGTGTTATGTCCGAAATCCGGGATGTGAATAACGACAAAATCTTAGCGGTCGGACGACTGTCATTCTTTATAACGGATAGAAATGTCAACATTGAAGACGGTATTTAAAATCACAGGTAAGCGGAAGGAAAAAGATAAATATATCGCAAATTGCGATATCTCATTACGATATGTTGAAATAATGTTGAAATAGAGAAAATATTGTGACTCATTTCATTCATTTTTTTATTTCAGATTCAACCAGTTGTGTGTGTGTGTGTATGGCGGTAAAGTGTAATTAATAATTTGTTGGGCAGCAATTAGAATAAACATGCAAACATCCACTGCTGTGGACACTTCTCTGCATCACTCGTGTATGTTTTATTTCAATTACTGCACTGTGGGTAATTAATGTGCAAATTTCACTTTGTCACACACACGGTCTTCCAAATAAATAAAATTAATTTTTCCCCGCTTATCTGGAAACGTATAAAGTGTAATAAAGCGCTTGTTTAACATGATTTAATAAGTTGTAATGAGCTCTAATTACTGTGAAGAATATTAACAATAAAACTAAACTCATTGATGCCGTGCCAGGACTTATACAAATACTTCTCAAAATAACTTAATATTAACTCAAACTTCAAGTTAAACACTAAGAAAAATAATGACTCTATTATTTCTCAATTAACAGACGATTTATTCAAACTTAGAATAAACACTAAATCAAATACAAGATATTAAAATACGGATATTATTTTGTGATAAAATGATAAATTAGACGACTGAAGAAATAATTTACTAAAAGAAATATAATTAAAAGCAAAGGAAAACGATAAAGAATCCAGTCGATTCGACGACTCCACTTCTCGGGAACGCCGAACGCTTGGATTCGCTTCGCTCGACGCTCGGCTCGGCTTCGGCGTTTCTTCAATACGGACACAATTCCGTCACAACTTCGTTCTCCTGACTCGCTCGGGCTCAATCCCGCTCTCTTCGTCCTTTCCAGGTCGCAACGTCGTCGTCGCGGCGTCGTTGCGGCTGATTCCGCTCAACAATCTCACACAGTCGCGCTCACTTCGCTTCGTCGCGAGTGAGGAAGTCTCAGTCCAACAATGGCTGTTGGCCAAGAATAGAAATCCCTCCAAACAATACTTGTTTGGCAAGATGAAACTCCCACTGTCACTAACTGAAGTAACAGCAAGAAATATCTCACAAATTGCTCTGGCAATTCGCAAGACTGAGTCCAAATACTCTGACAATCATTCACTAAATCCGCTTGTAGAATGGTGTTTTCTCAGGAAGATTTTGGTGACTGGTTGCTCTCAAAGTAGGTTTCAAACTGAGGAGTTTTTCTGCTCCTCACAGGAAGTGTTTCCTGCTCCGGGAGGTTGCGGGCTGGTTTCCTTGGCGACCACCCACAATTCCTCCCACCCTGCCTACCTCCCTTTATCTAGACAGGAAATCATAAAAAATATAAAATAAAATAAAACAATCTCCAATTTAATATTTTATTTCGGGCTCATTCCCGACACTTCATTAGTGACCACTAGGGTCACTACACCTCCCCTCTTTTTAGGAAGGTTCTCCGATTTCTTCCTTCACTTCTCATTTCTCGATTCGGAAAACTGACTCCGGAGTGGGAGCTTCGCTTTCGGAAACCGAAAATTTTGGCAGATGCTGGGTTGGTCCCGAGGTGGCGCCATTATTGACATGGAGCCAGACTTCTTTGATGAACTTAGTCCTCGGGAATACTCGGTCATAATCGATGTCATATTTTTCGCGGGATCCGGTGGGTGGTCTCCGCACCGCAACTAGTCGTTGATGCTGAATTATGCGTTTAGGCTCTCTGACAGCATTCTCGAGCCACTTCAATGCCTCATGGCATAACGTCGCATTATAGATAAGTAGAGTTCGCGCGTATTCGGGGAATCTCAGACCTGGATACAACTGTTTTATTTTCCTGTAGTCTTGGTTTGGATTCTTTTTCGTCCCTTTAGTAGCTGCCGAACTTCTGCCAGACGCTGTTTTTTGCGAGCTTCCACTAGCTCTATTTAAGGGCTCATTCCCTTCGACATCAAACATCTCAGTATCGGTGGTCAATTTCAACTCAACATCGGATTCTGGAGCTATTGCTTTTTTGGTTGGCTGGTGGCTCGGCGTGGCAGTCATAAAGACTGTGGGCACCGCCCCTCCCGCTGCTGGTGGGTCAGCCACTTGCTGCGCACACGTCCCAAAATTCCGTTGCAGTTGCAAACTCTGTCTTCTCAGAATCCATTCGCCCCGCAGTCTCAGCATGCACTGCCCCGATGTTTCTCCCGTTTTAAAAACTTCTCGTTCCAATTGGGCCCGGATGACAGGTGGGTCTCCCAATACTGTTTTCCAGCTGTCGAGCAACTCAGGTGGGATGCCCATTGCTGACGTCCATAGGAAACTTGTGGCGATCAGCGATGCTTCGACCGCTTGGAAAACTCCTGGAAACAAAAGTCTTATTAATGCCACTGACATTTGCACTTCGAACCAAGCTAGCCATTCTTTGGTTCTCAATTCGGTGGGTTGGGCGACGAAGGCTTGAGCGCATCTCCGTCGTTCATTTAGTGATTCTGCTAATTGGGCTTGCTGGTACTCGTCCATTGTCGGGGTCAGAAGTCCTTGGTTACATAATGGAAATTTCAGATACATTGTCCACAGCTGTCGATAGTATCTATCGAAATCTTCGGCTAATTTGACTGATGGGTCTATCGTGTACATCACGGTGGCTACTGATGGAATTGGCAGTGATAAGTCCGTTTGGGGAATTGGTTCCGTAATTGGCTGCAAGTGAGGGTGAGGCACCCCCAAGGCGGCACTTGGCGTAGCTTTTGGTTGTACCTTCCTTGGATCTCGCATCCTCGGGCGCAGTATTCGCGATGGTCCTTTTTTTCGCGCTGGTTCCCTTGCCCTTTTCTCCCATGCTTGGGCTAAGGCCTCGTCAAGAGTCGGCAACTCTCGGCAGCTGGAAATCTCCGGTGATGACACTCGCGGCGTTGGCGTTGGTGGGCACGTGGTTGGAGTCCAGGTAATAGGAGTGTGCGCACTCCGTGGTGGTGTCTTTGGCGCCTGGTCCGGTCTTGGAGGGGTGGCCAGCGATGGTTTCTGTACTTCCTGCTGTCTTGGCGGGGTAGTAGGTGGTGTTCGTGGCCCTCTTTTGTTGGTTTCACCTCCCTGTTGTTTTTCAATGTCGTGTATGACTGTCGCTGTTGGCTCCCGTTCCTCCAAAATGCGAACAGTCGTTTCAGCCAATTGCTGCTCTTCCTCCGACTCAGGCGATGGCGAACGTTGACACTCGTCCATTACCACGTATTGATCTAGCTCCATCTCATGTGCCGTCAAATACTCGTCCGACGAACTTCTGCGAATTTGCACCTGTAGTGTCTCATCTTTACTTGCCGAAATTGTCACTTTTCTTGCTGGGCGCATTTCTGAATAGCGGTGTGACGACCGTGGGCGCTTCTTTGTCCGCTCAATTCGATTTCCTTCGGCTGACGGACGCTTCTCTGTTGCTCGGTGGTGTCTAGGTACGTATTCTTGCTCTGTCGTTTCGTGTCGCCTCGAATTCCTTTTCGGACTTATTTCCGAGCTTCGTTGATGCCTCTTTACTTCCCTCTCTGAATCTTTGTCTGTTCGACTTAATCTTTTCTCCATTTGCGTTTGACGAGAGAAATATTGCCGTCTTGGACTTTTACTCCTTCGTCGGGGACTTTCTTTTCTATCTCGACTTTGACATCTTCTCGGACTTATTTCCGCACTTCTGTACTCTTTTCGCCTAGATCTGAATTCCCTGGTATAATATTTTGGGCTGATTCTTCGAGGAGGAGTTGTCCTTTTGTGTCTCTCACTCCTGGAGTAACGAAGGGCTCCTCGTGATCTGGCTTCTCTTCCTCGCCGTTTGGTTTCCTCTTCTTCCGTTCTGACACATTTCAGAAACTCCACTTCCTCGTGCAATTCCTTCACCGTTTCTTCTGCCGCCTGCTCTAATGCTGCCTCCCACTCGTCCTGCTCCTGCCGCTGTTGTTTGGCGTACACGAGCGGTCCAAAATCCTCGGCTTGCGGCTCACCTTCTAAATTGAGCGGTGTGATGTTTTGGCCAATGAGTCCCGTCATATGGAGTTGGTGCATCTTGTACTGACTCTTTATGAAGTATGGCGGCTCTTTATCTAACTCCGGGGAAGGCAATAAGGCCTGAGCTTCGAGGTAAGCTGTCTTCTCCTCCATATATTTAGCCGCTACTTCTGGTGCTCCGGCTTTCAGCTTTGCCATCACCTCTTCCACGAATTTAAATTTGTTTGTCGCAGGATTCTGGTATATTTTGAGATCGGCTGCTTCCTCCTCTTCTATTGGATATTCGTCCCCTATCATCTGGTTCCAAATTGGGCCATGTGTGTCCTCTGTAATTGGGATCTGTCTCAAAACTTCGTGGAAACATGTTTTGAATCCTTTAAATAGTCGTTTCGTCGTTCCCCAAAATCTTTGGATGGCTGTTGTGAAGGCTTTGCGTGCTTGAAATGCTGTAAAACCTCTCTTGACGAATTCTCTCTTGTATCTGTATGGAATTCTCCCTCGATGGATATTCCTTGGCAATCTAGCCGCTCTCGAAATTCTTCCCCACGACGCCATAGCTTCTTGGGTCTATGTAAAACATTATTAAATTCAATTTTTCTCTTAAATTCATTGTATTTTTATCTTTCTCTGATGTGTGTGTTATTTTTGCGTGTTTATCTTGATTTTGAGTTTTCATTATTCTAAATTTTCTCACAAGATGGCGCTCCGTGCTACTTTTTGCGATAGGAGTCCTTCTTATGCCACTCTTTTGTAATTTTGGCGAATAACTTAGTACTTTCGTCATATAAAACCAGTTATTTAAGTGATAGCTAATTTTATTCTAACTTATTTCAAGACATTCGACTCCTTTTCATTTTAAATCGCGATTTCGCCGAGCTTGTCACGTTGTAATGACATATTTCGTTCCGTCATTTCCACGATTACTTTAAACGCTTTCAAATAACACACCCGATGAGAGAAATACTTCCTTATCCATTTATATTTTCGACACATTTCGATTTTACTACCTCACTGTGGTCCCGTCTTTTCGGTGGTGGTGATTTCCGTGGTTCGAACATCTTGAGATGAACTTCCGCTTAATCGGACCCTTCTTTCACTTGGCTGCACACTTTTTCTTTGTTTTTTGGTCGTTCTTCCCTCTTATTCTTACTGCCTTGTTGTTAAAATCCGGGATGACTTTCTTAAACTTGCTATTGTTTTGATGTCAAGTTAACAAGTGAGATTCGCCTCGACCAATCACGTTCGAGCTGCGACGTCGTCCACTTCCGGACTCCCGAGTGACGTCGCTACCTTCTATTTTTAGAGGTAGTCTGGAGGCTTAATCCTCCCCCTATCTCGAAGTGAATATTTCTTCAAGATAGCTTTTTTCTTGATTTTTCCTGGTTGTTTTTCACGCAAATCTTGATAAAATTTCTTTATTTTCTTCTTTTCTACCACTCCTCCCCTCTTTTTAGAAAAAGACGCAACTTGTTCATCTGTTTCTAAACTTAAGTCCCGTGGAAAAAGTGGCAATCTTTCTTGTGTGTTGTCATTGGAATTTACATCCAACTCCTCGTCGCTCTCCAAATTGTTATCCTTTTCACCGCTTCTTTGTTTACTTGAAACTTGAGAACTCACGCCTGCTGTGTCTGAACCTGACAAATCCTGTAATTCCAGTTGTTGTTGTGATGTTTGTGGATCCTGCAAACTTTGTGTGTTATCCAAAGTGTGAGATTCTTGTGCATCTTCTAAATTTTGCGAATCTTGCAAACTTTGTGTTTGTTTCAAAGTTTGTGATTCCGCTGAATTACTATTATTCATCCGACTCATTTCAGTGGTCTGCGAATTTTCTGTCTCCGTATTTTCTTGTGTTTCGGATGTTGTTGGCTCATCAAATAATGTATTAATTATTTTTCCATTCGGATTGCTCTGAGTTTGATCCTTTTCCCAAATTTCTTGATTAAATTCCGGGAAATAAGGTGATAATTCGGACATGTGAATGGAGCGAAAGATCTTATTATCTTTTAGCCGTCGCAGCTTCACTGCTCCTCCTTGGTGGACTTGGATGATCACATATGGTCCGCTCCGCTTGTCGGATAATTTCGCCGAAATCCCTTGTGACGCTTTTGATAATGGGTGATCATCTTTCCATACCAAATCATTTGTTTTAAAGTCGTCAAACTTTTTATCCATCTTGTGATTTTGCACTCGTTCGCGCAAGTCGGTTATGTGCGCCATCATATGGTGATATGTATCTCTAATTATTTTCTCCAGTCGTTGGATGTAAATATGTGGCTTATTTGGGTCTATTTTTGCAATTCCATCCAAAATCCTTGGATCCCAAGGAATCCTAAATTCTCTACAGCAATTCAAGTATGCTGGAGAATAATCGCGGCCTGTTGTTGCCGTTGTGCGTATGCTAAACGCAATTTCTCTTAAATATGTGTCCCACCTTTTGTGAATATCTGTGAAAATTGACAAAATATACTTTAAATCGCGGTTGGTCCTTTCTACCGTGTTGGCCTGCGGATGATATGGCGACGTAAATCGCGGAGTAATTTTGAATTTTCTACAGAATTCGTGGTATATTCGGGCCTTAAATTGCGGGCCGTTGTCCGATACGATTCGGAGCGGGAATCCCCATCCCATGCACGTGTTGTACAGACAATCCGCTATATCTTGTGCGACGGGGTCGGATAAAGGGTAAAGTTCCGGCCATCTGGTGGCTATATCCAAAATTACTAAAATGTAATTGTTTCCTTCATCAGTTCTAATCAATGGCCCTACCAAATCTATACTTAGACACTCAAAAGGTGCGTATGGGCCAATCTGTGCTGCTTCTACTCGTGTTTTAGTCCGAGGTTTACACGCCTGACACCGCGGACAGTGTTTAATAAATCTGGTGGTGTCACGTTTGATTCCGTCCCAGGTATAAATCTGACGCATTCGATAAAGCGTCCTCGCAATTCCGCAATGGCTTGCGAGTGGGTGGCCGTGCATTTGCCATAACACTCGGAATCTTAGTGATCTCGGTATCACGACCTTCAGGGCTCGCGAATCCTCGCTTAAATCATCTGACAATGTTGGATGGTATTTTAATAATAAGTCCTCTTCTAACATGTGTTTAGTCGCCAAAATGCGATAATTCTTCTTTTGTAATGGTGTTGTTACGTAAGCTGGGAATTGTTCTGTCTCGAGGTAGTATCGCATTGATTGGCAATGGCGATCCTTTTTCTGATGCTCTATAATTTCTTCGCGTGTCGGAGGCATGCAGTCGGCTTGCTCCGTGACTTTTGCAATAAATGCTGTCACCATTTCGCATTTGGAAGTCGGCAAATATTGAACTTCTTTAATTTCCGGACTTAATTCCGACTCTTCTGCCGGCGCATTATGCATGTAACTCCAATATGCCGTGACTTGCTCGTCTACTAATCGTTCTTCATCCGACTGAGGTTTTGGCAACTGATTCCAGTTACCCACGACCCATTTTCGTGGTTCTGTCGGGCAGTATTTTAAGTCACCGTCGGCTTCTCCCGTCTCTTCGTTGTCGCAGATGAGTTGAATTGGTGCTCTAGATAATGCGTCTGCTAATGTGTTGGCAGTCCCCTTCAAATATTGGATTGTAAAATTATAAGACATCAATTCCATCTGCCAACGAGCAAGACGTCCAGCTGGCTCTTCCAGTCGCATCAACCATTTTAGCGCCTCATGATCCGTCTGCACGACGAAACTTGTGAACTCCAAATATGGTCTAAATTTTCGGAGCGCCCAAATTACCGCCAAACATTCGAGATCCGTGGCGCCGTAATTAAGTTCTGCCTGTTGCAGACATCTACTGAGGTACACACACGGTGATTCAATCATCTGTCCATCAATTTCTTTGATCTGCATCAAGGCAGCACCCAATCCTTTCTTACTCGCGTCTGTCCTTACGATGAATGGTTGGTGTAAATTTGGCAAGTGCATAGTTTTGGCGTCGGTCAGTAATTGCTTAATGTTATCAAAGGCAACTTGGTGTACTTCCTCCCAAATAAATTCTATCCCCTTCTTCAGGAGTGGGCGTAGAGGTTCGGCCACCGTGGCCAAATTCTTGAGAAGTCTATGGAAAAAGTTGACCATGCCAAAAAATCGTTGTAACTCTGTCAAATTTTTTGGCGCTGGAAATTCCTTTATGGCCGCTACTTTGGCTGGGTCTACGCTTAAGCCGTTGATTCCAAGTTTGTACCCTAGAAATTTTAGTTCCTTCCTGCAGAATTTTGACTTTGTTGGATTTACATGCAATCCAGCTTTCTGTAATTTTCCTAAAACTGAATCTAGATGTTTCATGTGTTCTGCGTACGTTTTTGATACGATCACAATATCGTCAAGGTAGGCCCAAGCATATTTTCGGAATGCTTCGCCTAATACCTTTTCTATTAGTCGCTGAAAAGTGGTTGGCGCGTTGACCAGCCCGAAAGGCATGACGTTAAACATCAGTCTGCCTTGCGGACTCCAGAATGCTGTTTTCGGACGGTCTTCTGGTCTCAGATCTATTTGCCAGTATCCTTTTGTTAGATCAATGGTTGAAACCCATTGAAATTCGCCGAGCTCTCTTAAAATTTCTGTTATTGTCGGCATCTGGGGCGGGTCATACAAAGTGTGTTCATTCAGCGCTCTGTAATCAATACAGAGACGTGGCTCTGAACCTGGTCTCATTACCAACACAATCCTTGTCGCATAATCGCCTTCTGCAGTTGTTACATAGCCCTTATCAATCATTTCTTGGCATAATGTCCGCAATATTTCCCTTTTTTGTGGATTCCAAGATTTAAAAGGAACCCTTATTGGTTTGTCAGTGTCTAAATTGATGGTGTGCTGTACCACATGAGTCTTGCCTGGATTTTTACTCAAAATTTTCTCATATTTCTTCAATACATGCTCTAATTGTAAAGCTTCTGTTAGTTGCAGTTTGGCTTCTTCTATCATGTCATGCAAGCCATTGCCAACTTTCAATCTCGCTTCAAATGCGCAAAAACTACTCTCTTTTCGGAATGTTTTTCGCAATGATTCTGGCTCTTCCAGTTTCTTCTGTTCATATTTATCCATGATGAATTGTGGCATATATGGTTGTGGCACGTCGATCGTTGAAATAAAGTTCCACTTGCCGTTGAGCGGATTGGGCTGTATTTTCATTCGTTTCATGGCATCATTGCCAACCAACATGAATTTCATGTCGTGTGGTAACACGAGGAAATACTGTTGCATCATTCCATGGGTCCAACGAATCATCATCCTTATTGTTCCCATCGGTTGCACTTTTTTATCTGCTGTATTTACAGCCATATTGGCCTTGACGGGCCACACTTCTTTTTCCAATCCCATCGCCTGAATTAATGGCCATGAAACACAACTACGGTTGGCTCCTGAGTCTAGCATGGCAGCGATGGATCCTTGTTCTGTTTGGAGGTCTATTGTTGTCATCCCTTCCAAAACATCTTCTTCTGGCAATAATATATTAAAAATTCTGATGCGTGGTCCTTCCGGCTCCAATGTTGTTAACTCTTTCAATAATGGATCCCATTCCACAGGCTCAGTTGGTGTATCTGTCATCCATGCTGCTAGTGATGGTGTTTCCTCATAGGTCTCTTTTACCTTTGCCCAAAAAATTGTTGCTTCATTTTCTTGTGTGATTTCCACATTTTTAAGGGCTTCCGTCACTTCTGCTGTGAAATAAGTTCTATTTGTTTCATAGATTTCTTTTATTTTTGGACAATTTTCCAATTCTACTGGTGGAAATTTTATTCCTACTATTTGTCCACATTCCATTTCACAAATCATTTCTCCTCTTTTTGGCATTGTGCCAATTGCTTCTGGTGACGTGAGTGTTACTGGAATAGTTGTGTTTTTTAGTGGTCCATTGTCTTTCAGAATGTTCATTTTTGATGAAGTTTCGGCTTGTTCCAGTTTAGAGTCCGTCACTGGTTTTTGTGTCGGATATCTCATCCCTACGACTTCGCCGTCTTCAAAGTTAAAGACTATTGTCCCTTTTCCACCTTCTAAAGTTCCTATCACTTTATGTGATTTTTCAGCTAATTCTGATTGCACATATTCTCCAGTTTTGGGGTCTTTGATGAACCGTGCTCCCTTAGGCGCTTTTGCTGTTGGTGGAGTTTCTTGGGTATTTTCAGTCAAATTCTCGGGTTCCACTGATGTTTTCAATATTAATGAAGTCTCTGATATTGCTCCATCTAATGATCGGTCATTCTGTAAATTTCCACAATTTTCCGAATTTTCCGGCAGTGTTGTCTGCATGTTTTGCGAATTTTCAGAGTTTTTCAGCAAGTCCTTTGATTCTGATAATGTTTCTGATATTAACAGCGTTTCCGTCATGGCTTCATTTATTGGCTGGACCTCCGATAATCCATCCGAATCTTGTACCATTTCAATTGTTAATTCTGATGTTGGTTGGGCTTGTAGCAGATTTTCCGAAATTTTTGTTGGCGCGAGCTCCACTGCTTTTATTGAGCCCGCGCGTTCAAGTTTTTTGTGATACTTTCGGATAAGGAGTTTACAAGTTGCTCCATTTCTTCTGCAGACATCAATCTCTTAGGATGTGGGCATTGTCGTGCCCAGTGTCCAATTTGCCCGCAATTGTGGCATGGTGCATTGTCTGGAGTCAACTTTATTTGATTGGCCTTATTGCCATCATCAGGGTTACTTGGAGTTGAAGTTTGTTCCGTTTTTTCTCCAATTTGCGATTTATTATTTTCTTTTTTGAAATCGACTGAAAATGGTTTTGGAAGGAAGGACGTATTTCCTTTCATCTGCGGTTGCAAGCTCGTTTGCTGTGGTTGCCTCACTTGCATTGGAGGCTTATATTTTGTTATTGCTGGATTATTTTTCGTGAATAACACACTAGCAGCATCCATCAATTTGTCTACTTCTTCCTCAGTATATTCCGCCAGCATTATCTGAGTATCTCCAATTGACTCGCTGGATTCACCTGGGTATTGTGTCCATTTGACATTTGGTCGCATTGGTATTCGTGGCTGTGGATATGGAGGATGTCCACTCTCTCGTTTTTTGGTGGAGGTTTCCTCTCGTAACAGCGAGAATTGAGAACGCGGGCGCATCATTTTTGCACCAGCTCGAGTGTAGTCTGACTGGTGTCGTTGTTGTTCATCTCGTGCCCTTTGCTCTTCTATCGGAATGTCTGAAGCGTACCGGTCGTCAATGTACATCTGGTGGTTTCGTATGAATTGCGACAATTTTTCGAAGGAACTGGCCATCGGTGCATCTACCATTCGCAATACTTGCTCGGAAAAAGGTGTCAGGCCATTCCTGAATTTTCTGTCTTTGTCAAAATCGCTGATATGATATGGGAGTTGGGTGAACAAATCTTCTGTACGTCTTAAATACGTGCGAATGTCTTCTCCCAACGTCTGTTTATGATTATCCCAGTATTTTATCATCATGGCGTTGGACTCTCCATATTCCTTCATAAAAGCTTTTACAAATTCGTCCCAGTGTGTGAAATTATTTTTTCGCAACCAATTTGTTGCACTTCCAACTAGCATTTTCGGAATCAATTTTTTCAAAGTTACGTCTGGGTCCATCTCGTGATTTATAACTAGATGCATAACTTCATCCAGAAATTGGGTACCAGCCTGCCAGCCTCCATCAAACATATCGGGAGTAATTCGGTCCCATTTGATTTGATGAGATGGGGTGTAATGGTGAGTCCAATTGCTTGAACAATATTTTCGAATTAGTTTTCTCAACATTTCCTCCATCTCCTGAGATTTCGAGGGGATTTGAGATAGTCGCGAATCGATCTGTCTTGAAATAATTTCTTCCAATTCCTCTGTGCTTCTTGGTAATGTGCGTGGGTTAGTTGGCGGTGGATCTCTATCGTCTTGTCGAAAATATCCTCCACGTCTCCTTTCCTCACGTGATCTGGAAAAATCAGAGTCCCGCTGTCGGAAATGATCCGAATTTGAGTATTTTTGATCATTTTCGTACTCTTTTTGCTGTGTTGGTGGCGGACTCGACCGTGATCTTCTCTGGTCTCTATATGAATCGTCACGACGTCTATTCGAGTCGTCGTATCGTCCACGTGAATCATCACGTCGCCTCTGTGAATCGTCGTATTGTCCACGTGAATCATCACGTCGCCCCTCCGAATAGTCACGTCGTCGGTACGAATTATCGTGTCGATCCTGTGAGTTGTCACGACGTCCTTGTGATTCTCTTTGGGTATAACCCTCATACCAATAGGAGCCCCTTTGCTGTCGTGATTCGTCTTGATAATCAGATCGTTGACTTGAATTATTTCTTTCCATCGACTCATTTCGATTTAAATTGTGCTGTCCTGTTGCTTCGTAATTACGTTGTTGACGCGTTTCGTTGTTGAAGCAAGCAGCACCTTGTTGGTCCGTTTCTTGTTGATAACGCGACTCATTTCGCGGCTCTCTTTCATATTGTGATCGTGTCTCGTTGGAAAATCGTACTTCAGTGTGCGTGTGAATCCCTTGTTGATTACCCGATTCATTTCGTGGATCCACATTTTCAGGTTGCTGGGAATATTTGCCTTGTAGATAATCATTGTACTCTCTAACTTTCGTATAACTGGCTTGTCCAGTTGCTTCATCATGTCCAGTCGCAGCATTTTGATTTCTACTTTTATCTTGTTCTGGAACTTCTTGATCGTGCTGGAATTTTTGCTTTTCATTTTCGCGACTTATTTCGCGTTGCCTATCTCTTTCCTTAGCTGCTGACAAGTGTTCAACGGCTTCTTCCAACGTATATGTACGATGGTAACTAGGATCGTCCTCATCTACCGGTTTTTCTGTGTAAACGTCAAATGATTTTCCTTCATTTTTTGCAGAAGATACTCTGACATTTTCAGTTTCCATCTTTTTGGGCTTATCCCAAACCTGCGGGTCTGCTGGATCTAATCCTGTTACTCTACCCTGTTTTTTGTCTGTTACCGCTGATTGATTTGTTAGATGCTGACGATTTCTTTGATCAATTATGTCCAATACGTTTGGATTTTTGGCTGGTGAAATTGAAGCACGTTTGGAATCTCTTTTTTCATCCATTTCACCTTTCCTTTTTAGAGAGTTCCTGGACGATTCTGGTGACAAATTCACCACTTCTGGCCGATGAGGCGGAATATTGCTTGGCACTTGATACCGACATTGTGCAAGGTACTTAAGCTCTTCGTTTTCTTGACGGGCTCTTTCCGCTGCTTCTTGTGCTTCAAGAGCAGCCTGACGAAGGTAATGAATTTCCCTGCTCTCCGCCGACTCCATAGCCCTTTGCTTTGCCAACAATTCTTGTTTTTCAGTTTCTAAACGGACTTTTTCCGCCTCTATCTTCCGATTTTCCTCCAAAATGGCTTCACGCTCTGCTACCGCTTGTGCTTTTCGTTGCGCACGCAACTCCTTCTGTTCAGTTTCTTGACGGAGTCGCTCTGCCGCCAGTTTATTCCTCATGGTGCGCATTTCTGCTTCAAGTCGGTCTTTGGTAGCGCGAATTTCTGCATCTAATTGATCCTTCTTGGCGCGAATATCTTCATCTGTTGTTTTCTTGGCCAATTCTGCCTCGAATTTCGCTTGTTTGGCGTGGCGTTCCTCTAACTTGAGCCGTTTCAACATCTGGAATTCTTCGGAATGTGCCAGTTGCAGTCGCCTTGCTCGATCGGCCATTGCTGCCGTTATTTGTGCTACGTCTTCATCCGAAAGTTGCACACCTTCCTCATACTGTTGGTGACGCTCCTGGAGACTGTCTTCCATCTCTTTCATGACATCTGCGATGCGTTGGCGAGCTCTCGCTAGTTTATGGCGGGTTGGGGAGTTTTCCCCTGAACTTTCCGCCTCATCGCGGGCACGTCCTGACGCTTGTTGCTTGTAGGCTCGCACTAGTCGGCCACGCTTCCTTGCTACAGCGATGACTTGCTCCAACGTCATGTGAGAAAGGTCTATTTTGCTTGTTGGAGTCGAATCCACCGTGGCTGGCGTGTCGCCATGTTGCGACGAAGCTCCTGAGATACTTGATTTTCCAAGCAAATCTTGGGACTCCTCTCTCGTTTGTTTTAGCCAAAATTCTCCCTGCCGTTCAGGCGATACTTCCAGACGAAATTCCTTGCTCGTCATGGCCTGGGTGTCATCTGCATGGTCCGACTCGGACGATGATGAAGGATGCACATTGGCTGCTCCTGTGGTCCTTCCGCCTCGTGTGCGAGGTCCGCGGCCGTTTCCCCGTCCTCTCCTCGAATCTTGTGGCTGCGACATCTCGTTTTAGTCACAGAAAAGAAGAAAGAAACAGAATACTCTATCACAAAATAACTTTTATCACACAAAATTGGTCCCTCAACTGAAGATAAGTTGTTAAGGTTCAAATAACGGGCCCCCAAGTGTAATGAGCTCTAATTACTGTGAAGAATATTAACAATAAAACTAAACTCATTGATGCCGTGCCAGGACTTATACAAATACTTCTCAAAATAACTTAATATTAACTCAAACTTCAAGTTAAACACTAAGAAAAATAATGATTCTATTATTTCTCAATTAACAGACGATTTATTCAAACTTAGAATAAACACTAAATCAAATACAAGATATTAAAATACGGATATTATTTTGTGATAAAATGATAAATTAGACGACTGAAGAAATAATTTACTAAAAGAAATATAATTAAAAGCAAAGGAAAACGATAAAGAATCCAGTCGATTCGACGACTCCACTTCTCGGGAACGCCGAACGCTTGGATTCGCTTCGCTCGACGCTCGGCTCGGCTTCGGCGTTTCTTCAATACGGACACAATTCCGTCACAACTTCGTTCTCCTGACTCGCTCGGGCTCAATCCCGCTCTCTTCGTCCTTTCCAGGTCGCAACGTCGTCGTCGCGGCGTCGTTGCGGCTGATTCCGCTCAACAATCTCACACAGTCGCGCTCACTTCGCTTCGTCGCGAGTGAGGAAGTCTCAGTCCAACAATGGCTGTTGGCCAAGAATAGAAATCCCTCCAAACAATACTTGTTTGGCAAGATGAAACTCCCACTGTCACTAACTGAAGTAACAGCAAGAAATATCTCACAAATTGCTCTGGCAATTCGCAAGACTGAGTCCAAATACTCTGACAATCATTCACTAAATCCGCTTGTAGAATGGTGTTTTCTCAGGAAGATTTTGGTGACTGGTTGCTCTCAAAGTAGGTTTCAAACTGAGGAGTTTTTCTGCTCCTCACAGGAAGTGTTTCCTGCTCCGGGAGGTTGCGGGCTGGTTTCCTTGGCGACCACCCACAATTCCTCCCACCCTGCCTACCTCCCTTTATCTAGACAGGAAATCATAAAAAATATAAAATAAAATAAAACAATCTCCAATTTAATATTTTATTTCGGGCTCATTCCCGACACTTCATTAGTGACCACTAGGGTCACTACAAAGTTCTTTATATTTTTATTTTTTCTTTCTTTTTCACAAAAACAGATAAAACTACAATATCAAAAGTCATGTCAACTTCACTGATAGTAAATTATAATAACTGGTTATTAAAAGGCATGAAAAGAAATAAATTTAAGGTTATAGTCAAGTAAATGGTTCAAAAGAACGGCAGTGAATAAATGTGTCAACAAGTTAAAATATAGTTTATAATAGTGAAAAATCTCAAATTAAATTTATACAATAAAAATAATTTTTCCGTTCACTAATAAAGAAAACAAAGCGGATATGTGAATTTGGGTTATCACAAACAGGATCAAACCGAAATCAAAGCAATATTTTACTAGAATAATCATTATTATTGTTATTATTATAATTATTTTGTTTTAATAGTTTACAAATACAAAAATGCATTGAGCAGGTAGACCAAAATATATTTTAGGTTTCTTTTTTTTTATACACACTTTATTTAACTTTTTTTAAAAAAAAAAAAAACCGTATGAAATCAATTTTTAAATTCTCGTAATTTTTTATTTTTATTTTATTTTCTTAATAAAAAGAGAAACTTTTCTATATTTTTGTTTATCGTCATTGTGATTGCGAACCTTAAAAATAAAAACAAAGAAATCAAAATCCACATTTTTCTTGTTAATTAATTATTATTATTAATTTTCTTTTAGAAGCAGTGGATAATAAAATCCACTCTGTAAGTCCTTTATAATGTTACTTGTTTATATCACTGCCCAAAGTGGCACCAGCGCCATAACGGGATTCTGTGCAACTGGAAAAACATCAACAAACAGGACAACAGCTGTTTTCATGAAGAACTGGTGTTTCACACGATAAAGGAGGACAGGTTTGCACTTTACACGTTATTTGCTGATCCTTAATAAAACAAATATATCAATAATTAAAATCCTGATTAAAACAAACACTAAAATCCTATAAAATAAAATAGAGACATCTGGTGCGCTTTCTGTATAAGTTTTCCACTTTTTCCAACTGCAAACTTGAAAGGTATTTGCACCAGACTGGTCGATGTGTGTACACAAACGCAGTGATGACACAATGTGCTATATAAGAGTTTTTCGAGGCGATACTACTTGAAAAATCAGTGAAAATGACAGAATAAGAGCAAAGTTTCGAAATTGCCTTGAGAATTTTGACAAGTGGTAAAAAATAAAAAAGTTGTGCAGGAAAGAGAGTGGATAAAAGTGCTGCGTGATGGGATATAATCAACTTAGACTGATACAGGCATTACAAATGTTTTATTTTCATTTGTTTTTGTATTGTTGCTAATCTGATTAAATGGAAGGGTGGGAACGCCTTGAACATAATAAACTCATGTTGCAATGGGTTCGCTATGCAATTCTAACGGGAGGAATGACCGATAAGGAAAATTTCTGAATTTCGCCATTGGTAATTCCTCTGTTAGTCATTGGCCATTACTAGGCCTGCTATTTTTGCGGACTAAAAACAGTGAAATTGCGGGCGGAAAGCGGAACAAAAACTGCCATTTTGCGGAGGTATTGCGGACATTTGCGGACCTATTGCGGACATTTGCGGACGTTTGCAGACCTATTGCGGGCTTATCCCAGAAGCTACAGTATCAGACTGATTTATTGTGGCAATACGACATGTTTATATATGAAAAATGTACTTAATATGTCGTGTTGATGGATACATGCATATTACGTGCGCAATATGCACGTTCACTTTATCACACTCGCAATTGGCCAATAATGGCCCATTATGGCCCATTTTGCGGATTTTCCGCAAAATTGCGGCACAATAGTCCAATTGCGGAAATTGCAGACCGAAAAGTACCTCAGAATTAAAAAATTTTAGTGCCAAAATGCTTCATTTAGCCTATCTGCAATTTTGGGAAAAATTTATTTTCCGCAAAAATAGCAGGCCTAGCCATTACGACATTAGTATGTGACTCCATTGCAAGACAGATCTTGTTTTTAAGTGTCCCACGAACTTGAACTTAATTCACTTTGGAAAAAATTAGAGTGAACATGAACACGAACGCGTTCACATAGTCATGAACACAAACTTGAACACATTCACAATTTAGTGAACGAGATAAAACACTGGTATTTGTATATGTTTTTAACAAACTAGGCCAAGTTGCTAAAAGTGTTGAATGTTTCATACCTCACAGCGACATCTACTGCAACTATCCATTTCCCACTCTTCTCCATGGTCCCTTTCAATACCTCTAGAATCACGGCACTGTTTTGATCTGCTATTACTACTTCGACATTCCACTGCCAACTGCTTGAACTACAATTCATCATCAACAAACCCATTAAAACAAAAATAAAAATTACAAAAAAAAACAAACATACTTTTTTCTTCAATTGTTTTAATTGTTTTTTCAAGTGCACAATAACCTCTTCGATGCCCTCGACCCTTTCTTCTAGCACGTCTTCATCTCCGATCGACAATAAATCCGTTTTACCGCGCGGAAACGTCTTGTGCGCCAGAGGAATAGAATTGGGCAGAGGCACGTGCGCTTCTTTAAACTCCACTAGCATGGAGTCTGTGAGTGAGACATTTGTGTAGAATGGCTTATCTCCAGGGTAACTAAATTGCAATTCACGCCTTAGACGGTTATTCGATGAGAGCCGTGTGATGCTGTTGAAGTCGCCAGACCTCGTGCAGTCTTTGGAGAAACAAAACGAAATTAAATTACCGTAAGTAAATTTACCGCGTTTACCCGATAATCCAACAACCACTCGTGGCATTACAACCGAACCGCGTGCAGTGCCCACCCCATTATGGCAAACACTTTAAAGCGAAACCGAAAACGCCCATAAAAGAAGCTTTCAACGCTGGAATAGACTCTGGAATCCTATGAAACATACTAGAAATGTTTTTATAATGCCAGTGGTATGGTTTTACGGACTATAGTTTCTTGGTGCAGCCCTGGCTGCCGAAAAAAATCCACATAAATAATCTGTATTTCCCACAAAAGGATGCCTCATATATATTTACAGACTTAAGGTGGAAACAAAAGGGAGCGGGTAAAATTTAAAAGCTTGCTTTTACTTGAAAAAGCGGCTAAAAACTCGCCCGCTTGAGCAAACACAAGCTTGCGTTTTTATTCAAAGCTTTGTTTTGAAGCGAGCTTGTACTCACCCGCTCCGATCAAACTGAGTTTGATTTACCAGCTTCAAGCTTGCAGGTGTTTTGGTCGTGTGACTTTGACAGCCAATCAGAATCGTGAGGAAATTCTTGGAGGAGATTTTGTCGGGAATTTCTAGCTAGCTATCTAGCTAGCTAGAGTTTGCCAGTTAAGCTGGTAAGCCAAATACGGGTTAAGTAAGCTTGTAAATGACTCCCTTTTTAAACTTGTACTAACAAGCGTTGGAATTTTACCCGCTCCCTTGTGTTTCCACCTTTATGAAATATAAAGAAATGATGATAAGTGTAGTTTTTAGACTCTTTAAAATTAAAATTTATTTGGTGGGGGAGAGGGGGGGGAAAGGTTTTTGCTTGGGGCCCCACAATACCTAAACCTGGCCCTGGCTCTTAATTCCAGAAATACTTGTATTTGTCAAGTATGAATGCATTTTCAAATGCATTTTTAAAATATTGTTATTAAACGCATTGTTTAATGCACAAATTACACACAACAAAAATAGTTGAAATGTGCGTGATACTACGACAAAACTGAGTGCAAATTCCTTTTTTAGAGTTCAAACGCAACTTGGCATTCATGATTTAGGAGATTGTTACCCCTCGTTCATGTCAACTAAGAAACACAGATGGCGCCACTGTTTGTTACACATTTGTATGCTGTAAGCAGTTCCACTTTTTCTTATCTCAAAATTGGTCTATTAGATTTGTTTCTTTTTAAATCAGTTCTGAATACAGAGTTTGCGGCAGGCAGTTTTTCCTTATCATTATGGCATTTTTTACACTATATTTAACATAAAAGCGTTAGACTTCGGGTTGCGGGTGAACTTTTATATTATAGTTATGAAATTAAACTTACCTTACACAAGTGACATGATTACAAAAACTAAGGCTGTCTCTTTAACAAAAATGGATGCAATTTCTGTGTTTAACTGCTCCAAAGAAATGCCACAACTTTATTAGAATGAATTGAAATAAATGAGATAAACGGTAACACGTGCTCTGCATGCCAATCAAGTGGAAAACTCAAAATGGGGTCGCCGCTAAGTACACTTTGTGGTCAGTGGCGTAAAACGCTATTTTCAATTATAGCGTAAGCTCCATTCAATAAACAATAAACAAATGGTAACAACACTTATACAGTTCGTATAAAAGCCCGGATCTTAATAAAAGAAGCTTTAATACGAATAAAATGGGAGTGAACGTCGTCTGCAGCCAGACGGAAACGCTAAAACCCGTTGACGAAAAGCAAAGACGACAGTTTTCCACTACCGTATCACTTCAAATTGCGGCCCGGGCGTTTATTTATTTTTTGGATCCGACCCCCGGCGCCAATTTAAACCACGGCGGTTATATGGTCGGGCAGATATTCAAAAAAATGCCGATTTACCATTGCAACATTCCGTCCAAAAACGAAGATCAACTGGTGCGATATTGTTGCATGATGTGAAATTCGGGTGGTGTTTCTGGGGAATAACAAAAATGTCTGAAGTGACTTCTTGGATGTTATCGGAGTTGTCGCAAATGACACGAGACATTGATGATTGTTTGATCTGCACTAATTGTTCTGGTTTAAATACACCAGGGTTTTCATAGAAAAACCTGAAAATTGAATTTTTATTTGAAAAAAAATGAATATTTTAGAAAATCAATTCAATTACCTGTCTCCGCTTCGTATTCTCCTGAACTGGTCAACGAGTATACATAAAAAAGTGGGGCCTACTCGTGCTCCTGGAACTAGATCTTCACTCACACCAGCAACCCATAAGTCAATATTACCTGAAAAACAAATTTAAATTAAAAATTATACGAAAGAGTTTCGTATTTTTTTTTATCCGAATTAAATTGATTATTTGCTATGTACTGTATACGTTATGTTTTGTCAAAAGATGTCGCTACTGTACTGTTGATTCAGAAAATTCAGCAATGGACCCCGGATATTTATCCAAAATAAAATTCGTTTTATGCACATAAAATATGCACAAAAATTGCATTTTAAGCAAAATAAAAATAAAAATATTCAAAATAAAAAATTTATTCGAGTGAAATCAGGTGTTAAATAACCACTGAATGCCATTTCAAAGTGTTCTTGATGTAAATAAATTGTAATTAGTAATTACAATTAATTTTTTTTTATTTTTTCTTTTTTCTTTGCTTATTTCTTAAAACTTTTTCCAGGCACTAATTTAGTGACATCCCCTGGTGTCTGTTTTTGGTGAAGTCCTCCGTTTACCGAACGCAAGCATTACACGATATGTGTCTTGAAAAAAAGGCAAAAATTGATACGTGCAAAATGGCGATTTATTCATTTATTTTCTCTTTTTCGGAAAATATGCATTTATAGCCAATTTCAGCATTTTATTGAATAAAAATAATTCCTATGTATTTATGCATTTATCCGGGCCCTACGTGATTATAAAACAGCTTGTTTGCAAAAATAAACTTTTTAAACCCAAAAATAAAAATACACTCAATTCTGTTTTTTCTTTTACACGATTTCTTTTAATTTAACACAACTTTTGTGTTTTTATTTTGTGATGTTAAAAGATACAAAAACAAACACACAAACACCAAAAACAAAAAAACACGACTTTTTAAATGCAGCTAGTCTCTCTCTTTAACACGATTTTTTCGTTTTATTTTTCCCTTGAACTATCTACTGTGTAAAAACAGAATTGGGTGTACCCAATTGAAATTATGGACAATACCACACAAAAATCTAAAAACAGGCATATCTCGCTTCTCTTTAACAAACCCTGCAGGCGAGCTGGCCGAATTAGAACTTTTTCTTTCCTTTTCGGGCTTCAGAACACCGCAAACAATTGCTTCGCAAGCAGTTTCCGTGTCTACTTGCTGTCGTTGAAGGACAACTAACATACGTCAACAAAATAAATTCTTTTTCCCTTCATCTTTTTGGATGTTTTAGAAAAATTAAAAACAAATCAACCCCCATTAACAGATTTTAATGAAATTTTTTATTTTTTTTTAGATGGAAAAGGACATTTTTCAGGCTTAAAACTGCACAGTTCAAATGCAAAACTGCATATTTTATGCGCAAAACTACACATTTCAGGTGCGAAACTGCACAATACGAGTGTAAATTGCATATTCCATGTGCAAAACTGCATATTTCAGATGCAAAACTGCATATTTCAGGTGCGAAACTGCACAATTCGACTGTAAATTGCATATTCCATGTGCAAAACTGCATATTTCGGGTGCAAAACTGCATATTTCTGTGCAAAACTATGCATTTCATGTGCAAAACTGCATATTTCGGTGCAAAACTGTAGTTTTTGTTCTAATATGTTGGAGGCATAAAAATGGAGACGCTTGGCTTTTTGGTGAAATATTAACAGTGATGGTTTTAATCTAAAACAGATGTTTAAAAGTGCGCGGAGCACTAAATACAAAACAGGGCACTGATTGGTCAGTGCCAAATACAGGTGCACAGGTGGTAAAGACACCTGGCGGACAGGAATATAACATTCAATAAAACAACACTTCCCCTGAATGGCAATATTCCTACATTTCAAAATTCAAAACATTTTTCTTAAGCAATTTAGACATTTAAACATTAAAGTATTCATTCACAAACAATTCAAAATATTAAAAACAATATTTCTTAAACAATTTCCTTCAATCCAAATTGGGCGATCAATTCTTCGTGTTTTGGCTTAAAAAGCCCCTTGGTCAACACATCGGCGACCATCTTCTCACTCTCCAGGAATTCTATGTCGATATCTCCCCGCTCACATGTTTCTCGAACAAAATGGTGGCGAATGTCGATGTGCTTGGTTCTGGAATGAAAAATTGGGTTTCGCACCAATTTGTGTGCCCCCTGATTATCGCTATAAATGAGGGTCGTTTCTTTCTTCTTGTTGATGTATTTAATTTCGTCTAGGAAGTTTCGCAAGTAGATTGCTTCTTTTGACGCGTCGGCCAACGCCATATATTCTGCTTCGGTCGACGAGGTTGCGACGGTCTTCTGCTTTCTTGCTTCCCAGCATATTGTCGCGTTCGCGAGTTTAAAGCAGTAGCCGGTGTACGAGCGACGGTCGTCCAAGTTTGCTCCCCAATCTGCATCCGTGTAGCCGACTAAGTCTTTTCCGGTCTTTTCGAATTTTAGCCCGAGATTCGATGAGTGCTTCAAATATCTTAGGACGCGTTTTGCTGCTGTCCAATGAGTTCCGGTGAAGCACGTATTATATTGACTTAATGCGCTGACGGTGTAGGAAATATCGGGTCGAGTGCAAACGGCGAGGTACATGAGTGATCCGATTAAACTTTGGTACGGGAACTTCTCTGGATCCAGTAGCTCTTCGTCGGTCCCATCCTCCTTTTTCTTGTTTTTCTGCAATTTCTGATTTGCGTCGAGTGGAGTTGTGTTTTTCGAGCAGTCTTGCATTCCGAAACGATTCAGTATGTCCTTAACGTATTTTTTTCTGCGCCATCGTGATTGATTTCGTCTTTTCGTCCTGTTTAAACTCGATTCCCAAGCAGTAGTGAATTTGTCCTAAATCCTTCATTTTGAACTCGCTCTTCAGGTTCGATTTTAATTTCTCCAAGTTTCTTTTGCAGTTCGTTGCGATGATAAAATCATCCACGTAGATTGCGACGAGCGTGATGACTTCTCCATTCATTTGGTAATACACGCATGGGTCTGCGTTTGTTGGCTTCAGTCCGTGCTTTTGCAACTTCTCGTCCAGTTTTTTGTACCACTGGCGACCCGACTGCTTCAATCCGTATAACGCCTTTTTCATCCGGCAGACTTTTCCTTTCTTGATTTTTATTCCAGCAATAAATTCCAAATATTCGGGGAATTCCATAAAAATTTCCTCTTCGATTTCGCCGTTCAAATATGCCGTTATCGCGTCCATTTGGTGTACGGTCAATCCCAACTCGGCTGCGATTGCCATCATCATTCGAATTGATCCCGGTCGTGCGACGGGCGCGTAGGTTTCAAAGTAATCGATGCCTGGCTGCTGTGCATATCCTTTGGCGACCAGTCTGGCCTTTCTGCGTTCGATTGACCCGTCTGCTTCAAATTTCGTGCGGAGGACCCATCTACATCCGATTACGTTTCTATTTTTTGGTCGGTCGCACTCCTCCCACGTTTCGTTTTCGATTAAAGCGTCGTACTCTTCCTTCATCGCTTTCATCCATTCTTGTGGGTCGTTTCCATTCAAAGCTTCGGCCGCTGTCGTTGGATCGTCGAGAATTGCTATCTGTGCAATTTCGTCCAAAACTTCATTAGTTGTTGTCGGATTCTTTCTGGTGTATTTCTTTCTGGGTGGGTCCCCATTTCGATTTGGGTAAGGTTTTGGCGTTCTCGAGGATCGTCGTGGAATTATTTGCGCGTTTTCATTCTGACGAGGTTCGGCTTCTTCGTGTTGCGTCTCTCTCTCGTCCTCATTATCGGGCTCGTTCTCGCCTGCGCTCTCGACTTCGTCCTCGGAAATTTCGGTTCCATTCTCGATTTGATCTGTTCTGCAATCGGTGAGAATGTCATTAAAATTATTGTTATTATCGTTTTCTTCACATTCTTCATTCGTTTCATTTTCCGATTTTTCGACAAATTTCACATCGCGACTTTTTATAATTTTGTTTTCGCTTTTTGACCACAAGCGATACGCCTTCGATCCGTCCCAATATCCGATGAGAATACATTCTTTTGACTTCGGTTCGAACTTCCCCTTGTTCGGTTTCTTGTCCAACGCGAAGACTCTGCTTCCAAAAACTCGAAAATAGTCGACATTCGGTTTTCTTCCGGTCCAGACTTGATGCGGGATTTCATTTTCCAAACTTCTAGTCGGGCATTTATTTCGGATGTGGCATGCAGTGTTGATTGCTTCCGCCCAATATGAGTTAGGCAATTTTGCTTGCAGTAACATGCATCGTGCCATCTCGATCAAAGTTCTATTCATTCTTTCCGAGACGCCATTTTGTTCCGGGGTTCGTTCGACGCTGGTTTGGCGCTTTATGCCGTTTTCTTGTAAATATGCGTCGAATTTCTTATTTACATATTCCTTCCCGTTGTCCGATCGTAAAACTTTTAGTGCGCAACCAGTTTCCCTCTCGCAAAACGTTTTAAATGACTTGAATGCCTCGAAAACTTCGCTTTTGTGCTTCAGAAAATACACCTTGCACCACCTCGATTTGTCGTCGGTGAAGGTCACGAAGTATCTTGATCCGTTCATGGACTTTGTTGGCATTGGTCCGCAAACGTCCGAGTGTACAAGTTCCAGCAGTTTTTCGCTTTTTGACGTGGAGTCAGGAAATTTCGTACTTGCGTGCTTCCCCTCGATGCAAGTTTCACAAGTTGGCAGCTTGGCGTCCTTTTCCAAATTCATTCCGTCCGCCTTTTCGTTTAGTATTTTCAGACTTGACTCGTTCAGGTGCCCAAGTCTTTTGTGCCATTCTTGTATTTTCGTACTTGCGGGTTTTGCAGGTTTTGATCCGGTTCCGACTTCGATTTCCGCTGCAGTCGCAGCATCCTCGGTCTCGTCGACGATGTAATACAGTCCGTTCCTTTTTTCGGCGGTGAATACGATTTCTCCCTTCGGATTTATCACTTCTGCTGACTTATCATCGAAAATCACCTTGTGTCCCCGTTCTGTGATCTTCCCGACCGACATCAAATTCGTTCGTAGATCTCGCACCAAAAGAGTTTCCGCCAAATCCAGCTTCACATTTCCGTTCCCGGTGTTGACGACAATTTTCGCGGTTCCTTTTCCGTCGATTTTTGTACTCGCTTTGCTGGCCAAATTCAGTTTTTGGTTTTTCAGGAATTCGATCGTCGAAAATGTTGAATCGTTCGAGCACATGTGGGAGCTGGCGCCGCTGTCCAAACACCAATTTTTCGGTCGTGACGTCTCGCTTATCAGCGCTGTCTCGATTTGCTCGCAGAAAAATAATTCGTACTTGGATTTCTCGGCTCTTGATGCGCTTTCCTTCTTGCTTTTACTTCGGCAATCGGCGATTTTGTGGCCAATTTTTCCGCAACCGTGACACTTGTATTTGAAAACTGGCTTCTCGGTCGAATTCGAATTTTCGTCGCCGTATTTCTTTGGTTGCTTACGTTTTTGGAACGTTTTTCTGGCCATCATGGCGTCCGACACGTCTTCTTTTCCTTTTCCGCGGGCGATCGACTCGTCTTTGATTTTTCCCTCCAAAACTTCCAGCGATGGCAATTTATCTTGGGATTCTATTGCGCATCGAAAGTTGTCGTAGGAATTTGGCAAACTCAGTAGCAGTAGAATCGTTGTGAAATCTTCGGGCATTTTAAAATCCATGTCTAGCAATTTGTCTACTAGTTCGAAGAATTCTTTTAGGTGACTCTCCACGTTTTCTCCGTCCGCCATCTTGTGTGTCGCGAGTCGTTTTAACAACGTGATTTTTCTTGCCGGTCCTTTCGATTGGTACACACTATGCAACTTCCTCCACAATTCATTTGCGGTGCTGCAATTTTTGGCCATTCGAAGTTCAGATTGCTTTATGTTTAGCAAAATGTCATTTTTGGCTGTTCGATCACTTTTCTCCCACGTCTCGATCTCCTTCATACGTTTCGCGTTGCCTTCAATGGTCTCTGGTCGTTTCGACGTACCTTCCGCGTGCACGAGTAGGTCCCGTTGATCCAAAATTGCTTCCATCTGGATCTTCCATGTGTCGAAGTTTTCCTTTCCCAACGCCTCGATTCGAGCTGAATTTCCGCCGCCGTTCGCCATCGTTTCTTAGTTCTGTTTCTTGTGGAATGTTCGTGTTAAATTCGTTTTTAACTTCCTCGAATGTTCCGGTACAAAACTTGATGATTTTTAAGCGCAGTGGAAGCGTGCTGGGCCCATAACCTGTAGTTTTTGTTCTAATATGTTGGAGGCATAAAAATGGAGACGCTTGGCTTTTTGGTGAAATATTAACAGTGATGGTTTTAATCTAAAACAGATGTTTAAAAGTGCGCGGAGCACTAAATACAAAACAGGGCACTGATTGGTCAGTGCCAAATACAGGTGCACAGGTGGTAAAGACACCTGGCGGACAGGAATATAACATTCAATAAAACAACAAAAACTATGCATTTCATGTGCAAAACTATGCATTTCATGTGCAAAACTACACATTTCGGTGCAAAACTGCATCTTTCGCGTGCAAAACTATGCATTTCGAGTGTAAAACCGCATGTTTCGGGTGCGATACAGCACATTTCGGGTGCAAAATATATTTTTCGATGCAAAATACCATCAATCAACCACACATTTACGCAAAAGTAAACCTCTTCAACACTAAAAAAAATGCAAAATTAAACTCCCATCCCCTCACCCCCCCAAAAACACCCAAACAACCATACAAACCAATCCCCCAATTTTCCAAACCCCCCAACTAACCAAACAAACCAAAACCCAACCAAACCCCTTTAAAAACGCCATCCCCCAACCAATTCCACTTACTCGGATGACCATAAAGTTGCCTCAACTTCTCCCTCAACTCGTGACTTTTAATTTCATGCCTCAAATCATGAAAACTATGCGCGTACGTCAAATTACAAAACTTCCTCCATTCATTATAACCCGGCAAAGCGTGATCCCTTCCTCTCTGTATATTGATGGCGGCCAAATCCAGCGCAACAGCGTGCACCTTCAAACAAAAAAATCAAAAAATCAATACCCCATCAAAACCGGAAGTCACGTCGCACCTGTCGAAAAAGTTGCTCCGTCAGCTCTTTATTGAGCAACTGGTCCGATTTGCGCAGCTTGGCCGGCATCACGAACAGTCCCCTGATGAGTGGATCAACGCCGCCTTCCTCCACCAGGCGGAAAGGTGAGAAAAAGGCTTTGCTCAGCGGAAGGTGTCCTTGCGGGATCGGCGCGTACGAGGCGTTCAACCGATGGAAAATCGGATTGATGAGCGTGTGTCCGAAGCGCATGGCGGCCGTCGCGAACGAATTACTGATGGACGCGTCCACGTTGGGGTCGTAGCCGTCGTAGGGGCCCAGCAAGTGCATTCCGCGGGGCCCGAAGATTTTCGGCAGCCAATGTTTGTAGGTTATGTGCTGCATTTGGGCGCCCACGAGTTTGCGCGTTTCGTGGAACAGCATGTCGCTGTCCCAGTGCGGGTTCAGCGAGCGCAGGGACTCGGCGATGCGGTTGTGCTCGCGGAAGAAGAGCGTGTGGATGGCGGCGAGGCCGAGCTGTTCGTTCACGCGGATGTCGCCGCCGAGGAAGCAGCCGATGTTGCTTTCGCGGGGGTCGCGGCGGCAGTCGATCGGCCAGTTGTCGCTGAATGGCATGAGGGGTTTGCCGCCGAAGTCCGAGGGGATTCCGACGCGGAGAAGGCCGGAAGATGAGGTTAGGTCGCGGAGAATGTTGGCTTCTTTCTCGCTGCTGCCATAGACCTGTGGAGAAGGGTTTAAGAAGATGTAATGGTTTTGATTTTAAAACATTAGTTAGTGTTTTATTAAAAAGAATTAAATGAGAATTGAAATACGCTACCGTCTTCCCCCTGAAAACTATAAAAATCAATAAAAGTCAACTGAAAACTATAAAAATCAATAAAAATTAACTGAAAACCATAAAAATCAATACAAATCAACTAAAAATTATAAAAATCAATAAAAATTAACTAAAAACCATAAAAATCAATAAAAATCAACTGAAAATTATAAAATTCAATAAAAGTTAACCAAAAACTACTAAAACCAACCATAAACGATAAAAATTTACAAAAAAAAAACACACTTGGTCACATTAATGCAATGCCTTCTGGGTACCCTGAATTTGTTCGTGCACGAAAACATTGAGTTTTTCCGTGACCATCACTGCTGGAAAGAATAGGATCCTGCTTGCCTAAAAGTTTCCGTGTGTGTTATACCACATCATCCTCAACTTTTTGGCCACACTAAAAAATGCCATTCCGTGCACGGCATCATGCTGTGTGTACTTAAGGCTGGAATTTAAAAAATGTCATGTGGGGCAGGAAAAAGGAGCCTTCCAATAATGATTTCTTAAACTGGGTAATTTTTGCTATGGAAATGAATGTATAGAGTAATCCAATAACTGTACGTAGAAAAAATTGTGTAAAGCAATTTTCAAGGTTATTTATTTATTTTTCAAAAACTTTGTTTGGGACCATTTTGCTATCCTATTAATTCCCCATTTGTGAAGCTGACCAAAGATGGAAATGGAAGAAGAATGTATGAAAAAAAATATGTAGAAATTTAATGAAAAATGAAAAAAAATATGTAGAAATTTAAATAAAAAATGAAAAAAAAAGTGAAAAATAAAAAAAAAATAAAATTTAAATGAAAAAAATGAAAAATGTTTGAAAAATGAAGAAAAAATGAGAAAATTGAAGAAAAAAGTGAAAACAATTGAAGAAAAACAAGTGAGAAAGAAAAGAAAGAATTAAATAAAAAAGAAACTGTTAAAAGATGAATGAAAATGAGAGTAAAAATAGAAAAAGTTGATTTTTTTATGCTTTAGTGGAACCCTCCAAAATCTGCAGCATAAATAATTGCAGAGTTCCAGGTTTCTCAGGGCTCTGCAAAGTGTCCAGTTTGGAGATTACTACCCCATTCCCCTGGACAAAAAACTTCCCTGCAATACATCTAATTGTAAAATAAGTTCCTCCTCAATGAGACACGAAGAACCATTAAGGTTTAATCACATCAGCGATATATATATTTTTTAAATATTGTGGTCAAGATAAGTTGACTACATTTTTCAAAGTCAAGAGACTGAACTAACTTGTAAGACCGATGTCGTTGAATCTCAATGGCACTTTAAGCCTCATTGTGGACAAACTTATATTACAACCAGATTCGCCGAAGGAAAGACGACATCTGCTACATATTCAGTTGCCTCTTGTAGGTTATTGAATTGACTCGCTTCCAATTGAAAGTGTTGACAAAACCTTAGCACCGAATCTACTTGCAGCCTGCTTTGTTGTATCATTAGGTGCGTTCAATCTTAAATGGATTTCCGAAATCCTGATTTCCTTGATTTTCAGAAACGAAGCAAATCAGATTTCAACTTTGAATGGCCGAAAATTTTCCCAAAATTTGAACCATTCTATCAACTTCTGTTTTGCAATTTTCAAATGTTTAATCAACTTAATGTTTCGAACTTCGTCGCTGCAGTGTCAAACAACACGGAAAAAGCACGGCAGCACAGCAGCATTTGAGCGCTCAAATGCGGCCAAAATGTTGCAATTTTCCCTTGCAAAAGCACGACGGCACGTTTATTCACAATACTAAGGGGTTTCATTAAATGAGCGATTAGTTGATTACTTTGATTACTTTGATTAGTCGATTACTTGATCACTAATCACAATATATGCTTTAACTTCAATAAATTAAAGTTTCTCGACGTCACAACTGGTTTTACTGTGAACAAGGCACTTTGATCTGTCCAGTTTCAACTTAATACATTAGTTAACAAATGTCCACATCTAAACCCATTTCTCAACTCCCAGTTGAAGAACTAATTATTAAAATAATCGCGCATTACAGTCTTTCGAAAAGTGATGAATGTTTGGTATAATCAGTTAAGCAGCGCAAGAAAGCCGATGTCAGATTGATTAATGACACTCACCTGCGATGCATCCACGAACGATGTTAACACATTGATCTGTTCTCTCGGCATCACGTTTTCAAACAGCAAAGACGTGCTCCCAGACCCGCAAATGGCGCTCGATCGAGTAAATTCCATGCATCTTTGACTCTGACTTCGCGGGTCGCTGCTGGGAATTTGAATGGGGAAGCACGGTGGTGAATTGTCGCACGACTGACTGCAGTCCTCCCCATCGACAAACCGTTCCGAACTAATGGTCGGAGGCGCCAAGTCCAAATCGTGGTCGAGAAACTGGCCCCACTGCATCAACATGTGTGAATATTCGTCGTCTGGAGTAATCTCGTCCGTGCTTATCACTTGCATGGAAACGAGTCGTGGACTCGGCTTATGGTGACCGTGGTAGAGTGTGTCCGACCAAGCTAAACAAACAGTCAATGGTCAATGAACCTCAAGCACTTTTGTTTCGCTCCAACGTCAATAGGGGTATTAGAAACTGTTTCCCATTTCATTTCAGTTTGGCCAAATTTAGATTTAGATTCACCTAGGACGATCAACTACAGGACTTCCCATCCAGCACAATTCAATTGTTAAGCTACAGTGAGGGCAAAAACTAAGTTAACAAACGCATCATGTTGATTCTTATGGCTGTATCTCGAGAAAAAAGAGAGGAAAATTTATGAAATTTTAACTGGAGACTCGTACAACATCTTACTTTATTCACCTAAAATTTTATCAACATCTATCCATCAGTTTCTGAGAAAAAAATTCTTTTGTGAAGTGACATAAAAAATTAGAGGCAAAAAGTAAGTTAACATACCCATTACCCACAAACAATTAGCCATTCCCATTGTAAAATATGCGGCAAATATTAAAATTTATCCATAAACAGACATGTAGTCACTCATATACTTCATTAAAACATCCAAACCATCAAGCAATGCCATTGTGAAACACTGAGCAATTGCCTTGACTTTATGCTTAGAATCATTTTTCTGCTGAAATATCCATGTCAAAGGCAGTTTATCATCTGCAAATGGAAGCATAACAATCCTCCAATACTTTTTTATAAGTATATTTGTCCATGATACCCTTAATTTAATGTTTTGGACCGATATCCATACCGGTAACCATCCCCAAGCCATTTTACTATTGGGATGGTTTTTCCATATGGATACCTTATCCCTAAGTTTGGTATGTTCTTCCCAGGTTTTAGAGAAAATAATTGTATCATCTAGTTACACTAAAGCACGTTTCTATAAAATAGATTCTAGAACTTTTTCCATTAGATTTTGAAAAGAAGCAGGTGGGTTGCATAATCTAAGGAGCGACGACTTTGAGGCCGTAAAAGATTAAGTTCAAACTACTTCGCATTCACTTTCAAAGTTACGCAAAATTGGGAATCAGTTTCTGAATACTCCTAATATTGTTACCAACGGGTATGTTGAAGCCGTTTTCGTAAATTGGCTGCAGAAGTCTGTAAAATGGGGTTTCGGATGCAGCCCACATGGGGTGTTGTAGGTTGTTACAAGTGCCGTCGAATGTACGGTAACGACCGTGGAAACACATGTCGCCACAGTCGACTACTCGGCGATGAACCAAACAACCAGACAAGTTGGCAATCATTTCCAAATGCGATGGGGACAACACGTCGTTGTAAGAAAATTCTGTTGGAAAAAAAGAAATTTGCATGCAGAAGTGTCACACTTGGTTCCATTATATTATTGGTTGTATATTTTCAAGATGGCTGAGTAGCAAGTCTATTCAACTGCCTCTCATTGGTGAGCTAGAGCAAAACATGAGCTATTCCTGGCTCTTGATCTTGAATATACTTAATGGGTTGGTATTTTTCTGTTGCGTCTTATTTATTCCAACGCCAATTATGATTTCATTGCTTACTGATTTCTAAACCCCAGATACGTATGTGGAATAAAATTCAGTTTATGCACATGAAATATGCACTAAAAATTCCATTTTATGCGATAAAAACAAAATTATAGACTAAAAATTCCATTTTTTGTAAAAAAAAAGTAAAAACATGCACTAAAAAAATTTAAACATTTATTTTTTTCTATTTTTTTAAAAATTATTATTTGTTTATTTCACACATTTCGTGACTTTCCCTGGTGTCTGTTATTGGCGAAGTCGTCAATTTGTAATGGATGGAAACTTCAAATTTAGCAAAAATTTCTGTCTATATCAATTGCAGATGCAAACTTTGCTGATTTGCTTTCTCAATGCAGAAGGTCTCAGAGGTGCATCACCCCCAAGCCAAAAAAGGTTATGTGACGCAGGGAAGCCTCGATTTTTATTTTTATTTATTCCAAAATACCATCCACAGTATTGTTTACTAGACTTATAAAACGCACAAATACAAACTTCCCTGTAATGCTTAACTGTAGGCCTAACTTTCAGCAATGAAGTTCAGAGCCATAGTGTAATATTTTAGATAATTTAATGACATTTCTTGACATTTGATGAAAGTAGAATAAAATTTGTCAGCCCAAGGGGCATAAAATCTATTACCGGCTGAAAACAGAATTACGCTTGACAACTTTCATCAATATCAAAAAATCGAACAAAATTAATCTAAAAGTCACCTCAACTCTAAACAGAATTCATCATACACCAGACTGAGGATAAAAAAAAATACTAACCGCTTAAATTAAATTTGGCACCGCTTTCCACGTGTCTTTTAATGATGAGTAAAGTCCGTTCATAAATTTCAGCTGCTCGAGCCAAGTGCTGGGCCGACTGACTCGGAAACCGGAACAACCTAATACGTAAATAAATAAATAAATAAATAAATAAATAAATAAATAAGTAGAATAAGTAGATAAAAAAGAGCAAAAGTGAGTCAGAGGGAATGCAAAATTGCATTTACTATCATTGGGAATGATATACCGTACACTACAAGTATACTCGCGTATAATAGAGACTAGAAGTTTTGAATAGCTCTTAATCGATAAAATACGGTCTTCGATATTTTAAAACTTTGATGTTTTAAACCTTATCTGTCCAGAAATTCCACTAATTCTCATTGCTCAGTCGGCAAATTATTGCTGAAGCTTTGTGCATCAGAAAAAAGTCCTGATAACTAGTTAGCTTTGTTCAAAGAGGACTCTGATTACACTAAAGGCGCTCCAGAAAAGAGTCCCGACAACTTACATTGTTCATTTTATTGAAAAAGGGAACTGATAACATCAGAGTGTTTCGCACGTTTACAAACTGCAGGAGCTTCAGGAATCCGTGGGCTGATTTCGTGGCCAAGAATGACTAATGCATCAATAGTTTGAACAGCGTTGAAATTTTGGATTTATCGTCTGATGTGTGTTAGTTTGATTTATTTCACTTCGCACTGCTTTGTTTGACCCAGTTAAGAGGTGAGCGCAGTCTGATCAGGGAACTTTCCTTCCTGCATTACTAATTCTGTTAGATGCGTTAGTCACTCCTGGCAACAAAGATTCCTGAAGCACCTGTAGTTTGTAAATATGTGAGCGCTTCAACTAACAATAAATTCACTTTCAGTAGACGAACTCAGAACTCTAAGCCTGCGCGATTACTCTTTGAAGCGAATGCGGTACGGTACTGCAGTTTGGCAATATTTTTGCGATATATTGCTTAGAACTAGCGGTGTAATCGCAATATCGCAAGATATCGCACTATCGCAAGATATTGCAATATCGCAATGTATCACAATGTATTGCAATAGAAACTAATTTTCAATGTTAAAAAGAAAAATTTATTTAAAAGCAAGTTTAAATTAAGTGTGAAAATAAAATTAAGCAAATGAAAACTCAAATAAGTAAGTTCGTTCATGCTCGTCCAAGGTTCATGAAAAGTGGTTCGGTAAATCGCATACATCGCAAACGACAGCTACTGACCAATGTACTGCGATATTACACCAAAAAATGATCGCTTTGCAATATATCGCAAATTCGCACAGGCCTATTGAAATCACTTCTGTGTATCCTCTTGTTCGACTCAAAAGGGTTGCCTTCTCCCATTGGCCGAGCCGTATCACTGGTGTAGTGATCCAAAAATATAGACCCAAACACCAGAAATGCATTACAATGTACAGACAGTGTAATCGATTGCCTAGGTAACAGCCAAAATTTCAAAATATTGTGCTTTCCAGACAAAGAAACCAATAAACAGAACAAACATGAGTTTTACATTTATTTGTGCATAAAACTTTATTTCCTAAATGGAAATAACATTTTATAATAAAATACAATTAAAATGATATCAACTTAAATGGTAATAGCAATCACAAAACAAAACAAAAACAAAAACTACTTCTCCTAGTGGTAGTAATACAGACTGGAGTTAGGAGTAATGCGGCTCGGTCAATGGGAGAAGGCAACCCTTTTGAGTCGAACAAGAGTATAGACATCATTCACGATAAACACTTTTTCATTTTAGTTGCAATAAATAAATAAATAAATAAATAAATAAATAAATTCCAACCTTAGTAACTCAGCAGGTGTATAAACCTTGTCTTTAGCGTACAAGTTCCTTAACGTGTCATTATAAGCCCTATCAACGTTTCGTTCCGCTTCTTCGAATGCAATTTGCACAAATTTGTCACCGGGATGATCAGCGTCGGCTGTTGAAACGCGAGTTAAACATTTAAAAAAAAATTCCTTAAAGATGCATTAAAACGTCACCTTTAATCTTTAAATGCGCAAATGTTGTTATGTAGCCGATGCCATTATCAGCGGCGCAATCGTATCTTCCTTCGTCGTCTTTATCGACATTATATATGTAAAGTGTACCATCAGCGCCGATTCTGCGCCGACTGTTGTCACTTAAAACTCTTCCATCTTTGATCCACGCTACAATTGGTGCGGGATCACCTTCGGCATTGCATAAGAATTGCACATTTGACCCTTCACTTACTGCCATGTCCCGAGGAATGTGTCGAAATGTTGGAGCGACTGCAAAACAAATATTTTCCCTCTTTAAATTGAATTGTTTCAATTTCGCATGCAACGATCAACCGTTACATTTCCAGTCACATAACTTATATTTAAATTTCAAATCCACACCAACAACGGTTTAACCCGCCTTCAAACCCAACCTGGTGCCAATTTGCACTCCGAGCAAACTTTTTATTTATTTTCCCTTGAGAGCGTCTCAACTTTGTATAAATAGGCTCCCCTGGTAATGTGTATCGTTCATCTCAACCTTGGTACGGTAGAGCATCGATTATTGGAACACTGGTTATTCCAACGATCAGTTATCCAAACAGCGGTGATGAATTTTTTATCGACTTTTATCGGTTAGTAATCGGTTTTTAATGCTTTTTAACGATTTTGATCTATTTGTAATCGGTTTTTAATGCTTTTTAACGATTTTGATCTATTTGTAATCGGTTTTTAATGCTTTTTAACGATTATTATTCTTTTTCAATCGGTTTTTAATGCTTTTTATCCCTTTTTAATCGGTTTTTAATGCTTTTTAACGATTTTAATCCATTTATAATCGGTTTTTAATGCTTTTTAACAATTTTAATCCATTTATAATCGGTTTTTAATACTTTTTAACGATTTTAATCCATTTATAATCGGTTTTTAACGCTTTTTATCCCTTTTTAATCGGTTTTTAATGCTTTTTATCCCTTTTAAATCGGTTTTTAATGCTTTTTATCCATATTTAATCGATTTTTAATGCTTTTTAACGATTTTTATCAATTTTAATCGGTTTTTAATGCTTTTTAACGATTTTAATCCATTTATAATCGGTTTTTAACGCTTTTTATCCCTTTTTAATCGGTTTTTAATGCTTTTTATCCCTTTTAAATCGGTTTTTAATGCTTTTTATCCATATTTAATCGATTTTTAATGCTTTTTAACAATTTTTATCCACTTTTAATCAGCTTTTAATGCTTTTTAACAATTTGTATCTATAGGTGCCAAACTCTTAGCCCTAATGTCCCTTTCTGGATTAGGCATGTGCCCTATAACCATTTGATTGCATTTATTTGGGGAATGGAACCCTCAAAAAGTGAAAGATCTTTTTATTCTTTTGAATTTTTAGGGACAAAAATAATATTGTCAAGCGCCAGATTCGGACTTCGTCCCGGCGCAACTTTTTCTTTACACAGCTCTGCCCTTGCAGCCCTTTTAGACCAATGGTTAAGATATCCCTAGGTCAGGGGTCGGCAACCTGCAGCTCTTTCCATGTCAAAATACCTATATACCTAATCCTAATCCTAATCCTAAATTGTACTTTTGGCTCTTTCCTCTGAAAAGGTTGCCGACTCCTGCCCTAGGTATTTGAACAATTTAAAGCTTATCCCAGCACCCCAAGAACCTTGGGGCAAAGCAACAATAGGGCCATAGAGCAAAGGAATAATAAAACCCTGGAGCAAAGCAACAATAGGGCCCTAGAGCAAAGGAACAATAGGCCCCTGGAATAAAGCAGTGATAAGGCCTTGGAGCAAAGCAATAATAGGGCCTTGGAGCAAAGCAGATAAGGTCCCACATTTATTGTTATGAATAAGACAAAACCAGTTGTTTAGAAGAGGCAGGCCCACATTTTTGGGGCCCTTAAGCTTGAACTGTTGACAACTGACAACAATGTGGGAGGAACGTGGACTAAAAGTTGCTTCTGGAGTCGTTCTGGGATTAGGGGCCCTGGAGGTTAAGCTTCATAAGTTTCAATGTTAGCCCTTCTCTGGTCTTTAGATAATGACAGACTTCCGTTATACAGGAACAGATTTAGAGGATTTTGCAGTTCTCGCAAGAGAAGGGCCCCAAAAATATTTTTTGGAAGTTTATTTTTAATTAGGGACCCTAAAAAGGCTGCGAGAAGGGCCCCACAGACTGTAAAGCCGCTTCTGTATATTAGCGTAGCTAAGGTGTAATTGATTACGATTAAGCCTTGTTATAACGACCCGAGAAATCAATTCGTTATAACGAATCGCAAGGGACCCAAGAAATCAGTTCGTTATAACAAATCGCAAGGGACCCGAGAAATCAGTTCGTTGTAACGAATCGCAATAAAACCGAGAAATCATTTTGTTATAACGAATCGCAATAAACCCGAGAAATCAGTTCATTATAACGAATCGCAAGGGACCCGAGAAATCAGTTCGTTATAACGAATCGCAAGGGACCCGAGAAATCAGTTCGTTATAACAAATCACAAGAGCCCGATAAATCAGTTCGTTATAACAAATCGTAAGAGACCCGAGAAATCAGTTCGTTATAAGTATAACGAATTGCAAGGGACCCGAAAAATCAGTTCGTTATAACAAAAGTTTGTTATATATAATTTTTAACATGGTGTCCTACGGCCAACCAACCAAGAATTCGTTATAACGAGATTAAACTGTGTACCGTATTACCTCGGGTATAAGCCGACCCGTGTATAAGCCGACCCCCCATTCTAGGGCACCATTTTGCTAATAAATGGTAGCTCGCGGGTATAAGCCGAGTACGTCAAAATGTTGTAAAATTTAGTCGAAAATCAATGAAATTGACTACAATTTAGTCAAAAATTGATAATATTGACTACAATTTAGTCAAAAATTGATGCAATTGACTACAATTTGGTCGGAAATTGTGGAAATTGACTGATTGTTGGATGGCTGGTCGTATATACAATACAAATGTAACAAACGTAGCACGTACGTTACATTTTTTTTTTTTTTTAACACGCGCGTATAAGCCGACCCCCCCAATTAGCGGCCAGGATTTTGCAAAAAGTTGGTCGGCTTATACCCGAGGTAATACGGTACATATATTTTTTTTACTTTTTTCCTTCACTGTGAGTTTAGCCACGGAACTAACTACTCCGACAATATTCTGAGCACGACATTCGTACAAGCCTTCGTCCGATTTGCGCACACTGCTAATTCGCAACGTCGTTCCGAAAAAATCAACTATGATGCGCGAATCTGCCACAATCGTTCTGCCTAACAAATAAACAAATGCATCGAATTTGCAAAAGAAACAAAAGAAAAGAAATACGCAACCAAATAAACAAACTTAAATTCTACCGTCTTTCTTCCATATTAAATGCGGTTGCGGTGTACCCTCAGCTTTACAAATAAATTCAACGAATCGCCCCTCAGACACCTTTTGCTCTTGTGGTCGTTCAGAAAATTGAGGCGACTCTTTGAAAAAAAAAAAAAAAAAAAAAAAAATTAAATTAAAATTCCGTTCAAGTAAACTTCAAGCCTTCAACAGACCTTGAACTACGATCTGTGCAACTGCAGTGATGGAGCCCAAGTAATTGATTGCAGTGCACCTGTATGTACCTCCATCTTCTGATTGGATATTGAAAATGGTCAGCGTTCCTGCTGAAGAAATCTAAATTTTTTTTTTTTTTTTTTTTTTTTTTATAAAAATTATTTTTGATTAATTTTTATAATTTCTATTTAATTGACCTGATATCGTGAATCGAGTGATATGGGTCTGTCGTCACGATTCCAAGTGACTTGCGGCTGGGGGGTTCCTGTAACTTTACACTTAAGCTCTGCAGATTCGCCTAGAATTACTTCCTGTCCCTGGGGGTATTCCAGAAATCGAGGTTTTCCTAAAAAAATATTTTTTTTTTTAAATAAAAATTCTGAATTGTAAAAGAAAATAATTAAAAAAATTTGTTTACCGGACTCAAATTTTTGCAGTTTCTTGTGTTGTGGTTGTGGTTGGTAATGATCTGTTTTATGACTCTTTTCTAAATTAACAAAAAGAAAATTTTATTTTAAATATAATTTTTCTACATTTTTCTCATGAACTTTGTATATTTAAAAAAAAAATCCAATTAAAATCTTCCTCACTTTACCAGTTTAATCTAATAAAGTATTAAGTGGAAACTTTACCTTTACTTTAAATAATGTTGGTTTTTGGTAACCACTATGTGCTTCTTTTTTATCTCTCCATGAAACTTAATTCATAATAAAAAAAAGATGTTTTTTTTATGTTTTATATTTCAACTAAACCATATAGGTGGCAAATAAAAAAATGGCATAAAATTAATTTTTTTTTTCTAGAAAAAGTTTTAAAATGGTGTTAAATTTGTATTAACTACCATCACCTACATTTGTTGAAAAAGTAAGACAAAAACAACCACCAGATGGAGAAAACTCTTGAAATAACAGCGATGTTAATCTAAGATTCAAATACCGTATTTTATCCATTAAGAGCCGTGGCTCTTATTCAAAACTGCCATTTTTGTCAGCAATTACAACGTCGGTTATTCGTTTGTTACATTTGTTTAACCTTCCCATAGCCATGGTGGGTCAAAAAAATTACAGAAGTGGAAAAATCACTAATTCTTTTTTTTCCTGAAAATTAATTAATGAGGTTAACTTTTATTCCTCAAAAACTTTTTTTTACTATTTTATAATGTCTAAATACGAATAGTTTTTCAATTATTATTAAGATAATTTAATATTTATAACATAAAACACCTTTAATGGGAGCGCTGTACACCACTTTGCCATCTGTTTGCACTAGGTGGCGTATTAAAATTAGTCCTAACACATGTGCTTTTACCAGGAAAAATGCGATTGCACCAGGAAAAATGCGATTGTGCGCATGTGCAGAAGGAATTTTGAAAAGAAGACAGAAAAGACCGACCATGGCTGCACATGTGTAGTAACCAGCCATGGCTATGGGAAGGTTAATGTAACAAACGAAGTCTGAACGTCACGAACGAAGTATACATTCATCGTTCGTGAGGAAACAATACCGTACTTTTGCAAAAATACGGTATTCTTGATGTCTCAGCCACAGGGCGACTCTTAATCGATACAATACGCTATACAGTATACATTTTTCACTTAATGCATTCCAAAATGTATAGCATTTTGCATTTTGATCTGATAAAATGCTCAATACAGCATATAAAAAAAATAAAAAATTTTATTTGTAGCGACAAGCGGCTTAAAGCGAGGTAAAATGCTAATATTTTCTTCAAAAGTTATAGCAAAACTTCAAGCATCCAAAAACTCTAAAGCCATGCAACAAACAATTTGCAGCCAGGCAGGAAAGCCTAACCCCACTCAGCAAAACCAAGTGCTCTTCTGCAACTCCAACTCTTTAATGACAAACAAACAAGCAAGAAGAAAAGAAAAATGCAAAGCAAATATGAAGTACAAAACAAATTAATAATGCAGGAAAGCAATAATAAGCTTAAAGGCTTAAAACCCCCCGAAAAAATTCATTTATAATATTAAATATAATTTTTAATTTTTTTTAAATACCTGTGACGTGTCGTTTTGACATCTGGACTCTTCTAGATTTCACTTCCCCAATGACGTTTTTAGCCATGCACTCATAGACCCCTTCATCGGAGTCCTGGGTATTTTCAATCATCAGCGTAGTTCCATCGTTCAACAGACTGTATCGTTTATCCAAGTCATCATCTTGGAAATTGATTTCATTGCTGTCCCTCAACCAAACGATGTCTGGATGGGGATCTCCATCTGCCTTACATCTGAAGTAAGTGGTTCCACCAAAATTGACATCTACATCATCCGGTTCCTCGGTGAACGACGGTTTTTCTGTTATTAACATAAACCGATAAGTTGATCAATCAGACGCCGTCAATAAGCAGGATGATCAATACAAGACTTCCCATCTGCCATTTTTGTAATTTTTGTATTTTGCAATGGTTTTTCTCACAGCCCTTGTTGCGATCACATGATCGTGTCACCTGACTTCATTTTTCCAAAGGGCTATTGGCGCCACACACAAAAGTGGCAATACAATGCACGGAAACCATGTTGTCACGATTAATTTTGGATGTAATAATTAATTCTAACAATATCGCGCAAAAGCTAATTTGGCGCAATGAGTTTAGGCAAAGTTCGTAGATTCCTCTAAACAATGCCTCCTTCAAATGTGGACATCCGGAGACTCAAAGAATCTAAACTCGCAGTGACTAAACATTATTTATATTAGGCCGTGTGTATAAAGCTTCAACAATGAAAAACCATCAAATGTAAAGTCTTGTATAAATCATCCTAGATACCAATAAAAAGATTATGTACTGCAGTGGAAATCCGCTTCGGAAATGGCGACTAAGGATTGGCCGTGTAGGAGTTCAGGTTGGTCGCATGTGGCTGCTACTTGGGTGGTGGATTGCTTGTCTTTGAGCATCCGTTGAAGCCATATGACGCGGCAATCGCAGACCAGTGCATTCGAGTCCAACCGCCTAGAATGAAATTGAGGTTATGTAATGATGTATGCACAATGAATATAAATCTCCACAAATTTCGCACCAAATAAGATTTTAACTGTGCTTTGTGTGTTGTTCAAAAGATTTTCTAAAATATACACTTAAACTCAATCCGCCTAAAAAATCTACTAATTCCCATTGGTTGCCCGTTACCAAATGCAGTGCGAGGCATGTGACCTATTTTGTCCAATCAGAATGGCTCAAAGTGAATTCATTGTCAGTTGGATTGGAGTGCTTTAGTATAATCTTTTAGACTATGATGAGATTCTGTCTTGTGATCGTGGCGCCATCCATGGCCGAAAAGACACAACATTTTGCCGGCAAATGGCGAAAGCATTATTCGTTGATGACCGTTAATATCGTCGTCTCCACCATTTGCCCGCAAAATGTTTTAGCATTGCAATGACGGATGGCGCTTACTTCATTCTCGTGCGAGACAATTTAGATTCAAAAAAAATGGCAGATGGGAAGTCCATGCAAGCATATATTTTTTTCTACAGCGACACTACCGATCATCCGCCCATTACCGATCGCCACCGCTGCACCAGGCATTATAAGCGATCTACGCCCTATTTGCACTCACTTTAATAAAAACCAACAAATTGTCGGGACTCTTTTTTGATCCCCGAAGAAACCAGCAGTTATTTGCTCACTGACCAATGAGAATTAGTGGATTCTTTGGGCCAACAGTTTAAAATTAGATAAACCCGACTGCAGCTAGTAACTAGTGTTTGCAATGCAAAGAAGCAGTTAATGGATACCCCTGTAGCCTGTACATACACAATGAGCAATTATTTTGATAATCTTAATGAAATTAAATTGTCATTTATACATGCTCAGAAACTAAATATAAAACTGTGCTTTTAATCCAATGTTGCACCAACTTAAATGTATTGTTTTTCAAATCAATACTAGACTTTTATTATTTAATCATTTCCAACTAGTGGTATGGTGTAGTCATAACAACTGCAGCACTTAATCCAACCATCAATAATACAGTAAAGTAGAGTTAATTCACTTTAGAACATTACCATTATAATGGAGGAATTCTAGATGCATTGTACCCAGTTTACATCAATTAAATTACCTTTCCATTAACTGAAAATACATTTTTAACTTTTAAATCACTTACAAACTCAGATTAAAACTTAGAAGCCAGGCAGATATTGGTATTTTTAAAGCAACAGCACAAAGTTTGCAACATGAAAATGTACTTTTTGCAACCAAAACTCATTCGCTGAGAATTGAATGCATCCTAAACTCGTGCAACATTTCCCTTTAGGTGGAAATCGATTATCGAATAACATATTGGAATTGTCACTTTTGCCTTTTTATTTCCTAATAAAATTACTCAATTGCATAAATTGCCTCGTACAAAATGTAAGCGCCGTTGAGAAATAAAAACCCATTATTACACTAAAACGTTCTCGATGGGAAAATTCATTCCTCTCAACGAACGCTTGGTAATTGACAGACTCCAATTATTTTTGCAAACATCTAACTCCTCTGCCTAACTTCCGTCGGAAAAAGAAGCTAAAACAACGAGCTCTGACTTCTGCATAAAGGTTTTTTTGAATTAATCACTGGCAATTCGACAACTTTATTCTAAAACTAGTTGTAAGCCCATCAATAATGACGGTGAAAAACCCGTTAAGGGCTACACTGCGTTTGCGCCACCCTGTGTCGACTTCACGAAGCTGGGACATACATACATTGGGTGTAAATTAAACAAGCTAGTAATAAACACAGTAAATAAGAAATAACAGTAATTTTAAGCAATTCTCAAAAAGGGGTTAAATCTCCATGACAACAATTCTGTTTAGGTTTAATATTAAGTAAGCCTACTCTAACAAAGTTTATTTCCTATGTTCGGACGCTAAACTCTGACCTAATGTTCATTGGCTGGCCGTTTTCCCTTCTGTGGCTACAAAGGAAAGTATCAGATGATCATCTCAACCCATCAAAACACGCGCTAGGAAATGAGTTCTAGCAAAGCAACGGTCTGCACAGAAGAGAAATCTGGTCCTGGGTTTATTGTATGTGTGGTTAGTTGACCCGTCCAGTCCCCCTGTACCCGGCTAGCAGTATAGTGCATTTAAATGGAATTCGATTCATTTGATCAATAGCACTTCTTTGAGACTGCTAGTTTCTCTTGCCTTTCATCACTTACAGATCCTCACAGCATTCCAATGAGATGACACTCCAACTCGACAGACATGAACCCAGTAACAGTTTCTCATCACATCAAGTCATCAGCGTACATGTTTTCTGTTAAAAAAGTTGATTCAAATCTGCTTCTGCGCTAATGTCTCGAAGTTTAATCGTTTATAGATTTTTACTGTGATTTCGAAATGTAACATCTACAAGTATGTGGAAGTAAATAATTTTTAAAGATTTAAACAGATTTTTAATGATTGGAATCAGATTTCTAGTCTGTCTTGACTAAGTATTTGAAACCGTAATGGAGCATGTAAAATAACGTGACCGTTGGTGTTGCTGAGATTTACATAACTGACTAGTTTATTCAAAGTAACATATAGGTGGCGCTGCAGAAAGGCGGTGTCACATATTAACAAGATACACGTGACGTGCATTGGAGTGAAGTACACTCCAATTTCAATGACTTGAATCAAATTTCAATGATTTGAATCTGATTTCAATGATTTGAATTAGTTTTCAATAATTTGAATCTGATTTCAATGATTTGAATCTGATTTCAATGATTTGAATCAGATTTCAATGATTTGAATCAGATTTCAATGATTTGAATCAGATTTCAATGATTTGAATTAGATTTAAAATAATTTGAACCAGATTTATAAAAATTTGAACCACATTTATAAAAATTTGAACCAGATTTATAAAAATTTAAACTACATTTATAAAAATTTGAACCAGATTTACAAAAACTTGAACCAGATTTATAAAAATTTGAACCAGATTTCAATGAACCCCGACTTTCTCCCATACCAAATAAAATATGTGCTATACGTTAGTTAAGACCTTCCTTAACCGTCAAATGCTAACACCTCGGTCTCTCTAAGTACGTGACCTCAGAGTCTGAGACCTAAGTGCATGGGCCACCATTAATGCAAAGCCCCTGTAAGCACGAAGCCGTTCAATCCAAAACCCATTTAATCACCTAATTCCCATAAACGCCGTGTTCCTCTAAGTGGCAAGAACAATTTGTACCATCGAGGAACTCGTTAATAAACCACAGTGAAAGCACTAAAATTAATACATAAAATATGACTATCAATAGACCATGCCACCTGGTATTTTCCCCTTATAAAATCCCCACACAAACCAATAAATCCAAAGAACTTTGCAAGACATCGATACTGTCAATTGGAATGGCTTTTCAAAATTTACACTTGGATTTACATGACATTACAAAAAAATATGACGAGCCGACTGACACTATACTCTGTCTGACCTTAAGAATAGAGAAAACTCCCATTGGTCGAGGCCTTTTCACTGGTGTAGTGATACCGAAAAGTAGAACAATACACCAGGTTTTAATAAAACACCAGGTTTTAGTAACAACACAACAACTACCGGAATTGTTTGACGACATTTTGGAATCGTTCCAGGCAAAACAAGCTATAACCAGTTCAAATGTTGTTGACTTCCTTTTTTGCTGAAATTTTTTTGACTATGTTTATATGATAATAGACTTTAACTCGCGTGAAATTTATAATCATCGGTTACTAATTTAATTAATTATTCTGAATTGAAATTTTCTGCCCCTCAAAGTTCCAGCATAACGTTTAAGCTGGCTTTGCTGCATTAGAAAAGAGCGCTTGAGTCAACAGCTTTTGGCTTTTACCACTTACCAGTACTGTTTAAAACCACCACCAGATGGTTCAAACTTCTTTATTATTGTTGTTTACATGTTGCGCCCTTTATAACAACAAACTAAATGGCGCTTCAACCAATCGACCTGAAAATTGTTCCTAAACACTGAACGCCGTATACAAAAAAAAACAGCGCATTTTCTAATTTATCCGATTAACGTGTACAAACTTTAGTCCAAAAATTACTACTCAACAAAAATGTCCTTTCTGCATTTGCCGATGTTCGTTTTATTATAGAAATTGCTTCGTAAAGACAATTAAAGCTATTCACTTTCTGAGAAGTTTTAAACACGTCAAAGAACCAAATAGCCTTAATTTTTACATTAAACTTCGTTCGAAGAAATCCGGTATTTACAATTTGTAAATTGAATTCACAATTGATTGGAAATGAACTGCATCCACAAAGCATTTTCCACTATGAAAGAGACTCTTGTTCTTTCCTCTTGAAACCATTGTCACGATTAAATTTAGTTGTAATGAATTAATCAAACAAATATCGTGCAAAAGCTAATTTGGCGCAATGAGTTGGGCAAAGTTCGTAGACTCCTCTAAAAGCGTCGCTGTTGTTGTAGGAATGGTTCGATTGGATCAAGGATTAAATGGGCAATCCATGATTTCTGCTCAAAAATTACAAAAGGGTAAAATGAGGAAGTGGTTCGAGGGTGGGAGAATGGGAATGTTTAGGTTAGGTTATGTTAGGTTGTCCCGCACGCTTCTGTATTTATATTTATACTTATTTTTAATTTTTATTTGTAAATGAAAATGTGTAATTCTAAAAGTTAAAATGTATTAAAACAATCCGTCAGAAAAATCAAATGAATTCTTATTTAAAATTGGTTTAATACATTTCAACATTCATTGCATTAAACATTTTAATTAAATTAATTTAACCTTTTATCAATTTCATTTTAAATTTTATTTTATTTGAAATAGTTTTCTGCATTTATATTTCTATTTTATTTTTTATTTGTATTTGTAAATGAAAATGTTTAATGCTATTAATGTTAAAATGTATTAAAACAAGTTTAAATGAGAATTCATTTTTATTTACAAATGTGGCCTAGTTAATAGGCAAGTGTAATTCTAAAAGTTAAAATGTATTAAAACATTTCACCAGAAAAAAAAAATCAAATGAATTCTCATTTAAAATAGTTTTAATACATTTCAACATTAATAGCATTTAACATTTTTATTTACAAATAAAATTTTTATTTAAGAAATTTCATTAAATCAATTTAACTTTTTAACAATTTCTTTTTAAATTGTATTTTATTTTAAATAGTTTTCTGCATTTATATTTGTACTTATTTTTTATTTGTGTTTGTATATAAATGAATCAGAATTTTTTCAGTTGATCAACGACCCTGAATCCTGACGGAGCGGAAAACCTATGCCCAATTTTCTAATTTTTCAAAATTATTTTTATATAAAAAATGAAAATCTATTTAGATTCGTTCAGTGCTCTGGATGAATAGATACAAATCCAAGAAATGCGTAGAGTTTTTAAAAGGAAAAAGAGAAAATGGACATTTATCTAAGGATTTCAAGTTACACATCAAGTTGGAACAACTCTTGGCGAAGTGCCGAGAATATGATGATTTTGTGAACATCGAGCCTCGGCCGTATTATCTTTACAAAAGTATCTTTGACGGACAAGTGCTTGAGTACATTGTCGAATTTGACGAAAGGATTTTTGACATAGAAGACGTGATGAAAGATGCCACTCCAAATATCCGTGCATTGGCAGCAGAAGTTGCAGCCAGCATGAATTCGTGCAAAGTGAGCGTTATGATGCTATTGAGATATCGGCATTCCCTGAACAAGTCGACTGATCATCATAAATGGTACCAGGCCGATCCGTTCGTGATGCATTCGGACGATGTTGACCACATTCTGGATTCGGCTGCGAAACAACTGGCCATACAAAATGCCGAATTTGTCGAAACTCATGACTATTTATATTACCTTTGTGTGGACGAGATTAAAATTAAGTTTGCTGCTTTACACCAGAAAGGTGGATGGTACAAAGATGTTCCGTCATTTCCGTTGAGTTTGAACAACGATTTGGCGGCCGTCATTTGCAATAAGAAAGCGATTTTGACTTTTAAAATTGAGTTGCAAAAGTCTTTTGTTTGGGCCGTTCTTGCATGTGTACATCCTACAGCTAATCATCCCGAACATGTACCAAATTACTTGAAGTATGAGCACGAATTGAACTTGCAAGGTTTTGAATTTCCTTTGTCTTACAGAAACGTAGAAAAATTCCAGTTGCAGAATCCCGATATCGAAGTAACTATTTATTTTTGGGACAGCAATCGCGTGCAAAGATACGTGACCGTACACAGAAACAGGAAACATCACGTTGATTTATTCTTCTATGGAAATAATTGCTATGGACTTGTGAGGAATCTAAAACGTTTGCTCGGTTATTTTCCGTGCCACTACTGCGACAACCAATTCAAGAGCATTGTAGGTAGAGACAAACACCTGACAGTATTCCACTCCGTTCCCGAAGAAGAAGAATCGTCATTTAAGGAACTGAATGAACATCTACGCAGTAAAAAAGCCGTGGTAAATGTCCAGAACTCGGATCAAAAAAGTTTTTTGTGGTCCGTATTGGCTGCCTTATATCCGGCGCCCGATAATGTATGCAGAACGGGTTATTACGAACAGTTTATGGACAAACTTAATCTCGAAGGGCTAGTTTTTCCCGTGGGTATGAAAGAAGTGCTTACGTTCGAAAGACGGAATAAAAGTTTGAACATTAATGTATTCGAGTTGCTGCCCACGTCACGGATTGTCCCGATAAAAGTGAATATTCAGACAAACCGCCTTACCACTATTAATCTACTGAAGAAGCAAAATCATTACATGTGGATCAAGGATTTCTCGCGACTCATGAGCGTTGGCGATGGCCACAAGAGGTATTATTGTATGAACTGTATGAACGGGTATTCCAGCGCCAAAGTGCTTGTTAAGCATAAACGATACTGCGGAAAAAACACTCCCTCCGCCACTAAATGCCCCGAAGAAGGAACGATCTGTACGTTCAAGAGTGAAAAAAAAAAATATCCTGTACCGTACGTTTGCTACGCTGATTTTGAGGCATTCTTAGTGCCTGAAGTGGAGATCAAACCCACTTTACATTCGATCACCATTAATTCTCACGAGCCGTGTGGTTATTCGTTTAAAGTGGTGTGCACGGAGAACGAAGCTTATTCCAGACCGTTACAGCTGTACAGAGGTCCGGATGCCGTCGATCATTTTTTGCAATCGTTGCGTGCAGAAATTAAAGCCGTGGTTTGTCAATTTTCCCAATTGGAAAGACAATTCAATACCAAAATGATGACTCCATTTGAATGGAACGCATTTAGAAATGCAACAACTTGTTTCTTATGCGATGGCGAGTTCTCCAAAGCTGAAGGATGGACTAAAGTCTTGGATCACAACCATTTCACTGGTAAGTTTCGCGGAGCCGCACACGGCAAATGTAACCTCAACTACCATTGGCGGAGATCTGTGCCGGTAGTTTTCCATAATGGGAAAAGGTATGATTTTCATTTGATATTCCCACATTTGACCGTCGAGACAGAAAAAGTGACCGTCATCGCCGAAAACTCGGAATTATACAAATCTTTCACGCTGAGAATCAATACCAGCGATGATCCAAAAGTGCCCCGTAAAGTTACGTTAAAATTCTTGGATAGTTTCCAATTTCTCGCGAGCAGTTTATCCAATTTGGCTAAAAATCTAGAGAAGTCGCAGTTTGTTGTCTTTCGAAGCGAGTTTAAGGACGAGGAAATTGATTTTCTTAAGAGGAAAGGAGTATACCCTTACAGATATATGACCGGTTGGTCAAAATTTCAAGAAGATGAACTTCCGCCGATAGAAGAATTTGAGAACATATCCGACGACGATTACCAATATGCCCAGTTAGTTTGGAAAACGTTGGGAATTAAAAACATGGGCGAATATCACGATTTATATCTGAAGACCGACACTCTGTTGTTGGCGGATATATTCGAACAGTTTAGGAAAATGTGTTTGAATCATTACAAGCTAGACCCCTGTCATTATATCACGTTTCCGAGTCTGTCTTGGGACGCGGCGCTGCTCATCACCAAAGTTAAATTGGAACTTCTGTCTGATCCAGATATATACATGTTTGTCGAACAAGGAATAAGAGGCGGTGTTGCCACGATCAGTCAACGCTACGCCAAAGCTAATAATCCTCTTCTGGCATCGGGGTACGATTGTGAGAAACCAGAGAGTTACATCGTCTATTTGGATGCAAATTCCATGTATTCCTGGGCAATGAGCAAACCGTTACCTGTTGGAAAGTTTGCCTTCGACAATAATTTAGCCGAATGGACGCAAGAAAGGATTTTGAAAATGGGAGAGAACGATACGACGGGGTGCATCTTGGAAGTGGATTTGGGATATCCGCAAGAACTGCACTTGTCCCACAATTGTCTGCCTTTGGCTCCGGAAATGATACGTTCAGCGGACGACACTTGCCCCAGATTAATCCCGCATTTGCAAGGTCGTTGTAATTACATTCTGCATTACAGAGCTCTGCAATTGTACTTGTCCCTGGGCATGACGTTGATGAAAATAAAAAGAGTGCTGACGTTTGAGCAAAAACCGTGGTTGGCGAAGTATATCGAACTGAATATTGAGAAACGGAAGTCCGCTACCAGTGATTTTGAGCAGGAATTAGCGAAATTAGCTAACAATTCGGTCTTTGGAAAAACCTTGCAGGACGTGAGGAAATATAGACATTTTTATCTGGTGAATAATAAGAAAGACTGGTATAAACACCTCAACCACGCCGGTTTGAAAGGATTTAAAGTTTTGAATAATGATCTGTTGTTGGTTGAACGCCGAAAGCTGGAATTGACGTTAGACAAACCTATTTACAGCGGATTAACTATCCTGGACTTGTCTAAATGCTTGCTATATGACTTTCATTACAACGTCATGAAAAAAAAATTCTCAGACAAGCTGAGATTGCTGATGACGGATACGGATAGTTTGATGTACGAAATAGAAGCTCCGTCAGTCTACTCGTTCTTCAGAGAAGAAATACCACAAGTGATGGATCTGTCTAATTACCACCCACCCGATGGCAGAAACAGGCGTGTCATAGGATGCTTCAAAGACGAGACTGCCGGCGAGCCGATAGAAGAGTTTGTAGGGCTAAGAGCCAAATGTTACGCTTATAACGTGAACGGGAAAACGAGCATGCGATGTAAAGGCATAAAGAAGGCTGTCGTGGAGCAAGAGCTGGATTTGGAGGCGTACAAGAAGATATTGTTCGGTGAACGGGAGGCCCACAGATTGAAATTTGAAACGATCAAATCAAAACTGCACGATCTCACAACGGTCAAGGTGGACAAATTGGCATTGTCGGCAAAAGACAAGAAACGAGTGATATTAGATGATTGTATTCATACTTTGGCTTATGGATACGTAAGCTTGGCGGAGGATTAATATGACGATGGTTAGTTTAATCGTCCCATTTACTACGATCGAATCTGCAATACACGAGGGCGTAAACTTGTATTTCCGGACTCCAATTGGTGATAGTAGATATTCTAATGTGATCGTTATCATCAAAATCTACTTTTTTCTCTAAATTGTACGTTCTAAAACATACCGGCATTTTACGTGGTGTTTTTGTAACATCTGTACGTGGAATATGGAACGTTCGACCATGCCCGTTAATAGACAAGATAAACTCAAACTCGTTAGGTATTACTGTGTATTCTGCTGTAGTAGCATACATGAATAAACTGATTCGCGTTATATGCCCGTAATGAGGAGTATAAAACTTCCCATTATGTGCAAATAATTTCCATTCTTCGGACACCTTCAAAAACCAATCGGTCCGTTGCGAATGTAGGAACCCTAGCACTAAATCGGCCTGTTCTTCTACTTCGGGAATATTTAGATTTGATATTTTGTCTTCTAATTCCGTCAATTTCTTATTAACTTCTATTTTGTTCGCTTCGATGTTAGAATTTAACGTGGCTTCTACCGTATCGACAGTGCCGGCCAAAGCAGCGGGAGCAAAACTTGATTCGTCAACGCTCGGAATTGCGCTAATTTTTGATATTTCTTCTTGAACGGATGTCAAAATGGACAACATGTTTTCCTGCAACGTTATTATTTGTTCGTTGGCTAATTTGATTTTATCGGTAACCTCGTTGACGCTCGTTTGCATTTTATCTGACTTTACAGAATTTTCGTCTACGTACTCGTTTAATTTAAGTTTAGTCTCGTCCAGATCTTTTTGAATGGCAGTACTGACTGTGTCTAGCTCCGCTTTCGCCGCTTCAATTTTGGTTTTTAAGTCTTCCGTACTTTCGCTACTAACACCAAATTTTGCGGGTAAAGCTTTGATTTTGGTTTGCAAGGCTTTAACCTCATTTTCCACACTTTTTTCTAACTTTTTTATATCATCCTGTGCTTGTTTTATCTTGTCATTTGATGCCTCGATGTTGGTTCTGATTTTGTCCACGTCTAAGTTCTGGATTTTGGTTTCTACTTCATCCAATGCTTCGTTTATTTTTGTATCATAATCGGTTTTATTCTGGATTAAGCTATTAGTCAACGTCTCCAACCCAGTCTTTAAATCTTCGATCGCAGATTCCAACTCGGATTTAACGTCATTTATCAAGTCTTTGATTTTGATTTCTAATGCGCTTATTTGTTTTTCGTCAACTTCTACACCACCGGAAGCAGTCGCATTATCTACTAATATCTTAATGTTCGCTTCTAATTCTTTAATTTTCTTAATCAAATCTTGTTCCAATGTTCCATATTTTATAGTAGCATAGGCAATATCATTTTTGAGTTTATCAATATCCTTCGTATCAATTCCTTCGCCTTGCCCCGTTAGCTTAGTAGCTTGATCTTGTACGGTACGTTTTAATGCGTTCAAATCGTTAATTATAGAATCGCAAGCAGCTTTCAGGGCATTTTTAGTCTTTGTGATCTCGTCAAAAATTTTTTTTTCTAGATCGGATAATGCATCGTAACCAACGTGATCTGCGAGAACCTCATCTACTTCTCGACGTTGACGTTTGCCCAATTTATGCACTGCGTTAAGACGATAATCGTCTCCTAGTTTATTTACGCTTACCATTTTTTTAATAGAAGGGAAAAAAACTATTTTTTAATTATTTTTTTTCTTCTTTCCTCCATTTTTTTAAAACATATAAGCACAAATGGCCGCAAGTAATTTCGTCAAAATTTTGATACTGATTGTAATTGTATTTTATGTTGTCTCCCAGATAATCGTATAATTCCAACGGGGGTGGCAAGTCTCCGAAACTATCAAAGTACAGCTTCTTATTTCCAATTTTACTGTATGCCACCCAATGACTTCCGCTTTCGTGGTGCGTGTTCAAATTAATAATTCCACATTCTTTCGATCGTGGTTTGGCGGGTAAAGTATCTCTCGAAAACACTCCTCTAAAAAATGAAATTTTCATTCGTCTGGCCAGTTCCTCCAACTGCAACGAATCTAGCGGTTTTATTTTTTTGTCACCAGTGAGCCGTAAGGTTTCAAGTAAAAACCTTTTCCAGACTTGCGTTTCCGCGATTTTTTTTTTGCGAATTGCATTCCTTTACCTTCTGAAACTGCATTATGACGTTTTGTCTCATCGAGCATTCTCTTGTTGGTTTTTGCCTCATCGACAGCTTTGGCAATTCCTGCCGCACCGCCAGCGAGACCGCCTAAAGCCCCCAATAGTGGAAGTAATAAAGGAAAAAATCCGCCAGATTGTTTAATTTGATTCGAAGGTATACTCAAAGTCATGCCTTTCTTTTTAGAACCGGCTTTTTTGATCTTGTTTATTTGTCTATCCGTAAGAGACAAGCCATGATTGCCGTTTAATTGTTCGTATTTCAATCTTAAATGCAAGGGTATCTTTTTTTTGACAGACTTGGATATTTTTCGTTGTTGATTCGGAGATAGATTCACTTTATGTATCTTATACATTTTTTATTTCTTTTTTTATATACGTATATATTATTTTATATATATTTATTTATATATATTATATATTATATATTATATATATTATATATATATTATATATATATATATATTATATATATATTATATATTATATATATTTATATATATTTTATATACGTATATATTATTTTAAAATCTAATATAATACTTCGATTTTACCCTTGTCTAATTTCATAGTCATTAGTCTATCGCTTATTATCAAAGCGTAGGCTTTAGTGTCGGCAGAAACGGTTTCTGCAAATTTCATTTTTATTTGCACGTCCATTATTCCGGTTTTCATTCTTTCGCTTTGTTTCGTGCAATCTATTACGATGAGCGGGTATATATTTCCGTACTCGAAAGTATTAAACGGTAAATCGTCGGCACCGTAATAGTCTTTTCTAAATTGAATGCAACTTTCTAAGAATTTACAGAAATTGGCTTTCTTAAAATCATTGTTACTGTCCAGATAAGGATATCGTTCCGAATTTAAGTATGCATGAACTTCCGTTACATTGCAGTTATCAAATGTGGCTGGATTTTTTAATTGGTCGTCTCTTTTATTCGTTTGTAAAGCCACGATGATGTAACGTGGTTTTTCTGACGTGCTGGTTGTTACCACTCTCCACGCGTGTTCCTTACTTTGTGGCACGTCTGTCATTTCGAACGACCAATGTCGAAAAGCTAATGGAACGTTCACCCCTCTATCTATGGCAGTGAGTAATCTATTCTTTTGGATATCGGACGGTAAGACGTGCGGCATCAACCAATATAACTGTTCGATGATAATTTTTCCAACGGGGGTGTTTACTTTTGGGGCGGGACCGGACTGTATCGCTTTAAAAATGGCATCGTTGTCGTGAGTTCGCATTAAGGTCAAAACTTGTTTGGCACCATATATGATTTTCGTATAGTCTTCGAAAAATCCCATTAAATGTGTTAACGGTACTAACAAAGAGAACGATCCTTTGGGCGTTGGCATTATGTTGTAAAATATTCTACGTTCTAGAAAAGCGGGATTAAGAGTATCCGATGCTTCGCCCTTGTGATGATCTACTATCCATCCCATATTTCCGCTCGAATTTTGGAGCTGTTTGTACGTTAGTAAGCCCTTAATAGTGGTAGCATAACCCGGATAATTTATTTCGTCTATTAATTTATCACCTATGTGATATTTCATGTTGCTGAACAAAAATGGCATAAAGTTATTTCCTAACGTTATTATATGGTCTTGTTCATCAGCTTGAGCGATAAGGTCTGTACCATCCGCTTTCACTAATCTTCCTGTTATGCAGACGTAACTTTTATGAGGGTGAGTCCATACATCTTCGTTTTGAATGATTAATCGAATTTCGGAATTCACATTATTTAAATTAGTTCCTATAATAGGATAATATTCGTGGTAGTTGTAGGCATTAACAGATTCATCGACGACGAATGGTTGTTCGACATCCAAATAATTCTCGGAGACTTGCATCGTCGCTATTTTTTAATTACTTAATATATATATATTTTTTAAAAAGAATTACTTAATTAATTACTTAATATATATATTTTTTTAAAAAGAATTACTTAATTAATTACTTAATATATATATATTTTTAAAAAGAATTACTTAATTAATTACTTAATATATATTTTTTTTTAAAAGAATTACGGTACTTAATTAATTACTTAATATATATTTTTTTAAAAAGAATTTATATATTCTCGATTATCTGGCCGTATCGAAGACTTTATAATTTTTATATTTCCACCTCTAATCGATGAGGGTGTCTTGACAGTGGCAGTGTTGGAGCTGGTGCTGGGGGTATTACTTGCCGTTACGTTCTTATTAAAAATTAACGGCATGTTTTTTTAATTACGCTTTAATTTATTTTTCGTAAGTGTAAACGTGTAGTAAAAATTTCTCCTCTCAGATTCAGTGGTTTATTGTCTTGATCGGTCAACCAGATCCTGACTTCGTGTATTTTAGATTGATTTTTCACCGGCAAGTAAACTATGTTATACGGCATTTCTACTATTTTGAAGCCTGGCGGGACATTAGGAAAAAATGCGTATATGATCGGAGCCGTCTTCCCGTTTTTATAAGAGTCGGTAATAAGATCACAATGGACCAGGATAGTGTTAATGTGAAAAATGTTCACCGGATTAATGGATTCGCTTCTACCTACACCGTATTTCTTTGTTTTGAGACCGAATAATTTAGCCATACTTCTATTTTCCGAAAAATTGGCCCCGTAACTGGCATCGCTAATCACTAATGTCGTGGACAGAGTATTATAATTGGCCACGATGTCGATGAAAGGTGCGTCGTCTTTCATATTCCAGTGTCCTCTGGATTTCATTTCGGTATGTATGTACGAGATAATGTCGGCAAGTTCGTAACAACCCACGGGAACGATGATGTCGTAGTTGAGCGTACCTATAATACGAGCGGGGACGTTCACATCTACTTCAATGGTGTAGTATTTGAACACGTTGTTGTCCTCGGTTATATTTGGCATCGTGTAAAATGTCTCGAGGCTCACTAATCCCAATTCGTATTCGTCGTCACCCAAAATTAAAGGTGAGCTAAAAGTAGTGAGGAAATCCGATTTCGTACTGCTTAGTACGATAGACATGGTAATCACGATTATTATTACTTTTTTTAATTTGCGAGAATTTTCTTCCGCATGTTTTCAAACTTGGTTTTATCGAGGACTCTTTCCTCTTTTAGTTCCATAAGTATTTCTACAATTTCATTGTCGTGAGACTGGTTTCCAGCATCCCGTGATGCATGCAACAATCGCAGCCTGTCTATTAATTCGTCCGGGTTATTGTAATACTTGTAGTCTACGGAGTTGTGCGGCCGAAACGTTTTCGTGACACCTTTGCCAGCTTGGGGTGTGTTCTTGCCAGCTTGGGATGTTGTCTTTGGACGATTTTTATACAGTTCCCAAATTCGTTTAACCACTGTCATATACTTTTCTCCTTTACTAGACTTTGGCATATTAGTTGCCGAATTGTTCTTTTTAAATAACCCTTGACTAGAAATGAGAATCCTGCCGTAATCCACAAAATTTTGGTCTGTCATAGTTCCTTCAATCGGTGGAAGTTTTTGCATGAGGAGATGCATTAATGTTGGAGTTCGTGGATACTTTACGTTTTTCACAAGTATATGAGTTGGAAAGAATTTAACTTCTTCGACTCCTATTTTAAATTTTGAATCATACGGGTCATATCTAATTCCAAACACCGTATCTAAATGAGCCGCATTTTCGGCGTAATATTTCAAGAACTCTTGCTGTACTGCGTTTTCCGATTCTTTGTCCGTCATTTTTAATTCGAGACTTTTTCTTATGTCGCGTTGATATTTTATATTTGGAAGCACATGAGCAAATTGCCAATCATCATCATCATCATCATCTTCTACGAGGCTCGTCTCTCCCTCTCTTTGAAATGAAACATTTTCCTCTTCATTCCCATCATCCCGGCCAAACTTAAGTCGAGGAGTTTCAATTTTACTTGAGGACAAACTTTGGCGACTGAACTGCCTTTTTAAGGATGAACTTTCCCAAGGTAAGAGCGGTGATTCTAGATCCATTTCGTACTTTAAATTATTGGACTTACTTGTAATGGGTGTGAAAGATGACAACTCTCTTTTAATGTGAGTGGAAGGTGAGGATTTGAAAGTCGTAGGTGGTAGAGCAAGGGGTGGAGATAGTTGCTGCTGCTGCTGCGGCAGGCTATGCAATGCAGCAGTTACCGGTTTGAAGAATGCACCGAGCGCTTCATCTTCGGATCCTCTGTTTAACTTATCTTGCAGAAACTTTTTTTTCAAGCTCTGTTTTAATTTCTCGTAATTTCCACGCTGCTGTTTATTCATGTTCATTTTTTAAAAATGGGGAAAATTTATTTTTATATCTCCCGCTCGACATAGACTTGGTCTTGTCTATCGTGAGAAAGCCAAACGTATCATCGTCCCAACACGACTTACACATGTCTCTGAATCGAACGTACGTCATGTCCGTTCCAACATGGTTGTCAAAAACGTGTTTCATGTTTCTTTCGTCTTGTCTGAACATGATTATTAAATTAGCATTGTCTCTTATCACCTGTTTTGGGATCCGGCTATAAGTCTGACACAAGTAAAAAGAATCCACGTTACTATGTCGACCCTGGGCAAAATATTTCTCAATATTATGTTGCTTGTCGGTCATCACATCGTCAAACACAAAAATAGACTTGTTCACAGTTTTATCAAAAAGTTGTTCGGGAGACGGCACATCTTCGTTGCTCGGGAAGAAATGAGCTACCTGTTCGCCCAATTCCGATTCTAGATCCTCGAACAACTCTCTTAACCGCTCGTATTTTGGTTGAAATAAAGTTTTAGAAAACACCATCAGCTTGTCAAATCGTAACCAGTGCAGGAAGTTTAGCAACAGATTCGTTTTCCCACATTCAGCCGGACCACACATGATGCATCTTATGTTTTTCGGCAAAATTGACTTATCACATTTGTCCAAACGCCCCGTGTCAAAATTTATGACATTCATTTTTTATATTCCCGTAATAAAAAAAAGAAGACAAACATGTTTTGCGTTAAATGCAAAAAGTCTACTCCTACCGGCACGTTGGAAATGGGTGTCACTAAGAATAACAGAGCCTACAAAAGAGGCAAATGCTTGGCATGCGGGACCTTGAAATATCAGTTCATAAAAAAAAAAAATCTCCAGCAACCGGAAAAGGACTTTTGAATAAACTAATCAATAAATTACCGGTAGAAATGCATATCCCCGGGTACAACTATTGCGGCCCGGGCACAAAATTAGATAAACGTCTAACAAGAGGTGATAAAGGCATAAACCCATTGGATGAAGCGTGCAAACTGCACGACATTGCTTACATAAATGAGAATTTAGAAGCCAGACACGAAGCAGACAGAAAGTTGGTCGAAGCGTGCGTTTTAATCATCTCCGATCCAACAGTCAGTTTAAGCACAAAATTAGCCGCCAAAGCAATCAAAGCAACGTTCAATACCAAACTTAAACTGGGAATGGGACTAAAAAAAAAAAAAAAAAAATGCCCGACATAGAACAACTGGTATCTGAATTACATAAGCCGGCACGTAGGCATTACGTCAGACGTCCGGTCGTATCTTTTGCAATCAACGACTTATGGCAGATCGATTTAGTCGAATTGATACCTTTTTCCCGTGTAAACAAAGGTTATAAATACTTATTAACGGTTATAGATGCGTTCTCTAAATATGCGTATGCGGTTCCCATCAAATCAAAGACTGGCAAAGACGTAACCGCTGCATTTGAAAAGGTGCTCGTCAAAGCGGGGAATAAGGGGCCGGTCAACATGGCATCCGATTGGGGGAAAGAATTCTACAATTCCCATTTCAAGGCACTGGTCAAAAAGTTCAACATCAACCATTTTTCCACACACTCGCCGTTGAAAGCGAGCATGGTTGAGCGGTTCAACCGTACACTCAAAGAGCGCATGTACAGGCATTTTACTTTGAAAGGTTCGAGGAATTGGATTACTATCTTACCCCAATTGATGACCCGTTATAACTCTTCGGTTCATCGTACGACCAACATGAAACCCAAAGATGTGGCTCCCAAACATGAAAAGGCGCTCAGACTAAAATTACTTCCCGAACCGGCAACGTCCAAGCCTAAATTCAAAGTTGGTGACCGAGTGCGTATTTCCAAATCCAAATCCATATTTGACAAAGGGTTTTTGCAAAATTGGACTAATGAAATCTTTACAATTGATAAAGTGGACACGTCGTACGAACCTCCAATTTTCAAATTGAAAGACAGTCTGGGAGAATCGATCGAAGGTTCCTTTTACCGTGAAGAACTCCAAAAGACTGAAACCGGGGTAGATGATCCTTATTTGATAGAAAAGGTCATTAGAAAAAAGAAAAACAGCGATGGATCATGGAAGTACCTAGTGAAATGGGTCGGCTACGATCAGAAGCATAATTCATGGGTCGATAAACTCGTCGATATTAAAAAATGAATAACGTGGAAATTTACAACTGGGCAAAGAACAAACTACGTATCGCCCACTTCAACAACGTGTTGCCCATCGATTGCCTGAAACCGCTTGCGAATCACCGGAGCAAGAATGAAAGCTTCGTCATCAATTTAGACCCATCGGCGGGTGGCGGTACACATTGGGTAAGCTTGTATCTTTGCAATGACAGAGGTATTTACTTTGATAATTTGGGAAACGTTCCACCTAAAGAGATCATTGATTTTGTCGGAAGAGACGTTATCCTAGATTATGCTACAAAAGAAGTGTATTCGTTGACAAAAGAGGATTCTTGCGGGATGTTTTGCCTCTTTGCGCTCTATTTAGCAGCCAATCTTAACCTCAGGCAGAATACAATCATTAAAATCATCCGAGGAATGAATAATCTGGAGTTGTTGTAAAGTAAACCCAATATCTGTTTTTTAACAAAAACGTGAAATAATTTAAGAAATTAAAACAAATCTAATTTTGAAATTAACGAAGATTCGCACGAAATCATGCCGGGGAGAGTGTAAACATGTACGGGTGTGTATTCCAGTCCGTGTCAAATCAAAAATATAACCGTAACAAAAATTTTCTATATATAAAAAAGCAACATTTCTCTATTACATACAACCTGAAAAAGAAAAGAATTAAAATGTATCTTTTTGAACTCCAACAGAGTAAAACCACCGACGAAAGGAAGGTCATTTTGAAACATTTATCCTTATTTTTATTGGTCCATTATGGCGGCTCAATTGAAGAGAGAACTGATTCGTTACTTTTGTGGCGACCGGCATTTCAGATTAAAATCCAAACCCTGCTGGAAAAACTTGGAAGATTTTCCAGTGAGAATATCGAAAACGTCAAATACGTACATGACAATGTAACTATTGCCGAAATCCAGGAATTGGCTGAAATAACCCATTTATTTGGCTAAATGCTATTATATATAATGCAACATTATGTAATTAATTAATTAATTAATTATTACAAGTTTTTAAAATAATAGTTATATTGTTAATTTTACTGTTTTACTCTTAATAAAGAAATAGTCTTTCGATTAATTGGGTGTAATTACGAATTATATTTCACATATTAAATCTGGAAATAAAAAATGAATATATGAATAAACACCTGATTTAATTCAAAACACGTGACCATGTAATTATATTAAAGCAGCGTGACTCATCCGGCAATGCATAATAAATAAATAAATTTTTAAAAATATAAATAAAATTGCTTTTAATTAAATTTTCAATTAAAAATAAATTAAAAATATAGTATGTAAACATCATTTTAATTAAATTTTCAATTAAAAATAAATTATTTCTCAGCTGAATAACATGGAATTTTTTTGTGCAACTTATGAAAAAAGTGAGAAAATATTACTGCAAATAATCTTTGAACTTATAAGTAGATGGGGGGCTGAAATTACAGATATAAATAATTTTGCATTTGTATTTCGCATTGATGGACAATTTCCTGAACTAAGCAAAATAATAAGAAGAAGAGCAAGAATAATACATGATTCTCTCAACTCAGAAACAAGAGTACACATAAAGCAGTTGTATCAAATTATTCCGGGCAAGAAAATTAAGGATATAGATTTTTTTGATGAAGAGGAGGAATGTTTATAAAAATGGAGTTTTATGAACATACTAGAGCATTCTTACGCCATTCATTTAACAGTGTCTTGTTTAATTGTGACGCATGCAATCATTGCAGTGCCCCCCCTGTTCTGCTAACTCGTTTGTCAATGTAAAAAAAAAAAAAAAAAAAATGAAAAACAAATAAAAATGTGTAAAAGACCTTTTAATTAAAAGCTGAATAAAATTATTTTTCTTTTACAATTTATTATTCATTTATTTCTGGTTGAGTCACTTTGAAAACCTGTATTTTTTACTGACCACATTTAAAAAAAAAAATCTCTAAAGGTTATTTTTGTTTTTAAAGAGTAAAAGCCTTCGGGGGAAATTTAATTGCTGGTGAGGAAAAAATATTTTCATTCGACTGTTTGCCATTTTTTCACTTATGCATTTATATTTGCATTTATTTCTTATTTCATGTTTTCTGCATTTATATTTGCAATTTAACATTTAAACAATTTTCTGAAAATAAAAAGATTTTTTAATAAAACAGTCAATTAAAGAAAAATGTTTAATAGAAAATGTAAAAAATGTAATTCAATTCATTTTAAATAAATGTATTAAATCATTTTAAATAAAAAGAATTAAATTAATTTGAATTTAAAATTCTTTTAATACATTTAAAAAATTACAAATTATCACCGGCTGAAAAAAACAAGGAACAAAGAACAAGGAAGTAGGTTGACGAGGCAAAACCAGTTCTTTGTAAATGAATTGAATAAATGTATTAAATGTATTAAATGTATTAAATGTATTAAATTAAATTGAATTTAATTCTTTTTTATTTAAAATTATTTAATACATTTATTTGAAATGAATTGAATTACATATTTTACATTTTTTTCAATATTGACTTTTTTTTTTTAAATTTAAAATTGTTATTTAAAATTGTTTCAATGTTAAATTGATTTAATGTTAAATTGCAAATATAGAAGCAGGAAACATAAAATAAGAAATAATTTAATTTAATACATTTATTACATTTAATACATTTATTCAATTCATTTACAAAGAACTGGTTTGCCTCGTCGACCTACTTCCTTGTTCTTTGTTCCTTGTTTTTCAGCCGGTGATAATTTGTAATTTTTTAAATGTATTAAAAGAATTTTAAATTCAAATTAATTTAATTCTTTTTATTTAAAATGATTTAATACATTTATTTAAAATGAATTGAATTACATTTTTTACATTTTCTATTAAACATTTTTCTTTAATTGACTGTTTTATTAAAAAATCTTTTTATTTTTTCAGAAAATTGATTAAATGTTAAATTGCAAATATAAATGCAGAAAACATGAAATAAGAAATAAATGCAAATGTAAATGCATAAGTAAGAGAACAAAGAAGCGTGGAACATAGAAAATAAAGCGAAGCGTGGAACATAGAAAATAAAGCGAAGCGTGTTGGACACAGCCAAAATTTCACCAACTGCAGATCCAACATGTGATCAAACACCCTGACGGCAAGATCGAACTCTGTCCCATACGTGTGATATAGCATTCGACTCACCATCTCGAGACGAATCGTTTAAAATTACCCCCACTTTTAATTTTGTTCTAACCCCCACTTCCAATGCCCCCAGACCATTTTAAACAATGTCAAACAATGCCCACTGCCGTAGGAAGTCCATACAATTTACCCTCACTTTCACTTTTTATTATCCCCCACTTTCCTAAAAATGGTTTTACGTTTGATGGGATTTTACCAACACACGACATTCATCCATCTTCCCTCGCAACAAAATGTAACTGTCCAAAAACCAGCTGTGATAGAAGCAAGTGTAGTTCAATGACCTACTTCCTTTTAATTCAAAGAGCAGAATAATTTAATTCACTCACCCATGGCCTTGCCTCGGGTCCTCCTTCATACCTTTAAATTCCTCCTTGAGGATAAAATCAAGAATTGCACATTAAATGCGTATTCACATATCTACTCTTGTACTACAACAATGCTGGCTAACCTAAACCTAACCTAACCTAAACATCCCCATTCTCCCACCCTCGAACCACTTCCTCATTTTACCCTTTTGTAATTTTTGAGCAGAAATCATGGATTGCCCATTTAATCCTTGATCCAATCGAACCATTCCTACAACAACACGTCGCCTTCAAATGTGGACATCGGGTGACAAAAGGTGTCTAAACTCGCAGTGACTAAAACTATTTATATTCAACAGGTCTTCTACTCACTTTTTGTGGTGTAGTGGAGGTAAAATAATGAAATATGCACAATTGAATTAAACTCAGGGAGGCGAGGTACATCAACGAGCATATGAAATATAAAATAGCGGCTATGAAGTGGCGCAATAGGGTTATTGTGAAGAATAGCACTTTTAAGGGCGCAAATAATATAATGACATTCTCTGGATGGGATCTAAGAGATAATTCCCAGTCAAGACCAAGGAGAGAAGTGCTCTAGCTTGGGATGGACAGAATGAAGTAAACTTGGTCACGTGACCGGTCAGAGTAATTCAATCAAGGGGTGAAAGGTAGAAATGAAGATCTAATTGTTGAAAATAATAGTATGCGCAAATGACTTGTTTGCGCGCGCATCTATTAGCAAAGGGTGAGTCAGAGGATAAATTAAAAGAATGAGTGAAAAATAAGATGGATTAGTCTAAATGAAATGAATATAGAAAAGAGGGTGGGTAGCCTCCCCGTGACACCATTCTAAATGCACACTTTCAACAGCAATTTAAACGACAAAACCTAAAACTGAAAATATTTCAATGCACCGAACAACCGCGTTTAAAACTCAGCTTTAACTACACAACAGCGACTAAAACCAGTCCAAACCAACCATTTTCCATTTCACCATTTTCCCCAATACAATAAAACCCTCCAACCTTTAACCTTATTTACAAATGTCATCTAGTCAAAACGACTCCAACTGCAGCCATACCGTTTCTTATTCATGTTTATGTATCGCTCTTGTCGTTTCACGGAAACATGAATTTCGCCTTCCACATTAGCTAATGAACAAAATGCAGTCTTCATCTGTGAATGATGACTTGAGTGTTCCATGAAATATGACGAAACACAATTTCGCAGAAAGGCCACAGACCACAACAATCCGAGCCATAACAATACACGCCGCAACACCTCAAATATACAACACCATTCGCTGTTCGCTTCCGAGCCCCTTAAACACTCTCTATTATGCTCTACTTTGTCTTGGATGGCAAATAAATGTCGACCGAATTACTGCAAAGTGTCTGAAAGCAAAGTTTGCACCGTTTGTAAATAAAAACAACAAAACACGTGTATTGTTTGCAACTTGCACGCCAACTCGAGGCACAAAGCGGGCTTTTCTGCTGCACTTTATCCGCCCGAAGGAGGAGAGACACAATGCTGACGCCTGATGTTAAATCATGGCAAATTCACGCGATGAAAATTGCCCTTTAAGAAGTCAAGTCTCAGCCCTGACTCGCTTGCCAACGAGCGGTCTAGGATTAATAAATAACGATACAGTGTGCAGTGAAAAGGCCTTAACTATCTCTCCGGAGAGCTCATTTCGCAAAATCCTCAGTGCCAATAACAATGTTTAATATGGCTATTTCTTAGCAACAGTGTCACTGGGGTTTCATTAATAAGTTTGTTGGACAAAGATGATGCAGGAATGCTGGTACATACCAGTTCTGTGCGTCATTTTGGCAACATTCGAATTATTGCAGATGAAAATGGTGTTTGGGAGGATGATACGCAGTCCAGGGAAGAGTTAACACAACGTGAAAATTAGATCAATGGTTCGTTATAAGAAATTGGAAGGGCCCGAGAAAATGTATAAATTAAATAGTTTTGTAAATTCAAAAATTCGTTGTAACTAAAATTCGTTATAACAAAAACTCGTTTTATCAAAAATTAATTTTACAAAAATTTGTTATACCAAAAATTCGTTATAACAAAAATTCGTCATACAAATTTTCGTTACAACAAAAATTCGTTCTTATAAAAATTTCGTTATAACAAAAATTCGTTATAACAAAAATTCGTTATAACAAAAATTCGTTATAACAAAAATTCGTTATAACAAAAATTCGTTATAACAAAAATTCGTTATAACAAAAATTCATTATAACAAAAATTCGTTATAACAAAAATTCATTTCAAGAAAAATTAATAAAAAACAAAAATTCGTTATAACAGAAATTCGTTACAACAAAAATTAGTTACAACAAAAATTGGTTACAACAAAAATTCGTTACAACAAAAAATCATTATAACAAAAAATCGTTATAACAGAAATTCGTGAGAACAAAAAATCATTATAACAGAAATTCGTGAAAACAAAAATTCGTTACAACAAAAATTCATTTCAACAAAAATTCGTTACCACAAAAATTTGCTACAACAAAAATTCGTTACAACAAAAATTCGTTATAACAAAAAAAATGCATTTTCAGTAAAAAAAATGGATTTACAGAAATGTTCACACATAACAAAGCCCACTTTACTTCGACCTTGTGGATAACTAATTACAACCTTCGTTTTCAATGTACGAATTAATTTTACCACGATGGCATGACCTTGAAAATAGCCTCCTCTAAAGGAACCCTGCTGTTTTTATCGTCCACAAGAGTCAAAATAAGATTTTACACAAGATTCACGTATTAAACCCCGGAATATAGCATAAAACACCCAAGCTAAGCTTTATTGCATGTGCCTGCCATTCCGTTCCATTCCTTCACAAAAACATAAAACAAAATATTCTAATTCCACACTTTCTTAGTATTACACCTCCTCTCCAATTTGCATGGGCAGCCATCTTGTATTCACAAAACTGTATTTTATTTATATTTTACTATATTTCCAAATTTAAATTTCCTTCTCGTCGATAGATCAACGACCACCACAAGCATCGAGTTGTCGCTCGACGGAGATTAACCCTGCTCTCGGTGCAACTAATATTCGTTCTAAGTGCGTTCAAGTGTTTTGAGCACGTATAATATTATTTCAAAGTGCATTCAAGTGTTCCGAGCCAACCTGGCACGATAACATGCCCGATTCAATAAAGGTAGGGGATATTAGTTGACTTATTAGAATACGGAAATGGCAAACTTGTTTATATTATGTGCAGTGTGTAGTGGAATGCTTAGCCATAGAAAACAGCTGCACCCGTCTTGTACAGTAAAACTCAAATTAAACTTCCAAATAGATTGGAAGGTAAAGAAATACTTTAAGCACCAAACATCAATTTTTGGTGTTTCTATAAACAGCAAAACCAGAAGACGAAAACATACTTAACTAATGTGCGAGAAGCTATTTTGCTTTTAATTCCCGAATTACTCCGCTTTAATCCGCGAGCTGGTATAGTGCGTGTTTTACCGGCATGCCGATAAACCCCGTTTTTACTGGCGTTTCATAAATACAGGGTTGTATAGTACTAATTTGATGGTGCTCTACAACTTTGTAATTGGAAATTTTGCTGTATCTTAAACGGTTTAAAAGTTAAAAAGTGAATGACCTTGAAAATGACCTTCAAGGTCAAATTTGATGACATCATTGGATTGCTCTCACCCAACTTCCTATACGATCCCTTCATCAAAGTTGGTCTAGATGCAATTGCTCAGGAAATATTTAGAGGGGACCAGACTTTTAGAACACCCTGTATAATGCCACCCGCAAAAATTGACTTCCCAGAAAAACGGTTAAAACAATCACAAAACTGTTTATTACACGTGAATATTCATCAAATTTTACACCTTTTACTCATTTTAAAACAATTCTGAACACAAATAACTACTGGTCACAATTGAAAAGCAAATTTTTGCCTTTTGCAACTGTTCAGCCACCAGATGCCTGTCCCACTGCCGCCACCTTCATCGACGTCTTCACAATCATCTTCAGAGCGTTCAAAAAAAATTTTACTTACCTTTTTTCCTGTATCTTTACTCTATCAGAGTGCGTATTAATAAATAATAATAATAATTATCCATCCGGTATAAACTGTTTGACTGTAATTTCAAAAACCTGGTGAAGCCATGTCCAACGGCAAGCGGCTTAAAGCAGGGTATTACAGTATTTTCTTTAATGGATTGTCTGATTAAGATACTGTTTCTATGGCAAGAACATCTGCCACCGGCATTCAACTGGGTTTTCTGTGGTTTTCTGAGCTCTTGATGCAAATGAGTGAGGGTATATTCGAATATGACACCATGGTGTTACAGCTGAAGTGGTGTTATATTCGAATTTTTCAACAATGTTTCACAAATTACAGTTTTCAAAGAAACTCGAATACAAAACCATGGTGTTATTTTCAGGTGAAGATGGTAGTACTAGTATTGATAAAATGTTTCATTTAAATTGTTAATGCATTGCAGTGCAGCCCTTTACCGTAGTGTAAGAACTTCAGCATTCTTCGATTGGCTCTCGACAGTCCCGGGATGACCCAATAAAACAAAAGCCTTAAAGAACCTCACAGGAAAAAGAGCCGTAGAGTGCTCCACCACAATCAAATTGAAACATAAAAAACAAGGAACACAAATCTCAACCAGTGGCCCCAGAGCACTCGTTCAGCACCTTGTGGACAAGCCACTGTGGCGGAGATGAATTGAGTTTCCATGGAAACATTCAAACTACCCACCGATCCAACTCCTACAATCCACAGCCTGTAATTCTCCTCTGACTTCAATAAAACTCTTATTTATTCAATGTGTATCACTAAGGGGTTTCATTAAATGAGCCTTCAGTTGATTACTTTGATTACTTTGATTAGTCGATTACTTGATGTGTCATGTGACTGGATTCAACCAATCCCGAGAATAATCATTTCATCAAATAAGCAACTAAGCAACTAATCAAGTAATCACCCCAAACCATGACTTTCTGCTGACTTGGTCCGATTAAAAGTGCTCTCTCAACTGAAACCAACATGGCGGCGTCAGACCCGCTTCAACTACGCAAGGTCATAATATAACAAAGTCTGCTCAGTTTAGGTTAAACTGAACACATGAAACGAGTTAGGTAGTTGCAATTATTATTTGTAGAAACTTTTTTTTAAACAATTGCAATGTATTTAGGTTACAATTTAAACAATTCCGCCCCTCGGAGCAATAATCACATAATCAGATTTTTGTTGGGCCCTCAATAATTGAGTGATTACAATTATTGCAATAATCAACTAATCATAATAATCGCTCATTTAATGAAACCCCTTACTGTACTTACTTGATTATATAAGGTGCGGCACAAAAAATTATGAACACGTAAAATTTGTTTGTTTTGAAATGATCTCGTCATTTTATGGTTTTCTAACCTATTCCAATCGTTTTTTCACATCAAAATAAGCAAGAAACCTTATTTTTAACATGGAAACTTTTATTTTTCTCTCGTAATCAACTGAAATGAAAAAACACCCTAAGTCAGGGTAACTTTATTTGGTATTAAATGATACTAAATCATTGCCTACATTAGAGGTTTTGCGATTTCACTTTTTAGAAGTATAACTTATAACTTATAACTTATAGATTTATGACCTATAAGTTATAAGTTATACGTTATAAGTTCATTCATTTTGCGATTGAACTTTTTTGGAACATGTAACTTTTACATATAAAAACTAAAAGTGATATCTGTTAAAGTGTTCTTAAATTTTTATACCTTTTCTTTTCTTTTATTTATTCATTTATTTATTTTTATTTCTTATGAAAATTATTGTGTGTGTGTTTGTGTGTTTTTTCTACTTCCCTGCACGCCTCGTCAAAGCTTTGTTTAGCCGCATTTGTGCGATTGAATGCGGCCGAACATCGCCCGCCTTGAACCGTACAAATGCGGGCGATGTTCGGCCGCATTCGATTGCACAAATGCGGGCGATGTTCGGCCGCATTCGACCGTACAAATGCGGGCGATGTTCGGCCACATTCAATCGCAATAATGCGTCCAAACATCGCTTTGACGAGGCCACACACGAGGCGATCTATCGCTAAAAAAAATGGCGCCTTGTTTTGGCCAATTATTGACCAATGCGCATGCGCGCCCTATACGTACAATACGTATAGGGCAACGTATAGGGCAACGTATAGTTCAAATCTATACGTTCATTTTTAAATTTTTAAAACGTATAACTTATACTTTTTACTTATAAGTTATAAGTTATAAGTTATAAGTTTGAAAAAAGTCCAATCGCAAAACCTCTATTGTCATAAATCATTGTTAACCAACTGTTCATAATTTTTTGAACCAGGGTGTTTTTTTTATTTTAGTTGATTACGAGAGAAAAATAAAAGTTTCCACGTTAAAAATAAGGTTTCTTGCTTATTTTGATGTGAAAAAACGATTGGAATAGGTTAGAAAACCATAAAATGACGAGATCATTTCAAAACAAACAAATTTCACGTGTTCATAATTTTTTGTGCCGCACCTTAATTGTCTGTATAGTAAGGTACCAAATAAGCTGCATTTATTCTATATATCACCTTTTAAGTTTTACCGGGTTTTCTCTCTACCCGGTTGCTGTGTAATGTTTACACTTCTTCTCATGTTGCCAACATAGCAACACAGGAATAAAATCCATAGGTGGAGTGCCTGCTCTATACATTGTTTTATGTTTAAAATATCATTCTGCAAAGTATGAGTTCCAAAAGTGTAAAGCCGAGTAGTGTTTCAGTCTAAATTACACTCTTGCAACATTAACTCCGGCCACATAGCAATAGGTCTTTTCTTTGGTGCATTAGGGATGTAAACTGCACCATCTGGTTTGTCACATTTTTATTCAGTCAAGTGTATGGGTTATTTATTATGACCAAACAGCCTCTACGCAATGAAAGGAATTAGGCATACATTTTTATTCTGTATTTTGATGTGTCCCAAATTTATTTCATCCTGACTTCATTCAGCTCACAAAGTTGGCTTCACCTTTAAACAAGTGTATTAAAGGATAACTATAATGTGTGAAGGAATTGCGGCTTTAAAACATGCCAAAACACAAACATTTTAAATGTAGCATTTTAGCACACAACAACGAGTGCTTTAGTAGATTGCGAGTATGTTTTTTTAGAGGGCAGCCATTTTGTTTCCGCTTCAACTGAAGGTAGCAAAATCAAGCAACTGCTGTAGGTGCATTCAGTAACAGTTTTAACCAAGAGCCAGCTTTAGCCTAGAACTGGGTCAAGGAAATCTGTGAACTGATGACGTCATACTCCCATGATTATTTGCATTTTGGGCAACTGGTTCTGTAATTGTTATTACAATAAAAGGTTTCATAAATGACACACTGAAGTGATTACAGTCGAAACTCTTTATAACGAATCGCAAGGGACCGTACAAATCAATTCGTTATAACGAGAATTCGTTAAAACGAATTAGGTGAAAAAAATCAAATTTTAGCACCAAGCACTATTTTTTTGTAAACCTTGATTACCACTTGCAAGTTTCATGTTAATTTTATCCCAATTCCTTAAAATTGTTGAAATTGTAAAACGGGACAAATTAAACTCCTCTGCTACAATTGATGGCTTCATGCCATTGTCAATGGCATCAATAATGTTCAGCTTGCCGTAAATCAAAATTACCTTTCATTTGGCAGCCATTTTCATTTTCCTTTGTTTTCTAAATATGGGCATCGGATGTTGTGAGTGATGTGATCAGTTTTGAAAATTCGTTGTAATGAGAGCGTATGGGTATTATAGTGTACCTGAAACTTGTTTGTTATAACGAATAATTCGTTATATCAAAATTCGTTATAACGAAAATATTTAACATAGTGTTCTATGGCTGGCCAACCAAGTCATTTTCAACAATTCGTTATAGCAATAATTCGTTATATCGCGATTCGTTATAAAGAGTTTTGACTGTATTACGATTGTGACGATTATTGCGCTGAAGTGATTATCATGTGACCTATGCGGACCAATCACTTGAATAATCGCTTCAGCGCTTCAGTTCTTATTTATAATTGTCTGAAAAGGAGTTTTAGTGCTGAAGAGTGATTAAACTAAGGAAAAGAAAGTCGGTTGTAAACATTAAAAAAAATTAAAAAATAAATAAATAGATTAAAAAAAAAATTTAAAAAATAAAAAAAATAAAAAAATAAGAATAAAAGTCATGTGACATACAGAATAATCACTTGGACCTGGTGTGGGTCCTCAATAATGCAGTAATTGTGATTATTGGAACAATCACTTCAGCGCCTTCAGCATGTCATTCATGAAACCCCTTAATATCAACTATTTTAATTTTTTATATTGTTTCCTTTGAAAATTTGATAAAAACCCACCCAGTAACCTTTAAGTGATTTAAGAAGTGAAATTGTCTTTTGGAAATTGAACGCACCTACGGTATTCCGTCGATTAAGCTCCATCTAAAAACCCAAACACTTATGTTGTGTATTTATCGTTGATGTGGTTAGTGGTCAAGAAAGCGACATGTCAGGTAAGTTAAACTAAAATGACTGATTTATTCTGATATTACAATATAGGTGGCGCTGCTCTTAAAAGCGCCAAAACATAACGATTGGTCAAGATTGACCGATGGAGTAGGACACTCCAACATCCCCTTTAATTGGGAGAAACACCAATTATAAAATCAAGAAGGGAATAAAACAAATTAAACATTAAACACATGTATATAAAGGCTAATAAAGAACAAAGTATGGAATTTAAACTAACACAAAATGAGATCAATTAATTTAAACACAAACACAAACATCAATTCGGTGGAAAACCATAAAAGTCCGTTTGTTTCCTGTTTCGGACTGGTCGAGGGCTAAGCGCTAAAGGAACTGGAGCACTCGGGCCAGCAATTGCAGGTGGCGATGGCGCACGAACGGGCAGCGGTGGTGCATGTGTTGGAGCAACATTTTGTGGTACGATAACGGGTGGAATGGTGAGCAGCGGATCAGGCACGGGCGCAGGCACAGGTACAGGCGGTGCAGTTGGTTGAGAAGTGATGGAAAAAGGAAGAAGAGAACTTCTACAATCTTTCCCCCCATTTTGTGGCAACAAACTCGGATCTGCGCGACGTCGCAACTGGTCAATGTGTCGATTCCACGTCACGTCGAGAGCGACCTCAATATCGTAAGTAGATGAAGAAGTCTTCTTTTTAACTATACCGGGTATCCACTTAGGAGTGCCACGGTAATCCCGCGCGAACACAAGGTCCCCGACTTCAAAACGGCGCGGAATGTCAATCTGATCAACATCGGGTAGAAGTCGCGGATTCAGCAAATGTAGTCGGGTCCGCATTTCACGCTGAAGGAAGGCGACAGCTGGTGAAACTTTCGTCGTAGCGTGAGGTGTTGTGCGATACGACGCGATGAAACGGGATACGGCATCCGACAAGGAAAAATTCAAGGTTAGAAATTTATCAACTTGGGTTTTAAAAGTCTTCACGAAACCCTCAACCGCGCCATTTGTAGCTGGATGGTATGGCGGTGAGAGAGTGTGACGAATTCCATTTATCGCCAAGAACTGGCGAAATTCCTGCGAGGTAAACTGTGGTCCGTTGTCGGTGTGAAAATGCAACGGCAAACCGTGATTTTCAAACCAAGACTTGATCACGTCAATAGTGGCGGCGGCGGTCGTTGTTGACATCTTACGCACTTCGCACCACTTGGTTTTGGCGTCAACCGCCAGCAGGAACATCGAGTTGTGAAACGGACCGGCGAAATCGAGATGCACCCGTCCCCACACCTGGTCTGGAACTGGCCAACTGACGGTGTTTGATTTGGGCGGATCGAGCAAGCTTCGCTGGCATACATCGCAACTCTTAACTGTGCGCTCGATGTCAGCGTCGATTCCAGGCCACCAAACCGTGGCTCGCGCCAACGATTTGGTACGGACAATGCCGTAATGACCTGCGTGGAGCTCGACCAACACCGAACGACGGACAGTTTTCGGGATCACCAACCTATCAGAGAGAAATAAAAATTCGTCAAAGGTTGAGAACGAGTCCCGGTGTTTATAAAATTCAGCGGTGTCCGGCGTGCGTGATTCCCATCCGGTGCGAACATGTCGCAAAACAGCTTGCAATACTTCGTCGGCTGCATAAGCAGCTTTCAGAGAAGTAGCAGTCATGGGGAAATCTGAAATGAAAGCAGAATAAATTTTGTTAATGCCGACTTCCAAATCTTCTTTGCTGTCCACACTCGGTTGTGGATTACGAGACAAGCCATCGGCAATGGCGTTGTCCACAGCAGGCACGTGTTCAATAATGAAATCATATGCGGATAAAAATACCGCCCAACGATGCAGTCGTGCAGCCACGATCTGGTTACATCCTTTTTTTCTCTCCGAATATCGAGACAAGGGGTTTGTGATCCGTACGCAGGAAGAAACGACGCCCAAACAGATAGTGATGGAATTTCCTAATGCCATAAATAATGGCGAATCCCTCACGCTCTATCTGTGCGTAGTTCTTCTGCGCGGCCGACAAGAGAGAACTCGCAAAAGCAATTGGCTTGTGATTACCATCGGAATCAAGATGAGAAAGGAATGCTCCCACACCTACCGGGGAAGCATCAACCGTCAAGAATAATTTTTTGGACTGGTCAAAGTGGGCTAGTGCCGACTCAGTGGACACAGCAACCTTAACCTTTTTCCATGTGGACTCGTGCTCCTCTGTCCACTTCCACTCGACATCGTCACGTGTTAAACGATATAACGGTTCGAGCAGAGTAGACAAATTTGCAACAAAGCGACCGTAGTAATTGATGAGACCAAGGAACGATTTCAAAGAGGTTACATCACTGGGGCGCCTTGCATCTCTGAGTGGAGCGAGCTTTGAATCTATCGGGGAAATACCTAGTTTAGAAATGTTTAAACCTAAAAACTGGATCGATTGCTGTAAAAAGTGACACTTCCGGCGATTCAACGTGAGACCGGCTCCACCGAACGTCGTCAAAAGCACGTCCAAATTTTGCAGGTGAACCGCGTTGGTCGCACCTGTCACGGCGGAGTCATCTATGAATGGTTGCGCACTATTCACCTTGGCTGTCAACTGGTCCATCGTTTGCTGGAATAGAGCGGGAGCGGATGAAATGCCATAAAACAACCTATTTACTCTGAAAAGGCCCAAATGAGTATTAATTGTGCAACACATTTTGCTCTCCTCATCTAATTCCAATTGATTGAAAGCTGAATTCATATCCAATACTGAATAAGTTTCCCCTCCCGACAATTTGGCGGTCACATCTGCAAATAGAGGCAAAGGATATGAGTTGGGAAAAATAGCTTTGTTAATTGTCCGGTTATAGCAACCAGCCAATTTGATGGTGCCGTCAGACTTTTTAACATGCATCACGGGCGTTGCCCAACGTGATGATGCAACCGGGGAAATAATACCCAGCGCTTGTAAGCGCGCCAACTCAGCCTCGACCAGCGGCTTAACTGCTATGGGAACTGGATAGGCTTTTAGAAAAATCGGCTGTACCGCCGGATCAACGTCAATGTGAACAGTGGACTTGTTAAAGCGACCGATTTCATCTCGGAAAGTGTGCTCATGCTTCAGCAACAGCGTTTCCAAAGCTTTGGCTGAAGTGGAATCTAAAACCTCGGGTTTGGGAGCAACGGAATCGGTCTTGTAAATTTTCGCGCCGACCGCTTCGGCAGTTTTCGAAAGGAGTCCAAACATACACAACCAACCTCTGCCCAACAACGGAACTGGACCATCCCGTGCGACACAGAGCGGCAATTGAAAATTTCGATTTTTAAACCTGACTGGAACCTCGATAACCCCCTCCATCTGTATTTGGTCGCCTGAGTACGTGTACATGTTGCACGGAATGGTCTGCAATGGAAAATGAGAAAAATGTTTTAAATACAGATCCAAAGCAATAATTGAAGCACCTGCCCCAGTGTCCATCTCCATATCGAGATTGACACCATCGATACAAATAGTTATCATGACTGGCTTCACACGTGGCAAGTACACGGAATTCACTGCAGTTGCAGGACCAGAGCGGACTTGATAAAAGTCCATATCGTCGGTAAAGCGAACAACGTGAGTGGAATTCGATTTCGGAATCTGGGAGCGACACACCGGACGAATATGTCCAGTCTTTCCACAGCCATGGCACTTGGCGTCTCGAAAACGACACGAATCGCGCGAGTGGTTCGATTTCCCACAAGCCGAGCACCCCGACGCATTTCCTTTACTGGATGGTTGGTGTGGAGTTGGAAAGGCAACATTTTTCTTCGCGAAACGCTTCCCGCCTCGTCTGTTCGGCTCGTATCGCGGCTTTGACTCGTGGAGTTTATGCACAGGAGTGGCAGCAGTATTCTGAGCAGCAATAGTCGAAAATTCCTTCGATGACACCTCAGCGGAAGCCGCAAAAGCAACGGCGTCGTCAAAAGTTAAGTCAGTTTTCAGTGTTAAGGCGTGTTGGACTTGCTCGTTTTGCAAGCCACATAAAAATCGATTTCGCAGCTCGTCCGATTTATTTTCACCAAAGTCGCAATTTTGGGCGAGATCTTGGAGAGCCAAAGAATATTCAGTGACGGTCTCACCTGCTTGGCGATCACGCCGATGAAATCGACGTATTTCGGCCAAAACGAGCGGCTTCGGGCGCGCGTTCTTCTGCATGAGCGCCACTAATTCGTCGTACTTGAATTCGGCCGGCTTCTTGGGTGCTGTAAGCGACACCAATAGCTTCAACGTCGGCATGCCCACGTACGCGAGCAGCGTGTGAACCTGCTCCAAATCGTCAACTATTTTGTTGCAGGCGAAAATACTCGCCATACGCAAACAATAAAGTTCCCAATCATCACCGGAATCGTATTCACGAAGCGTGCCTTTCAACGCCGACATCTTGATGGCAAGGAGGCGGAATACGGCACAAATAACGCGAAAATTCGAAGCACGGAACGACTAGGCCTACTTCGGGGACGGCGTGGTCAGCGACGGTCAAAAACGGCCAAAAAGTTCATCAAACGATCAAAAACTCACAAATAAAGTTGATACGAAGCAGCATCTGGTTGTGGGTCGTCGATTGCGATCCTTCTCGTCGCCAATTGTTGTGTATTTATCGTTGATGTGGTTAGTGGTCAAGAAAGCGACATGTCAGGTAAGTTAAACTAAAATGACTGATTTATTCTGATATTACAATATAGGTGGCGCTGCTCTTAAAAGCGCCAAAACATAACGATTGGTCAAGATTGACCGATGGAGTAGGACACTCCAACTTATTGAATGCATCCACCGGAAACAAAATAAGCGAAGACCAAACTAAAACAAGCAAAGCAATCATTTCTCATTTTCCACTTCTCAGCAAATAATCAAAAAGTGCCTCTTTAAACAATGTGCAAACCCGTCACATTCTTGAATGAGCACTCTAAATAAAACTGTATATAGCTGACTTCATTGCTTTGCTGTCATCACTTAAAACCTCAAATAGATAGTGCATGCAAAACTTTAAGAGAAACAGCTCCAATAAATTACATTCACTATTTAACATGGTTGCATGTTAAAGCCAAACCTTTGCTCATCAAACTCAAGTTACCAAAGCCTTGGCAAGTGGAATCAAATAGAAATTTTGATAAATTACTTGAACAACAGAAGCTATATGTAAATTGGAAAACTAGTTCCATTCCTAATCAAATGAGGCCATTTAAAATGATTGGTTGATGTAGTCATGCAATTAATCCTTGCAAATGAGTTTCTTTATCAATAGAATTTCAATTTATTCATTTATTCAAACAAATGTTTATCTCCACTTAGAATCTTCCAAGAAGAAGAAGAAAAAAATGTGTCTGTTTCATTCTCTTCGCTTTGATTCTTAACTCTTCACATTAAAAAGAGAAAAGAAACAACATTTTGCTTCACATAATGATTTTTTTCCTTTTCTTCCTATTAAAGGCTGAAAGTGAAAGCTGTGTACTGAATATTTGATTTAATGCCAGATATTCAATTTAAAAATGTAAATAAAAAGAAGCAATCTGGTTTTTGTTCCAGGCTCAAAATGAAATTTCAAGCAGTGTTAATAAAAAGCAGAAAATCACATCTAGTTTACAGTGGAGTAAAGAAACTGGCTTAAAAGCACAAGAGTGTAATTACAAGCATCTGCATTTTCTTTCGCTTAATTAAATCAAGATTCTAACAAATTAATTACTGCCGCTCTTTAAAGCCTACATCTTACAACCGGTGTTGTACGACATCTACTGTTAATCCAAATCTAATTAAAATTCAGCAGTGTGTACCATAACAGTTTAGTCTTTTGTCACACAACAAAAAGTCTGGAGACGCTACAGTCTGCGCGACAGCCACAAGCGTGACAAGGAACAAGTCCGACAATTTACGTTTAAACTTAACCAAACTTTTTTCTGCAGGGAAGTAACCTTTCCTGCACCCCTGCGTCTGAACGGGAACATGCAATATTTGAAGAAACCCAACTAAAATATTATGCTTGTCCTTTGCCACGCTTTGTGAGTGTACAGACACCATACCTAAATAGCGCCGGACGCACAACACATTACATATACTCAAAACCACCACAACGTTGATGTATTTCCCTATTGGTCGAGCCGTATCACTGGTGTAGTGGCACAAAAAAAATAGCTCGTAACACCAGAATTGTATTCTAACTAGGCATAAACAACCAATAAAAAAAAAACCTTTGTTTACCTGCCAAAAGAAACCAACAAACTATACTTACATTAATTGATTGATTAAAAAGGGAAAAAGGTTATTTAGCAAATAAAATAAACATTTTATTACCAATTAAATAAAATCCATCAATCTAATCACTTTTTATACTTAAACTCATTGAAAATAAACAGAACTACTTTTCCACGTAGCAGAACACAGTACACAGTTTGGCGTAAACAGGCTAAATACATCAACGTTGTGGTAGTTTTGAGTATAGAAGTGAACACAAGAGACTGTATTAATGGTTTATGGCCTTTATTCAGTTGTGTAAAGGTCAGGTACTCTCGTCTTTTCCCATATGCTGCAGAAAGGCAGCATATCTGCGCCAATACATCGACCATGCGGTTAGGGTTAATCGTGGGCGACGAGGCCGGTTTATCACAGTCCATCAAGACTGAGTCCCCAACCATGTGCCACTCACAATCCTGGGAATGGCATACCAGTACATTCCCTAAGCATCAGCATGGTGAACAAGAGTGGAGGAATAGCAGAGGTTTTTACCTTAGCTGTTCCTGTCTAACTGTGTTACAACAGGAAATTGAGCCTTTTATAGTCCACTCTTGCATCATTCAGCTTATGGCACCTTTCCCTATTGGTTGTCGGATGACGACCGGATATGATGTCTTATGATGACTTCATGAGTCATTATCCAGCAACCATCAACTCCTCCTAGCAGGGTGGAGTTGTAGTAATGGGCCATGTGGGTGTGTGTTGTTAGTGACCCACAACCGGTTATAGCTTGTTCCGTGTCGTGCTTGTTACGCACAACCAAAAGTCATCATCCCACCAAATATTTCTTCAGCAATAGCCATCAACAAAATATTGATTGTATTTCTTCAAGACGACATTCAGCACACAGAACCACAAATCAATAGAAAATAACACACAGATACGTGTCCATAGTAGCCTTGGTTCATGATGTGAGTAGGTCTTTAACAATCATCTTCTCTGCATAGATACCTACAGGCAATTCAAACATTCTTCATGTTGCAATTTGCAATGGAATTCTCGTGTTATTTAGTTTAACACCTCATAAACCCAGTGGCATATTGACTAAATGAACATTTTGCATTGACTACAACGGGCCAAAAACACGCAGCAACCCTTCAAGGCACAACTAAAAACTGGTTTGAGCAACCACTTCATTACCTCATGGTTCTCCAATTGGCATTGCTTGCTCAGCCATATTTACAACAAAAATCACACTACCGTCTTTCCCCGAATACAATGTCACGACGTTTTTGGATTCTGGGACTACACTCTGGCTCACCGTTAGAAGGGGACCAGTTCCTATTAGCCGAGCCTATTCACTGTTGTAGGGCTACATAAAAGTAGGCCAAAATACAAACGCTGGAGTTACGGGAAGCCATTTTGTGTCCAGACAGAACAATCGATCATAAATTTCAAAACCAGCTTGACATAACAACTCATAAACTGAGCGAACTTAACAATAACGAATTTTGAAAAAGTAACAGCTTAAAACATTGCTTCCAGACTTTTAAAAACATTTTATTATTAAATATTAGTCATTTAACATCATTTCAAACATCTAAAATAATAAAACTAAATAAAACCACAACAAAACTACTTTTCCTAGTGAAAGTATACAGGTAACAGTTATGAGTAAACAGGCTCGACCAATAGGAACTGGTCCCCTTCTAATGGTGGGCCAGAGTATAGTTCTAGAACTAGATCCAATTCCAGGTTTCATTGAAAACATCTGATTGACCAGACGCAACATCAATTGTTTCAGCTCTGTTCACACGTGCCCTACAGTACGAACAGACTCTCCGTTGCGTTTGACTAATTTTTCTTTGCGTTAGTCGCACCTAGTGTGAACACAAGTGTGGACCTAGCTTTATATTTATCCCTGGTCTTGTGATACACCCACTGGGAGTTTGTCACAAGTTTTTGTAAACAGGGTAAAGTAAGCTTAGACCCCAATAAAATTTTAAAGGATGTTTCTTTTTCAAAAGCCAGTGCCTCCTTCAGGATTACCTTCGATCTCATGTTACAGAAATAAACTTGTGACAGATGGAAGCCAAAATCAGTTTATGGTTTCAGTTAAAAAATGTAACCAGACCTTACCAAGACTTCTTTTTATTAAAAAGCCGATACAATTACATAGCAAGAGACTTTTCAAGAAAGTCACGATTTGTCTGCCCCCAGGGCCCAATCATCTTAAATCCGACTTTGACTGAAAAGGTCAGCTGGATGCGCAATTATCCAGCATTCGAGTGAATCCATAAAAACTCGATATAAAAGCAATGAGATAATGGCATTGCCCCCATTTGGGTTACGTGCCAATAGTTTAGCGATTTGTTACGATATAATGATGTACCGAACACCAACCATCTCTTCGCTTAACTTATCACTGCACTTTTATTTTATGCCTTTTTCGGTATAAAAAGTAAGTGCTGAGGTTTATTAGTGCATTCTTTCTGATATAGTCATGTAGAGTGTTTAGTATCTAATGCTAGATTCACTTCTGTATTCACTCACACCGGAATAAGAAAGCCAAATCACATCACTAGATGGCGTCGCGCACATTCGCATTCAAATTGTGCCCAGTGTGTCTCAAGCATTGCTGTTAGTGTGAATGGTATCGTGACAATTAATCAGGTTCCAATTACACGAACGTCCCTTAGCCGGTGTCGTTTAAATGGGTGACAATTAAATAGGTGGCAATTGAGATGGTGGCAATTGAAAAGCTGACAATTAAATAGGTGACAATTGAATGGGTGACAATTGAATGGGTTACAATTAAAGGAGCAACAATTAAATGGTGACAATTAAATGGTCACAATTAAATGACGACAATTAAATGCCGGTACGTAACAATAAAATGGACGACAATTGAATGATTGACAATGAAAAGTGACAACAATTAAATGATTGACAATGAAAAGTGACAATTAAATAGCGAAAAATTAAATGGGTGACACTAGAGAGTTTGCGGGATGCATTTTTCCCTTATTTTGCTCTACGATACACTATTTTAGTGCCATATCGTAAGGGAAATATCTTTAGTGTATCGTTTTCAACACTAAATTAAAATATAGCGCAGCCAATCAGAATTGAGAACACTATATTGTTAGCTCCGCCCATTGCAAATGGCGATTATTTTGTTGTCCCGATCAAACACATCAGTCATAGGTACGTAGATTGAATGATAAGTGAGGCCCAAAATTGAATTTTAGGCCCAAAACTATACTTTATAGGCATAATAATGGAATTTTATGCAGAAATTTGCACATTTACGCCCCCAAATTGAATTTTTAGGCCCAAAATTACTAACTGTCAGTAGTTGGCTGAAATAGTGTAGTGATAAGAGAAATGTGCAGCCCGCAAAAACTTAATTTATCATTTTTTCCTTACACTATTTTTATACCGTATAGTCTTTAACTGTAAGGGAAAAATGCATCCCGCAAACTCTCTATTGAATAGGCGAAAAATTAAATGGGTGACAATTAAATAGCAAAATATTAAATGGGTGACAATTAAATAGCGAAAAATTAAATGGATGACAATTAAATAGCGAAAAACTAATTGGGTGAAAATTAAATATGTATAAGCATTAAATATGTAAAATTTGAATGGGTGACATTAGTGTGAACCTAGCTTTAAAAAGCATATGTTGACAACATCTCCACACTCGACACATAATCTCGCTCTTATCTGCTCTTTCTTCTATATTGTCATCTTTTAATTGCAATTAGACTTTTAAACGCCTAGTGAAATTATTTTAAACTTCTAAAATTTACTTAATCCAACCAAACAATAAAAAGCTACAGTTGCTCTATAATAAACAAACCTCCCTTCATTTAGCCTAATCCAAAATTCAAGGACTAATTCATAAAACCTTTCCTCAACACCACCATAAACATAAAAGCACACTTTAAACATCACTTTACAACAAATTTAAAATAAAATAAAATATGGACTTACAAGCGCCTTAAAGAGTTGAGATTCCTAAACGCCCCTGGTGGTATCTTGACCAACTTATTATTATGTAAGAATCTGTCATATAAAAAAATAATAATATATAAAAACTCATAAATGATTGATAACCATTCATGTATCAAGTGTCATTTATCGAACGCGAACTAATAGTTTGCGTTCATGAACGACGTTAATTAGTTCATGAATGAAGTTCGTGAATCTGAAAAATGAACGTGAACTTTTGATTCATGTTCATGAACTTGAACTTAGTTCACTTTGAAAAAAATTTTAGTGACTGCGAACGCAAACGCGTTCACATGGCGATGAACAAAAACTTGAACGGGTTCACAATTTAATGAACAAGATATAAAAGTTTAATTTTTTATGTCATGTGATAATACAAAAAAACATTTTTTTTTCCATTTCAATGAATCATTGAAGAACAAAAAAGGATCACTTAAATAATTTCAATGTAGAGTCGTAAAAATCGGATTAAGAACAGTCATAACTTGTCTTAAGACCTATTATGATTCATGAATTTCACACTTAATCAGTAATATAAATAAACCCCAAGGATAAATTTTGAATTAAATCTTATTTTTTTTCAAAAAAAAAGAAGAAAACTCTTTAATTGGAAATTCTGCGAAAACACATCAAACTGAGCAATGAAATAAGATAAATATATAAATAATTGAAAGGAATTTCCTTTTCCCCTAAAACATCGAGAAATTTATTTCTATTTTATTTAGAAAAAAAAAAAACCCAAGGTTAATCGTATTAAATGCGTCCCCAATATTATTATTTGTCAAATATAAATGCATTTTCAAAAAAAATTTTTCAATTGTACCGTATTATGAAATGCATTATTTAATGTACAAATGGTATACCGGTATTTAATTCCGCAAGATGCAAAATGTGTTTAATCTGTTGATCTAAAGGGTGCCTGACTCCAAAAAGGTGTAAGAACCACTGCTTTAAAGAAAACACTATTTTGAACCGATGTATGTTTTTTGCTCCTAATTCAACCGAATTAAATAAATATTTTAAATTCAAAATGGTGGCTGTACGTCAGCAATGTACAAAAAAATTCTTTTTAGCTTTCCAGTACAATAAAAAGAAAAAAAAAGAAAAAAAAATAGCAAAAAAAAATTTATCCTTCTAAAAATTGCACAAATAAATTATTAAAATTCCATTTTGCTCGTCCTTACCCAAAATATAATTGCAACTTTGTGAAGATTACCCTAAGATATCCATAAATTAATGTAATTATACTTGATAAAACAATAAATTAGCACCAACTTTACGCACAAACAACTTTCTTCTAATAAATGTCACCAGAGTATGTTGTTAAAAGGCCTAATTAGCACATTTTCTAATGAATGTGACGTCATTTTTAATTCCCTCATTCTCAACTCTCAAACGTCCTGAGATGAATATGAATTATTCTTGCGATTATCGATCCCCATCTGGATTTTTAATTAAATTTAGTCTATTATATTGAAAGAAAAAACTCAAACTTCATTATTTTTAAATTAAAAAAACGACTTCAATTAGAATTGCGTTGCATAATCAATCTTTTCTCTCCCTTTTTTCCCCCGTATTCGTTAACGCAGTTTAAAATTAATTTTCGATCCTGACTATGAGATCATCGATGTTAATGAAACGTGTTTAAAAAAAGATCGATAAAAAAGTAAAGGAGAACTTACAATCTATCCAACGACCTGAAATCGGAGAATGTGTCAACTTCCAAAGATTCTAATCTGTTGAAATGTAGGTATCTGAAAACGAAAGAATTAATTAACTTAATTAAAATGTGGATAATCAACTCAGAAACATTCAACATCATCTGCACTAATTGAGTCAGCAATGGCTGTATTTTAGCCAAGCGTTTAGGGGCAACCACTTTCTTGAATAAGAATTTTTTTTTTCTATTCAGCTTTTTTTGTCTGAAAATTGTGATTTTGTTTGTATCAAACTGAAATTTGAAGTCTTGTGACAGTCATTTAATTAATTATGCTAAATAGAAATTTTCTGTCCCTTAAAACTCCAGCAAAACTATTAAACAGGCTTCGCTGTTTTAGTAAAGAGCGCTTCAGTTAACAGCTTTTGGCTTTTGCCAGTAGTGTTTAAACCCACCACTAGTGCCCTCTATAAAATTGGTAGCGCACTTACATAAACCTAGACGGAACTTTAACTTATTGACTTAAAAATTGCCCCTAAACACGTAATGCCTTATACCAAAACAGGTACATTTTACCCTTAAACCTTGTTCGCACCAAAAAGTTTGGGTTGTTAGCCCAAAGTTTAAATCTGGTTCTGGCCTGATATTGGCTTAAAAAGTTCGGGCTAGTGTGCGCGCACCAAAAAGCAAAAAGCCACATATTTAAGCTAGCACGCAGCCAATAGACAATCAACTGACCATGAGAAGTGACCTTGGCAATTATCTAGTTCTTTGGCCATTATCTTGTTCACACAACTGGATTAGAATTATCTAGTTAAAAAAATTTTAAACTACAGTAGATAATTTTGGGCTAGATGCGTTCGCACCAACAACCAGAACTAGATTTAAACTTTGGGCTAGCCCAAACTTTCTGGTGTGAACAAGTGGTGTTATGCCTCCGAGAGTTAAAAACACTACAAAGCCCATTTAGAATTGTAAGCGTAATCCCTAATTCACGCCCACTTTGAAAAATAGATGGCGCCGCCATTTGCCGATACACTTTCATGTTATTGTTTTTCCTTGTTTTCACACATTAAAATAAGTCGTAACGATTTAATTTTTTTCCTAATAAGTTCATAATGATCTGATCTATTAGCACATGGAGTCCAAACAAAGAATTTTTTTAGTGCCAGCAAGATATTAACAATTTTCACACCTCGTTGCCGTAGTTTTGAATTCTCTAAACTCTTCAATATTTGTCCAATTCTTTAAATTAATTTATTGTTCTTCTAAGCAGTTTAATTCTTGTTGTTAAAAATGTTGTATAAAAATCTTGTTTAGTTAAATGCAACTATTCTTCATTATTGCAAATCACTAGTGAAATGAAAGCCTGTTTAATTAAGTCATTGTAAATCATTGAAATTGCACTAGTTTACTGCAATCTTAAATCATTTACGCTTGCTTATTAAAGTTTCTGTGCCTACAGCCCTCATAGGAGCAGTAATTCACTATGCCGTTGAGTTGCATTGTTAATCAAGGTAGCACCAGATGGCTAATTGTGATTCACAGTGATTTGCTTAGGTTTCCAGTCATTTTCACCAACTTCCAGTGATGTTCACTGCTTCATAGGAATATAGTAGATGCATTCGAAGAGTCATTTAGAGTTCAGACTAAACAACATTTTTATTTTTTAGACAACATATTGAAAAATTAGTCAATAATAAAAAAAATTATCTTTTAAAAGTTATTTGCAAGAATTTTAACTGATTAGGTGTAACTTCTGCGACAACGCCTGCCCTTTAGTACTGAAAAACGTCATCAGTTCACCTACTGTATCACCCCGCTTTAAGCCGAATGCCTGTATAGTGCAGATTTGCGCGATAAATTTGTTTAATTAATTCCCCAACACCGAATTAATCGTGACAATTCATCTAAGCATTTTTATTTAAAAACAAGTAAATATCTGTAATGCAGGGAAGCATTACATATTAGACTTCTAAACCTCTTCTACACTTTTCTGTATAGAAATACATCTGTCCGTCTGTCCCTAAATAAAACACCATAATAAAAGATAATAATGTGGAGTTTTCGGGTTCGAGAAATGCACAGACGGGCGACAACACGTCGCCATAGGGCGTTCGGACGTAACACACACATTTTGATACGTCCGATAAACGTTTTGTGGTTACAGCCAATAGGAGCTGACCATTGATGTAATATAATACGTTATTTCCGGTATCAGTCTGTAATAGACTGCTAAAAGTCTAGTAAAACCAGTTTATTAATTAAACCGGAGGTCGGGAAAATACGAAAATACCTTAGGAACCTAATACAGGTATGCTGAGTTCATTGCCGTTGTTCGTTTGGCTCTAGCTGTTTTAGTTTTTGAGAAAATGATGCAGACAGACGGACGAACAGGCGGACAGAGCCGTTTTATTAGACTTTCTAAATATAGAGTTTAGAAGCAAAAAAAAACACAAAAAACCCTTTAACTTTTACCCGCATGTTCTTTTTTATTCTGGCATACCAAAGCTTTGTGATTGAAATTTTCAAAAGTTGATAATTTCATGTACACCGGCTTGCTGCTTAAAGCGAGGTAATATGTTAAAACAATTTAATTTTTTTTTTTTAAATTACATTTTTTACAAAACCATGCATTTTTATCTGAATAAATACCTTTTCTACATGCACCAGAGGGCTCTTTAGAATCAGGGAACACAAGGCAACTGTCATCTCACCCCCCTTTAATCCTGCCTGGGTTCGCCTATATTTTAAAACGGCACAAGCACCAGCGGGTAAACTTCAAAAGCTTGCAAGTGAAGAGGAAGCGAGTAAATTCATTCCCACTTGAGCAAACCCAAGAGTTTGGCTCCAAAATATTGCTTTTAAGCGTGCTTGCATTCACACGCTCCAATCAAACTCCGTTTGATTTTACCAACTTGAAGCTTGCATGTGTGATGATGACCCACTCTTTCAACTCGTGCTCGCAAGCTTTCGAATTTTACCCGCTTCCTCGTGTTTCCACCTTTAGTCAAGAATATTGACCCATCACCATAAATTAACATACATAACAATTTGGTTATTAAATAATTCTAATCACAATAAAATGTCAAGAATGTAAAAAAAAAAAAATTAATTCTCTTTATTAAAAAAAAAATCTTTTTTAATGTATTTTCTTCGCTTCAACATTCCCCTTTCTTTCTTTCTTGGAATCTAAATTGCATCTAAATTGCTTCATTTTCTATTAGTAAATGTATAAATTTGCATTTATAATGAACTAGACTATTTCTATTTCAAAATCACAACAAAAAAAAATAAAAAAAAAATAAATTACTTATGTTACCCACTTTAAATGCCATCTAACTAAAATTTAATAAATGCAGAATAAAATTTAAATATATAAAAAAAAAATTAAAATTAAAAAAAAAAATCAAATTAATATTATTTGATATACTCACAGCTGCTCCAATTTTGTCAATCCTTGAAACGCCTTTGCTTCTATGACTTTAATTCGATTTTTGTATAAGTACCTTTCAAAATAGAAAAAGAAAACATACGATTTTAATATCAATTTCTTCTCCTTCCTTCTTCGTTGTGGTTTTTTACTTTTCCTGTCATTTCTGACACCTTAAGCCCTTAAAGTGATCAATTTCAATATGTTAAATAATTTATTTAAATTTCCAACAAATCATATATATATATATCCATATATATACATATATACAAATTTAATCTGCTTTGTCTACACAAAAGTTTTCAGTTGAAACCAATCCTGCAATTGCAAGATATAAGAAGATTTCCATCACGACCTCCACAGCTGCACATTTTCACTTGAAACTTTTTTTTTCCTTTCTTTTTCTTCACACTTCTCTTGTCTCTTTAGCATTTCTAAGTGATGTAAAAAGCCAATATCCAGGAAACAAGAAATTGGTCCCAAAATAAATGGATTGTGGTTTGTTTCAAGCACTGTGACATACAACTTGTAACATTACTGTACATCACTTTTGTGATGACAGTTGTACAATAATAGCAGTTATCCTTTAAATCACATTAATTTGCCACATTAATATATACATTAATGTGGTTATCCTCCACTAGGCTGTGTAAAAACATACATAACTCAGTCATGTAGGCCCCCATTAACCTTTTATGTGACTCTTTCAAATATTACAATAGTTCTATTTCAAAAGAAACTGTAAATAAAAGAATAGGGTTTTGAAAAATTTACAAAACAAAATCAATAGGTTCGTTCAAAGTTTACGTTTATGCGGTTTATGCCATTTATACAAATGGACGACATAGTATGCAAAAACGCACCTATAACCGTGAATGCGTTCGTTCTTAGGCCCGTTTGTTATGTCGTTTTTGCATCTCAATTGTGCGAGTACATAGTGCAAAATTATTATTTTTTCATTCAACCGACAATTTCTGGTTATGGCCACTTATTTAAACATAATTTAGCATTTACTCACATTTTGGAAGGTGGATGCTTCACCCGAAAGCGTTTACGACACTTGAAAGTCTGATAAATCGATCTAACGTTCGAGGCGGCCATTTTGAATTTGGTTGTAAAAACCAAAACCCGGCATCAACCGATTCATAAACCACTCCAGTCGTGGTTTTGGTTTTTGTGGTTTTTTGATAATGGTTTTTGTCTGCTTTTGATGCCATTCCGTTTGTAAAAACCGTTTATAAACACCGTAAAAACCAAAACTTTGAATGCGCCTAATGTGCATTCAATCCTCAAGACAAATTGACTTATTCGTTTGAAATGACTTCTTTAAACTGGATGTGACGTTTCTTACACCATATCTTTAAGAAGTCAACTTGAAAGAATTTAAACATGAGAATTAAGATGAAGTAAAATTGAAATCACTTCTTAAACTTATAGAAGTGACTTTTCTCTTCTGAACCTGCTATTGGCTATCGTTACCACATGTTGTACCATAGGTAGCCATCTTTCTAGTTAGGTTCAGTTTTTAATGGTTCAATTGAGAATTCACTTCTATAAATCATTCAAGGAGAAGTGAGTTTGTCTATTATGCTGGGCGCAGACATATCGCGATTTCGCATCGCGTCACGATTTCGCAAGCAAAATCGCCCTGTGAACCGCGCGCAATGCTACACACATGTAGCTATTCCAGCTTTGCTATTTCAATGTTATGACGTCATTTCTGATCCAAAAAACCTGCCCGCCATTTCAGTTGAAAATGTTGATGAAATAACGTCATTTCACACAGCTCACAGATTGGCTGCGACATGAATCGCGGGCAAAATAGTACTTGGGACAAGTACTATTTTCAAAAGAAGATTTCAAACCGGCGCGAAGGAAATGACGTCATTTGCGCATGCGCAATAGCAACGCAATCGCGACGTGATCCAAAATCGCGGTATGTGTGCGCCCAGAATTAAGGATTGAATGCACCAACAATCACGATCCACTCCAACTCTCGTCGATTCACGTCTGGTTGGCGAGACTTTGCCAGATGGAAACAGGCCGCCATTTAGGGGTACTGGAAATAGTTCTAGAACTAGATCCAATTCCAGGTTTCATTGAAACCATCTAATTGGCCAGACGCAACATCAATTGTTTCAGCTCTGTTCACATGTGCCCTATAGTGTGAACAGACTGCGTTGCGTTTGACTAATTTTTCCTTGCGTTGCGTCTAGTGTGAACACAAGTGTGAACTCAGCTTTAGTGCGAAGAAAGACGTAGTTCTACGTCAAAATTTCCATAAACAAAGGTTGTAAAGTAGCATAATTAGTTAGAATTTAGAAAATGTAGATGTGTAAGAAAAGCGAGCTCCAGAATTTTCAATTAAAAATTACAAAATGATTTTGTTTAGCTGCCCCCACAGGTTTTCATTATTGCTTAAGTGTAATTAAAATACAACCCACATTCATCACTTCCAGTGAAAAATTCTTAGCGCAATAACAATTCTAACCAATCGTACCATGCTCTACAACTTTGTGCTTGGAAATTTTTATCTGTGATACTATAAGTGCAAAAAAAATTATAAATAATCTTTTATTTAGCCGAAGGAGTAAGCTTATTTAGTAAGAAGATACCACTCGTCGGTTCTCAACCAACTGGCTTTTCCGAAAAAATTTCTTCGGCCTCGAACCGACTCGTGGTGTTATCTTACCGAATACCACTCGTGCTGAAAAATTATCAGGATAATTTTTCTTGCACTCGTGCTCTTACAACAAATTCACACCCAGTATCTTGATGCTAAATACATACTGCGCAGTTGATTTACTAATTCCAGTCGTCATTTGGCAGACCTGCGCAATAAGCTCATTTTGGTGCAACAAGTTAATTGGGACTGTAAATTACTTTAAATAATGAGTTTATTGTCGTTTATTAACTTTTATTTTAGCATTATTAGGCCTAATATTAGGCTTAATACTGCTAAATAACTAGAATTAGAAAATCGTCTGCACAGAATATAGCATCAAGATACCGGGCGCGAACTGTAGTAATACCACAAAGGTGAGAAAAAATTATCCGGATAATTTTGAGCAATTTCTCACGAGTTCGAACAGCTTAAAAATCAATTGTGCCCTGCGACCAGGTTTTCCAATTAGTCTTTGACCAGCAAGGGATATTGATAATACTCAAGTTCAGAAGTCATTCCTGTGGCCAAAATTAAATTCAATATAAACTTTATATTCAAGTGTTTTGGGGGATTTTTGAGTCTTGCCACTTTAATAGCATAAGCTGACTAATTGCTACAAGATACTTACAAATACCGCAACTCTTTCAGTCCATTAAATGCTCCATTTTCTAATCGGATTATGTGATTGTTGTTCAGTAATCTATATTTAAATTTAAACAGAAAAATAAAACCAAAAACAATTACATTTCAATAATTTATTTAAATTTAATGAAACGAAAAAAAAAACACCTTAAGTTAGACTTAAAGATGCTATTTCAATTTTAAGAATTTTTTATTGTTTAATTTTGCCGTACACGTTCAGTGAGCAGGCCATTAAATGTACAAAAAATTACTGATCGGCCATTTTTTTTCAGTCTAAAAATAATTTTTTTGTCTAAAAATAATTTTTTTTGTCTAAAAATAATTTTTTTGTCTAAAAATAATTTTTTTGTCTAAAAATAATTTTTTTGTCTAAAAATAATTTTTTTGTCTAAAAATAATTTTTTTGTCTAAAAATAATTTTTTTGTCTAAAAATAATTTTTTTGTCTAAAAATAATTTTTTTGTCTAAAAATAATTTTTTTTGTCTAAAAATAATTTTTTGTCTAAAAATAATTTTTTGTCTAAAAATAATTTTTTGTCTAAAAATAATTATTTTTGCCTAAAAATAATTTTTTCATCAAAAAATACTTACAACGTATTTAGATGTTTGAGATCTTTGAAAATATGAGCAGGTACTTCTCGAATTTTATTGAACCTCAGATCACTATAAAACAAAAACAAAAGACAATTAATAAATTAGTCTTAAACACATTTCCCCCCTCATAAAAACAAAATTAACACAAACTAGTGCAACCTTGCACGCTTCATAATTCATCTTTCTCTCACAGGTGATAAAGCAATTCCAGCACACCAAAATGCACACACCAGAATGAATTAACATGAATTGAATTCGTTCCCGAGCGCTCGCCTGCACGGCCAAAACGTCGCTTTCATGTTCAATTTGTTATGTATGTAAACACACGGATCAAGCAGGGAACCCTTTTATGTGAAAACTTTTAAAATGAAATTTTTATTTCCCTTATTAATTCAGTCATCATGAAAAATACAACTTTTCTTTTTACCAAATTTCAATAAATTTCAAAAATCAATAATTTCAGCTACAAATGAGATAAATTATGACATTATTAGTCATAACAGTTATCTCATGCATGGCTGCTTTAATCCAGGTCCAAATTGAGTGCTAATAAGCATATCGTTTTTCCTCGAATTAGCGCCGGGTTCAAATAGGCGTTGAGTCTCGTTTAAACACCGTTAATTGCCCAGCATGCCGCCCGCATTAATTTTTTTTCTACAGAGACACTACCGATTATCCGGTAGTAGTAACAAATAAAGAACATTTAGTGTAAAATTCAGTACAAATAGTGCGGAAAAAAGTAGTGAGGAAAACAATTAAAAATAGTGCGAAATTAAGAATAAATAGTGTGCAACTAATTTATGGCGATCACCGATTGCCACCGCTCCACCAGCCCCGGCGTTTATTCGAGGCAGTACGATAATTAATTCATGCAGACAGAAAATGGTTCAAATTAAGTAAATGGATTGTAACAAGTTTGGAATTGAATAAATGGGAAAGGAAAGGTGAGCTAAAGCTTGCTACAATAATAAATTTCTCACCAAGCAAGCCCCAACCATAACATAAACTATATATAGAGCTATGCCTACATAAATTTTGTTAATCTCAACCATTTATATACACCTAATTCTGACATCTAGAATATTTCATTGCTTACCATTTTTTACTCAAATTTATAAAAAAAAAAGTAAAAATGAAAATGAAAAAGCCTTCACTTAAAGATGTTATTTCATTTTAGGCCTTTTTTGATGATATTTTGCTTTTGACTTTGAGTGGGAAGTCCATTAAATGGTCAGAAAATGACCTATTGACCAATTTTTTGGCCTAAAATATTTTTTTTGTCTAGAAATCAAAAATGCATTTAGGTTTCTAAAACTGCTTTTTTGTGTCTAAAAATGCTTTTTGGTGTCTAAAAATGCTTTTTTATGTGTCTAAAAATGCTTTTTTGTCTAAAAATGCTTTTTTATGTCTAAAAATGTTTTTTTATGTCTAAAAATGCTGTTTTATGTCTAAAAATGTCTTTTTTTGTGAAAATTAATCGTTTTTGTCTCTTAAATTTCTTAGCATATTAACTTTCTATTGCTCAAGGGGGCTGCCATAGCCCCTATGCCACCCACCTCTCTCCTGAGGACAGCTGAACAAAAATTCTTTCATTAAATCAAAGAATGTTAAACCCCCAAGAAACTCATGTAAATCCATTAAAAAAACAAAACAAAGCATAAGAAATAGCAATAAAATTTTACTCAACTACCCCTTGGCTTTCCTGTATTGCTAAAGAAAAAACTCGCACCACACATTATGTATGTGAACTTGACCCACCAATGTTGACCCACTTCGCTAAAAATTAGATACCGTAATCGACCGCAACTTCGATTTCCGTTTATCTTAAAAAATAATTTTTTTTTGTGTATTTAACGTAGACTTTGACCGATATCGATATTTTGCAGTATCGCCGATACCGATAATCGGCAACCGAATATCGGTCGATACCGATACCTACGCTAATATTAAGAATAGTTTTGAATAATAGCCGCGGCTCTTAATCGATAAATTACTGTACTAATTACTCTCAAATTATAAATATTTGTACTCCATTGCTACGATTCTTTAAATTTGTCATCATCCACTTCATGTTGAACAGTTTAATCAAATTTTTCAAAATTTAAAAAAATAAATAAAATAAAAAAATAATAAAATAAAAAAAATAAATAAAATAAAAAAAACTGACAGGAAACCATTTTTGTTCTTTTTAAATTTTAACATAAGCCTAACAAACCTGTCATTCAAACTTAGCATCAAAAACATTAACAAATGTGACAGGAATTTTTTTCTTGCGAAATCCCAAGAGTGCAAGTAGTAGAAAGATGAAGAAAAAAAATGGCTCCCCAATAATTTTTTTCATATTTGGCAGACACGAGACAAAAGTTGGTATAAATTCGTTTGTGGTTCTCCCTCAAGCTTTTGCAGCACACGTGTGAGTGTTCAGTGATGCAACCCCCGTATATCAGCTGACAATGAACACATGAATAGGTTTCACAAACATTCCCCTGGTGACAAATGGCAGAAACAACTTCGCAGTTGTGTGTTTGTCTATACAGGGTTCTACAAACAAAAGAGTAGGATTTAAATTTACCGTCTGGGATTCTATTGCTCGCGAATTGCAAATTGAAAGGAAAATGCGGTTAAAATTTCATTTTTCTTTTCAATTCTTTCGCTCAATACGAAAGGTCGGAAGACGAGAAAAATAAATCAATAGATTCAGTCAAAGTTTCTGTTTGTGCAGTTTTTGGTGTTTCTGGAAATACATTCGAACCTCGTTATAACGAAACGCGGTATAACGAATTTTTAAAGGCTTTTATTTAACTTGACTTGAACGTTTGTTTGTTTGTGTCAACATCCGGTCACGTGACCTGTAATGTAATTTCTCAACTTCCAGTACTTCCGGTTTGTGTAATTTTTTAGAACCGCAGCGCCATCTGGCGGAACCCGTGTCCTTTAATGGATGCCAAAATGTTTGCCGGTACGAATTTTGATGTTTTCGATACAAAAAAACGTTCTAAAAATTCTAAAACCAGGCTAAACCTGGTTAAAACAAAAATTCCTATCTGCCCACATATTTATTTTTAAATATTATTTAGAAAAAGTACTTTGTTGAAAGTTTTTTGGTACGGCACTCTGGCGGCAATTTGAAAAACCAATTTAAAAGCCTTTTTCCAAAACGTAGTTTTTTATATTACTTGTTCGTTATAACGAATACCGTATTCCTTCGATTAAGGTTAGTACTCATAATAAGATCATCTGCTAACAGAAGTGTATGCCCACAAACTTTTCCGTGCGTATAGACTTGACAGAAAAGCCTATCAGGATCATCTGGTAGCAGAACATGTGCCAGTCTGTCACACCAGACTTTTTGTGGTACTTACAGCTCTGTGCAACAGAAAAGATGTGATGAATGGCCATGAAAAAGAAACAAGATGGATGCCAATAAAAATTTGTAAGGCTACATTTGGAGTTAGGATGAATAGGATTGCTAGTTTGTTTTTAATTTTTAATTTTTATTTATAAACTAATAATCTATTTTTATAAATAGAATATACAGTTGTTTGCATTAGTTGGCAGAACTGATTGCTGCCATATTTGAGACCGGCTAAAAAAAATTACGACCGGTCACAAATTGTCACAGAAGTTTGTTATTTTCGGGGTAAGACGGTAATATTATATACCTGTTTAATAATGCTGAAATCCAAGTGGTATTAGAGATTGCGACACATATTTATGGAAACTACTAACTCGCACGAACTCGCGGTGAATCTCGCCAAATCTCGGTAAATCTTGCAGCAAGCCTCGCCCGATGCCGAATCATTACTTGCTGTTAAAACATTTGTTTAACATATAATGACTGAACTTAGCATACATCAAATTCGTCTACCCTCAATGAACTTCACCGAGTGCCAAATCATTATCACAACATACCGTAATTAATACCAGAGCAACTCGAACAAGTAGTCCCACTCGTTGTTGAAGATGGGTGTTTATAAAACCTGAATACGAAGCAACCGCAAGGAATCTCTGCATAGAGCGTCGTATTAATTTTCTCGCCACTAGCAGCCGCTGCTAATTTATTTAATAAAATCCCCCTTTCCATGATTCAGAAATATTATCACTCTGTTTTTATAAAACAAGCATGATTTTGTCAGTTTTATGCATATTCTTTAAAATATAAGTCGATTTATGTGAAGAATATAACATGTGAACACGCTGCCGGTCATCAAGAATAAAATATTCAGCGTATATTTATACATGCGCTGCGAAGAAACTCGTACATTAATTTCCGAGCACTAATTATTTATAGAAATTACCGTGTTCTTTGAAGTTTCTTCAAGGAATCCAAACTTACCAGCCTGATGAAAATTTTAGCATAAAATCACTACATTCGAATAAAAATTTTACGACCTCTCCACCTTTCAGAGTAAATCGTCCGTCCACATCCGCCAGTAGAAAGTGCATGGAAAAAGAATGTTTTCAGTGTTATACGCCAATTGGTCCGTAGAAACTGAACGTGACCACTAAATTGGCTTTTCTACTTTTTAAAGGCTTTTACGTATTTAACTCGACATGCATGTTTGTGTGTTTGTTTAAACTTCCGGTGTTGCTAGCGCCATCTGTAGGCGACTAAAACTATAATGGAAGCCAAATCGTCCGACCCAAAAAAGATTTCGGTAAATTCTGGATGTTACAGAACCAATGGTTCAGCTTTAACGATGGAAGGAAAATGCTCATCTTCAATTCTTAGTCAACCCAATTTTAATCATTTTGAAACTCAATGCCTGACCGTACACAATGAGTGAAAATGGTGTTCACTTTGTATCTGACTTGTTAGTCCTGTCTAGACTGTAAATCATCTTGAATATAAATATATTAAAAATGTTGAATAATATGTACATGGCAATTACTATCTAAAATATCAACAATCAACTTGAAACAATAGTTGTGGCTGCTTAGACTATTGTTTGACCAATATCATAATAATTATTCGATATCAGCCGACACCTTCCTCCTGAATATCGACCGATTGTGATACCGATAGTTTCGACAAATTAAGTTTTTTATAAGCTACCCAGTTTATTTTTGGTAAAATAAACTTTTTTTTTTAAAAATAAATGTGATGTTCAAAACATAATTTATTGAAATCAAATACCCAGATAAATTATTCAAATCCCACCGTTCAAATCCAATTTTTCAAATCCCATTGTTCAAATCTAATTTTTCAAATCCTATTGTTCAAATCCCATCATTCAAATCTTATTGGTAAAATCCCATTGTTAAAATCCCACCTTTAAAATCCCATCGTTCGAATCCCTTTGTTCAAATCCCATTGTTCAAATCCAATTGTTTAAATCCCATTGTTCAAATCCCATTGTTCAAATCCCATTGTTCAAATCCCATTGTTCAAATCCCATTGTTCAAATCCCATTGTTCAAATCCGATTATTTAAATCCCTTCGTTCAAATCAATCCCATTGTTCGAATCCCACTGTTCGAATCCCACTGTTTGAATCCCGCTGTTTGGATCCCACTGTTTGAATCCCACTGTTTGAATCCCACTGTTTGAATCCCACTTTTTGAATCCCACTTTTTGAATCCCACTGTTTGAATCCCACTGTTTGAATCCCATTGTTTGAATCTCCGAACCTTGGAGTCGGGCAATTGTTGCCGAATTCTAGTGTATCATACAGTATTTATTAACATAAAATATAATAAATTTAATTGTAAACGTATTTGAAGTGGCTGGAACAGTGTTGGAAACTTGAACAGAAAAAACCCAAGATTGAAACTCTTTTCCATTGTTCATTTGTATCTATGATGCAATCACTGTATACCCAGACCGGACTAACCGATTAAGTTAAGTTTGCTTCTAAAATTAGCCACTAGTCCCATTTTCACAACCAATGTCCTCTTGTGACGGATAAGAGTGTTTTTCAAACTTCTTTCTTTTAAAAAACAGAATATAATTCTCTGATTCTTAAGTTTTGTTAATTCTTTATTGTGTTTAGATGAAAACTCTTCAGAAATGACATTACTTCAAGTTCAACAATACATCCCCATTGCCTCAATTATGAAATTATGCCACATTTTAATTTCAGCCACCATCTTCACACATATTAATCAACACTATTAAAAAAAAAACATTAAAATTTTTCCCAAAAAAAGAATTTCCTCACCACTAAATTCACTTTATTTACATTTAAGCTCAGATCTAAGCTTTCCCCACACTTAATATATCACACACTTGTAATCTCCAAGCCAAGCATCAGGATTAAAAACCCATTCATTAAGTCGCATGATCCATTAACTAAACACTTGCCACCTTAGCAACTGAACTGCACAAGATTTAAGATTTCATTATATTGTTTTTCCCTGCAATTTCCATCACAGATTTTTATAATAAAAATTTAAATTCTAACTTTTTCCACTTCCCTCCTGTGACATTTAAAAAAATAAAAAATTCAAACTCCGCTCGACATTATCATATTTAATAGAACATTAAGCCACAGTCATCAAGAAAGAAGAGCTCATCCACTTTTTTTGTAAACAAATTGAATTTTTATTTCTTAATTCTCTAAGCTGATTGAATGTATAATATATTTCTAGGTGCATTCATGGTTAGAATAGAAATTCTTGTGCATGACTTATACGGATGATGTAATAATATGTGCATCTATTGAAACCCTCAGCAGGGAAAGGAATTTTTCAATTTTCAAGGTCCATCTTCAAGGGTTCATTACAAAACAACATAAATTTTAGAGTGAAACAATATGCCTTTAAATATGGATGAAGTTTCAGGAGTGGAAGGTGAAAGACATCAAATTTTTATTCTCCTGTATACAAAGTTGCCTCCTCACTGCTGATGTTGTGAATGTGCTTAAAGTTGTTGTGCAGTTTGTGAAGGGTTATAATATACTTAATTTCCCCACCCACTAAATTCGGTTAAAGGGTGCTGCAGTGAAACCCAATTTGGAGTATTTCTAGTAATGCATGTTGTGAAAGCTTGTCAATCAAGTGCAGTTTCAATTGAATAAGGTTTGAACCTGCCAACTTGAAGGAAAACATTATCTTTGAAAACACAATAAACTGATAAGCTGCAAGCACACTAAGACATATGTTGAGATGTCATGGGATTAAATATTTTTTTTATTTCAAGCTAAGTGCACATAAGACTTCCAGACTCTGAATATTCAGGCCGCAAACGAAATGATTCCGCCTGTATGTTTAGCTGTCTTTCCGTCTGCGGAAACACAAACCGTTCACGTGTTGTAATTACAAATGGCGACCACTTTTACAAAATATTGTAGTTCGATTGTGCAAAATAAATGGATTACAGTATTTTTAAATTAATAATTAATAATAAATTATAAAATGTGTACTTAGCTTTAGGTTAGACACTAATTAAGGGGTTAACAAGATTTAGGCTGGCCGTAATCATAAATTTTGAACTTTGAAAGTTTCTGGAAGATCAAAAGTTGTCAAAAAAAAGTTGGCTTCACTGTGCTGCGTTTTGGCAACACCGATGAAGTGATCTCTCTAAAGTGAGAGTCTTTAGGGTTGATAGTAGTCCATTGGAGTTTAGATTTGTCTATTATCCTGTAATTGTTAGAGTCAATAAAGAAGATGTATTCTTTCTTGCAGATTGACTGATTTATTATTGAATAACTGGGTTGGGTTGCTAGGATAGTTTCCTGGCAATCGCACAATGGTTTAGTTGTCATTGTTTCACTCAATGCTGATTACACAGTCAAATATGACTGTGTAATCAGCATTGAGTGACATATGACATAATTTGACGCTAATGCAGAAATAACAAACAACATCAAAAATAATCACACAGTCTATTGTGAAAACTGATCTATGACAATCTAGCACCATTCAATTCGGCACATTCAATTCGGCACAATTCAATTCAGCGTGCATGTATTTGGCACAATTCAACTCAGCATGCATCAATTCAGCGCAATTCAACTCGGTGTGCATCAATTCGACACAATTCAATTCAGCGTGCATCTGTATGGCACAATTCAATTCAATATGCATCAATTCAGCACAATTCAACTCGGTGTGCATCAATTCGACACAATTCAATTCAGCCTGCATCAAGTCGGCATACATCAATTTGACACAATTCCACTTAGGGTGCATAAATTCAGCACAATTCAATTCAGCTGCATGAATTCAGCACAATTCAATTCAGCATGCATCAATTCAGCACAATTCAACTCGGTGTGCATCAATTCGACACAATTCAATTCAGCGTACATCAATTTGACACAATCCCACTTTGCGTGGATCAATTCAGCACAATTCAATTCAGCTGCATGAATTCGACACAATTCAATTCAGCATGCATCAATTCAGCACAATTTAATTTGGTGTGCATCAGTTCGGCACAATTCAATTCAGCATGCATCAATTCAGCACAATTCAATTCAGCTGCACGAATTCGACACAATTCAATTCCGCACAATTCAATTCAGCATGCAACAGTTCGGCACAATTCAATTCAGCGTGCATCAATTCGGCACAATTCAATTCAGCGTGCATCAATTCGGCACAATTCAATTCAGCATAGATGAATTCTGCACAATTCAGCGTGCATCAATTCGGCAAAAGTCAATTTGGTGCAGCTGGTTGGACATAAGTGCCAATTCGGTGCATGCAAAAATTGGCACAAGTGTCAATTTGGCGAAAAATTAAATTTTCTATTTTCAAGTTTATACGTCAAATTCTGTATCTGCTGCTAGATCGACCTTAAAATCACCTACCAACATTTACGAAATATTCATCTGGGCATTCTTTTTCATACCACCAACATCATTTTTACTCGGCAAGATAATTTCCCCCTATTGCATAAGTAATGAGATTTCAAAAAGAAAAAATAAGCAACTAATAAAAATAAAAATATAAAAACCGAGCAAAAAAACTAGAAATGCAGTCAGCTCTTCCCTTATAGAAAATGATGCAACTAACAGGAAGCAGATGTCACCGTGACCTTCATAAATGCTTGCATTTTTTTTATTTATTCAGTTTAGCCTAAAGACAGCTGCAACAACGCCCTTCAAGCACTTACCACAACAATTAGCTCACCATCAGCACACGTGCAGCAATCACTACAACAAATACATCATTTAACACATCAATTGATCGCAACAAGTGCAATTAATCCAGATTGTTATGGTTTTGATTGTTAGTTGTTGCTTAAAGATGCAATGTTTCAGAAGAAAGAGGTGAAGTGATATTTTATTCAAGACAAGCTGATGTTCCATGAAAAATTTACTGGAGAGAATTTTCCACAATTCCCTTGGAAATCAAATGTTGTTTTATTTTTTTCTCCGCTGTGGAGATGCGTTGAAAGGTTTTTGCCGTAAATCCAATTCTTTTTGGATTCTTAAATTTGTGGCTTTCTTATTGTTGGGCTTTTTGGAATGTTAAAGTTTATATTAAATTTTTTCAAAGTTTGCAAATCATTTGGAAATACGGTTATGGATAAAAAAGGACAAAAAAATATGTGACATTTTTTATCGAAAGAGATTTTGAAATTTTTTAATTATTTAAAAAAATATTTTTAAAGAAAAGAAAGAATTTTTTGTATTTTTTTTTTTAAATTGAAAACAATCCAATCCAACAATACAACAATCCAATCCAACAATGCAACAATCCAATAGTACAAAATGATTCAACAATAGAACAATCCAATCCAACAATAGAACAATCCAATCCAACAATAGAACAATCCAATCCAACAATAGAACAATCCAATCCAAGAATTCAACAATCCAATCCAACAATGCAACAATCCAATCCAACAATAGAACAATCCAATCAAACAATAGAACAATCCAATCCAACAATAGAACAATCCAATCCAACAATAGAACAATCCAATCCAACAATAGAACAATCCAATCCAAGAATTCAACAATCCAATCCAACAATGCAACAATCCAATCCAACAATAGAACAATCCAATCCAACAATGCAACAATCCAATCCAACAATAGAACAATCCAATCCAACAATAGAACAATCCAATCCAACAATAGAACAATCCAATCCAACAATAGAACAATCCAATCCAACAATAGAACAATCCAATCCAACAATAGAACAATCCAATCCAACAATAGAACAATCCAATCCAACAATAGAACAATCCAATCCAACAATAGAACAATCCAATCCAACAATAGAACAATCCAATCCAAGAATTCAACAATCCAATCCAACAATGCAACAATCCAATCCAACAATAGAACAATCCAATCAAACAATAGAACAATCCAATCCAACAATAGAACAATCCAATCCAACAATAGAACAATCCAATCCAACAATAGAACAATCCAATCCAAGAATTCAACAATCCAATCCAACAATGCAACAATCCAATCCAACAATAGAACAATCCAATCCAACAATGCAACAATCCAATCCAACAATAGAACAATCCAATCCAACAATAGAACAATCCAATCCAACAATAGAACAATCCAATCCAACAATAGAACAATCCAATCCAACAATAGAACAATCCAATCCAACAATAGAACAATCCAATCCAAGAATTCAACAATCCAATCCAACAATGCAACAATCCAATCCAACAATAGAACAATCCAATCCAACAATAGAACAATCCAATCCAACAATAGAACAATCCAATCCAACAATAGAACAATCCAATCCAACAATAGAACAATCCAATCCAAGAATTCAACAATCCAATCCAACAATGCAACAATCCAATCCAACAATAGAACAATCCAATCCAACAATAGAACAATCCAATCCAACAATAGAACAATCCAATCCAACAATAGAACAAACCAATCCAACAATAGAACAATCCAATCCAACACTAGAACAAACCAATCCAACAATAGAACAATCCAATCCAACAATACAAAATGATCTGATATAGCAAACGATTATTTAATCAAATAATTTAAAGCTTAAAAAAATTTTAAGAACTATACTTACCTGATAGAGTTGTGCTTGCAAATCAGATTAAAACCATAAATATGGAAACTCAGACATCTTAATTTCATCTTTAATTATCATAATGTTCTTCTTACTGTTCCTTGCACCATATTTTCTTGCCAAGAAGCTAGATAAGTCGCACCTTAGAGAATTGAGTGTGCAAAATAAAAGCATGCTCTGATAAGCTTCAGCTTATTTAAATGTTGGCCACAGAAAGTGTGACCAACATGAAGCAATGCACAAGAGTGAGATCAGCTACAAGCGTAGTACAGCCTTGGACATAAAAATCGTCCTAGTCCAGCTTGAAGCTCACCACCAGAATGAGCGTTTTCGGCTGTATCCACCAGGTAGTGCAAAAACTCACTGATAAGTTATGACATATTGACATTTAAATGATGTCACACAATCACCTTCACTGGGTTTAGATGATCTTAGGTTTATAAGCACATAAAAGTTAACTTATGGTATAGTGAACTAAAATTTAAATTATAGTAACAGAATGATCAAATCCATCAATTGAACAGAATAATCAAATCCAATAATAAAACAGAATAATCAAATCCAATAATAAAACAGAATAATCAAATCCAATAATAAAACAGAATAATCAAATCCTGTAATAGAACAGAAAAATCAAATCCAACAATTATCTTAAAACAGAGAAATCAAATCCAACAATTATCTTAAAACAGAGAAATCAAATCCAACAATTATCTTAAAACAGAGAAATCAAATCCAACAATTATCTTAAAACAGAGAAATCAAATCCAACAATTATCTTAAAACAGAGAAATCAAATCCAACAATTATCTTAAAACAGAGAAATCAAATCCAACAATTGTCTTAAAACATAGAAATCAAATTCAATAAATATCTCGAACAACAATGTAAGCGTAGCATTAAATTCAACCACCTAATCCAACAATTCCAAAGTCCAAAATATTGTTTTCGCCAAAAGAAATTCAACACCTGCACCTGTTTATTTCCCTTTAAAAACAAAACAAGCCAAATTGTTTTCAAGTCATGTGCACCACTGGAATCAACAACAGAACTTCTTGCTTTCAACACCAAAAAACTTATTTTTACCAACTTGACATAAACAACATTTTGCCAACAACAAGAAGAAAAAAAAGAAGAAAAAAATCCATTAAGTTTTTTTTTTAATCTTCAAGAAGCAATTTTCCTAATTTGCTGTCTTGAGAATTATCTGTGGTCTTTAGGTATGTGAATTAATGAGGAATTCCATGTTCTTTCGCTATTTTGCATTTAGATAGAATTACAAGTTGGGAATCAAAGTTTGCTAGAATTTCCTAAGATAACAACTTTCCCAAGAGATGTCACATTTTCCAAGCTAAATCTTTTCGCCAATAGTTTGATTCTGGGAAAAGGCTTAAGAAGAGAGGAACACTGATTCAGGCAAAGTCAAAAGGTGCCCCTCTACTATAAATCCACCCACACAAGTGGCACCAACTGTCATGCCAATTGAAACATGTCAATAAAACTATTTCACTTCAAACGTACCCTAAACTAAACTAACCAAATAAAAAAACATCCGGCTTTTCCCTCCGATAAATGAGATACATTGTAGTGACAGTCTTGTTGGCTAAACTGACTTGCAAAATTAAATGCTGAAACATGTCAATAGTTTGTTTTGTATACATTCAGATAATTCTTTGCTTTTGTCCAAAAAAATCATTGTTGTAGACTTCAGTATTGAAGTGATAGTTGTTGATTTTTTTAAATGGCCTAAATATTGAACATCAATTTTAGTTTTGTAAAAATATTTTTATCTCAACTGTCAATTTATTTATAATAAAAACTAAATGTTTGTGACTGTCAGCGTTATGAGAAAATTTTGCACCGACACGGATTGTATACAATAACACTAAAAATGGTATTTGTTAAATACAACCTAAATGTAAAAATCCTTATTATTAAATTCTAAACAGTTTAACTTTCTTGATATTTTAAAACAATAGCAAAACCAGCAAAAATGTTTATTTATACATGCTTGGTAAATATGTGCACATTAATTTGCAATTGTGTGGTTTTAGAGGTTTAAATTTAAACTATCATTATCCTTAAATCTTGAAAATTGATTTTGAATTTATGGTTCCTTTAATAAAACACACTTGACTTTGAAATTGATAATCAATACATGGCACAACGCAGGTTAGAACTGGTAACTGCTGTTGGTTGTTGCAAGCAATAAGTAATAAGACAAATATCCCCAAAACAAAAAAAAATTACCAACCGTAATTACCAATTTGTTTATTGAGGATTCAGTTTTAACACTATTAACAACAATAAAACTCCCTCCTATCTTTTGTTCATTTTTTGCAACAATGTTTTATTTGATGCAACTATCTAAATTGACATTTCCCATATAAAACAACGACAAAAAAACCATTCCGCGCCAACTTCCGACAACCCCCCGAAAAGAAATTTATCCGAGTCGTAACCCGCATTCTCTAATTTATAGCTACTAAGAATTACCTGAAAGGTAAGCACAGGAAAAGAGAACAGCAGGGTCAAGCAATCAGCTGTAGGCTGTGGTTGCAAGCGGGAGAAAAAGGTAATTCCTTTTCTCCTATCAACTTACTTTCATCTCTCCAACCCGCAGCGACTTACTCCAAAGGATAATCAAACCTTTTACAACGTCACCAATGTAACAATACGATGGGATAAACAAAAAAAGTACAAAATATTTCTCTGTTTACAAAAAATTGGCAAAAATACTAATTGTTAAAAAAATAACTGCAAAAATACTCATTGTTAAAAAAAAAATGCAAATATAGTCATTGTTAAAAAAAACTGCAAAAATAGTCATTGTTAAAAAAAACTGCAAAAATAGTCATTGTTAAAAAAAACTGCAAAAATAGTCATTGTTAATAACATATTTGCAAAAATAGTTATTGTTAAAAACATAATTGCAAAAATAGTCAATGTTATAAAATTAATTCCAAAAGTAGCCATTGTTGTAAAAATAATTGTAAAAATAGCCACTGTTATAAAAGAAATTAGAAAAATAGTCATCGTTGTAAAAAGTAATTGTTTTTCCCCACTAATTGTATTGTTCAGCCCATTTCGTGTTTATTGGTATTCATTACTCTCCGGGTATTATTGGATTTGGAAGGGTTAAAGAGACAGTACTAACGTAGAAAACGCTTGGGAATCATTGCGGTGACACTGAGGTCACTAGGTTGTTGGAATTATACCTTTGTTGTCGAATCTTCTCCATTACTAGTCTATTTTTTCTTTTAAAACTGGGCCACAATTACTCCGGCTACAAATCATCTTGCAAAGCTAAATTCCAAAGCTTTGCTGCACCGCAGCACATGTGCATTCCTAAAATGAACTCGGGGAGTTTCTGCACCAGAGATGTCTAAACTTCACTGTAATGCACACATTGTGGAACATGTGTTTCATAAATTCCCCGCATCTAAATATGTTTGTTTTGGCTATTGTTGGATTAATAAGAAATAGATCTTAACTATTATTGTTACAAGATGTGTAGCTATAAAGTAAGTGTTCTACTGTTAAGCACCATCATATTTCAGCTTACGGTAATTAAGTTTGGGCATATAGTGTTAGTTTGTGTGGATTTGTAGCCGCTTCTATATGTGTTTGTTGAACAGATTATCTACTAAAACTGGATTTACAACCAATGATTGTGCACTGCTGCATACTGGTGGCAATATGGAACATTATTCCAACAATCCAAGCAGGTTGTTATCACTTTCTTCATTAACTTGGAAAAAATGAGTTTCATTCAATATACATACACTTTACTGAGCACACACAAAGCTTATCTTGTCTGGGCGGAAACAGCTGTCCTCTGAACAGTGAAGAAGAGACAATTAAGAAAACCACAACAGCATGCCGTTGTTTTTTTGTTTTATAAGTTTGGCGAAAACTTCTGATTCGGAAGAGGAAGTCTTTTTGACGATGGATTATTGGATTAACTTGTTTGCGTGTTTAACAGTCGACCGTCTCCGTTTCGTTGGGCACGACAAGTTTGAAGAAGCTACCGAGCATGTGCAGTTCTGAAAATTACTGCAGTGGTAATTGAATAAAACATTAATAATGTAGCCTTCTTCAGTTTCATCCGCACATCGGCTTGTTTTCGGATAAGCCCGCCTTCTGTCTATTAAACCATAAGTGGATTTCTATCATTTCATAATGTCCTTTAAGTTTTCTGTCTAATCTAGTATTGCTTGTAGTATTTACTGGATGTTCTCTAGTTAACCCTAGTTTTAAGCCTTTCAGCACGTGCTATTGTTGGCAACAGTGATTACTTGTTATTATTAAGTTCAAGTGCTTTGTTTTTCTTCTAAGTTTTCTTTGTTAATGTCTTATGTATTGTTTATTCATTAAAGACTTTCCCAGAAATTTGAGGACAATGACTGAGGTTTTGCATTTTGGTTTGGAAATTACTAAAGCCGCTAATCGGTAGAGCAATGGTAAATATTAATTGCCATTATTAAGTTATCACAACAATTTGTTTAGTTTAAACCAACAATTTGCAGCTCATGGCAACGACAGCACTAATCTATGGTGATGTTCCTCAATAGAGGAGAACATGTGATAAATGAAACAGCAGAATTATCAGCTGAACTGTGCGTAGAATGCGATATAATAAATCTAATTTTACAAAGCATTGCAGTAAAGAGACATTTTTATCAGATTTATATTTATCAGAGTAATATAAGATGATTCTTTAAAAAAAAACTAGCAAAATTTTTTTTTCCAATAGTTCTCACGCGTGATCCAATTGCAGGTTTTCTCAGGTCCTTAGTCATCCGAGCCGTAAAATGTGGACATTTGCTAGAAATTTATTGGTAAAAATGTTCAGAAATTTGAGTTGAATAATGAAATAAATCCCCATAGAAAAACCCAAGGAAACCTGTTTAGACAAAACTTTAAAAATTGAAATCAATTTTCGCCGCTCTACAATGATTTCTATAAGCGCTATAACTGCTATTGTTTCATATTTCTTTTTCATTGTAAACACTGCAACAAAACTCGCCTTTAAAGCTGCATTCTTTAGATTTACCAATGGTTTGAAATATTTTAAACAACCAAAGAGCCCATTCAGTTGAACAATGCCTTCGCCGGTCTTTCGAAAGAATCGAGTGGAAATCCAACAATTTGTCGTTCGCAATCTTATCGGAAAGAAAAAAAATGATCGATTTCATCAACCTTAATCTGGCGACCAACTTTTACAACTTAGTTGAGTCTTTTTTCCGTCTCCCATAAGAAAACGAATGCATTTTCTCTCTCCCTTTCTCTGATGATGTGCAGCAATTTGACAAGATGCCAAATGGGAAACAACGTTGAATCTTGATCTGTCATCTCATCAGACTGGAACCATCTTTTAACAAATGCCCAACCCACACATGAAAAGAAATAAGATAAAAGAAAAAAAAATCTCGCAACTCAACAAAGTTGTGCTCAGCTGAGCTTCATATTGGTGTCTATTGTTCGATAAAAAAAAGTCGCAGCTGAAGCAACAAACGACCAAATTGCTATTTTGCTACAATATAACAATCTCAGTTTGATTTTTCTAACCAATCTTGTTTTCTCTTTGTTAGCTGCAAGAACAATAATGTCGTAATTGGGTAAATTATTGCAACACGTGTTGGTGTAATCAATTTGTGCACTTGTAACCATTCTTCGCCAGAAATCGATTTTCCTCTCCAACGATTGTTTAAAATGTTGATTGTTATACAAATTGGGATTTGATTTCCTTTTTTTTTTAAAATTATAGGGAAAGGCGTCTAAAGTGTTTTGTTGACAGTCAAGCAAAGCACTAGATGCATTCAAAGTTTATTGTTTGTGGCTTCTGGTGCCTTCTACAAAGTGCAAAAGATAAAAGCAAATACCTGCCACTGTTTGAAGTTTAGCTTTTGGGTTTTACAAGGAAATGTACATTTGTTTCTAGAAACACTAAACCAGCAAAAACATGAACTTTAAATGCACTTATTGTTTAGCACTCAAAGAACTAACAAAGAGAAATACACAATGAGGACATTGGACAAATCTCAAATGTCTAAAAGACAAATTGCCATTTTGTAAACCTTCACTTTACAATTGGATATGATTAATCAACTACGTATCAAATTGCTATAGGCTTTATCCCCTTGTGTTGAAAAAGTGGCTTAACTGCAAGGTTCAAACATTGTTTATTTGCCCGTGTTTTTTGTCAATGCAAATAAAACATTGTTTATTTGCCTGTGTTTTTTGTCAATGCAAATAAAACATTGTTTATTTGCCTGTGTTTTTTGTCAATGCAAATAAAACATTTTCTCAACGCTAGATGGGGCAAATTCTACAAACGAACAGGAAAAGACCTAAACGTTAAGAAAAATCCGCCGACAGATGGCAAAAAAGCCGTTCGCCTTAAACTTAAAGAAATGGCATAAAGTTTGTGTAAGAAATAATAATTTGTGGAATATGCCACAGAGAACTGCTGGTTGGCAATTATGTCAAATTTGTAGCCGTGCTTTAGCTCGTTGACTAGAGCTTCCCATTTTAATTTTATTGCTCTTCGGGTTCACTTTTCTCCGGCACATTTATCACTAATTTTTTCTTTTATTGTCATTTATTGTCCTGATGTATCCAGAAAATCTGAAAAGTTTTAAAATCATTGTATAGTAACAATGAAAGTGGTTTTGCTGTGTTGACAAAAACTTGTGACAAACTCATATTAGTTGTTGCTCCATTTACTGCTGAAGCTGTATTCACAATTAAAGTGTTGCATTTCTAGTTTCTCCTTCCAGTTGTTCAATATTAGCACTTAACTCAACTCTAGTCAACAAGTGAGAAAGGATGACTTCAAACTATTTGTTTTTCTTCCCCATTTCTTCATTAGCACACACTATGTAAATATTTGTACACTTCTTCAAACTTGTTAGTTTAAAAACTGATTTAAAATGTTATCTCTGCATAAAGAAATAACAAAGTTCATGAATAATTTCTTGCCATTAAAAGATAAAGGGTCCTCTTATAGTCGACTCTCCAGTGGAAATTGATCCAAACTTTCCACCTGTCAAAAACTTTTGATCAATTTACTATTTTTCACTTTCTTTCCCTCTTCCCCCACAAACCTGCAACCATAAATCAACAAACATGTGTTTGGTTGCAACAGATTTGGGTTCAGTAAAATATTACACACTTTTAAATTTCTTTAGCATCTGCTAGGCACAAACCAAAGGGTTAAAAATAAATGAACTATTTAAGAACACAATAACTGTTCTGATGTTTAATCTCCAAGAAATAGATTTGTTTAAAGCTTAACCACACATTTTGGTCAATTAAGCCTGAATTAAATGCAAAGAGGAAAAGTTATTCCATCACATCTTGCAAACTGACACATTTAAAACCTTTTGGAGATTTGAGACGTGTCAAAAAAGGAGAGAAAAGAAATGCCAAATGCTCTCAAGTGGCAATGATGTGACACAAACATCAGTCAGAAATACCAAAGACTAACATGAGTCATTTCACTTTGCTCCTGACTGTCTTTTGTCAGTGAGCACATAGACAAATTGGAGATGAGGGAAAGAGCTTTGATTTTTCTGGCAGCTAAATCTTCAATTTCATTGACTACCGTTTGTCAAAAAAATAAAAGGGGGCAAAGAGGAAAAGAAAAAGAAATATATATATACAGTATATATATAAAATAAAGAAAAAAATTGCCCATTATGGCAGTGTTCAAAAGTAAAGAAAATCTCTGCCCAAAATAAATAGGGGATTTTAGAGCAGTCTGCAACTGCAAGAAAAATGAATGGAATTCCAAACAAATCAACACTGTGGCTGGCCAACAAAAAAACAAATGGGATAAAATATTATGTTTCGAATGTCCAAAATAAGGAGAAAAAGACGGATTGAACAGGAAAAGTTAAAAACACATCTTTTAGTCTTGAAGATATATTATTATAACAATTGAGATTACATGCATGCAATGTGCCATTAACATTTAACTTGTTTAAAACTCATGATGATATATATAATTAATTCCAACAAATATTGATTGTTTAACTTAACCAATTGTAATAAACAATCTAGGAAATAATGCATGTCTATTTTACAATCCAACGACTACGAAAGAATAACTTGGAAACTACATACCGGTACTTCTAATTGCTTCAAATTGAAAAAACACCTAAAGTCAACATTTGGGATAATTGGAACAATTTGACCCACTACAAATGCAGTGTTAGTTAAATTGTTGTATATAATGATCCAAATAAATGACTATTTATTCTATTCCCACTGAGCAATATGTGAATTAAGGTTTCGCAAGGGTTTTCTTTATTCGATGTGAAGAAAAAACACAATTGCCAATTTCTTATGCCGAAGACAACTTTCCTCTTGTTGCAACTGCAGTTTGACAAATCAATGCATCAAAGCCCTTGGGCCATTGTTCCTGTTGAGACGCAATGGTCTAGTGCCTTTTTAAGGACCCAGGACACGCGTTGGATCTTTTTTTCCCAATAACTTTAATAATACTGTTCGAAGAACATTGCTGTTTATATGGATTACTCAACAATGACAATCCTCATATCAAAAGCATTCAGAGTTTAAACAGAAGAAAAAGAAAAACACCTTTAAACTTCTTGCAACAATCTAAACAAACAGAAACAAACCTTCACACTCCTTACAACAATCTAAACAAACACATCACTTTTACCACTTGGCAACTTCTACCGCTGAACTAAAAACCCAATAATAGTTTGTTTGGACTGTGTTTTTCAGACAATAACAAAATCCTCTGGAATGTGGGTCACAAAAGAATGGTTTAACCAAAAATACGAAGTTGATTGAAAACATATTTATCATATGGAAGCATATTTTGTCCAGAAGCACAAAACCACGCCTCACTTTCCTCTTTTGAATCTATAATCTAAGTTTATTGCAAAATGTCAACCTAGCTTGAAAGTCAAAACTGAATGCCTTATCTATCCTTGATACCAGCAAAATAGTGACAATTGTCATGTTTCCACTGCTACAAGCTTCCACAAGAGTGCTTGTAGCTTGTTACCATGGTTTCCATGGTTTTTATCAAGTGCCACTTGGTCTCACAGCCCATACAATAAAATAACTTGTGAAGAATTTAGGCATAATTCAAGTACAGGTGGCGCTATGCTGAAGTGCTAGTATAAATTACTCCGGCTGCATTCAAAAAGATTTAGTAGTTATGGAACTGGCACACTCAGTAAATTAAGTGCAAATTACTTCAAAAATCAGAAAAGGGTTAATCCTCACCCTGAGAATGCAAATATTAAAAAACTGATGTTTTTTTCAAGAATAAATAACGTGTCAAAATGGCTGCCTTCTGCAGTACACGGCAGGGTAGCTATTTGGCTGGTTTCAGCTTCTACATGCAGGGACCAATGAGCTATTGCTGTGCTTTTTTTATACTAAACTTAGTCCCCAAAAATCAATAAAAAATCAAAACCAATTTTTCCCCACAAGAAAAAGAATGCATTTGAGACTACAAATAATCAGGATGGCTTGTTGAAATTTGTCTTATCAACAATCATCATTTGAAAGTAAGAACAATGAGTTGTTGACATTTATTCTTATCAACAATCAACATTTAAAACTTTCAACTTTATGTTGATTCTATCAACTCGATTTGTAGTTTGGAATTAATCAGAAGTGGTTTGAAAACTCGATGGAACTGGATTTAAACTGATTGTTGAAGATTGCAGAAAGAAAACACACGTACGCACAGGGTTTACATTGAACAGTGATTGTTTTATTGAAAACAGGAAACATGTAAATTAATATTCCCCTCCCTAAACATGAATAATAACTTGACCCATTTACATAGTGGGTCACCGAAGTGACCCTGGCGACCAAACATGGCGTCGCCTCCAATTCCCCCCAATTGACGCGTCCCTTTTAAAACGCCAGTTTTTACAGTCCCCCCCGTCCCCCGGGGATGGACCTCCATTTTCATTTTCATATGACACAGTCTTTGAATCGGTCTTGTAGTTTTGTCCCATTCGCGAGTCTTAAATCGCACGATCGAATTTTTCCGTCACGTTTTGTTGTCGTCGTTGTAATGCGTCCATACTTCATACCGGTAGTTAAATGTGGTCGGTTAATTTCTTCTCCAAAATTGGTTTTTGGTTTAGTCTTTCCAAATGTGAGCAGAGTTTTGTCTTGTTTGTTTGTTGTTTGCTCCGACGTTCGCGAAAATCGTTGTCCCGACGCTCGCCAAATCTGTGGCCCCGACGTTCGCCCAATTCGTCGCCTCGATGTTTGCCCAATGTGTCGGCTTGACGTTCGCCCAATCCGTTGCCCCAACTTCGCCAAATTTGTTGTCTCGACGCTCGCCACATTCGTTGTCCCGACGCTTGCCAAATTCGTCGCCTCGATGTTCGACCAATGCGTCGCCTCGATTCTTAAACTGTAAGTAATGTCATTGTAATTATTATGTAACAATTTGACCCGATTTCTTTTCGCAATTGTCGTTTCGGTCGCTCCAAATGTCAATAATGCAATATCTTGCTCTCCAGTTTTTCCCAAGTTTAGCTCACGAGACAGTTTTTCCCACATCCCACATCGGGTGTAGTCGATTGTTGATTTTGTTGTTTCGTTAAAAGTTGTATTCACGTTGATCTCGGTCTTCTCATCTGTTTGGACTGGGTTTTCCCACATCCCACGCCGGGTGTAGTCGATTGTTGGTTTAATCATTTCGTTCGTAAAAGTCCCATTCGCGTAACTTCGTAATTTCGGTCCTGTGTTTGTAAAATTCGTCTCGATGTTCGCCCAATTCTTTGCCCCGACGCTTGTCAAATTCGTTTTCTCGATGTTCGTTGTCTCAATGCTCACCCAATTGTTCGCCAAATTTATCGTATCGGCGTTCGCGCAATTGTCCGCCAAATTTATCGCATCAGCTTTCACCCAATTGTCCGCCAAATTCGCATCTCGAACGTCCGCCAAAATTGTATTTGTATCTCGAACGTCCGCCAAACTCGTCGCTTGATTGTTCCCCAAACTCGTCGCTTGAACGTCCGCCAAATTTGCATCTCGAACGCTCGCCAAATTCATCGCTCGAATGTTCTCCAAATTCGTATCTCGAGCGCTTGCTAAATTCGTCGCCCCGACGTTCGTTGTCCCGACGCTCGCCAAATTTGCTGCATCGACGTTCGCCCAATTGTTCGCCAAATTCATCGCATCGGCGTTCGCCCAATTGGTCGCCAAATTCGTCGCCTCGACGTCGACGGTCGCGTTCGATTGTAATGTCGTCTCGCGGTTCGGTAAATATGTATTAATGTTTGGTAAATTCATATTCGATACTTGCTGTTTTTTCGACTTTATCTCCCTTATTGCAACCTCGAGTCGGACTTCTGCTTCAATCATTTCATCTTGAAATTCATCCGCTTCCATTGAATCGTCCATCACCTCGTTTATATTCGTAATGGCGTCGGCCACGCGGAGATCCAATTCCTCAATTTCGGTCCGTCTCGTCTTCAATTGCGCCAGTAAGCAAAGTAGCTTCACCTTGTTGATCGGGTCGTTTTTCATCTCGTTCCTTGACGTGTTCATGAGGTTTCGGACACCTCCCCTCGCTGCTTCTCTCTGCTTCTTTGTGTTTGCCAAATCAGCCATTACACTCGAACTTTTCTCCTGGTTTTTTACTGATCATTTCCCGGGTTTCGGCACCATATGTTGATTCTATCAACTCGATTTGTAGTTTGGAATTAATCAGAAGTGGTTTGAAAACTCGATGGAACTGGATTTAAACTGATTGTTGAAGATTGCAGAAAGAAAACACACGTACGCACAGGGTTTACATTGAACAGTGATTGTTTTATTGAAAACAGGAAACATGTAAATTAATATTCCCCTCCCTAAACATGAATAATAACTTGACCCATTTACATAGTGGGTCACCGAAGTGACCCTGGCGACCAAACATGGCGTCGCCTCCAATTCCCCCCAATTGACGCGTCCCTTTTAAAACGCCAGTTTTTACAAACTTGATTGTTGGAGATTATAACAAAAAGACTTGTCGGATTTATTGTTATCGTTATCAACAACCCTCCCACCATCCACCATTTTCCGATCTTAAGTTACGGCCAATGTGAACTCACCTTAAAGATTACAGTGAAAAACAACTGTAATTCCCAACAGGTGGACCAAGTACTAGCCAAACCCAATGCTGCTTAACTTGTGTGTTCTAGCGGGAACAGGTGATCAGCCATAGGAAAGCGTTCTTCTTTAATAATTGCAACTTAATTAATAATTGTGGTGTTTTCCAACAAGACTTTCATTTCATTTCAAATTCAGCTGTGGGTTAAATACTTTAAACTTTAAATCCAGAACTTGAAAAAATAAAAGAACGGAAAATTTATAATAAAATTTTGCTACAGATATAAGTATGATTGTTGTCTTTGTTACCACTTGGGGGCATCACCTCTATTTCCTGTGGAAAATGTTGATCCCAAACTTATCACGTGTTATGGGAATTTGTTCTGTAGACGGTTGCAGTCGGCTGTGTAAAAAAATCAAAAGCGCTCTCGCTTATTGCTTTTGTTTCACGCCTAATGGAACACAGCGACTCCATAGAGGTGAGTTCAACGTGAATCAAAAATTTAATATCGAAACTATTTGAGTCTACAAAACCCCTCTTTTCTTTCATTTGTCAACATGGGAGTTGGTCGCGATGAGTAAACAGAACAAAAAGTAATTCTCAGCTTCGCATTGAAAAACTACTCCATTTTTTGCCAAGAAAAAACTTCTCCGGCTTGTTACACGAATTGTTGAAAAACACACCTCAACAATAAAAAAAAGTACAAAGAAAACATGATATTGTTTACTAAGAATATTGTTAAATAAATTAAATGGCTTCATAAAAATGCTGCATTGTTAGATAAATCTAATCAATTGAACTTTGGGATTAACCGGTTTAAAATCTTGACATCGGAACGTACAAAACCAAAGTTAACTTCCACAGCTTTGTCACAACCATTGAAGCACAACCCATCAACATCCCCAAGAGCCATCCCCAAGAAGTCTTTTATATTAGATTAAAACTGAAGTCACCCACACTGATTTCCTAATTTGAGCAGCAGCATTTACAGTCAGTGCTTAAATTTGCAACCCTTTGAAAATCAGGCAGTTAATTCGGCTTCAAAGAAACATGTTTTTGTGTTGCTAGAATTGACCGGCTAAATTGATTACCTTTAAACAAATTACTAACAAGTCATCATCACCACTGGCTAACAAACACCATGCCTTGATGTTTGTTAGTTGTATGAATATATCTCATATGATGAATATATCTTATCTTAAATTAGACATTAAAGGTTTAAAGTATTACTAACATGGATAAAATGAATTAATAAGCTGGTAGAGGTGTGGGATTAAATGATTATTTCCATCTGAGTTGTGATGCATTAATGGAATTTGAAAATCAATATTTAAGACTGGAATTGCAATATCTCATTAGGCGTGATTTACAGCACATTTGATATTAAATTCATATTTTACTTAAATCGAAGAAGTTTGTCCACAAGAAGGTGTAAAGAAGCGTTGAAATTTATGCCACCGTGCCAGTAAACTTAAAACAGCTAAATAGTAGAAGGAAAGTTTTTTTCCTACACATCTTTTTTAAATTCTCTAATATTGCATTATTTTGCGGTGCCCCTGTAGGCCAGTCACACTTCCCAGGGTGCCACGAGGCAGTTTGGGAACCACTGGTATAGAGGAATAAGATAGAGTAGCCTAGAAGTCATTTGAACTAAACATTTTTTACACCTCAACAATCAAAATAGAGTGCAAGTTCAAAATATGTCAGTTGTATTGTTCACTGGCTGTGATGACAACAAAACAAAGCAGGAATGAGGTGTTACCATTGTTGAACAATTGTCTATTGCAACGTTTAAGTGCAGTTTTTGGATAATTTTTCAATTGATAGTATGCCATTAGTAACTGAACAAAGCCCTAAAAAGTGAAATGTCTTGGATTATGCTAATCCAACATAGGAAGCAAAAAGTGGATACCCGGGACCTGAAGTGGATACCCGAGACCGGAAGTGGATACCCGGGACCGGAAGTAGATACCAGGGACCGGAAGTAGATGCCAGGGACCGGAAGTGGATACCCGGGACCGGAAGTGGATACCCAGGACACATTCCAAGACATGACTTAATCCTTTAATCCGAATTGTCACATTTCCAAGAAAGTGATCGATTTTATTCATGATTGTTTTACCACAATAATATAAATCTATATTATTGTGCATTTGTTTCCCTAATAGTTGTAGAAGATATGACTATCTTTTTAAATATTTGTTCTCAACATTTATCGTTTTTCGTATTCAAATTTACCGCCGATTCGCTTTAACGACCTCTAGTGTCATCATTGAGCACTGACAAATGCAATATTTAGCTAGTGGAATCTAATTGTTTGAGCTATGATACTCTTGTATCATGAAACGAGCAAAAATAACTTCCTCTTCCTATTAAGATAGTTCCTCTTTACTAAGCAATCATTCACTATAATAGTCATTCATATTTGGTTTATTTAGGCGCTGATTATGGTTTCATAACCGTCACAATGTTAATTAGTTTCTGTATGTATACGCAAGACCACATTATGATACATATTACATTTCCACACAACTTAAATAATACTCCATATATTATTTATTTTAGTGGACTTGATTAATATTTAGTCTTAAATGTTGAATATGGGGATTTGAGCCAAGAGCAATGTATGTACACGAATTTTACAAAATGTATGCAAATATTGTGGTCCGTTTGAATGTGATCTTTAGGGTCTTGAAGACATTTTTAATTCTTCAACCATAAATTTGAACCCTAAATAATTAAAGAAAGCCTAATTGTAAACATGTGTAACATGTGGCATGCAATAGCGAAGACAAAAAAGTAACGCATCTCGCTTAGAACAAAGATCCCATGAATCCTTAACTCACATTATCCTTAGGTTAATAGCAGGGAAACATTTACTATAAATTGTGACGATTGACTTTGCGAGATACAATTGCTAGAAAATTAGAGCGAGAACTTGTGTGAAAGTGTAAAATACGGAGGCTTGTGATTTCTCAAATCATATGACAATTTATTCCGGTTTGAATTTATATAAATACTAGACCGACAAATGGTCGAAATTCTGCAAGTTAAACTATACAATCGGTCGGCAAAAGCCCTATAATAATATCACTTGCGGTTTTCAGTCAGACAACAAGAATGTGTATCGGTCTTATTGTCGGGACGTAAAAGATGTCGTCTGAATATGGACTCGAATGGTTTCGACATCTAACTGGTTCTGGTTTGGATCTAAAAAGGTGTGTAATGGTTAGGCTTGGGTGGGTTATATCCGAGAGGTGCGGTTGACTTTTCTGCAGTCGTCACACTTGTAATTATTATATGGATAATAATTGCAAAGCGCGGTCATAAACATGACGAAATAAATTGAATAAATATTCATGTAAATTCGACAGAATTCCACATGATATTATATTCACGAAGCGGGATAAAATAACTGTAAAAATAAAGAATAAATTAAAATAGCGCCGAGCTATTTTTTGCCCCAAGTGCAATCAACATCAAAATAATAATTAAGATGTTCCATCGTCCAACAGCGAATTGAATCAGCAGTTTCTCGCAGGAAAGGTTGTGCCATCGCCGGGAAATTACTCCACTCGGTTCTGACTGGCGGGAGAGTAACCGGGAAATTACTCCACGTCGATTACCCAAATAATGCGTCTGTGAAATTGCAATATTCCACTCTAGATTCTACACTTATTTCTACAACGGAATGTTGGCATGAAGAGGCGGGAGTGTGTCTGTGGATCTTCGACCCACTCTAGATTCTTACACTAAATATCAAGTATTTCTTTATCCGGCCTGTACTGAAATTCTGAGAATAAATGTTAAATTGATAAATGTTACCTTTCCATAGCTACAGCTATCCATTGTCCCTAAGTACAACAAAATGAACTAAATTCACCCAAGTGGCCCTAAGTCCACCAGACCCAGTTCAAGTGGCGTCAGGAACAGAACACCAACAAGAGAGCGAGTGATATATCCGGTTTACACGGGAATATATACTCGTACTGGACAATAGGCTGATTATCGATCCAATGGGATCACTGGTCAGCTAAATCCTTCCAATCCTAGACTCTAGGAAGTGGATAGCCAGGACATAGTCCTCTACTAGGTCCGTTCCAGGAACTGGATACACAGGACACATTTCGGATTAAGTCTTTTGACTGTAATCCGGAATTAGTCCAACTTCCAGTGGGTGGCGAGGGGTGAATATAAGATGTCAAGTTTATACATAATTCAATAGAATTATGTAGTAAACTAGTCAAAACAACATAAAATATATTAAATAACTGTTTAGACTTGAAACAGACTAAAATATAAATAGTAATTTATATTTTAATTACTGAAAATAACCGAACTTCGAAATTACCGCTAAAACGTATCAGTGCCATCTATTGACAGAATAATCGTTCTAAACTAGCAAAATACACGACAGTGTAACCGTCACAAGTCCCCCTTAAATATATGCTAATATGAAGTATTTGCATACTATTTAACATACATCTTTACAAGATTTTAAGGTTACACTGGCATCAGGAACATCTAGCTTCAATCCTAGGTAAGTAAAACTTATTTATACTTAAAATAAATCTCAACTTTAATCAAAAAATGTTTCAGAATTATTTATTAGAAAACAATTTCAATAAAATAAAACTCAAATCCTAATCTCTTTTATAGAATGGACTTATATCTATACCAGAGAAGAAGATAAACTTAAATAACATCAAAATTTGTATCATAAATGATTAATAAAGTTTGACAAATTATTTTACCTATGAAATGACAATTTCTTCTTAAAATGTAATTCACGCAAATAAACCTGTTACGAGTTAAAAGAGTTCCATAATTAAGAATACATAAATTCCAATAAGGAACAACTCGCACAGATAATTCAAAAGAATTAACACATGTTAAAATTTTCGTATATATCTACATAAATCCATCTAACCCTATTTTATTTAGGTCTCTTATTAGAGTCTGAGCTAAGGGCAGATTGGTTAAATCTTTTATTTGGATTTGCTGAATCTGCTTTCCTGGCTAATTTTTTAGCCAGAGCTGGACATTCTTTTTTGAAATGTCCGGGCTTGTGACAATAAAAGCATTTCCCTGTCGTATTTTCGTACTGTGTCTTAAATGATCGATCAAACCTATTGTCATTAGTTGATTCGTCATTTTCTGACTCATTTTCTTCTTTAACCTCATCTTCGGTTCGAGTTAAGCGAAGTGATGGAAAAATCTTAGATTTTTCGTTGGCTTTTGGAGCAGGATTATCTTCTTGATTATCATACTCGAGGTCTGCTGCTAGTTGTGCTGAATTCTCGAACATACAGCGATTCAAGCCGACATATTGCAAAATATCATCGACTGTGTAGTCACCATATAGTCCTTGTGCCATCAATAACGAGAAACTTTCTTGTGTCAAGTTATTGAAAAGGCTTTCGAGTCCTGCCCTGTCCCCACGTGGTATTTCACCTTGTTCTTGGGTGAATCGCAAGAGGAAACAATACAGCGACTCGTCTGCTCGTTGTTTTACATTGGTTAAACGTCTAGATCTTGTAAGAGGCACTAAATCGAAACGTTCAAGAAATTGGGCTTCAAACACTCGCCAATTAATAAATGTGTGGCGTTGTTGATGAAACCATCGTTGTGCATGTCCTAATAGGCGACCTGGTACAGCTTGGTGTACCATTTCGTCTAGTGGAATGCCCTTCCCTGAAGCTACAGCTTTTACAATGTCTAAAAAGCGAGTAACTTCGGATTGTTTTCCATCGAAAATAGGAATCTCTATTCCTTTCCCGAATTTTTGGTTTAAATTAGAGTCTCGACTTTGGCTAGCTAAGCCTTGAATTATTTGTCTTAAATCTTCATTTGACAAATTAGATGTCAAATTCGAATTTGGCGTGGAACGATCTCCTTGAGCCCTAGATGAAGAATTTGGTCTATTAAAATTCTGTCGTCCATTTGGCGGAGGAGAACGGGAATGGTTCCGTTGGTGGAAATTATTATTATGATAATTTCCCCCTCCACCAGCTTGAGAGTCGTCACTGCTCGAATTCGGGTCTGAATCTCGGGGATCACCAGGTGCTCGGGGAAATTGTCGGTTTCCCGGCAGAGCATGTCCTGTTGGAGCCTGATAGGAATTCCTAGAATTTCTAAAGTCTCCATCGGATTGGGAGCGAGATTGAAAATTTTGTGAAAGTTCATTTCTCCCCCTTGGCTGGATTGGAACATTAGTCAGGTTTTCCCTTCGTGGGAGAGGCTGTGGAACTCGAAATGACTCATTCAAATTTCCAGTGTGAGCGGGTAAATTATTATTTCCGACCGTCACACTAGGTAAATTATGAGAAATTGGAACAGAAGAATCTTCGTGTCCAAGATTTTCCACTCTGTCCGTCAAATTTGCTCTCCAAGAAGCAGCAGGTAATTGAATCGCGGGTTGAACAGAAATCGCATGATTTGGTTGTTCATTTGCCTCGCGTGCAACACTCATACGCCATCCAGGCAACTGCTGATAGCGGTAAGCGGCTGGTGTACGAGCACCGGTTAAATCTATCGAAATATTCTGCTCGTTTGATACAACTACATCGGGAGATATTGCACGAATTCTTCCGTGACAATTATTCGCCGTGTATTGTTGCGCTTCGTATAGAGTTGAAAATTGCGTCACTTCCAATTGGAAATGACGGCAGTAAATTTCTAAATCTTGCGAGACTGGAAGTGGTTCTGTCCGAGAACTATTAGGGTTGGGATTGTTTCTAGGCGCAATTTCGTCCCCCTGACTTTCTGGATCAGACTCCACAATTTCCCGTGGTGATTCACGCATATTACCACGTCTACGTGCTCCACGACCTCCACGTGCTCCACGTGCTCTTACAGGTCTACGGGCCATAATACTCGACGAGAAATACACAAAAAAATTAAATTTAAACAAATACTAGCGTCAAATAAAACACGCTTAATTTTTAAACTAAAAAGGAAAATGAAATTATACAACCTTGGCTGCTAAACTGAAGTGGCTACGGTCAAAACTGTCTTGTCTTCGGTCAAGAATGGTCCAGGAAGGCACTGACCACAAGGCACAACTGAACGGTCACGCTGATAGAAAGCAAGTGTGGCAAAAGATTTCTTTGTCCAACTGGTTTCCGGTATTTTCTATTGTTAAGAAAGTCTGCATTGATTGGTGGTACTGAGATATTTCTGACGAATTTAATCCAGAATTCTCAGTAATCCATAATCTGGGTGGCATGTTCAAAACTGCGTTGTGATTGGTTGTTTCATGACACATTCTTGAACACGTTTAGGGATTAAAATTAAATCCTTAACATTGGACAGAATAGCAGAACAAACAATCAAGTTTTAACCGAACAATAAAATAAAATATTTTATTAATTCTTGTGTCCTTTTAGTCAATAAAATTGTTTAATCAACTTTTGATCACATTTCATGACTTCGGGGTTTTTCGAAATATAATCGCAATATTCTTGAAAATTTTAATAAAATCAAAATTAGATTTTCCGTGGAAAATTCAGAATTTTCAAATTATTTTCCGAAATAGTTCAAAAATTCGAATTCAGACATTTACGAAAGATAATGAGAATTTCTTTGAAAACGAATGATTGATGTAAAGTAATTTAGGGAGATAAATCGAAAATTTTCTAATTATAATATCTTCATAAAATAATTAAGAATTCAATCTTCTAATTTTACACTTTGATCACTGAGTTCGCTTTAATAATGCAACCTATCTCGGTGGGACCTCCACGTGTGACGATTGACTTTGCGAGATACAATTGCTAGAAAATTAGAGCGAGAACTTGTGTGAAAGTGTAAAATACGGAGGCTTGTGATTTCTCAAATCATATGACAATTTATTCCGGTTTGAATTTATATAAATACTAGACCGACAAATGGTCGAAATTCTGCAAGTTAAACTATACAATCGGTCGGCAAAAGCCCTATAATAATATCACTTGCGGTTTTCAGTCAGACAACAAGAATGTGTATCGGTCTTATTGTCGGGACGTAAAAGATGTCGTCTGAATATGGACTCGAATGGTTTCGACATCTAACTGGTTCTGGTTTGGATCTAAAAAGGTGTGTAATGGTTAGGCTTGGGTGGGTTATATCCGAGAGGTGCGGTTGACTTTTCTGCAGTCGTCACACTTGTAATTATTATATGGATAATAATTGCAAAGCGCGGTCATAAACATGACGAAATAAATTGAATAAATATTCATGTAAATTCGACAGAATTCCACATGATATTATATTCACGAAGCGGGATAAAATAACTGTAAAAATAAAGAATAAATTAAAATAGCGCCGAGCTATTTTTTGCCCCAAGTGCAATCAACATCAAAATAATAATTAAGATGTTCCATCGTCCAACAGCGAATTGAATCAGCAGTTTCTCGCAGGAAAGGTTGTGCCATCGCCGGGAAATTACTCCACTCGGTTCTGACTGGCGGGAGAGTAACCGGGAAATTACTCCACGTCGATTACCCAAATAATGCGTCTGTGAAATTGCAATATTCCACTCTAGATTCTACACTTATTTCTACAACGGAATGTTGGCATGAAGAGGCGGGAGTGTGTCTGTGGATCTTCGACCCACTCTAGATTCTTACACTAAATATCAAGTATTTCTTTATCCGGCCTGTACTGAAATTCTGAGAATAAATGTTAAATTGATAAATGTTACCTTTCCATAGCTACAGCTATCCATTGTCCCTAAGTACAACAAAATGAACTAAATTCACCCAAGTGGCCCTAAGTCCACCAGACCCAGTTCAAGTGGCGTCAGGAACAGAACACCAACAAGAGAGCGAGTGATATATCCGGTTTACACGGGAATATATACTCGTACTGGACAATAGGCTGATTATCGATCCAATGGGATCACTGGTCAGCTAAATCCTTCCAATCCTAGACTCTAGGAAGTGGATAGCCAGGACATAGTCCTCTACTAGGTCCGTTCCAGGAACTGGATACACAGGACACATTTCGGATTAAGTCTTTTGACTGTAATCCGGAATTAGTCCAACTTCCAGTGGGTGGCGAGGGGTGAATATAAGATGTCAAGTTTATACATAATTCAATAGAATTATGTAGTAAACTAGTCAAAACAACATAAAATATATTAAATAACTGTTTAGACTTGAAACAGACTAAAATATAAATAGTAATTTATATTTTAATTACTGAAAATAACCGAACTTCGAAATTACCGCTAAAACGTATCAGTGCCATCTATTGACAGAATAATCGTTCTAAACTAGCAAAATACACGACAGTGTAACCGTCACAAAATGTTTCCCAGTAGGCACTGAAATGAAAAACTGCCAGCTGTAGTAATCGTCCTTGGGGAAAGCACTTTATTTGGCGTGCTGAAGGTTGAGAAATTTTCATTTGTGTCAGGTAAAATCACTTGTGGTATTTCCTTTCATCATTTCTTTTTCCTTTAGTATTTTTTACTTCATTGCTGTTTTTTTGTGGAGTTGAGATTTGAAGGACTTAATTCTACAGGAACCACTTTGTGGTCAAATGGATAACTGCCAGTGGTGTATTGAAAAAATGTTATTGAAGTCAGATCAAGAAAAGTCTGGCTCTTACCGGTAACGGTAACGTGCTCCCATTAGGCACCCTCAAGCTTAAATTGTTATAGGGGACCCTGAAGCTTCAACTGTTATAGAGGATCCTGAGGCTTGAACTGTTATAGGGGACCCTGAAGCCTGAACTGTTATGCTGGGCGCACACATACCGCGATTTCGCATCGCGTCGCAATTTAGCAAGGGAAATCGCCCTGTGAATCACGCGCATTGCTACACACATGTAGCTATTCCAGCATCGCGATTTCAAGGTTATGACGTCATTCCTTCATTTCACACAGCTCACGGATTGGCTGCGACATGAATCGCGGGCAAAATAGTACTTGTCCCAAGTACTATTTTCAAAAGTACATTTCTAACCGACGCAAAGGAAATGACATCATCTGCGCATGCGCAATGGCAATGCGATTGTGCCGCGTCGCGGTATGTGTGCGCCCAGCCACTTTTTCCAACTTTTTCTTATAAATCAACCCAAAAAAGATCGTTTTTTCCAAAATTTAAAGTCAACGGTTAATCCGATCAAAAAGTTATCTGTACCATCGTTTTCAGCGGGATTTTCTTCTCTGGAAACCTGTTTTAAACATTTCATTCGGTTAATTTTACGAATTTTTGGTTTTGTCATGGTCGAATCTCGAATCCAAATTCTGCACCAAATTTCCAAATTTTCCCATTCGGTCCCCCGCTAAGATGGCCCGAATCGGCACTTTTCCTCGCCTGAATCAAAAAATAAAAAATACAGGCTTGTGCAGAATTGTCTCCTCTTCAAAATGAGCTTGGTTCCATAATTTTCCGAGCTCATCTTGACATAGAAAACAATAAAAAACGATACGCGACGAACATTTCCGCCTGAATTTCCATTCGGGCACCCGCTAAAATCGCCCTCAATCGCCCTGAATCGGTACTTTTTTTTACCCGAATCGAAGTATTGAGTTTCCTAGCTGTTATACAGTCATGGATGCATCAGCATTTTGATGATATACAAGGATACAAGTTGGCCACTTAGATAGAGCTTGGATGCCTCCATTTTGTTTTGAGTTTCACAAGCCTCAAAATCACTTCTTATCAAAATCACAAAAACTACCTTTTAGATGTTTTTGGGATTTTGTGTTTTTACTCTTTTGTGCTTTAGTGAATGTGAATGTGATTGGTAGAACAGACATCACATGACAATACTCAAAAATCATAAAATTGTCCAGATCACAGAATTGCAAAATTGACTGGTTTAATTCAATGTAAACTCATTTTTGGAGGCATCAAAAAATAATGATTTTGTGATTAATGCAAAATCACAAAATTGCAAAATCATTCATATAATGAAACCCCCTAATGATAGCGTGCACATGCTACAGAGAAATATTGAGGAACGTGAACTAAAGTTGCTTCTGGGGCTGTGAAACTTGACTAGTCGTTGTTAATGTTCAACCAAGAATGACTTTATTTGTACTAATCCTATAATAGGTTACCTGTGCTGTTTTAGTCCTCTAGTGGCCATTCTCCTTACAGGGGCCCCTCTGGGATTAGGGTTTCTGAAGCTTAGGGTTCCAATGTTGGTCTGAAACTCAGGATTAAGGTAGTGTTTCTGTGGCAAAAACATGAGGTGTCTGCCTCCAATGGGATTTTCTGTGGTTTTCGCAGTTTTCGGTGCAAACGCAAGGTTTGATCCTCAAGAAAGTCGTCCTACAGATCGCGGCTTGCATGGCCTAATATTGATGCAGGCTTTCCACATCCATTTAAAAATTTTTAAAAAAATTTTTTTTTAAAAAAAGAAAAGAAAATCTAATCTGGTGTATATTCGTGTTTGGCTGCAAGGCACTTTAATTTTAATGAGCAAACTTAGTTGTATACCAAGTTTTGCCTGAAAAGAATATTCCAGTAGAGTGCCTCAATGAGACGCAGGCTTTAAAAGGACCTAATTAATTGGATTATTTTCCATATTTGCTTATGTCTTAGCTAAAGAAAACATCTTTTTTCATTATCATGAATTTTTTAATGTTTTTTTTTTTAAGAAAAAGCGGTACAGATTTTTGAGTCAGGCCTATTGTTTATCCACCTGTGTTAATAGCATGAAATTCGAGATGAGCTGGAAAATTCTCATTAGCAGTAATTGCATGCAACTAATTAGGCTTAATCAACGTCATCTGAGCTCATTAAATGACAGCTTCTGTCGCCTTCAATTTACGACCGGCCAAAAGTCTTAAGTTTCACAAAAGAACTGTTTTAATTACACGCAGAATCTATTTTTAAAACAAATCCAATAAACGGAACAATCTTTACTACACGCTACGCCTGTCACAACAACAAAAAACAGCAAAAGTTCAGTGTCATTGTTGTAGCTTTAACTTATCTAGTTTTATTGCAACTATGAAGTAACAATACTGCATCACCGACACACACATCACTGTTGCAAAAATATTTTTAAAAATTTACATTTTAAACAATGCCTTGCATTAGACTGTTGTAGAATTAAACAAATAAAAAAAATATTCTCCGATACTGTAAGTTAAAGAAACATACCGCAAATATTAAACTTACCGGCTCAGAAAAATGTGTCTTTTAAGCAGTTTAACTGGTTGTTAGATGATAGCATCACATACATTGTTCCATAAATCATCCAATCAATTTTGTGACAATTGACATCTAAGAAATCACAACCAGAACAAAATATAAACCATTTGTTCTTCATATTGTGTCAAATAGTTGAAACTTTTTGGTAGATCACGTTCGTTCAATCAATCAACCGCGCCGAGTTAAAAAAAGCATCAAGTGTATCTGCAGTATATATTGTTCACACTTGAAAAATGATGTGTCATTTCAACAATGGCTGCAATGAATATATCTTTGCAACAACCATTTACTTTTTATTAAAACTTTCCCACTTCAGCATTCTCCACTATTAACAATGTTGAAGATTATTGATGAGCTCATCCAAGAAGATGCTTTAACAATGCCACATCTTCCTAAGTTGTTGTTCACCTATTGTAGAAAAACTTTTGATATAGTTTTTGATTTGCAGTTGATGGACTGTTAGCACTGATGTGAATTTGATAGCAAATCCAAAACCTTGTAAAGCCCATAAGATGAACCACTCACTCCTTTAAGCATTGGAAACCCATCAATGATCAATTTCAATATCTAACTTAATTTGTAAGCGTACCGGTACATCAAAAGTGGCATACAAGCTGTCATCTCCGGTTCAATTTTTTTCAAACTCTCATTCTCAGGATTTCATCCAATCTTGGTTGAAAATTTTAAAAGATGAAAATTTTACTGGGGAACAATCCACAATATTTATCTCCATTTTTCTTTTTACTATGTGCAATGATGATAAATGCATACCATCCCCAAAGCTTTTGCAATAGATCAAACAAAATGGTGCTAAAAGCTTCAATTTTTTTCAAAAATCTATTTATCTGCCTTCATCACCTGCAAATAGTCACTTGGAATAAAACATGATTTATATTTTGCAGTTTCGAGTAATGTTATTCGAGCGGCTACCGCCATACCAGAAAGCGGCAACAATAGAAAACCATAGAAAAAGCTTAGACATTATCAAAAATGCATGAAATCAGGCTTATAAAAGCAACATAGAGCCCCCTACAGACTACACTTACATATTCAACCCATCTGCTATTAAAACTATTTCTAAAAATGAGTTTCGGATGAAAGCCGAAAACTCCGGTCCTGATAAATTATTCACCGGTGCCAATAAAGTCCACACAGATTGTCTCTCTATTAACAAACAACCAAGAAGAGTTTAATAATGATCAATTAATTTAATTGTAGACATTAACAAAATTGTTTTAATGGTGTCTTGTTGCAGCAATTAGCAGAATTGCTAAGAGAAACCAATCCAACTCATAATAGCTGTATTTCTTTTTTCCTGTAAATCAGTGGTAATTTCCTTGGTAATTTGCTTTCCTGGTGAAATTGAGCACTCTCAAAAGAGTGTGTTAACCTCGTTTTTCATTTGCACACCTGCACTTCTAGATAAGGAATGAGTGTAATATGCACAATTCAACAGTTTTGCCTTAGTGTAGAAGTAGAAGTGCAATTAGAGCTCTAATGAAAGTGGAAACCCAAATAAAACATCAACAGTGGACTACAATACAAATCATGCACTTCAAGATGAAATTCAATGGTTGTTTGACTTGTTTTGTTATGTGAGTGCAGGTAGACATTGTATCAAAACTTCATTCATTCAGAAAAAATTGTTCTTGCTTTAAATTTATTAATGTTTCATTTTTGTTTGTAGTTAAAATATATTTCTTTTTATTTGATTTCCTGCCTAAAAGTGGCAGGAAATCAAATAAAAAATTGCATGTTTTTTTATGCACAGTCTGAAGCGGTTAAGTCGATAAAAAAGATATGATGTACGCAGAAGAGAAACTTAAAAATTGTAATGTTTTTTTTTGCAGTTGTTTCTTCAATTTTTTTAAAGATTTATTTCTCTTCGCTGTTTTCAATTTTTGTTTTTGACTCGAAATTAAATTTAGAGCTAAATTGAATACAGCATCATAGTTGCGTACATTCTCAAACTCCAACAACAGGACTACTTAAGGGTGGATGGAGGGGGCAAGGGGGCAAAAGCCCCCTAGTTCTAAACAACTCATGTACAAATTGCATGTTTTTTCACATTAAAATGCACTCTTTGTCACCAAAAAATGCATGTTTGTCACTTAAAAATGCATGTTTCACATGAAAATGCATTCTTTGTCATCTAAATATGCTTGTTTTGTCAAAGAATGGATGTTTGCGACATAAAAATGCATGTTTTTTTTCAAAAATACATTATTTCACTGGAAAAAGCATGTTTTTACGTAAAAATGCACATTTTTCGTGCGAATATGAGCATTTGTTGTGCGAAAAGGCATCTTTTTATCTAAAAATTATTTTACAACTTTTAAAAAATTTTTTTTTTTTTAATTTTTTATTTGGCTAATAGGATCATTTATAAATGAAATCCACCCCTGACCAACAATACGTATATCACCAGGATTGTCATGTGATTTTAAATAATGATAAAAGCATTAAAAACACACTTTTCACTCCTGCCCTTTCAGCCAATAAAATATTGAACCTTTACATACACGTTAATCTTTCTGCTTATTCTTAATTGCATTTCATGACACATATGTAGATCAGGACCTTCTCGGGAGCCATGTCATGAACTGCAAAAGGGTCACACCTTATGAGTTTCTCTATATTACGCATGAGCACATTTAATCTAATAAACTTTGCCTCAGACCAAAAACGAAATGCAAAATTCCCACACAAGTTAACCATCGATATGTCAACGTTTGGTGACGTGGCAAATAAGATGTGAAAAGATTGAAGTTTTAAATTCAAGACAAATGGTTACCGGGATTGGTATCAATATACGGTCAATCAACATACGATATCTACGTACCAATATATGTTATGTGGATGTAATTTCACTGAATAAATTCACCTTGATTTATCCATAATGTTTTATACAGGGTGTCCCAAATGAACGAAGCCAGTCAAATAACGAAAATACCATTTGAGTGAGATGAATGAAACAAATGTAGTACTAGTAAACTAAGTGAGGGCATTTCAAAAATGTGAAAAAATTTGACCTCTGACCTTTTCTTCGAGGTCGTTCCAACTCTAACTTTTAAACTAAGACTGGTAGAGCAAAATTCTCAATTGAAAAAAGGAAGAGCACCTTCTGTTTAGTAGAAAACTGCTCATCAAATTTACTCCGACACAATAACAGATAAAATTACGAAAAAAATAAATCGTGAAAAAGTCAAAACGTTCAAAGAAAAGTGCTTTATTTTGCTGACATTCTAAGTACTACTGTGTTACAATGGCGGTTATACATTTTGGAATGCATTAAGTAAAAAGCAATATATTGTAAAATATAGTTTTGAACCATACGCGAATTATTGTACGTCACAAAGTAACAAAACGGAAACTATTTCATCGAAAGAATATACTCTAACTCACTACAAGGTTGGCCTTTCTCCCATTGGCCGAGCCATTTCACTTGTGTAGTGACACATAAAAGTAGATCAAAACTCCAGAATTACATTAGATGTACAGACATTGCAATCGATTACCTATTGTAATGCTGGGGACACACTAGGCGTGATGCGATTCGTGCCGCCTCTCAAAGCGAGTTTGACGTCATCTAAAATGACGTCAGGTCACACCTGATCGCAGCGAATCAGGTGTGACCTCACGTCATTTTTGATGACGTCAAAATCGCTTTGCAAGGCAGCGCGAATCGCATCGCATCTAGTGTGTCCCCAGCAAAAGGAAATTGTGTGTTTTCCTGACAAAGCAACCAATAAACTGAACAAACATGTATGTTGAAATAAAAACAGCATAAAATCGTATTTTATAAATAAAAAAAAAAACATTTTATTATAAAATACAATTAAAATTTTATCATTTGAATCATTATAATAATCACAAAAATGAAAAAAACAAACACAACTACTTTTCCTGGTGGTAGTACACAGTCTACAGTTAGGAGTAATAAGACTCAGCCAATGGGAGAAAGCCCAACCTTGCAGTAGTTAGAGTATAGAAAACCATTTTTCTATTCTGCTATTCATTATTCCAATTGATCACAAAGACTTTCATCGGTTCCTTTAAACCTCTTTTCCCTCTTGGCTGTCAACTTGAATCTAACCAAACTTATTCAACATATTTCCCATTAACCCTAAACAAAGGTACACTATGAAACTGAAACTGCAGCTCCTCCATTCATCTCCTAAGTGCCCTATACAGAGCTAATGCAAAAATTACTTTGTACAATCTTTTTGGCTGTTCTGCTTTACCCCCATTTTGTGGTGGTGTTGTTGTTGCACAAGCCAATTTCTGCCTGCCCTGTTTTATGGCTGTTTAGAAGGTAATTACACAGCTCTGTATTTTAAAACTTCCAACTCTAATACAAAATAGTGAGCAAATTGAGAATTGGCCATCCTCTACCTCCCCTTACCGCTCTGCACTTTCACGCTCAAGACAAATGACTGACAAAGACACTAAACTTGTGCACAAAGAAAGACCTTCACTGTTGCACGAGTTGCTATGGAGATGAAGTTTAGATGCTTGCTCTGACCTCTCTCCCACTGACTGCAATTTAATGCTTCTAAGAAAAATTTCCTTCGTAAAAATAAACCAAGACGTTACCGAAAAGAAAAAAAAACTTTTCTTTTCTTTCTTTTCCGCAAGAAAGAAAATGTACTGTGCTACTCCGCTTTAAACAGACTGCCAGTAAAACCTTAAAAGCGTTTTTAGATGTCCAAAACATAGGAAATTGGTCTAATTTCTATAAATTTATGCAAATTTTATAAATAAATGGAGATTGGTTTGATTAATATTTGGTAGAACCACATTGGGCCATGTTACTGAAATTTCCAAAAGCTGCTAATTTCATATACAACAGCATGCCACTGTTTACTATCATTCACAAATACATGAGTGACAATATAACAACAAGGAAAAAACAATAGCACCATCTTTTGACGCAAAGCATAAATTATAATAACACAAGCAATGATGCTTATTAATTTTTACACAGTTTTCTTTTGACTTTATCTTGCAACACTTGTATGCAAGCATCATACTTTATAATACCTTCTGGACCCCAGGAAATATTTCTCAACATTTTGCAACATTCTAATTAGCATTCTAATTACACTGTCCACAAGTGTTTATAATTATGACTGGACTACAGAAGTATACTAAGAAAACCATGGTGGAAATCAAATTTTAATTAAAAATTATAAATTTATGTAAAAAAAAAAAATGAAAAACCCTTTAGCTTAATTTGTGCTTACTTTAGAAGATTTATTCTACCAGTTGATGATTATTGGAAGAGATTTTTTTTCTTTTTTTTTATTATTATTATACAAAGTTGACTGATGTTCCACTTAAAAATTTTCTTGAAAACCACTTGTATTTGTGCACTAAATAACCTTTTTTTTCCCCATTTTTTAAGTGAAAACCATGCTCATTTTTGCTTTGATAAACTCCATCCAGCTGTGACTACAGACTCAGGTGTAGATGGTTAATCATTGGTTTGACATGAAGAAAATGACAAACATTTTTTTTTTTTTTTACATAGTCGAGAGAAACTGATATATGGGGGAAACATCTTACATCAGATAAGTTTTATTGGTTGGATGTAACTTTAAAGATTTTTTTTAGGTGGAATTTTGAGCAAAATTACATGTGTGAAATTAATCATATCAGATTGAGGTAAAAAATGTCACAATTTACTTGCAGGCTCTGAATTTAGTACTAATTATACTAAAATCATACATAAATTTTCTATATTTTAGTATTGTTTGTTCATAATAAAATTTTAAATGCAATATGCAATAAAATATGCATTTTAGACTAAAATTTAGACCAAAATGTGATATTTCAGACTAAAGTTATGCAAATTTGACACCAAAAAGTCTGAATTTAACCAAAATTTAAACTGAAATGTAAGTTATATTTTAGGCTGAAATTATGCAAATTTTACACTGAAATGTCAATTTTGAGATAAATTATGCAAATTTAACACTAAAAACTGTAATTTCAGGCTGAATTTATACACATTTTACACTGAAATATGTATTTAAGCTGAATTCAAGCAAATTTTACACAAAAATATGTACTCAGGTTGAAATCATGCAAATTTTAGCTTAAAAATGTGTATATTATACCAAAACTACGCAGATTTATCACCAAACCTACACATTTACACCTGTATACAACCCTGCTGTACCTTCATAGAAATGCCAGTCATTTGAGAAAACTACATATTCCTGTGAATTTGAATTCACAAAATATCAGCTGCAACCGCACTTTCTCATAAATATGCCGTATTGGCAATTTTTCGTATCCACCGTGGACATGCCACGTCTTTTAGAACACGGGCACATGACCAGCTGCAAGAAATGAAAAATGTTGTGTCACATGACAGTTCTCCTATAGCCAAGCTTCCGCGTCACTCCATTACATTATTCACTGCTCTACTGCATACATCATAACTTAAAACCATCACCAAATTCTCTTTAGGATTCTATATTATCAGCACTTTGCAGTTCCACTGTTGAATGTCGGCCCATCATCATCACCATCGGTTCTAAAATGCTGCCCAAATGATGCACACTGCATCTATTGCTACAAACAACTTTGAAAATATAAAATTCAATTATTTTCTGGGCTCCCAGATCAAAATTCTGATTTTTAGATCCTTTGGGGCCCGCTAACACTTAATTTTGCACTTTTTTTTTAAAATTTCTCAAATTTAAATTAACAATTTTATAAAATTATTTTATAAAAAAAAATACTCCGTAATAATAAACACCTTTTCACAGTATATTTTAAGAGTGCAAACAGTTATATCTAATTATAAACCACTTGTGATGCTATTTTGATTTGTGCCGGTTGGCTTTCCTGCATTGAAACAGCTGCGCCACCTGCATACAAATTGTTTGCACTCGGAGCGTCATTGTATTGGGTAGACAAGCCACCCAAACAAACGATTATTCATAAAGACTAGGCGCATTCGAAAAGTCATTAAAACGAGTGTAAACGTGTTTACACTCGTTTTCACACGACATTTACACGAATTAATTCGTGTAAATGTCGTGTAAACTGGTTAAACGGAAACGGCCTGTACGCCACGTTTCCGTTTAAAATCTCCGTGCAACGAGTTTTCTCCTTCAAATCGGGTCTTGCTGGCAGCCATCTTGGATTTTCGTTAGATCGGTTCCAACGATTTCAATTGTAACAACAATTTTGTAGCAGTTATTAGCCGCATCTGTGAGGTCGAATGTGGCCATTGTTCGGCCTCATTTGTGCAATCGAATGCGGTCGATGTTCGGCCGCATTTGTGCGATCGAATGCGGCCGGTGTTGGGCCACATTTGTGCGATCAAATGCGGCCAGTATTCGGCCGCATTTGTGCGATCGAATGCGGCCGACGTTCGGCCGACGTTCGGCCGATTACCCGTTCTTAAATAAGTAATAATACAAAAAATAATTTAAATAAACTTACATTTATAATTATAACCAAGTTTTTATAATTTCACAAGTTGAAATTGAACGCGCCTGTTTTTTAAGAGAAACAATTTTGACTATGGTTATTATTTGGGCTGATTTATTTACACTTGAATTTACACTGAAATTTGCACAGAAATTTATTTTTACATTCGAAAAGTGGGTCGTTTAACTTGACATTTACACTATCAGTTGCACTGGTCGTTTAGTGCAAATTACTTTTCGAATGCGCCTAGTGTATATACACCGATAGACGCAAATACACTGGACTGCGGACTGAGGAATTATAGGTAATTCCATATTCACATCAAGCTTTTGGATCTCATCCGAAGCTGCGGATCTAGATCCAAGATTGGTCGTCAATCGAGTTCCGACAACTCAATTCGACAAATTCGGATTGGAATTCATTAAATAATGTCAGCAGTCTGAATCATTCCATTGTTGCGCATCAAAGTAATGGCGTCCTCGAAAAATACATTGTTAACATCAAACAACAAATGTAAAACAAGGTATTAACTTTATCAATTGTCTAGTATTGTTCTCCCTCCCTCCCCTCATTGTTAAGTCACTTCCCACGGTTTGGAATCATTACTAAAAATAATTTTCACTTTGATAAATGAGTAAATAAATTCTCCACATGCTAATGCTTAAGACTTCCATGGAGATTTCACTTTTGCAGAAACTCTACTTTAAAAGAAAACTAATGCAGACACTTGATGCATTGGTGATGATAAGCACGGTTACTCCTGGTTACAGAGAAAAGCATAGGTGGTGCAAGCCCAAGTGTTTCTTAGTCCTCCCTGGTTGAGAAGTCACATGAGATAGTGAGAAGAAAGGATGTAGTTGTTACCAGGGGAGATGGAACAGTTCACTTAGTAAGAAGAACAAGTCACTCCCTAGACAGATAAGAAATGGCCATCACCACTGTCTGACTTTAGTGTACCATGGTTTATTAATGTGAGAGCACTTTCTACTGAACTCTGTTGACAAACAAACAAACAAAACAACAAACAAATTTAAATGTTTCAATTAAAATGACATAATTATAAAATTTTTGTTAGTTTTTCTTTTTTTTTATTGGGGGGGGGTAATGGGGGGGGGTGGGTTAGTAAACTTTTCGCCAGATGGTACCTGCTGCCATCTTTAAAGGTTTTCCTTGCACGTTTATATGCAGTGTTTCTATTGCTATCCCCACTGAGTTGTTGAATAATGATGCAATAAAACAGGGTCATATTGTCGCAAAAAGTTGCAGATTTCATAGGATTTTCTGATTTAATGTCAGAAGCAGCCGAATTTAATAATAGTCAGATGGTATATTAAATCTGAGTGTGTCTGATATGCAATGACGGTTGAGATGGTTCAAACAAGTTGAAAAAATTATGCAGGATATTCGGTATGCGTGTGGAAAGATCAATACAAGAATTTCTTGTTGAAGGTCTGAAAGTTTGTAATACGGTATCGATTCTTGTATGAGTAAGGATTCTTTAAATATCACAAAAATTAGTATACAAGTGGAAAAAAATAAAATATGAATATCGATTCCCATTTTTGATAAAAATATCGATTCCAATTTATTTTAATAAAATATTGATTTCAATTTATATCGATAAAAGTATCGATTCCAATTTATATCGATAAAAGTATCGATTTCAATTTCTGTCGATACAAATATCGATTCCAATTTCTTTCAATAAAAATATCAATTTAAAATAATATCGACAAAAGTATCGATTTCAATTTCTTTCGTTAAAAATATCGATTCCAATTTATATCGATAAAAAGTCTAGTCGCATCTATATCAGTAAGCATATCGATTCCATCCTAACAGATTAAAAGTATGAAAATATTGATTCAAATTTGAAACAATTTAGAAAAACAAGCAACCAAAAGTGAAACAATTTAGAAAAACAAGCAACCAAAAGTGAAACAATTTAGAAAAACAAGCAACCAAAAGTGAAACAATTTAGAAAAACAAGCAACCAAAAGTGAAAGAATTTAGAAAAACAAGCAACCAAAAGTGAAACAATTTAGAAAAAGAAGCAACCAAAAATGAAATACATTATAACTAAACTGATTTGGAACTTCGGATCAGCAAACATTAAATTTATAGACCTGTTCTTCACAAAAATCGATAAAACAGATAAAAAAAAAATTTGATTATCGATAAATTTTCCACCAATAAAAAAGAAAAATCTCTCAAAATAAAAATTTCCAAAATGAAGAAAAAAATTGAATTTTTTTGCATCGGTTTTTAATATTTATAAAATTATTTTAAAGAAATAGAATTTGCCTCATTTCCTCTAATTGTTTTCCTTTTTTGCTTCGCATTGTTAAAATGTCTTTCCTTTATTTCCTCATCTCCTCTTTCGCATTCATGAATTTTTAATTGGCTTCGCTTCATTCCGATATTAATGGCGCGCACGCCGTCTAGAGAGCAATAAACAGACTTACGGTTTAATTTTGATATGAGACGAGGGAGAAATAAGAAAAAATTAGTGGCTAAGCCTGTCGACGTCCCTTTAGGCCTATTTATTATTTTCTTTCGCACCTGTTTTTTTCCAACCTTTTATTTACTGCCAATCAGGGGATGAGGGAAAGCAAGCTGCGTATTTCCTTTTTTGGTATATAGAGAACGGAAAAGGAATAAAATCGAATTCTGTCTTCTTTCTTGAGGAGAAATGAAGACCTAATTTGATCAACATTATCATGTTGAGAGTAATTACCTGTAATTCAATCAGTGATGCATTAGATGAATATCAATTACTTTTGGGGAAGGAAACAAACATTCTAAAAATAAACTATTTCAAAGAAAAAGAGTTTGCAAAATCATAAAGCAGAAATCAATTTTCTATTGAAAAGAAAATTAAAATCATTGACATGAAATCGATTAAAATAATCGATAAAATTTGCAAGAAAAATAAAATCGATTAGGAGAAAAAATAATCGATTAACAAGAAAAATAATCGATAAAATTTGCAAAAAAAATAAAATCGATTAGGAAGAAAAAATAATCGATTAACAAGAAAAATAATCGATTAGCAAAAAAAAATAATCGACTTGCAAGAAAAAATAATCGATTTTCATAAACAAATTACATTTCAAATGAAAAAGGATTTAAAATTTACAAAAAAAGGTATGAAATTCACCAAAAATCAATTTGAAATTAAAAAAAAAACGATTTGAAATTTACAAAAAATCGATTTAAAATTCACAAAAAGCCGATTTGAAATTAACAAAAAATCGATTTAAAATTCACAAAAAGCCGATTTGAAATTCACAAATAATCGATTTAGAATCGATAAAAGAATCAATTTAGAATCGATAAAAGAATCGATTTAAAATCGATAAAAGAATCGATAAAAGAATCAATCTAGAATCGATAAGAGAATCGATTTAAAATCGATAAAAGAATCGATAAAAGAATCAATTTAGAATCGATAAGAGAATCGATTTAAAATCGATAAAAGAATCGATAAAAGAATCTATTTAGAATCGATAAAATAATCAATTTAATATCGATAAAATAATCAATTTAATATCGATAAAATAATCAATTTAATATCGATAAAATAATCAATTTAATATCGATAAAATAATCAATTTAATATCGATAAAATAATCAATTTAATATCGATAAAATAATCAATTTTATTTTGCTGTGAAATAATCAATTTTATTTTGCTGTAAAATAATCAATTTTATTTTGCTGTGAAATAATCAATTTTATTTTGCTGTGATAAAACAATGGATTTCCCTTCCATAATTCCAAAATAGTCAAGCACTTTCCTCACACAAGTGGTTTTCTATCATTTTACTTTTACAAACGATTTCAAACCCTCGATTTCAATTCAAACTAAATGACATCCTTATCAAACTACGGTATTTATTTAACTCGTGGAAATTCATCTAATTTTGCAGTGATCCGGGTTATTTCACTGTTGAGATGCCGTAAACAGCAGACACAGCAAGCAGGCTTGTGCCAAACCAAATTAATTAAAAATAATAAATATTTCTAAGTGGTGACAACAAATATATAAAAATACACGAGATCATCACAATTAAAACCAGAAAAGAACACGATAGCTGTGCTAAGTGCCAACTTTGCTACCTTTCCACCTGAGTACGTGTTGCTGACGTTCCAAGTGACGAGAAAAAAAGTGCATTTGTGCAATTTGTATTTGCAAAAAAGACCATTGAGAAGTTGAAAATTGGCCAAAGTTAAAAGTTTAAAATGCAAATTGAAATTGTGATTACATAAAAGAAAAAGAGAAAAAGAAGAGAGAAAGAGAGCGAAAAGAAGACAGAAAAAAAGAAAAAAAAAAGAAAAAAAACCATTTGAGCGAACGCCTACGCGACCTGGCGACTCAATTAGCTTAATTATGCGTGCAAACCCATTTCCGTGAGAACAGATCTCAGCTTTTTATCAGCGGCAAGGCAAGATCTAGCGAAGAAAAAAAAACAAGCATTTCTTCTTTACTTTCATTTTCCATTTCTCTTAAACTCTGAATTTGATTGGGGATTTCTAACGTCACATACCTAAGCCCAACTTTAGAGGTCCATCCACAAAGACTTATTTCCTATTTGAAACTCACTAATTCCACTCTAGTGCGCATTTATACACCCAATTTATTTAGTCGCCGCACATACATTACTGCATTTAGACTGACAGAGGGTATTACTTAAAACATTCATTGTTTAATAAAACAATCAACTTTTTGACGGAAGGTCGTTTCACTGCGACAAACGTTTTAAGCATTTTCGGTGTTTGGGATTTGGTTCTATGATGCCACTTTCTCAAATGTTTGTGTTTGCAGCCTAAAAACACGCATAAACACAAATGTTTTCAAATGTAGCATTTTAGCAAACAACTGTGAGTGTTTTAAGAGATTGTACATTCTGAAAACAGCCATTTTGTTCCCGAGCTAATCTGTTCAAATCCATTTAATTTTCTTATTGTTGATGCATTGTTTCATTTTCATATTGTCGATGCAGTTTTATTTTCATATTGTCGATGCAGTTTTATTTTCATATTGTTGATGCAGTTTCATTTTTATATTGTCGATGCAGTTTTATTTTCATATTGTCAATGCAGTTTTATTTTCATATTGTCGATGCAGTTTTATTTTCATATTGTCGATGCAGTTTTATTTTCATATTGTCGATGCAGTTTTATTTTCATATTGTCAATGAATTTTTTTTTTTTATATTGTCGATGCATTGTTTTATTTTCATATTTTAGTATTGATAACAATGTTGATACACAATAAGAAATTGTTGCCTTGACACATAGTAGTTTATGATGGATTGTAACAGTTGTAACATAAATAAAGCCCGATGTTTGAGTGGACAAACGCTTCCAGACAACGACCTTCCAAATAACACAAGACATACGACACATGTTATTAGAAAATGACACAAGAAACTGTTTTATGGTTTACGGCTTTTTATTCAGTTTGTCTATGGGTCAGTCTCTTGCCTTTTCCCATTACTTGCGTCACATTGCTGCGATGGATCTGCAACCAAGACACTGACCACATGGTTGGTTGACCATGTGGACAGCATGGGTCAGAGACCTAGCCCATACGCCACTCACGGGTACTGGGAATGGCATTACCGACCATTCCTTAAGCATCACCACGGTGAACAAGAGTGGAGAACAACCAAGATGCTCGTCTTGCGGTGGTCCTATCCAGACTGGGTCTCTTAACAGTAGTTAGGCCCTTTTATAGTCCACTCTTGCACCCATTCTGCTTGCACCTTTCCCATTGGTTCCTGAAGGTAACATCTAGTGGAGTTGAACTAGCGAGTCATTTAGGAATGGTGTTGCCGGTGACCGGAAACCGGTCACACTATATACAAGCATTAGCTTGCAATTACCATAAACAAACTATAGTTGCATATCATCAGATGACACTATTACAAATGCTTGGACATGTGATTAACCAATAATTTAACTCCATGTAGTTACATCAAACATCAAAAACAATTTAGGTGTAGCATTATGTTTTGGTAACAGCCAGATTTATGGTGTTTTATTACTTTCACAATTAATTTGGAATCTAACCATTTAAATTCTATATGAAACAATTTTGAACCACAATTCAAAACACAATCCATTAACCTCTCTCATATCCCAAGTTGGGATGTGCTTTATAGGAGACTCAATAATATAATAGGCAGTTGAGATGATGTTGTTCAGTTGTCCCATCATTAGTAAAACCTTCAAACCATAACTACTGAAGCATGCAACAAATCTGTTTTAAGTGGCTGTTGAGTTGACGCAAATTGCTCAGTTATACAAATTGAAAACACCACTAAAATGCAAACCACATCAACTGCCTGTTAACTATAGTTTTGTGATAACAATTCTTTACATCTGCCCTTTGCTCTGAGATTTTGCTGCACTCACAAATCTCCTGCTGCACATTCTTATATGGGTCTTTAAGTTTAGCCATGCTCTGGGCAAACTGCAAGCAAGTACTTTGTGCTGACAATCCACCCTCATCCCTTGACTGGATTTACTGTCCACACCACCAGGTTTAATTACCTCGTAGGTGTAATTACTTTTAAGTATTTTTAAATCCTCTGAGACACTGAGTTAAAACAATGGCACGCAAGCAGTACCAATGAGAACAAAAAGCTGCATCCAAAACCAACAATAAGGGGTTTGTACAATTACTGTATACCAAATTAATTCAATTGTTGAATTCAACGAATAACAAGAAAGTTGTGTTATATTTGGTTATAATTTAATTTGGTTGACCCTCTTCTTGACCCTTTTCTTGACCTTCCTAATCCCCAACAACGGTTCTGTAATTATGTGATTTCACTTTCTTATGCCGTTGAATCCGATCGCAAGATTTTGCATTCGTGAAACCTAATCTGAATACTTATGTCAAATTAATAAAATTCTAACCAAATAAATAATTCCTTTCAAACTGCCAGTGGAACATAAATATAGTCTCCCAGTAGAGAACTCTTTCCACTGTATGCAAATCTTATAATGGTCCAATAATTCAAGGACTGTATTTGTAGTCCCCTTATCCCCATTCTGGCACAATGTCAACCACATCACTCCTTTTATACATATACAGCTTTAACTGATTATAATAAAGCAAAAAAAAAGTATCCCCACACTGTTACATAGACATGCAAACCTCAAAAAGACCCAATAACAAATTCCACCCCACTATCAGAAGAAAGCCATCAGCCAAACACAAGAAAAAATTGGACTCTTGACAACTAGGAGTGATGAATCACCCAGTTTTCCTTTGTTGGAAGCAAAAGAAGCCTAATGAGCTTTGAACTATTAATCTCAATTTCATCCGTCAAACCTAGAAACTGTTAGACCCAAATGTCTCTATTTACCAGATCTTCTCTCCCTATCTCTGTGTATAATTTCTAATAGGCATTTTATTGCCTTATGATTAAGATTAGGGCTTGCAAGTGTTAGTTCCATAATGCAATAGAATGTGTCCGTAAAGCTTGCAATTCTTCCACAATATACTTGAGTGCTTCGGTCCAATGTTCTCACTCCTCGATATAGCCAAAATTCATGTCTGCTTTCCTTAAAGCTGATATTTCATACAATGCTGACCAGAATACCAATCACTAACAGATCCAAAGCACACAACCTAAATACTAAATAAACGTTGAGGAAACAACGCCAAAGCCGATTCATCCGTGTAAAGTTTTTGCTAACCAAAAACAATAGCCGGATAACAAAGACAGCTTAAACTGAGCTAAACAAAGCAAAGTTGCTTGTAAAGTGTAACAATTAAAGTCTGATGTGAGATAACAATGATAATATTAAAACAATCTTATCCAATTGTCGATTGCAGACTGCTGATGCTGATTATTGCACAACAATGATTGAAAACCAACAAACAATGTAATGCAAAAATAGTCCTTCGCATAAAAATAGAATTTTATTGTTCATTGGTTCATGTCATAAATGATTTATTTCAATTTCTTTCATGCAATTGTTTTGCAACAAACAAATTGAAATAAACTATTTATGACTTCAGCCGCAGATGCCTGTATTGTCTAAAGTTTGTTAAATTGTTTGCAACAGATGAAAATGTGAAAACAAAAACAAATTGTTGACAACAGTGAGTCACCAAAACAAACAACAAACTACCTAATACAGAAATTATGTTGGTAAAAGCATTTTTGATTGGTTTGATCCTCGGCTACACTTCACCGCCAACCAAACACTAAACTTTAAACCGCTCAATTACAAGTTTCAACCTAAAACCAATCTGTTTTTTACAGGTCAGACTTTAAATTCCTTATTAAAAAAAACATTACATGTAATAAACTTTTATTCTAAATGAAACCATGAAACCCTGCTCATAAAATTTGATTACTTTCACTGCATAATTTTTTTTTACTAGCGCAACATACAAAACTATTAAAATATATATGATCACACTTCTTCCCATTTTTTTTCTTTTTCTTTTGACCTTTTCTTCTTCCATCCAAGTCTGGTTTAAGTCCATCACCTAAAAATAAACCAAACCACACAACCCACTACACCCCTTAAAAATAACAGAATCTCTTTTTAAGTCTATTTGTGCAGAACAACAAACCCTGGAAAAGAATTCAACATCTGATAAAAGCCAATTTTCAAGAAAAGAAAAAAGAAAAGAAAAATAAACAGGCACTGATGCAGCCATCATCATTTTCCTTTTAGTTTCCTTTCTCCTGCACATTTACTATGAAAAAAAAATTTAAAAAATTAGATTTAAAGACCGTTTCCATGCCTGATTGCTGATAAATGCATCTTCATTATGTCATTCATTTCTTGTTGAACAATCTTTGTTATAATGATAGAGGGAAAACACCTGTTCCTAGGCAACAAATCTTAATAGATAGAAGGTGGATAATTGGATTTTATGGGTCCAGGAAGAGAATTTCATTCATTTCATTCATTTCATTCTCATATTTATTGGAAGTTTGGAGAATGGAAAATGAATGGCATGAGATTTTTTCTCTTCTGTTCTGCAGACATATAGTATCAAGAGTTTTATTAAAATAGTTTGAATACAAGTGATTTTCTATGGTAAAACTGATGGAATGTCTGAAGAGATCCTCACAAAGGATCCTTCCTTTAGCAATTTCAAAATTAAGATAAACAATCCAACTTTTAATAGCAATAAAATGCATACCTTCTGTTTCCCATTGATTAACTATTGATTTTCTAATGTAGATTCCCATAATTTAAAAACATAAAGAAAAGCTCTAATTTCCCCTGATACATTTTTCTGGCATAAAAAATTCCATGACAGCATGTCAAGTGACTGTGATGTGTGACTATAGATTTAAAGATGCACAAACACATCATTGTCAAAGAATAAAGTGGTTTAATTCATGCAAAAAGGTAATTACAATTTCATATGCAACTCATATGGCTCAATATTAAATTGAAATTATATTGAAATGTATGCTATGTATTGATATTGAATTCTGAGAAAAGCTGTACATTTTAGAATGTATTAAGTGAAAAAACAACATTTTATAAAATATACTTTTAAACCATATGGAAAACCACTAATGCATTCTCTCATTAGAAGGTACCAACAATCTTAGTTTTTAGAACAAAGATTCAGAAATGACAGTTTTGAAAAGCCGTAAGCATTAGTAGCGCGTGCACTCAAAAAAAGAGGATCTAATTCTAATCCTTCACAGTTCCAATTATTTGCAGTGATGGTGCAACATTTGGCACCCTCACCCACATCCAAAAAAGCAAGTTTCAATCAAAATGGATTGCAGTTCCAACCAGTTTGTTGAGTGGGAAACTTGTTAAACCCAGCCACTGTTGTAATTGATCTTGGATATTATAGAAAAGCCATGCAGTCAATCAATTCCATTCAGAACAGCAGTCATATCAGATATTGCACATTAATAATAACATTGGCAATAACATTCTACCAATCTGATTGATAGATTGATTTATTATTGGTTTTCGGCTTCTCCAAAAGACATGACCTCAATGGTTGAATGATTGCCTGGAGTACAAGGGAGCAGATGGAATATCCTTTGGGGTGATTTTTTGATTGACCCAGCCTTGCATATGCAATGAAACTAGAGAAATCACAGAAAACCCAATTAAATGTGGGTTACCACGGAAACAATTGTTTGAAGTTTCCGATTTAGTCATTTTTAGAAGCTGCATTCAAAAATAAAAATAACAATTTTAGTTTAAGTGTGTATTTTAAGTTTTAACATGGGTTTGAACAGGAAATGATGTCATTTTTGTTTTAAAATTGAAGTAAAACACAAAATATTTTAGTTTTTGAATGCAGCTACTGTTTCGAAGTTTCCGATTTAGTCATTTTTAGTGTTTCTAAAAACAGAATGGAAACCAAGAACACCCATAAACCACCAAACTGCAAAAACATCTTTTATATTCGAACAAGTTTATTTTTACATTTTTTACAACGCGCAAAACTAATAATTAATAACTTTCCGCTCTATCCGATTGGTCAGGACGGTCAAGCACAGAAATTCCTTTTGCATCCCCTGAGACGATAACAGGAAAACATGTTTTCAATAGACCTTTGGAAAAAAGAGGTCAGGTGATAGGATCATGTGATTGTAACAATGCTTGCCCCACCTCTATGAGAAAAACCATTGTAAATTATAACATTATTAATTTATAGTTTTCTTATTGTGAGCTTATTGTTATAATTTTCCAATGGTATATTGTAAAAAAAAATCTCAAACAGACACTTGAGTGCACAGATCGTCTTTAAATAGACAAAGAAAACATTTGCTATTCTTTCCTGGCACTGACCAGATGCAATACATAACATCTGTGTACAAATGTGGAGTTATATTAGTCGAATATATGGTCAGTTCACTTGATTAGCAAGAGTTTTTGTAGATAACATCACATTTTGGTGTTTTATTTCATCGAAAACTCCCTAGACACATTTCACAGGCTGTAAAATCCTAATTGATTTAATATTTTATTTTAATGATTTGGTCAAAAGTGTTTGTTTTGATTATGTTTAGATTTAGAAAAAAAAGTGTTGTTTGATTTTATAAGTATTTAGTTAGATGGAATTAATTGCTATGTTTTGAAGTTCATAACATGTTTGTTTCGAGGTCACCAAGAGTGCCCTCAAGTATCTAAATTGTTGTTGGTCAGTCCTTGCTGACCAGATGTGTCCCCGTTTGTTTTATGACCTTACTCTCATCTTTGTTCATGTATCAACGTGTGTCACTACACGTTTTTGCACTGCTCAATTTTCAACGATTAAATTAGTTTGTTAAGTTTAAACAATTGGACTGTTTATTTGTGTGTGCTACAATCGTAGTAGGATTTGTTTTGCAATCGCGAAATTGGTGCCGAAACCCGGGAAAACTCGACCTGGACCCTGAAGATCTGAAAATCCTAACAGCAAGTAAAAGTTCGAAATTTGACAAAGATGGCCGACGACCTCGCCGTGACCAAAAGTCAACGTACCGTGGCCAGACGAACTGTGACCGCCACCATCACCAAGGCGAAGACTCTCCTCGCGAATATCCCGCGCAATGCGCTCGAACTAAAAAAAATAAGGGCTAATTTGAAGGCGAAATTTATCACCTTGAAGGAGTTGGATGTGAAAATATTGGCGGCACTGATCGACGACGACGAAATCGACCAGGAAATTACGCAATGTGAGTCGAATTATTACGAGAAAGTGATTGATTGCGAGGTTGAAATTGATGAGGCGCTGAAAGAACTCAATGCGTCGCTCGTCCCCCCTCCGGCAGCAACAGTAACTAATAATTATAACGGTAACGGCCACGTTCCGCACGAGACGACGATGCGACTCCCAAAATATGAAGCAATTAAATTTAAGGGCAATCCCCTCGAGTGGGATGATTTTTGGGGAAACTTTGATATCAGTATTGACACGAAAACCAACATAACAAATAAGAGCAAGCTGGTTTATCTCAAGTCGTTTTTGGAAGGCGAGGCAGCACTGGTGTTAAAAGGCTTGCCACCAACCGATGAGAACTATCCCGTAGCCAAAGAACTGTTGTTGGAACGTTTTGGGCGCAGTGACGTAATCATGAGTGCCCATTTAAATTCCTTGATGAGGATGACACCCGTACGCGATATTATGGACACAGAGTCACTCCAGAAGCTGTACGACCGCTGCGAATCAAACGTGCGCGGCTTGCGTGCAGCGAAAATGAATGCGGACGCAATTGATGCGACGGTTTGCCCATTAATTCTGGGTTTGGTGCCCAAGCAGATCTCACTTGACTTCTCACGCCAATATCCGGACGGAAAATACAAAGCAAAGGAGTTGCTCGATATGATTCGTGCTGAGCTCATCCACCACAGCAAAATAGACAATTTCCAAGAATTACATCGTAAAAAAGAAGTTGAAAAATCGGAAAAATCGGAAAAATCGGGAAAATCAGAAAAATCGGAAGAGAAAACAATGCGCAAGAGCCACGATCGAGTGCCGTCTGCTCGCGTCTTGAGCACAACAATATCCAATTGCATGTTCTGCAGCAAAACTCACGACCGTGACAGCTGCACTTCTACCGCTGCTGAAAGAAAAAATTATATAGTCAAAAATGGACGGTGTTTTAAGTGTTTAAAAAAGGGGCACACGTCAAAAACGTGCTCCTATCGTATTACGTGCAAATTGTGCCAACGGAGTCACAACCCTTTGATTTGTGATGGAACACCAAAGACTGTCACTGAAAATGTAATTACTCACGTGGCTACGTGCGTCGATTTGTCGAAATTCGTCCCGCCACCTGCTGCAACGTTGGCGACAATTTTCGTGCGTGTCATGCATCAATCCACGGAGGCGATCGTGCAGTGCCTTCTCGACCCCGGCAGTCAGACGACATTCGTGTTGTCCAGTCTTGCTAAAGACATGAAGTTGCCATCGACAGGAACTGAAAATTTGTCCGTGCTTACTTTTGGCAGTCAAACGTCACAAAATGTGAAGCGAGGGAGATTCGATTTGAAATTGTGTCACGTGGACGACAAAAATAAAGCGCTCACGGTCTCAGCATTTGAGACGCCTTGGATAACCCGACCAATAAAAACCGAGTTGCAGGCTGGCTTGCGAGCCGCCCTAGAACGCAACAATATTGTAATAAATTTTGAACAGCATAATAATTTCGATATTTTTTGTTTGATAGGAGCCGACAATATCGCCAGGATTTTGACCGGACGAATCGAAAAATTGGAGGAAAATCTGGTAGCAGTTGAAACAATGTTTGGCTGGACAGTGATGGGAACTTCGCCCAATGTGACGTCCCTGTCGACAATGGTTACTCGTGTATTCAACGTGCGGCTCGACGATCGTTTAGAAGAAGGCTTAAGAAAATTCTGGGAACTCGAGGCGATCGGAATCCGTCACGAGACCGTCGATGAATCGCCGACCGATCGCAACTCGTGCACAAAACGATTTCGGGAGCAAGTGACGCGCGAGGACGGCCGATATGTGGTGCCACTGCCCTGGTTGGTCGATACAAGTCAACTCAACAACAATTATGAAGTAGCCAAGCGGAGGTTTTGGCATCTGGTACGCAAGTTCAAAAAGAACCCCGGCTTTTATCAGGCATACAAGAAAATCTTCGAGGATCAGCTGAAAAACGACATCATCGAGGAAGTAGAAATACAAGATCCAGAACATTCTTACTTTATGCCGCATCGTGCAGTTGTACGAGAGGACCGTGCAACAACAAAAATTCGTATCGTGTTCGACGCGTCATCAAAGGGGAAAAACGAACTTTCACTGAACGATTGTTTAGACAGCGGTCCCAATTTGTTACCGGAAATCTTGAAACTTTTGGTGTTGTTTCGGCGCGAGCTAGTGGCATACCTCTCAGACATTGAAAAGGCGTTCTTGCAACTTTTATTGAGACTTTGCGACCGGAACTTTGTTAGTTTTTTGTGGGTCCCGGAGAATTGGGACGGTTTGGAATTCGTCGTGCCGAGAATAATGCGTCAGAAACGAGTCACATTTGGGGTCAGCTCCAGTCCCTATTCATTGAATGACACAATCCAAATGCATTTGGATGAAATGGAAAAATTATATCCAGAGACTGTAAAGCAGATCCGAGAGAAATTTTACGTAGATGATCTTATCGATTCGATGCGAACTGACGATCAAGTTCTGACCGTTTTTTTCGAAGCGCGGAAATTGATGATGGATGCGCATTTGCCATTACGAAAATGGCATTCGAATTCTCGACGGTTGCGTGAAATATTTGCTAAAGAAATTCCCGAGGACGAAGAAATAATCGCCGCCGAAAATGAGCAGACCACCGTATTAGGCTTAATTTGGAATTATGAAACCGACAGACTCCAACTCGAAATAGGCGAATGGGCCGAGAAGAAACCAGAGGACGGACAAGGAACAAAGAGAGCAATTGTACAAGCAGTAGCTAAAATTTATGACCCATTGGGCTTCGCTGCACCGTTCACGATCGTCGGAAAACTCATGTTTCAGGAGTTGTGGATGAGAAAAATCGATTGGGATGTCCCATTGCCCCCCGACATTGCCAAGCGATGGTGTGAGTGGATCAAACAAGTTACAACATTGCGCCGAATTTCAGTCAAGCGACCGTACAGCTCCAACTTAAGCGACGACTCACAGCAAGAGCTTCATTTTTTTTGCGACGCGAGTCCAAAAGCGTACGGCGTCGTAGTCTACGTGCGCACTGAAACCAAAGGAACTGTAGACGTATCATTGTGCATGTCCAAGTCTCGCGTTGCACCATTAAAGCCGCTCACATTGCCGAAACTGGAGCTCATGAGCGCCCTTTTGTCATCTCGCATCGCGGAGAAATTGCAAGTTTTGGAAGTTCAGAAGATGCATTATTGGACTGACTCTTCAATTACGTATTTTTGGATCCGCGAACAACAAGGGAAAACTAATCCTTTCGTCGCGAATCGGGTACGAGAAATTCGTACGAACACCGACGTCGAATCGTGGCGACACTGCCCCGGCAGGGTAAATCCTGCGGATAAATTGACGAGAGGGATGGAGGCAGTGAAGCTGGTTGAAGATGGCGAGTGGTGGAATGGCCCCAAATGGTTACACAAAAGTAAAGAACATTGGCCACAAGGAATAGACACAGAAATGGAAACTCAGCTTGAAGAGGTAGAAGAGAATTCCACACGCATAAACGTGACAAGAGCGTCGGAGAGGCTGGAGCCGTTGTTCGCCTTAGAAACCTACAGCAGTTGGACGAAGGTAGTCAGGATCACAGCGTGGATGCTGCGCTTCGTTCGAAACTCGAAAAAGGATCAGTCAATTGGCGGACCGCTGAAAACTGAGGAAATCGAGGCAGCAGAAACGTATTGGTTTCGCCACACTCAGCGTTCAAGATTCGCAGAAGAAATGGAAAGCGTACAGAATGCTGTAAAATTAAATAGAGAGTCACCTTTATCGCAAGTGGAATTGATCGTCGACGAAAACAAGATATTGCGAATAAATTCTCGAATTCGCGACCACATCGGAACGAAGAATTTTATTTATCCAATCGTATTAGATGCAGACTCGCCGATGACCACACTAATAATAAGGGACTGCCATAGACGTGCTTTACATGGAGGATTAGGAGATACGTTATCGGAATTTCGTTCAAAATTTTGGACTCGAAGAGCCAGGAAAACGATCAAAAATTACGTATCCAAATGTATAACGTGCCGTCGCGTAAACTCGAAGCTGATGACACAAGCCATCGGACTCCTCCCGTCTGACCGCATTAATCGTGCTGCCCCATTTCAAGTAATAGGCGTTGATTTCGCGGGCCCACTCTACATGCGGAGTGGCGATAAATGTTACATCGCCTTATTTACCTGCGCGGTGGTACGAGCCGTACACCTGGAGTTGGTGTCGGATTTGTCGACGGAGAAGTTTATTTTGGCGTTCAAGCGTTTGATATCACGACGAGGAATACCGAGCGTCGTATATTCGGACAACGCGAAGACCTTTAAGCGCGCCGAAAAAGACTTGGCGCTGTTCATAAATGGATTTGCCAGCGAAAAATTCCAGGGATTCTTGTCTCATAACAAAATTCAATGGAAGTTCATAGTCGAACTCGCCCCATGGTGGGGGGGTTTTTGGGAGCGCTTGGTCAAGACTGTAAAATTAAGTCTGAAGAAGGTCCTAGGAAGAGCGTCGCTATGTTTTGAGGAGCTGACAACCGTATTGACAGAGGTCGAAGCAATTATTAACTCGCGCCCAATTACGTATGTGACGGACAATCCAACAGAACCTGAGCCGTTGTCGCCATCTCATTTCCTGATCGGAGCTCGCCTTTCAAGTTTGCCAGATGTTTATGATCCAGAGCATCGTGCAGATTTGAATAAAAGAGCGGAGCTCGTCAAGCGCTGGAAGCTGCGCCAGAGAATGACGAATTTGCTGTGGCGACGGTGGTCCCACGAATATCTCGTCGAATTGCGTGAGTTTCGACGAGTGAAGGCTTCACGAGAAATCGAAGTCAACGAATTAGTCCTCGTGCAGGAGCAAGGACAGCCGCGTATGGCTTGGAAGACAGCCAAAATTACAAAAACATTTAACGGCAGAGATGGGAAAGTTCGCTCTTGCGAGATGATGCTGCCGAGTGGAAAAGTGATGCGAAGACCCGTACAAAGACTATGTGCATTAGAAATTCATGAAGAAAATTAGTTATGGCCCTTTTTTCCCGGGCAATGTAAAATCCTAATTGATTTAATATTTTATTTTAATGATTTGGTCAAAAGTGTTTGTTTTGATTATGTTTAGATTTAGAAAAAAAAGTGTTGTTTGATTTTATAAGTATTTAGTTAGATGGAATTAATTGCTATGTTTTGAAGTTCATAACATGTTTGTTTCGAGGTCACCAAGAGTGCCCTCAAGTATCTAAATTGTTGTTGGTCAGTCCTTGCTGACCAGATGTGTCCCCGTTTGTTTTATGACCTTACTCTCATCTTTGTTCATGTATCAACGTGTGTCACTACACGTTTTTGCACTGCTCAATTTTCAACGATTAAATTAGTTTGTTAAGTTTAAACAATTGGACTGTTTATTTGTGTGTGCTACAATCGTAGTAGGATTTGTTTTGCAATCGCGAAACAGGCCATGGCAGTAAGCCCTATAAGGCATCCACCTGTAACCAATCTCCCAGACCTCAAGGAAAGTTATGCTGCCATAAAGGATTTTTAGAGTTGTAGCAAGATGACACATAAACTACGTTTGCTGGAAACATCAATGGTAGACTTCGATTGAAATAAATGTCAAAGATAAAATGTAAATAACATTCATTTGAATACAGATATAGCAAATTAACACTAGTTTTGCATTTCATTGTAGTTTTTTATTACAATTTCTGTTTTTTACTTTATACAATGTCAGTGCTGTTTAATCAGTCCATGGCTGATCCCAAAGATCAACACCTGCTAGCTAAATCTACTAGCGAAAGCGCTGTTTCAAGTTTTTCCAGTAATCTTCACCAGATGTTGCTGATGATGTCACAAGTGAGCATGCTCAGTCAAGATATATAAAACCAGCAACTTGTATGCTGCCTAATATTTGCATATCCCACATACCGGTTGGTTTTTTCTATTAGACGAAGCGCTGTAGCAGAAATACAAAGAAACTTAGCATAATGTTTCTTTTCGACACCACAGTAGTTTTATTTTCAATTTTTCAATATTACTGAGTCACATTGGTTAAATTTGCTTTGTTAGATCGACAGCCATTTTGTTGGGTCATACCGTTCAAAAAACATTGAAAATATATTGAAATGTGAAGTGCATTCCAAATATTATTATTTGTCAAACAAATATGATTCCAAGTAAACTACGTATCTTTTCCTGAAGTAAGAAAAAAATGGTTGATTCTACCTTTAAAAACAATTGAATGTATACGCAACAAATAAAAAACAATTTTTCAATACTACGGAGCGTGCTTCGATTGTTCCATCTAATTTTATTGCCAACAAAGTGAAAAAGAAATCCGAGCCAACAAACTAATGGAACAGTACAGGATCATTTCCCAAATCAAAATAATTATCCTAATAGCTTTCTTTATTACTTGACAATGAACCAGAGAGCAGAGAAGAAAAAAAGGCAATAACCAAGTCCCTATACAGTGCAGTGCAGCAGCAAATTAATTCCAAACTGTCCCTTTAAATGGCCAGTCATGTTCTTCCTCTCCCTGTTACTTTTATAGAGGCACAAATGCTCAAAAACTAGTTAGCTCTCAACGCAGAGTACTGGATAAAGCATAAAGGAACTTTCATTTGCTAAATTGATTAAAGCCGACCAAATTAAAACACGGGTTAATGCAACCTGACATCGCTTTTAATGTCACGCTGTAATCTTATACAAGTTTAAATGTACTCACTTAATTTGCAATACATACCCTTTCAACTAATAATATTCAAATTGCTTTAAAATGCCACTAGAGGATGCTAACTTAATCCTGGATGTGCACTTGAGGAACCTTAGTGTGGTGAATACATTTGTCCGAAAACTAAACATCAAATTTTGTTCAACGTTGAAGACTATACTTCAGCAGTTTCACATCTCAAGATGAGTGGGATGCTTTAATGTATACTTGACTCCATGTCCGAGGTTTATCTTTTTGCTCACAAAACCAGCCAGACACTGTCGCAACCGTTACTCATGGCAATTCTCTTCTAAATCCCTGTTTAGGTTTTTTTTCTATACTCCGTTACTACCAAGACATCTTTCACTTGTTTCATTCTGAGTCAGCAGATTCACTAAACAATCGCTATTCGATAACAATAAGCTTGGAATTTAATTCTTTTTGAACCAAGATAACAATTGGATTGTCGGATGACAATGTGTGTCAATAATAAGTTATTTATCTACATGTTGATTGTATAGATATTTTAATAATCATCAATCCGGCTTTTTGTGCCATCTGCATTTATTTTTCAAAGTGGCTGAAAGAAATAAAGTGGCATGGAGTCGCAGACCCTAAAAACGTCTGCATTCCCACTTTATCCGAGACTCCAAAAGAACCACAAGCCGATGTGTTATTTTAGTTTCAGTTAATTTTCAGGTTATGTTTCGATTTGCCGGTCGAAAGGAGGGGGACCAGTTTAAAGGAGGGGTCTGGTCTAGAGGAGGGAGCCCGATCTAGAGGAGGGGGCCTGGTCTAGAGGAGAGGGCCCGGTCTAGAGTAGGGGGCCCAGTCTAGAGTAGGGGGCCCGGTCTAGAGGAGGAGGGCCCGGTCTAGAGGAGAGGGCCCGGTCTAAAGGAGGGGGCTCGGTCTAGAGGAGAGAGCCCGGTCTAGAGGAGAGGGCCTGGTCTGGAGGAGGGTGCCCAGTCTAGAGGAGGGACCCGGTCTAGAGAAGAGGGCCCAGTCTAGAGTAGAGGCTCGGTCTAAAGGAGAGGGCCCAGTCTAGAGGAGAAGGCCCAGTCTAGAGGAGGAGACCCAATCTAGAGGAAGGGGCCCAGTCTAGAGAAGAGGGTCTAATCTAGAGGGGGCCCAGTCTAGAGGGGCCCAGTCTAGAAGGGCCCAGTCTAGAGGGGGCCCATTCTAGAGGGGGCCCAGTCTAGATTGGGTCAAGTCTGGAATGCCTTGTGTCCAGTTTAGAGGGGAGCTTGCTCTAAGAAGAGTTTTTTCCACTACTGGATATTAAAAGGGTTCGGATCCGAGTTTTGATAAGTGACCAATCCTTGGGGTAGCCCGTAGCCGGTTCTATTATAGAGCGAGTTCTCTTCGTTACTAATTTTCTTTGTTTGATGTGCACCTCAGATTAGTTATTTGCATTAAATTCATGATCTAAACTCTTGCAATTTTCTGTAAATATTAAATGATGTTTCCTACATTGAAGAATCTAAAATAAATTAGTTATAGATATTCTGCCAATAACTTAGATTATATCTGCTTAAATAAATGACTAATCCGATTGAAATTAAAACTTTTTCCAACATTTTCTTTTAATCCCATCAGCCGATCGTGCAGGCGCGAAACTCCAAAGCTCACGAAAAGATTAAAACTTGTCAATCGACCGGTTCGATTCAAATTTTGGAGATTTCCGATAGCTTCGCTTCGCACCATTCCTACTAAAGTTCTCAGCAATGTAAAACCATTCATTTAAACAAAGCATTATTTCAATTAGACAAGCCATAAGTAACATCATTTATTTGTTGATGGTATACAATTGTTTACGCAATTGTTATAAAATAATTAAATCTAATAATTATCACAGCAACACCTAATTGTTAAATTTCTTTGCAATAACACCAAAAACAACAATCAAGATTCTTCGTAAGCTCTTATTATTTACGATTTCAATGACAATTCAATTAATTTATACCTCCATTTAATAATTATAACACCGGTGTTATATGGCCATTTCTATTTCAGCTGTCAAACTACGGAACAAAAAAAATCACACAAAAAGTGCAATACTTTGTTCTCCTAGAGAGCGAGAGAGAAAGAGAGAGAGAGGAGGCGGCTTGTGAAAAGGATGGGATGTAATATCGAGAAGAGGCTTTCTAAGAACCTACTTGGTTGCTATTGGAAACCAGATATTTTCTGCTTGGGAGTTCTCTCGCCTTCTTTTCATTCCAACTTAGTGCCTCAGCTTAAACAACAGCAATAAAATTCGAGATTAAAAAATATCCATAAAAAATTGAATAAAATAGGCCTAATAAAGATTTAAAATGATAAATGATGAAAAGGAAGACAAATTGATAAATGATAGATAAAAAAAATGCAGTTATCTTTAAAAAAAATGAAATGAGTTTTTTCGTCTTTTATTTTTTTTAAGAAAAAGATGGATGGATGAGGGGAAAGAAGTCCAAATGCATTTTCATGTTTAGAAAAGTGACCTGTGTAACTTGACCTGAAACTCCATTACATTGCCAGGCTTTTGCTAATGGACTTGTGGATTGAATAAAAGGTCACATGATACAGATGTGTTCATAAAACATATCCTCAGCTCCTTTCTACCCACCTTAGGATGGGTTAATTAAGTTTGTTTTAAAAGTACAGCTTCTCCTTAAGTTACAAATCAAGATAAAAACAATCAAGAAAAATCAAAAGAGAAGTTCTAGTATCCTAAGTATTTTTATTATTATTATTATTATTATTATTATTATTAATTTTTTAATTAAATACAAAACTGCACAAATATTGACAAAAATGTGAAATTTACATCCAAATTTCTGTAAACTCCAAAAAATAATTTATTTCTCCTCCATTTTTATTATCTAACATTTGTATGTTTTTTTGTTCATTTTTTGCTGGGTTAATATTTTCTCCCACTTCAATTATTCAGGTGAATAAATAACTGAAGAATGCAATTTTTTTTTCTCTCTTCTATAATAGTCAGATGTAAATAGAATGAAGTTCATACAAAAACAAAATAAATTGTTTTTTATTTCTCATCTGTTTTGACCTTTTGCTATTTGATCGGCTCAGATAAATAGATTTTCTGTAATAAAAACTAACCCCACATGGAATTAAAGATTTTCAATAAACCTTTACATTTTTGCTCTTTTTCTTTCTATTACTCCGTAGTCCGTACTGTATTTTATTTTATAAATTTGTTGTTTTTTCTATCCGTACCATGTTATTCTAAATTTGTGGTATTTTTCTGTTTTTCAGTTTGCTTTTTTCGGGGTTTTGCAATGCACTTGTTTACAATTTGTTACTGTTTTTTCTAATTGTTTGTTGCTTTTTGCATTTTTCGTTATTGTTTTTTCTAAATATTTGTTGCTTTTTGCATTTTTCGTTATTGTTTTTTCTAATCGTTTGTTGCTTTTTGCATTTTTCGTTATTGTTTTTTCTAATTGTTTGTTGATTCTGCTAATTGTTTATTGTTATCTTTCTTTCGCTTTAATTTGTTTGCCCTCATATTAAAACTTCAAAACTAACGCTATATTTTAAAATTAAATCGCACTCAGTGTTACCTATCAACACAAATCTAAACCCCTTCACATTTAATATTTATGAAAAACTAAAAATACCAATTAAAAACTCATCTCCATCAAAATCCCTTCCCCTAAAACCAAACAAATCCATTGCATATTAATACCCACATTAAAAAAAAATCCCACATATACCGAAAACAACTTCCAAATTCCCTTCTTTTACCTTCCCCCAAATTCCACACTTTTCAAAATAATGAAAAACCACCTTAATCCCAATACTCCAATAATCCAACACTCATTCTGAATGGAAACAACTTCCAACATTTATATATAAAAAAACATGAGGGGTGTTGTGTAGTGCTGAAAATTGTGATGGCTGGATTTCACTACACTGTCCACTTTAGCTTGCAAATCTCTATTTTATCCATTCATTTTGATGGCCATGTCTTGTCTTCAATAACATTCCTCAAGCCAAGTTGACTGTCAAAGTGGCTCTGCAAACATGAGATTTGTATTCCAAAGATTTGGATCTGAAACAGGAGTTGAACATCCTTTCCCCTTTCTCTTTTACTCTCCTTTTTTTTCTCTTCTTTTTTTGTTTGTTTAGAATTGTAAATTGGTTCATGCACACAGATAGATGTGTTGAATTCCAAATTGAACTTGACAAAATTGAGTTTACATCTCCCTATCCCCAATTTGTATTACAATGGTAAAGGATAGGAAGATGCACAAGCCAAATGAGATTTATTCTCAATTTTTCTAAATTACTAATGTGCTGGTTTTAAAACTAAATCTCATGCTGGGAATGAATAATGAAGCAGAAAAAATTGCAATTTATGGCAGTTTTTTTTTCTTGGTGATACTTTGTACCATCATTCTCAAGAATCTCCAGTGGTTTTAAACGTTGTTTTCATGTATAAAATAAAAATAAAAAATAAAGATAAGAAACTCTTCTATTTCCATACAACTTTTCAACTTAAACTAATCTGCCTCAACAGTCAATAAAAGTGATTTGCAACAAGTTGTGTTCAGCTGTTACCAATTACAGATACCCTGGTGGTTTACCCAACATTTCCACACAGCAATAGACATTGTTCCGCTATTGGCATGTCCACTGTATGACCACATTTTCTCAAATCTCCAATTATATTAAAATATCCCATAAAAGATTTTTTTTTTATACTCTTTGGCTCAATTGGCTAACTGGAGACTGTGCACTACCGCAAGGAAAAGTAGTTCTGTTTATTTTCAATTTTTTTGAGTGCTTAACTTTAAAATGATTAGAATTATTGTATTTTGTTTTGGATTTGATAAGAAAATATTTATTTTATTTTCTAAATAAATTTTCATATTGTTTTCAAGCTATCAAACAAATATTGCTATATTTGTTGTTTAATTCCAACGTTAAATATAAATGGACAAAATTTATAATTTTTGCCAGAAATGTAAATAGCAGATGCCAGTTGTCCACCATTTGCCCGTAAAAAAAATTTACATTGCGACGCCAGATGGCGCCTACTTCACATTTCCACCTGACAACTTAGATTCCAAAAAAATGGGGGATAAGAAGTCCTATAGTTGATCGTCCGAGATAGAACGTACAGTATAACCATGGTATAACTTCGATAGTACAGTAGGGAGTTTGCAGTTGCCAATTGTTCCTTATAATTATGAGTTACAAGCTCATAATTATAATTCCTTGTGGAAATAGGCACTTGCGGTACAACAAATATATTTTATAAATTATACTTATAAATACCATGTGAACAGTACAAATCCCTTGCATGTAATGGTAGAACAAATCCATATGCAAAAGAAAATGAAAATCTGTAGTTTTACTAATTTGACATTTTTCAGACATAAAATTGTCTTCCAGTTTATTTATTTGCTTACCTGGAATGATTTTAGTTGTTTCTATCCTTCGATGGCAGAAAGAAATTGTGATTGAGGCTGAATGTTGAAACAGGTCAGGCAGCCATTTTGAATTTCCATCAGCACCATCAGCGCCATTTGCAATAGTGGGAGGAGCTTCAAATAGTGTTAAGCGATCTGATTGGCTCCCTTATTTTAAAAAATAGTGTAAAAGTTGAGGAGTTACGTTATGTTATAAATCCATTTTTATAATTATGAGTTACAAGCTCATAATTACAAGGAACAATTGGCAACCGCAAACTCACTAGTGTAAGCTCCGGTAGAGTTATAAGTTTTCCACTATACTTATAGGCTTAACAGGGGTTTTTATAAGAGAAAAGTACCTGCCGCAAACTGTGTATTAGCTGCTCGTTATCACAAAACCGACCATTTTTGTTGATTTTTGTTATGAAATTGTTACTGCAAATTTAAGTAGCCACTCTCGTAACAAGAATCAGCAAACACTCATAATATTTCCCACATAATTTGATTACACTTGTATACAGTTGGAACATTTTTCTCAAAATTTTATTTGCAGTGGGCTGTGCAGTGTTTTGCACACTTTTAAACCTTTTTTTTTCTTTTTTCACAGAATTCACTTTGCAAAATTACTTTCTTAACACAATAACAAGTGGAAGTTTACAAACTTTTGCAGAATTTAATAGAATTCAGAAAATCTTGCAAAAATCTTGCAGAAATAAATATCTTTTGCCACATACTTCAGTGAATGGATGCAAACAATGCAAAAATCAATGCTGAGGACTGGGGAATAGTCCCTAAACTGACTAATTAAATTAACATGAGAAAGATTCATGCCTTGTGGTGTTTATGCTCAGCAAAACAAAAACCAATCTCAGCACCAGCCTCCCCTTTTCAAGCTTAACTGAGCTGCTGCCATTTACTTGTGGTAGCCATGTTGAGTGGGCAACTCTGGATAATTTATGCATTTTTCTAAGTACACATGAATGGCTGCTTTTTTGTGTGTGCATTTTATGATGGCTGCACAGCACAGATATCACAAACGTATCTACACAGTGCAGTCCCATAGCTTCAACAGTGAAGCTCATGAAACCATCTAGTGTTATATTAAGAATATGAAGGCTTGGTTATGATTGGACAGGTTTAAAACTGAATTTTATGCATAAAACCACATGGATTATAAATCCAAAACTATTTACATAAAAACAAACTGTGCAATTCCATTTAATCATTGGCTCTAATGCTCTTGGTAAGAGCTTGGAATGAGCAAGTGTACATTTTGTTTTTAATTTCATTTTAATTAAGCTGTGGTCAAGTTTGGAAAATTTGGTTTCAAATTAAAGCTGCAATGCTAAAAACCACAACACAGATTAATTTATTACAAGAAAATCTCATTTACTTTTCAAACTGGAGACAAACTTACTGAATGTTAATTATTGACTCAGGTGACCAAAGCATATGCCAGGACCATGCACCAATTATCTCCAGTTACTCTCACTAGAGACTGCTGAAGACAACAACTGAGCCTGCCTAATCAAAAACCATCCTTTATTGACCTATGGCTTTTCCTTAATATTTTGCCAATAGATGGAGTTTGGACTACGAGAAACCAACCAGCAATCGCCATTACAGCAGTGTCATTATTAGAGTTTGATAAAGGCTATTAGCGGGTTATAAAAAGTCAAGTTATAACCTTATAATCTTTTAACAGGGTGTAATTAAGATTAATGTCTAAATTGTAACCTTATTTCATGAAATAAGCGAGCCAATCCGCTACAAGTATCTTATGATTTTGCCAACATGGCGCCTGACCTATTTTGTCACTCTAAGTTAAATAAAATTCATATCTCATTAATCTCAGCTTAATAAGCCCCTTACAAATGTAACAATTCACATGCTTCACCAAACAGAGCCCACCATAGCAGTAAATTTGAGATAATCCATTGTTTAAAAATTTTGTGCACCATGCTGCAGCTAGCACGATCGTGACAAAACCAGCATTTCCAATCGACCGGTTGATTGATCTGCATACAGCATCATGCTGTAGCTAACACACGTCCAGTTTCTACCTCACTTTTATAATAAGGGGTTTCATTAAATGAGCGATTAGTTGACAACTTTGATTACTTTGATTAGTCGATTACTCGTGATTTAAATTATTACAAACATTTTTTCTGGCCTTGGATTTATCGGATTTAATCTGCGGATCTGTAAATTCTGAATGATTTAGCTTAGCAAAAAGGCCTACAGGCCGTTGAAGTGTTTATAGGACATGTTTTGTCTTGTGTGAAGCGTTGGGGACAGGCAGAACCATTCCGAATCCCTCGACGTTGACTGCGATGAAGAGCTCGCCATCAAGGACGAGTACACCGCATGTCCCTTGGTCACACATCGCAAATCCTCCGAACTCACACGACGAAGACAAAAAAAACATACATCTTGATTCAATAAACACTCACCTTATCTGTTATTATCTTGTCGCTGCATGTCGAAGCAATGTATCATGGGAGAAATGGAGGCGGAGCGTTGTAATAAGATCACTTGTGTAAACAAAATTCTATTTTATTAAAAAATCTTTGAGATATTGTTGTATCAGCAAATTTGTTCGGCTTTTCGGCTTTTGTGTTTGTTGCGTGTACCACCTGCTAACACCAGACAGCATTGTTGCTGAGTGTTTATCTTGACTGTTGCTAACAGTGCCATCTGGCAAGAGCTTTTGGGACCTTTCAATGGCGCTTTAGTTTGTGGATTTAGACAGTATGGAAATTGCACCATAGATTTGACGGTTTGGGTTAATTCCTGTGGGTTTTGACTTTCAACGTCAACATGTTTTTCATGAATATTTATTTTTTTAATTTAAAGAAATTTCTAATTTTGCACTCTCTAATTGCATATAATCCTTTTCCAAGTTTGGATTATGCATTCATGTTTGATAAATGCGTTCAAACTTTCACAATTAAAAAAGTTGCTCATGAATATTCAAAAATAAAAAATTATATTAATAAAAAAAAAATAATTACATCACAAGTTGAGAAATGAGACAGAATCCTCAAAACAACAAATTGAAATTCACTTTCAAAATCCACCGATTCTTTTTAATTGTTAACAATATAACCAACACTAAAAACCGCTTTAATCCTCTGAATTGTTTGTCATTTGTAAATAAACACTCCAAACACACAACAAACAAATATAAATTCAAGAAATTAATATTATTGGCATCCTCCTCGCAACACAACCCTTTAACAAACAAGATGAAACAAAACTCCTCATTACATCACACATGAGCACTTCATGCAGCCATCACATTAGAGCTGCTGCTGACCAGCCATTATCTCTTGGCCCATCTCATTGATTGGCAGAACACTATAATTCTCCAGCCAGTGAAGAGATCATTTACTCAGCCTTTTCCTGAGTGCTGAAAATTTCTATCATCCCGATCCCATTACCTCGCTGTGCCATCTCCACAAAAAAAGCAAACAAAATGAAATTGTCAGGTATTGTGGTGATCTGACCGGATAAGCTCTATCCTGGGACCAGATTAGGTTACTTCTGTCACATCTGCTACTAAAAATCAATGACTGAATGTGTGGGCACTTGCCTTCAGTGGGAGGTGCACCGAATGCGAAAGTCACCGAATATCGAATATCTAATAGGCTTCTTATGGTAAATCTGCCAAATACTGTCATGTAAAAATCCCTAAAGACTGGATGTAAGTAAATAGATTTTTGATTGTCTGGCCCATAGCCCAAGTTGGAAATTTCCTCCTTGGCCTGCAGCCTAACTTGAAAAATTCCATTTGGCCCGTCTCTCCGAACAAGGTGAACAGCCCTGTCTTAAAGCATAGAGATCTCATCTTGTGGGCCGGCTAGATGAATTGAAGACAATTTTTCTTTAATTTTACAGAAATGTTTGTAAGATAATTGTTTTTTTTTTGCTCTAACGATCCTTCCGCTTAAACTTCTGTCTTTGTTCCTCTTCCAGTTGTAGTCGGTAATGACATTAGTAACAAAGCCAACTAAAATTAGGAACTTATAACATTCTGGGGGACAATTTCCACTTCCTTTGTCCAATATTACTATCTTTTGTATTATTTTTCTCCCCAATAGCTGCTGAAGATTGTCAAGAGGTGGCCTATGAAGACTTTTTCAATACGCTGTATTGTTACACATTTTATTTAACAATAGAACCTGCTATAATTACTTCAACAACTGCTGATTCTAAAAACAAGGTTATTATTATTGTTGTAGTTATTGTTATAACAGTACCATCTGGTGAGAAAATTTCAAATATTTCAAACAAATGTAGGACTTTGAACTTTGAACTTTGTTTTTGATTAATGAAAACAATTTTGGCAAATGTTTTCGCACTCGGATCAATAATTTTCTTCTAATTTTTCTATTTAGCGTGCGAAAAACATTTCAATTAAATTTTCATTAATTTTTTTCCCACTGCAACAACCTTACCTGCATTTCATTTACATTTTTAAAACTAAATTTCTCCCCTTGTTATTTTCTCATTCATTTTTTTTTCCTCATTTCCCCCTCCAAAAAAGTAATCTCACCTTAATCACTTTCACAAAGACCCTTATTTTCCCCCAAAAAAATCATTTCCTTTAAAATGGTGATAGAGCACAACCTTATTTTGATTTATCACTTGGTTATTTCACAACCACTTATTGGAAATGGCTTCACTGCTTCACACATCCAAAATTGGTCATAAGTGACAACCAGACACAACCAATTCAAAAACAGCTCAAAACTAATTTTCTTTTTTTTCTTTCTTACTTCAACTTAAATTTTTCCATTTAATAAAAAAAGATGAAAAAAGAAGAAAAGAAAAAAAAAACCTGCAAATATCATTTTTATATTCTCTTTCACATGAAAAAAAACTTCATTGTAAAAATGAAAATTTAGATTACACACTCCTAGGGAACCATAAATCACATCTCAGCTTTCAAAAAAATGATATTTCTCCACTCCGAAAAAAAAATGGAAGAAAAAAAAATATCAAATAATCTTGATATGAAAAAAAAAGAAGAAAAAAAAATTTACATCAAAATAGGTGAGTCCACCATTTTTTTTAAAAAAAATTCTATCTTATCTTTTTTCTAAATAATATTGAAACATTTTTTTTCATTAGTGTATAGAAGAAATGTACGAAAAAAGCTGAATGTGAAAAATCATTTGTCTTCGTGTCACCAGTGGGCGTCAATGTCGTCAGTCAGGAGGGGACGAAGACAGAAAGGGGGGAAAAAACATTGTTGAAAAGTGAGTCGTCATCAAAAGTGCGACACGAGCATCGTAGCAGGTCCAAGTCGTAAATTCACGTTAAAAATAGACGTTCAGCGAACATTTGTTTGCAAAATAGCGCGGACAACGCTGCGTTTGCACATTTTTTCCCCCTTTCTTCGTTTTATTTTATTTTTAAGTTTTGCTTGAGCAGATTTAAAGGTACACTCTGCATGAAAAATTATTTTTGCATGTTTGAGATTTAAAATGTCTAATAAATTATTGTTTGTGCTATCTGATGTGAATGAGTTAATGTTATTTATTTTTGGAGTTCAAACTTCTTGACAGATAATTTTTGCTAAGGTTTAGGTCTTAAAATAGAGAGGACTACTGTATATTGTTTGATTTTGCTAGTAATTGTTTCCCAGTTAAGTGTTTTCCAGTAACAGTTTTTTAGAATGTTTTCCAGTAACAGGTTTTTAGACAGTTTCCCAGTAATAGTTTTTTAGACAGTTTTCCAGTAACAGTTTTTTAGACAATTTCCCAGTTTTAGTTTTTTAGACAGTTTTCCAGTAACAGGTTTTTAGACAGTTTCCCAGTAACAGGTTTTTAGACAGTTTCCCAGTAATAGTTTGTTAGACAGTTTTCCAGTAACAGTTTTTTAGACAATTTCCCAGTTTTAGTTTTTTAGACAGTTTTCCAGTAACAGGTTTTTAGACAGTTTCCCAGTAACAGGTTTTTAGACAGTTTCCCAGTAATAGTTTGTTAGACAGTTTTCCAGTAACAGTTTTTTAGACAATTTCCCAGTAACAGTTTTTTAGACAATTTCACACGAACAGTTTTTTAGACAATTCCCCAGTAACAGCTTTTTAGACGATTTCCCAGTTGTAGTTTTCCCGACAATTCCAGTTGCAGGTTCCCAGACAATTCCAGTTGCAGTTTTCCAGTTGCAGTTTTCCAGTTGCAGTTTTCCAGTTGCAGTTTTCCAGTTGCAGTTTTCCAGTTGCAGTTTTCCAGTTGCAGTTTTCCAGTTGCAGTTTTTCAGTTGCAGTTTTCCAGTTGCAGTTTACTAGTAAATTTTTTTCCCAGTTATGGTTTTGCCAATTACAGTTTTGCCAGTTACGGTTTCCCCAGTTACGGTTTCCCGTACGGTTTACCACTGTTTCCTAGTCATGGCATACCAGTAATTGTTTCCCAGTAATCCAATTACCAATAATTTCCTCCCAGTAATTGATTCCCTGTAAGTAATTGTTTTCCAGTAATTGTTTCCCAGTAAATAATTGTTTTCCAGTAATTGTTTCACATTAATTCCATTACCAATAATTACCTCCCAGTAATTCCATTATTGCCAATAATTGCCTCCCAGTAATTCCATGATTGCCAAAAATTGCCTCCCAGTACGCCATTACCAGTAATTTCTTTCGGTAGTAGTGTAACTAGCACCAAATTGGGCTTATGCCAGTTAAATATGTTAGACCCCTATGAGTAAAATCCATACATGTGCACAGCATAGATATTTTTTTTACCATGACCAAAATTCCCTCCCGGTGCAAAATTTGAATTGGGAACTATTATTTCTCAAATGTTATCGATCTGTTAAAATTTGTTTCTAAGTTGATAATCCCATATTTTGGGGTCCCCCTCTTGACTTGTGGCCCGCGCCAAGTGCCCCAGCTACCCTCTCTCATATGGTCTAGTTACTGGTAGCAGCTTTAATTACAATGGCATTGCAACTAATAAAGTTACTAAATTCTAGTAATACACCACATCGATTAAATGAATTCAATGAATGATCGATCCTTTACTCAAGCTTGCAACACTCATATAATATTCCATCCCAATAACAATAATTCACAAATATGCTTCCAGCTTCCAATTATAAAAAATAAACTATCCAGACAAAATTACATAAATAAATAATTCAGAAATGGCATGCGGAAAATGTAAGGACGCTGTAGCCGGCGCTACAGCCAGAAGTACGACAACTTAGGTTTAATCGACACCGAAATCAAAATTCAGATTTTTACTTTTCTAAAAAACTGTGACCATATATGAAACATGCCACACTAAAAAATGTCAATTATAAAGTTATAGAGGATTTCTAAACACTTCATGTTTTAAATTTGGAACCCGGTAAGTGATTGGTGAATCACAAACACATGTAGCGATAACGCCCTCTCCCCCCCCCAAAAAAAAAATTTTATTTTAGGATGTACATATATTGTTATCAATCTATAACATTTGATAGTGCTGCTACAGTAAACATCCCAAAGCGGTTTCGCTATTGATAAGAAAGCACAACATAGTTTTTTTCTTTAAAAAAAAGGATATAACAAAAACTAACCTAACCTGGCTGAATATACCCATTGTTTTATGCTTTTCTATTGTTGCAAAACATCTGTTTTAATAATTGTTTAAACACGTGGTATCATTTTTGCTATTATTGTTGCAAAAATAAGAAATTATAATTACTGGGTCGATTGTTTGCACACAGGTGGCAACAACCGCTGAACATTTGTAATTGGATTTCTAACAAACTTTCAACAATAATTAGACACAAAACAATGGACATTTGGAGAATCAGGTTATGAGTGCGATAACAAATTTGCATCTGATGCCAACGATAGAATGATTTGTTGTCAGTTTTGATAATTAGATAGAAAAAGTTAAAGACGATATGCGTGAATGTGTAACAATGGGGTGTGAACTGCACAGATTAATGCAAGAATAGTTTTACACCAGTTATCAAGTTCAAACAATTTGAAAAAAGTTTTAGAAATTGTTGATACATTGTTTGCTGTCCTCTTTAAGATCAAATTGCTAACAATGTTAAGGATAAATAGATAGAGTTGAATCAATAATTAATTAATCGAATTGAATAAAAATATCGGGTTTCGTACTTTCACTGGTCGATCAATTTCGTTATTCGTTGTTTGTGGATAAGAAATATCAATAATGGAATTCTTTTATTGGCCCCCACTACACAACAAAAAACGTCAATGCTATTATTGAAAAAAATTTAATCAATTAATGTTAATCGATTTAAATTTTTTTCGATATTTATCGATTTTTTTTTCTCAATTTAATTTTTTTTTTTAACAATTAAATTCTTTTTTTCGATTTTAATCGATTTAAAATAAAAAAAAATAAAAAAAAATCGAATTAAAAATCGAATAAAATTTTACACAAAAAATAAAATCGATAAATTTGACTCCTCAAAAGAATTAAAAACCCGAAAAAAATATTATCGATAAAACAAGCTGGGATTTGTAATGCAGGGAAGCATTACATATTAGACTTCTAAACCCTGTCCTTTTGTCCCTAAATAAAACACCGAAATAAAAGAAAAGTAATTTAAAAAAAAAAAAAATTTTTTTTTTTTGCCAATATAAAGCAACAACAAACAAAATCCCACCAAAATTTGAAATGATATGCTGCGGAATTGTTGCATCCGGGGTTTGCTACAATCGGGAAATAAATCGCGCGGAAAACGTATCGCAACGTATGGCTCACGGGATCCGCCAGGTGGCGCTAGTACAATGTTACAACTTCCTGTGCAGGACGGAAGTAGTATTATTAGACGGCTAAAAGTGCACTAAAACCGGTTTATTAATTCAACCGGAGGTCCGAGAAATCTGAAAATACCTTACAATACTAATATAAGCATGCTGAATTTAATGCCGTTGTCCGTTTTGCTCTAGCTGCTATAGTTTTTGCGGAATCGTTGACGACGGACGGACGGACGGACGGACGGACGGACAGACAGACAGAACCGTTTCATGAGACTTTCTAAACATCAGGTTTAGAAGTCTAAAATGATATTCCACAACTCCAAAAAAAATCGATTCCTATTCGATTCTTCCAAAGTGTCCCAATCCTTTAAATAGCAGTTGACCGTAAATCCTTACATCAATGATGCGGTACCACATAAAGCTCACCGCCAACACCAAACTAGAACAAATGACGGCCTTGTTCAACCCTAAACTCCGCGTATATTACAAGTCAGTTGAGCACGACCTGTCAAGTCTTTCGCATTAATGCTTTATGTCGCCTTATTAAAACTGACATCGCTTCGCATTAATCACTCCGGATAAAAAAAAGGCGAATAAACAAACATTTCCCAATTTTAGCCGCACCTTGCATTTCTAAAAGCTTTAATTATCAAACAAAATTCCTTTCTTCTTAATTACGGCTGGCATTTCCACATACGACAAGCCAAATGACAAATACCAGCGGCTAAATGACAGCGTTTGGTTAGACCTTCAAACTCTCGGATCTTGATAAATGAAAACATTCTTTCCAAATGACGTTAGAAATGCTTGACGGTGCGACCGGTTTTCGACACGGAGCAACAGATCCCAGATGGCCCGCTTATACTCTGGCTCATCAAAAGAGGGGGACCAGTTCCTATTGGCCGAGCCATTTCACTGGTGTAGGTATACATAAAAGTAGACCAAAATACATGTTGAGTGCTTGCCAGACAAAACAATCAATCATAGAATTCAAAAATTGCTTGCTTTCCTGACAAAGCAACCAATAAACTGAACAAACTAAACAAACATATATTTTGAAAGAATAACAGCATAAAACATTGCTTTAAGATTTTTTAAAACATTTTATTATTAAATAAAAGTCAATTCACATCATTCCAACCTTTACAATAATCAAACAAATTAAAAACACAACAAAACTACATTTCCTGGTGGTAGTATAAAGGCAACAGTTAGGAGTAAACAGGCTCGGCCAATAGGAACTGGTCCCCCTCTTACGATGAGCCAGAGTATAGTATCGCCACAAGACAAGCATCTTGGTTCTTTTCTTCACTCTTGTATGGTGACTCTCCAAAGTTGTCAGGCAGGGAGTTCGACTGAACCGGTACATCTGTCTAACAGTAACGGTAACGCAGATGTTCTAAGGCAAGCTCAGTGGGGTCCTTGTATAGAGCAAACAATGGCAATCCAACCACACTGCCCGCAGTCTCCTGACCATATGGTCAGTACTTAGACACAGATGCGTCGTGACAATTTGGCTTCAGCAATGAAAAAAGACATAAGACACTGACCCCTAGACTGAATAAAAGGCAATAAACCATCAAACAGTCTCTCGAAGTCATTTTCTATCAACGTGTCGTGCGTCCGGCGCTATCTGGACAACCCGTAGTCCGGATGGCATCCATCCACTCCCACACCGGTAAATTCCCCTTTTCATAAATATCCTCAACGACGGATGTTACACGAATAAACTTCCATTGCTGCCGTTAGCGGCTACTTGCACACCCTGTCCCCAACTCATCTTTAAAAACTCATTAAAAAAAACTCCCTTCCAAGACGAGGAAAGAAAATTCACAAACCCATTTACAAGCAGGCAAAACTCAATGTTGCCTTGCCTGCAATGCCAATTTGATTAGAACCCTCTGGTGGCTAATTGCACAAGTAGATGTAAGGGCAACATTTAAAAGAACATAAATGAGAAGAAAAAAAAAGAAATATATATAAAAAAAAAGAGGAAATAGTGGAGATGGAAGATAAAAAGAAGAGAGAGTGAGAGAGAGAAAAGAAGGACAGACAGGACAGACAAAAAGAGATAAAAAGAAGAAGCGAAAAGCAAAATTCTGTGTAAGCCATTCGGGGGCTTTTTGCCTCGCTACAGACGAAGCCCATTAGTCGAAAAGATGAGGAGAGGACGAGAGATGTGCGATATTTGAGCCAAGCATCCATTGGGAATTTTTGTCCAATGAAATGGTTATTGTAGCAGGAGTCGCACGTGCGCCAGATTGAACCTCGTTGCAGCGAACTCTGCTGGTGGAATTGAAAATTGTGCGCGGTTTAAAGGGATACCACAAAAAGTTCCTTTTTTCCTCCTCATTTCCTGCAAAGTCGAAATTTGACACTCTTGCGCGCGTCCATCAATAGGTTAGCCCTAATTTCGTGTCTGCACGTCATAATCCCACAATCCCCTGCCACAATCCGCGAACGACTAACAACAGACGTGATCCAATGTGTTGTGCAAGCGGTGCGGTCACGTAAACCCGATGGAAACGTTCTGAAAACTTTGCCGCTTTATCAATATTAATGGCTGCGAATATTATTCTCGATAAGATTTCACTTTGCACGAGCTTTTTATTGGTTTTATTTCAAAATTTGATTGCACTTTCCATGTGCATTTTGGTCAAAATGGTATAAAAATAACCTCAAATAGTGCTAAGTGCTCTGCAATGGGCTGAAATTACCTAAATATTAAAGGGTTTCATAAATGACACGGTGAAGGCGCTGAAGTGATGGTTCCAATAATCGCAATGACTGCATTATTGAGGACCCAGGTCCAAGTGATTGTTTCGCTTGTCACATGACTTTTTTTTTCCCTTTTTTTATTTTGTTTTATTTATTTTTTTTAAATTTTTTATTTTTTTTTATGGAAAATTAAATTGATTATTTATTTTTATTTATTTAATAATCTACAACATTAAAGCAGTTTAACAGTTTAAGCATTCTTCAGCACTAACAACTCCTTTTCAGACGATTATACATTAGCCCTGAAGTGCTGAAGTGACTATTCATGTGACAGGTCCACGATAATCGCTTCAGCAGAATAATCGTCATAATCACTTCAGCGCTTTCAGCATATCATTTTTGAAACCCTTTAATATCTAAAACAGTCTTAAATGCTCTAAAACAGTCTTAAATGTTCTAAAACAGTCTTAAATGCTCTAAAACAGTTTTAAATGCTCTAAAACAGTCTTCGATGCTCTGAAATAGTCTTCGATGCTCTGAAATAGTCTTCGATGCTCTAAAACAGCTTTAAAGGCTCTACAACAATCTTAAATGGTCCAAAATCATCTAAAATAGCCTTGAACAGTTTAAAACAAAGCTAAAATGGCCTAAAATTGTCTGAATTAGTCTACAACACTTGAAAACAATCTAAATTGGTTTAGAATTATCAAAAAAAGAGTCTAAAATGGTCTAGAATTATCAAAAAAAAAAGTCTAAAATGGTCTAGAATTATTAAAAACAGTAAAAAAGTCTAGGATTATCAAAAACGGCCTAAAATGGTCTAGAATTATCAAAAACAGCCTAAAATGATCTAGAATTATCAAAAATATTCTAAAACGGTACACAATATTATTTAAATTGACCAAAACACACTTGGCTGCAATTTTGACTTTATCTTGTCTGTTGGTATCATACACACATACAGGCAATGGAGAAAGCTGATCTCTACCAAAACATGTGTTTGTTGAGTTACTTGATTTAATAAGAATGTCTACTTTATTCCAAAAGTTATTGTTGGAGGATTTGATATTCCAAATGCTATTTCCATGGAATATGGGGATAAAGCACACCCAGGAAGAGTGCTTGTTCCACAGTTCATGCCCCACTTTAAGCATCACTAGATGGCGCTCTACAGCCCCCTTGTTGTGAAGAAGAATGAGAATAGAGTCACATGGCTCTCATGGCTCTCCAAAAGCTTGGACTAATCCCCAACCGACACCGGTTGTATACAAGCCCGAGCAGAGCATCACCTTTAAGGCCAAAGCCACCAAACCCTGGGATTGATAAAAGCACAGACAACCAATAGATATATGATATCACTTGCAGGAGTTTTTCAATTATTTCACTGTAATTGGCCCATTTTTGAATAGCCTTCCTTTGTGATTGGTTCCCTGAACAATCGAGCGAAGTCCCTTTTCTCGACCGTTATTATAGGCACTTTGCGGTTGTCGAAGAAATATGCGGATAAAATATGCACCAAAAATTCCATTTTATGCAAAAAAATAAAAATAAAAAAATAAAAAAAATTATATTTATATTAATTGTACATTAAATAATAGATTTCATAATACAATTGAAAAAAGATGCATTTTAAAATGCATTCTCATGAAACCCAATACATATTTTTAAATCACATAAACCTTTTTTGTTAAAGATAAAAATTAAAGACATTTAAGTGCCCTAACTTCTTGCATAAAGTTAAACAAAATAAAGGAGTCTTCCCACTTCATTTTCACTTTAATTTTTAACTTTGTTAAAGTTTTTTGTTGTTAAAAAATGTCAAATTTATTTCATAAAACTTAAAAGTGGTGTCATAAAGTTTCAAGTTGGCAATATCAGCCCAAGCTAAAAGCCTAGAACTAATGAAAATTTTTCATTCTTGTCCCAAACATGTGTTGTACTGAGAGTAAACTGAGTTCTTTAACCCTTAGTTTAGTGTTCTAAGACTTCTATAACCCAGCAACAACAAATAAGTCTAGTGTGGTTTTTAATTTCAACACTGGAAGGACGATGGGGACAAGAGTTCCACCTTAAACAAGAGGCCAAATGCTAAGAGATAAAAGTATCTTGTGCTCACTTTATTTTATTCAAGACTCGTGCATTAGTGGATATAATTACGAACCAGCTAAAGAACCTAATCAAAAAGGTTTTTTTTCTTTGTAAACAATGAATGCAAGAAATAATTACAACTTAAAGGATTCTTTGCAAACGACTGCTAATTACTACAGGTTTTTCATGGTAGTAGTTGTGATTTTGTCAGTTTAGTCAGCCATTTCTTGTTTATATACGTATATGTTTTTATCATTTTTTAACATTTTTTCCATTCTCCACAAATATTTTCACAATATTTACCGTTTTTTAATCATTTTTTGCACCATTTTTACCAATTTTTGCATTTTGTATCATTTTTATCATTTTTACCACTTATACCACTTACGGTAAACAAATTTTATCATTTTTATCATTTTTATCATTTTTGTATTTTTATCATTTTTATCATTTTTGTATTTTTATCATTTTTATCATTTTTGTATTTTTATCATTTTTATCATTTTTGTATTTTTATCATTTTTATCATTTTCATCATTTTTATCATTTTTGTCATTTTCATCATTTTTATCATTTTTGTATTTTTATCATTTTTATCATTTTTGCATTTTTATCATTTTTATCATTTTATCATTTTTATCATTTTATCATTTTTATCATTTTATCATTTTTATCATTTTTATCATTTTATCATTTTTGTATTTTTATCATTTTTATCATTTTTGTCATTTTTACCACTTTAACCACTTATACAACTTATACCACTTATACAACTTATACCACTTATACCACTTGTACCACTTGTACCACTCTTACCACGAAAAACCACTTTTACCATTGTTACCATTTTTTCCCAATTTTTTTCTATTTATTACCTTTTAAAAATAATTGTTGTTTTTGTCTTTGTCATTTTTCAGGCTTAAATGAGATTGGATATGTCACACGTCCTCTCAGATAAATAATTACTGATCATTTGTAACCAAAGAATTTCTAATTTGTTTTAATCAAAAAATCTACAAGAAATTATGATATCTAATTCACGATAAAATTAATGAGAGACTGTCCAACACTGACAAATCACTCCTTGAGGTATGAAGAACAATCAGAAATCGATTTCCAAAAACGTTTTGCAGAAGAAAAAAAAAATGATCTACGGGCGCAACACCAATAAATAAAAACACTTTTATAAAAACCCTGAGGAAAGCAGAAACATAAACAAAGAAAGTGAAAGCACACAATACATATTGCCTTTAAGTAAAAATATCTACAGTTGTCGGACAACCACCGGCCAAAACAACCACTTTCGGCTCTAAGTGGTCTTCATAGACAGGTTCAACCTCATAACCATCTTCAAGAGTCAAAATCTTATTCACCTTGAGAGAACCTTAGCAAGTTGCAAAATATCCAATAAGCTAATTGGATTAATCCTAACAACATCAACTGTATTTACATGTTTTCTACACTTTTCACCTTTGCCGGGGCAAGCGAATTAAATTACATTTTTCCAGACAAAATTTTGAAACTCCAAATGATGGAAATAATGCAATTACACTCTGTTTTTGAAAAAGTTAAAACTAATTACCTCAGCACCTTGTGATACAACTCTAACCCAATATCTTTTTGTTTTCAATGGTACAAACACATGATCCCAACCTAACCTAATCTAAATGTTGCAATAGACCCTTGCAAACAGAAAGTGCAAACCAAAGCATTTTCCCCTGTCAATAAACACTGTTAGCATAAACCAAGAATAACATGGACACATGTTTAGTGTGTTTTGTCACCGATGGCGCCATATAATATACAGCCGCGCTGTATTCTGGGATGACAACAAGTAACAAACATGCTTAGTTGGCAAAACCCTACTTTTAATATTAAAACATACTCAGATAGTCAAAGAAATCAATAGCTTCCTTAGATCTCAATAATAAGCAAAAAAGGCATAGAAGAAAATAGGCTTGTGCGATTACTCTTTGAAGCGAATGCGAATGCGATATTGCAGTTTGGCGATATTTCTGCCGAATACCAACATCTGCAGTGCATCCTTATTGGATACTCATAACAGTCAACAAATGATTGTAATCAGCCAAACAAATGTGACAATGAATGAACATGCACACATTAACAAAATAATTTTTGGTGATAAGTTGGCTGCATGTGCATGCAGTCAAGCGGTAGGCTTAATAATTCAGTGGAATTTTGTAAACAACAATGTAATAATTTTTTTTATGCAAAGGGAATTTCAAATAAAAATCAAATTTATTTCAAATAAAAAATACTCCGTACTATATCTCCAAAAAAAAAAATCAAATTTAAACCAAACATCAAACGACCATTCGATCAGAAAACTCAATTATTGACTTTCCAAAAAGTAAAAATAAATAAATAAAAAAAAAAAAATTCAATCGCCATTTCAACCGAATTCTCCCACAGTAAATAATTCACGTGATTATTTTCTCTCATATTATCCATCACGTTTCACCCCGAATTCGAAGAAATTCAAATCCTGCATATCACCGGCACGCACGAACGCCCGCGTCTCCATCGCAAGAGCGGAAAAATAAAAATAAAAAGTGGAGAAGAAACAAAAATGCTTTTATTTGTCAGCTTGAATAAATAAAGAAAAAGGGGAAAAAGTGGGAGAGAAAAAAGTGTGTGTAAAAGGCCGAGAAGAAGAAGAAGAAATCATCTTGATGAAGTGCAAAAGGTGAAACTTTAACTCTTTCTGTGGACAATGTTATCATTATCAATAGAACATTTATCAACAGTGAAGTGCAGTGTTTGTGTTGGAGTGAGTGTCAGGAGAAATGGAATTTGTCACAGACGACAATATTGTTGTAACTGATAAAAACAGAAGAGAATGAGGAGGGAAAAAAACTCAGCGGACAGTTTATTGTTGTGTGACCAAGATAATTGTTTTGTTGATGCGTGACACTTATTAAATTTTTCTTGTTAAAGGTGATGTTGTTTAAGAGCGGGGTGAAACAATTGTTGCAAGTGTGCATTGACAATGACTGCATATATTATTTCAGGAATGCACCAAATACCAAAGCTGTTTAAAATTCAATTGTTGTGAAAACTGTTTAAAATTCAATTGTTGTGAAAACTGTTTAAAATTCAATTGTTGTCAAAACTGTTTCAAAATCAATTGTTGTGAAAACTGTTTAAAATTCAATTGTTGTCAAAACTGTTTCAAATTCAATTGTTGTCAAAACTGTTGTGTAAAACAATTGTTGTCAAAACTGTTGTGTAAAACAATTGTTGTCAAAACTGTTGTGTAAAACAGTTCTTGTCAAAACTGTTGTGTAAAACAATTCTTGTCAAAACTGTTGTGTAAAACAATTGTTATCAAAACTGTTGAGTAAAACTGTTAAAACAGTTTCGATCATTGTTAAAACCGTATCAATCATTGTTAAAACCGTATCAATCATTGTTAAAACCACTTCAATCGTCATTCAAACCGTTTCAATCGTCATTAAAACAGTTTCAATCGTCATTAAAACAGTTTCAATCATTGTTAAAACCGTTTCAATCATTGTTAAAACCGTTTCAATCATTGTTAAAACCGTTTCAATCATTGTTAAAACCGTTTCAATCATTGTTAAAACCGTTTCAATGATTGTTAAAACCGTTTCAATGATTGTTAAAACCGTTTCAATGATTGTTAAAACCGTTTCAATGATTGTTAAAACCGTTTCAATGATTGTTAAAACCGTTTCAATGATTGTTAAAACCGTTTCAATAATTGTTAAAACCATTTCAATCGTCACGAAAACAGTTTCAATCATTGTTAAAACCATTTCAATTGTTGTTAAACTATTATATAATTGGGTTATTGTTAAACTGTTATATAATTGGATTATTGTTAAACTGTTATATAATTGCGTTATTGTTAAACTGTTATATAATTGGATTATTGTTAAACTGTTATATAATTGTGTTATTGTTAAACTGTTCCAAATTGAATTCTTGTTAAACTGCTTCAATATTGTTAAAACTGCCTCAATTGTTGTTAACTTTCGATTTAGCAAAATTTAAGTACGCAAAACGTAAACAACAAAAAACTACCAGATTCTTTACCCCACATAACTTCCCATTGCTCTAACAATAAATGAAAAGTCGACGCCGTTTCCGGAAATTACGCCCAACAATCCCCACCATTAAAGTATTATTGTTACAGTTGTGTCAGCAACAGACCAAGAGTAATAAAGCGTGCTTCTCATGTTTTATGCAATTGTTTAACAATTGAAATAAACCTTCCCTGAAACATAAAAACAAATGGGGTGAAGATTTCACCTCACGGCTTAATGGAATGTCAACATAAAACCCAAATCAGCATAAAGCACCAAAAACTACAACACCCAACAATGTACACTCTCATTATGCTTCAAACCGACAACTCGTTAAACACAGCTTTCCCCAGGCCAATACATCACACCTTTCCGATATCATTGTCATTAGTTATGCAACAATAATCGTTAACATCTGTACGATGTAATTTGAATTCCCACAACAAACCTCGTGTGCAATTTTTTTTAAAGAAAAAGAGGAAATTGCGCCATAAAGTGCAAGCATTGCCTCGCAATTCTTTTTAAGGCGCACTAAAAACGCAATTGGGCGCCATTCTCTTTTATTGTGCAAACTCCTCGTTTAAAACTTTTCTGCTTTTGCCGTTTCATAATTAACACTTAAGCTCTTAATTAAAGCGGCGCGAATAACCGATGCAAATTAACCGCTTTCGGTAGAAATTGACAAGGTGCAACTTCCGGCTTCCCACTACAAATATTGTAGTGCTGGTTTGAGGGTTTTTTCTATTTCCAGTTGAGTTGTGAATTAAAAAGTAAACTGGAAAAAAAAATTTGCCTTTCCCATCAGACAATATGGTGCTGCTATCTTTTGTTTTTTCCAGTCGAGTTATGAATTCAAAAGTGAACTGGAAACAACAAAATTTGAAACTTTCAGCTTCCAAAAGCGATGCTTTATTTCCTTCTACTTTTATCCAGTTAGCTTATGAGTTTGTAGCGTCTATGTTTGCCCAGACAGAATTTTAAAAATGCATAACATTTCCTTTATAAAAAATTCAACAACTTAATCATTGCGTAACGAAAAATCCAATCCAAACCAGTTACATGCTAACAAAACTAACATGGATTCTATTTCCAGTTGAGTTGTGAATTAAAAAGTAGACCGAAAAAAAAGACACTTCGGCCTTCCCAACGAGCAAATATGGTGCTGCTATCTTTTGTTTTTTTCCAGTCGAGTTATGAATTCAAAAGTGAACTGGAAACAACAAAATTTGAAACTTTCAGCTTCCAAAGGCGATGCTTTATTTCCTTCTACTTTTATCCAGTTAACTTATGAGTTTGTAGCGTCTATGTTTGCCCAGACAGAATTTTAAAAATGCATACCTTTTCCTTTATAAAAAATTCAACAACTTAATCATTGCGTAACGAAAAATCCAAACCAGTTACACTGCTAACAAAACTAACATGGATTCCCAGTCTCTTTTCAAAGCTTGTAAACATAATCGGATTACATCAAACTCCACCCAATCCAAACCCCGAAACCTCCAACATCATAACACTGCTTATAGTATCTTGGAAAATACTAAAAAGAAAAAAAATCCACAGAGCAAGCTTTACCGCAAGAAGTGCAGGGAAAAATGTCAACCCTACACCGTCAGCAGAAGCAAAACTAGCAGAGGCAGGGTAGGGATGAAGCTACACTGGATAAACTTCCACCACGACTGCAATTAAGAAGCACAAGGCACGTTGAGCCGCGCTATAAGCCGGTATTCGTTGGAGCACGGCTTTCCGCGGCTTTGCTGTACGGAGTTTGTGGATATAATCCCATTTTACTTTTGGGAAGCTATGGGCTGATTTGCCTCGAGAAGAAAATGAAAATTACCCCAACTGACGTCATGTGTGTAGCCGGTTTCAGTGGAACTTCAAACATGTGTGGAAATTACTTAAACCCACCTGGATTGATTAAACTGAGGAATGTTGGGAGATATTTTAAAAAATAATTTTTTTTTGGAAATTTTTTTTTTCGAAGAGGAAAGAGATTGGAAATAATGACTTCCCATTCCACTCCAATCATGTTTCCTTTTTATCGCTATCAATATTGATGTCGGAAGTAATATAAAGGCAATTTGAGTCAGCGATAATTCATTTCGGTGAAAATGTGCAAAACTGGAAGCAAAATTCAGCCCCATGAGCAGAGAGGGAAAAATTACCAAGAATTTACTTGATAGCACAAATTCCTTGCCCTTTTCTGGAGATATTCAAATAACAAAACCAACATTAACAAAAAAAAAAGTTGCACAAGTTAATACAATGCATTCCAAAACACCTAAATTCTTTTTTCCACATTCAGACTTCAAGCTGAAGAAAAACAAGTTTGCGGTAAATGGCAAAATGATGAGCGCGGCTCGTTGTCGCTCGATAAACCATATGGTTCATTTTTTGTTAAACCTAATCAAATCATTCAAACAAAATGAATGTTTTTAGACTAATTCGACCATGCTCTACAACTTTCTAATTAAAAATTTTGCTGTATCTCTAATAGTTTAAAAGTTGCCAGATGAATGACCTTGAAGACAGCCTTGAAGGTCACTTTTGAAATCAGCACTAGGTCTTCCCCATCCAACTTCCTATTTACTCCCATCAACAAATTTGTCACATCTCTATTCATTTGCATTATAATTGGCAAAATACGGACTACAATCGTGCGAAACCATAAAATCAAGAGGACAACTATTGAGACAGATTATCTTCCCATAAACCAAACTCTATAAGCCCCACACAGTTTACTGTGGCCAGCAAGACGTTTTACCCGGACACTTCATTTGCCCCCTATAGATCTTCGGATCACGAGATGGTGAGTCACAAAGAGCAAAGTTGATTGATTGCCGTTTGATTTACCACCATCATGACCCCAACGGCATCTCCGGAATGGCTTTTTGATGGACCTAGCCTTGCATTTGCACCAAGAACTGGAAAAACCACACAAAGCCCAGTTTAAAGTGATTGTGGATATATCTGTCATCTTTTAAGGAGACATGTCTCTTACCAAAACTGATAGTTATTAAAGACGTAAATGAAACTTCGATAGCCGAAAGCTCTAACAATAATTGCAAGCAGTTAACCCTCAGAGGGTCAACGGCATACCTTTTTGGGTGCGACAATCTTCTTGAATAGGAAAATTTTTTTGTCAGTTCACTATATTTAAGCTGAAAATTTATGACTTGGTTTCGTCAAGAAAAAAAATTTATAGTGGCCGCATTCAAAAATTAAAATATTGTGTGTTTTACTTCAATTTTAAAACAAAAATGACATCATTTCCTTTTCGATTTATTAAACTAAACTATATTAATTATTTATTTATAATTATAATTATATATACGTGATATATTTATTAAAATTATTATAATAAATCAAAATTTAAACTTAAAATACACTGAAACTAAAATTAAATTTTTATTTTTGAATGCCGCTAGTGTTTTGTGCATCATTCATGTATTTATTCAACTTTGAAATTTCTGCCCCTTAGAAATCCCAGCATAACTTTAAGTTGGCTTCTCCCAATTTCAACACGAGCGCTTCTACCAATACTCTGGCTCATCGTAAGTGGGTACCCAGTTCCTATTGGCCGAGCCATTTCACTGGTGTAGTTATACATAAAAATAGGCCAAAATACATGTTGAGCGCTTGCCAGACAAAACAATCAATCATAAACTTCAAAAATTGCTTGCTTTCCTGAAAAAGCAACCAATTAACTGAACGAACTGAACACACATGAATTTTGAAAAAATAACACCATAAAACATTGCTTTAAGATTTTTTAAAACATTTTATTATTAAATAAAAGTCAATTAACATCATTTCAACCATTACAATAATCAAACAAATTAAAAACACAACAAAACTACATTTCCTGGTGATAGTATAAAGGCAACAGTTAGGAGTAAACAGGCTCGGCCAATAGGAACTGGTCCCCCTCTTACCCACACGAGCCAGAGTATAGTAGACTATGTGTGGACAATTCCAGAAAATACACTAAAGCGCTTTTGCTTCACTCCTTCTAGATTTAATTATTGTGCATCCAAAAAGGTGCACCGAGAACCTTGCCCCAACGAATTGATTGCTTCTGCAGTAAATCTTTATCCAAGTACTGATCAGACCCTTTGCTGCTTAACTTCTACGTTCGAATGGGAACCGGTGACTTTAACCTTTAATTTTGATAACATATTGCACGCAATTGCATATGAGCTCCAACGTGGAATTAGATAGGAGACTCGAAGCCGGCTCAACGTAGCGAGTTTACGAGCAAACGTGATGGCGATTTTCAAACTGGATTAATTAATTATTGTGGTAAGCGACATCATTTTCATGAATCACAGTGACAGCAGGCAGCAAGAAAGGTCACCTGCTTGGAATTGAAGCATGTTTACCTTATACTTGGAAAGTCTTCAATGCTAATCAGCATGTAAAATTTAGGAGGATGTAAATTTATTTGGCAGAATTCGTGGAACACGTCAGCAAAAGCATGTCTGAATGGCTTTCAATCTTCTCAACAGGAGATAAGAGCCGTGTAACTGAAACCGAAGTCACTCAGCAAATCTACAGACACAATAAATATTGCAGAATGGCTCTTCTATTAATAGAAGAGGCTTGCAAAGTCACGATTGTGAATGCTTGACATTTCAATACGGTACTTCGTTGTCGACATTATCCTATTCGTGGGTTTAGGTTGTGAGGGCACTTCTGGTTTTCAAGATTTTTACGATCTGGCGGTCGACAATGCGGACGTTCCCCTAATCCATTCATTCGAGGTAAAAATTTATGCTTATAATTTTTCGGGGTCTCGAAACCTCACTCACGATATTATCTTACTTAAATACCCCTCGTGCGAAATTCCTGGAATCCTTAGTAAATCTTCGAAATCTTTAAAAATTTTAAAATCTTTAAAATTTTCGAAATTTTTGAAATTTTCGAAATCTTTGAAATTTTCGAAATCTTTGAAATTTTCGAAATCTTTGAAATTTTCGAAACATTTATAATTTTCGAAATCTTTAAAATTTTAAGTCTTTAAAATTTTTGATATCCTTGAAATATCTGAAATTCATAAAAATACCAAAAGCCTCTAAAGTCCTAGAAATCACCAAAATCTTAAAAATCCTAGAAATCACCAAAATCTTAAAAATCCTAGAAATCTCCAGCATCCCCAAAATCCTAGAAATCTCCAGCATCCCCAAAATCCTAGAAATCCCTAAAATCATAAAAAATCATAGAAATTCCCAAAATCATAGAAATCCCCAAAATCATAGAAATCTCCAAAATTGTAGAAATCTCCAAAATCTCCAAAATCTTTAAAGATATCCTGCAGAAACTTGTAACAATTCTGCCTGAAATCCTGAGAAATCCCGAGAAATCTGCCTGAAATCGTGAAAAATCAGTCTGAAATCCTGAGAAATCCTGAGAAATCCTGAGAAATCCTGAGAAATCCTAAAAAATTCACCAAAAAATCCTGATAAATCCTAAAAAATCCGCCTGAAATCCTAATAAATCCTAATAAATCCTAAAAAATCAGCCTGAAATCCCAATAAATCCTAAAAATCCGCCTGAAATCCTAATATCTTCCAAGGTTTAACAGGATTTAAAAATCTTCGCACTGCGAACAAAGTATACCGGTAAATTTATTTACCGGAATAATTTTTCATTCGCAGCTGCTCTCCCAGGATATAACTAGTAAACTAAAAATTCTATCAGCATCTATTGCTGTTCACTCCTCAAGAAGAAGAAAACCACAGACACTCACATCTCACATAATAGCCAATCAATTGAATTCTATTCCACCTTCCTTTACCTTACAAATCCCAATGTTTATTGCCAATCATTACATGCAATTAACAGTCCATATAGCACAATAACACAATGCCAGCACACACTAATTGACATGATTCAGTTATCAAAACCATTGGACCATACAACATGTTTCAACACCTTAATGGTAATATTTCAAAAACATGCATTACATGCTCAAAATTACAACAGTCACACAAAATGACCATTTAAACATCACGTTTCCAGTTTAACGTTATCGACATATCCTGCATAGTTGGCAGCCCCAACCAAAACCCACAAACAACCAAGACAGCGACATTATATCACTATACAGCCATGTTCAAAAAAACTGGACATCCACTCTATGCTGGCCAACTCTGTGCGATACAGCGATACATCGTGATTTCAGATTACGAAATACCGCGATATACGGTTGCCGGAAAAATAATCGCATAGGCCTAACGCCGGCGGTTGAAATTGTGAGTAATTTTATGTTTTGCCACTAGGTTTTTTGATAACATAGCCACTCATTTGCCTAATATAGCCCTGATGCACAAACCGGCACAAACCACCGCTTGAACCAATTCGCCGGGTTAATTTTACAACTATGACACTCGAAGTAGAAATCCATTTTGGTATTTTTAGATTGAGATTAAGAGAAAAGGCTGAGACACTTGACCTCGTCCATGTTGGAATCACTTTGTGTTGTGAGGGTCTGTAATGGAGGCTAATCTGTAATAAGTAGTGTATTGAGAGATGGGTGGGAGTGGGAAGATGAGAAGATTGGTATGGCAGTCATGTGTCAAGAAATGTTCTTTCGATGGAAGGGTGTGGAGTGAGTGAGTGTCTATCTTCATCAAGTGCCCAACATTTCGAATCATTCGTCCCTTATCTGAAACTGGTCTCTGCAGGCATTTCAAAACGAGGTGATAAACACTTATCTGATTAGCCATGCAGACGACCGGTGGCGGCGCCACTGTCAATCGTCGACAGTTAACTCGCATTTTTACCTTGGGTGGACGAGGTGAATTATGGGGGAATTATAAATTAGTTGACACGTTTGGTGGGGTTGCAAATGGCGCCCAGGTTGTGAGAGGAGACGACATTGTTGAATTGACGTCATGAATGCTCTCCAACTTCCTGTTTCGTGTCTTACTCCATCAATTTTAACCCTATTTTTCATTTTTCTCTCGTTTTTCCCTCGTTTTCTCGTTTTTTTCTCGTTTTTTGCATTTTTTTTCTTAGGTATGTATAAATAAATACATCTGGATTGTGACGTCACACAATTCAAAACCAATATTTGCTAATTATCGTTCGGAAATTTTGTTTGTACGCTGATTTAGTGTTGCCACTATTCTTACCCACAATCCCTCAGTTCGCAGTCTAGTGTATTCAGGTCTGTGGTTAGACGCGAGATAACTTATGCGCTGTCACCAGAATTTGAATTTTGTATCTCAGAAAGTTCGTAACTCAAATGTTCGTTTGTAGTTGTTGTGGTATGCTGAATATTCATTAAGTGCATTTTTTTCATAAAGAAATTTAGACTAAACAACATTTTAAATCACACGTTTAAACTGCTTGTCTAAAAACCTAAACCTAACTTCAGAAATGGCGGCCGATTTTGTGTTTTTACAATTTTCAGTCGCAGTGGCCTCACAGGGCATGCGCAGGACGTTTAAACAACAAAACATCTTTTATGAATGCGCCTAATATTTGTTTTATTTTGGGTTTTGGGTATTTTTTATTTTTGTTTTGGAGTTTTTTGAATATTTTGAATATTTTTGATTTTTGGAAAAATAAAAAAAAAAAAAAATAAAAAATAAAACTAACAATTAATTTTTTGAATAAATTAGATTTTGTGATGATACAATCAATCATAAATAATAATAATTTGCTTTTCCCACTTAAAAATTCAATTTCTGATGAAAATAATTGAAATGGAAATCAAATCCAAAATAAAATAAAACTTTAAAAAAAATCCCCAAATAATCCAAAAATAAATAAATAAAAGGCCTAAATCAAAAAACCTAAATAAACCTAACTCCATCAACAAAAACGAGTCCTCACTTTAAACCAACCAACATTAAATACAAAAACCCCAAAAAAAACAAATTCCAATCTAATTACAACCTCCAACGCACCAAAATCAAATTAATTCACAAAAAAAAAAATAATAATTTATAAAAAAAAATAAAAAAAATTTCTGTCATTCAAAACTCAGCAAAAGTTTCATTTCCACCAACCATAAATCACCCAACAATTATCGACACAGAAATCCGAACTAGAATATAAACTTACAAAAACCCCGTTACAACCAACACCCATTGCCAACCCACTACGCCCCAGTTCGTTATAGCAAGTAATGCGAACCCTTTGATCAAAATTTGAAACCAAAAGACAAAAATTTACTTACAGTATCGTCGTCTCCTCAGGAACGGCAGGAATTCGGTCTAACTGGAGGAACATGCATCGAACAGTGGTCCGAAAACACAGGCACCGGTCCGGACATGGTACGGCGTTAAGCGACGCAACTGTCAGCAACAAAAGCGCGAGAGAGAGACGAGTTCCAGTTCCCGCCATTCGACTGCACATGACGGGCCAAGACACACGAGCGGCGATTCCGTCCCACACTCGGTCCCGCCTCGCAGGCGTGCTTTCACTGTGTGCGGCGCATGCGCCGACTCTGACGTCAGCGCCGTCATCTAATACCGAGCATGGCCTTATTTATATTCTGGAGTCGTTTGATGGGTTTTTTTTTGTTATTAGATTTTGATTTTTCAAATTGTGACGTCATGAATAAACAATTTCTTTGAAGCAGAAAAAATAATTAATCATTTTTAAGTTTGATTTATTAATTATTTATTAACTGGATACATTTTTTTTTCTTTTTTCGGTGTCAATTTATGTTTGTTTATTTGTCGTAGGTCATGGTCAATTTATTACGGCCATTTTACAAGTTAAAAGGTCACGGGATCAGTGTTTTATTTTCTTTGAATTTGTCTCGGTTATAAACCAACAAATGACGCAATTAACACTTCAAATAAAGTTTTTTTTTCCCGTATTAAATAAATAATGCACGGTAATAGCTAATAAAGAATATTAACGTAGGCGGTGTTGGCGCTGTTGCTAACCTACCGCCATCTGTTGATGGAATTTTAAACTATTTTTCGTAAGCACATTCTTGTTTTATATATTTTGTTTTAACTTTTGCTCGTGTTAATAAAGAATTTTGTATTAAATTTGCTTTTTCGTATTTTATTACTCAAAATTAGTTAATATACAATTGAAGACGATTCAGTTTCGTTATATTTTATACAATATGCATAACTTAAACCCTGAATTCAATGGAAGATTTAAGAAAACCTAAAACTTTATTAAATTTATCCTTACCAACAAAAAATGGATATTTATTTGACTAAATCTGATAAAGTAACACAAAACATTAAGACCTAATAAACTAAATGACCTACAAAATACCTTGAAAAAAATTCCTTCGACTCAAATTTAAATATTTAAATAAAATAAAAAAATAACAATACAAATTCAAAACTATTAATTACAATTCATCTTAAAGTTATCCATTGGTTGCAGCTTGTTGTGTGTAATTGAATCTGTAATGCAAACAACACAATTTAAACAAAACTAAAAATGATTTCAATTATTATTTCGTTACCCAAGATCCATTTTTCGGTCAAAGCCGTGCTGTCTTTCTTCGAGTTGTCCTCGCAACCAATACAAATGGCAGCCATCTTGCATTTGCTAACAACCTGGGAAATGGTTTAAAATTTAAATTAAAAATTGACATTTTTGCTCATTTTATTTATTTTTACTCGTCCGCCGCATAAGGTGATGAGGTTCTGCAGTTTTTTCTTCGGGATCGATATTTCGTCGCCGATAAACATCGGTCCGACGACGCGAAAAATGTTTTGTCTGTAAGCGGAAGATTTACGTCGTTCGAGTCGGAATTGAGCGCAACCTGGGAATTCGGTCGACAATTCGTAGTCTTTTTCGGGTAGCCATCTACCTTTGTCTAACGACTCGTAAACCTGAAATTAAAAGTGGAAACGATTAAAAAAGATGCGATATTTTTATTTGGGCCTAAATCTTTTGGACAAAATAATTGTTTTTTTGAAAAATAAATTGAATTTCTTGACAAAAAATTGAATTTCTTGACAAAAAATTGAATTTCTTGAGAAAAAATTGAATTTCTTGAGAAAAAATTGAATTTCTTGAGAAAAAATTGAATTTCTTGAGAAAAAATTGAATTTCTTGAGAAAAAATTGAATTTCTTGAGAAAAAATTGAATTTCTTGAGAAAAAATTGAATTTCTTGAGAAAAAATTGAATTTCTTGAGAAAAAATTGAATTTCTTGAGAAAAAATTGAATTTCTTGAGAAAAAATTGAATTTCTTGAGAAAAAATTGAATTTCTTGAGAAAAAATTGAATTTCTTGACAAAAAATTGAATTTCTTGACAAAAAATTGAATTTCTTGACAAAAAATTGAATTTCTTGACAAAAAATTGAATTTCTTGACAAAAAATTGAATTTCTTGACAAAAAATTGAATTTCTTGACAAAAAATTGAATTTCTTGACAAAAAATTGAATTTCTTGACAAAAAATTGAATTTCTTGACAAAAAATTGAATTTCTTGACAAAAAATTGAATTTCTTGACAAAAAATTGAATTTCTTGACAAAAAATTGAATTTCTTGACAAAAAATTGAATTTCTTGACAAAAAATTGAACTTTTAAGCTGAAAATAATCGTTTCAGGCACACTAACAAATTTTACCAAGCAATACTGGATCTTTTAAAGCCCAAAAATGACCATAAAACTTGAAACCAATTTTGCACGTCAATCACCAAAAAATTCAAAATTCATACAATTTTTCCCAAATTTTGACCAAAACCCATCAAAATTTACTACATTTCATCACTCCCAAGCCCGAATTTCCACCGAAAAACAAGAAAAACCCACAAAATTCGTCAATTTCCCTCATTTTCCAAACATCCCCAAAAAATCTCATAAAAAATTCACCCAATCCTGAGAAACGATCCAGCATCCTCTAGCAAGGCCAAAAAGCACATTGAGCGTCCTACGCGGATTTCCGCACACAACATGTGTCGTCGTCTCGTCCACGCTCACCACAACATTAAATCCACCGACCCCGGCCACGATTTCGGTCAAAGATTCGGTCTCCCTGTAGAAACAAAAAATTATTATTATTTCTTTTCGACAAAAATATTTGTTTTTCGACAAAAATATTTTTTCTTCGACAAAAATATTTTTTTTTCGACAAAAATATTTTTTTTTGACAAAAATATTTTTTTTTCGACAAAAATATTTTTTTTGCGACAAAAATGTTTTATTTGCGAAAAAAATATTTTTTTTTTCGACAAAAATATTTGTTTTTCGACAAAAATATTTTTTTTCGATAGAAATATCTTTTTTTGCGATAGAAATATCTTTTTTTGCGACAAAAATATTTGTTTTTCGACAAAAATATTTTTTTTCGATAGAAATATCTTTTTTTGCGATAGAAATATCTTTTTTTGCGACAAAAATATTTGTTTTTCGACAAAAATATTTTTTTTGCGAAGAAAATGTTTTTTTTGCGACAAAAATGTTTTATTTGCGAAAAAAATATTTTTTTTTTCGACAAATATATTTTTTTTTCGACAAAAATATTTTTTTTCGACAAAAATATTTTTTTTTCGCCATTTCTCACTCTTTGCCGACGCTGGTCAACACTATAGATGGCGTTCGTGTAAACATAATGGGGGACGGAACGAATCTGGTGTTGCTGACAAGTTTGCGTGGTTGAGATTTGGTCGTGTCGTCATCTGGCGGCGTTTCTTGGTCGAATGTTTTTAATACTTTGTGGATCTTTTTCGGTTCGTTTTCTTTGTTGGCCGTCAGTTGGAAGTCGGAGAGACTCGAGTCTGCTTGTTGGAGGGCTGGAGATGCGGATGCGATTGTCGGGGTGGATTTTGTGGGTTTGGAGCGAGGTGCGTCCGGGGTGATGTTGAGCAGTTTGTCGGAGTAAATGAATAGTTTTCGTTTGCCGATGCCTGGTTTGGTGGTTGGGCCGGTTGGGGTTTTGGTGGTAGAGTCTAGTGGTGATTGGGTGATCTGAAAGATATTGAATTGTTTTAAAAAGAGTTTGGATTTTTGGTAAAAAAAATTTGTTTGTTGTGAGAAAATAAAGTTTTTTGTTGAAAAAGATCAAATTTTTCAATGAAAAACGACTTTTCCAATGAAAAAACAAATTTTTCAATAAAAAAATGAATTTTTCAATGAAAAAACGAATTTTTCAATGAAAAAACGAATTTTTCAATGAAAAACGAATTTTTCAATAAAAAATCGAATTTTTTCAATACAAAAATCGAATTTTTCAATAAAAAAATCGAAATTTTTAAGAAAAAGAAAATCGAATTTTTGAATTCAAAAATCGATTTTTTCAATAAAAGATCGAATTTTTCCATAAAAGATCGAATTTTTCAATAAAGGATCGAATTTTTCAATAAAAGATCGAATTTTTCAATAAAAAATCGAATTTTCGATAAGAAAAATCAAATTGTTAATAATAAAAATCAAATTTCTAATAATAAAAATCAAACAACAAATGAACCACATTAAACAAATTTCTAAACTTTTTCACTTCTAAACCTTTACCGCTGCAAAACTCCCATTTAAGCTGGCAGAAAAACTCGCCGACAAACTTCTATTAAGTAGTCTCTCCGCCAAAGGTACATTCCACGAATGCTCATCCAACTCCCCATTCTCATCGCTCAAATCCGACGACACGTCAGCACTGAACCGTCTTTTCGCCAAAGCCATCTCAATTTTCCCACTGTCACTCCGTATTTCATCGAACTTGAATCGTTTGATCCGCGGCTTGAACTCGGCTTGCAACGTAGGAGTCATCTTGAGGAACTCCCGGCACTCCCGCTTAATTCGGCGCTGTTCCCGCCTCTTGCCCTGCTTTTCGAGCGACTTAGTTATGTCAAAATCAATTATTTTCGGCACCATCGACTTGAATTTCTAAAATGAAAATTTTTTAATTAATTTTTAATTTTTTTTTTAATTTTTTTTTTTTTGAAAAACCTTCGATTTCCCACAAAAAAATGGCGACATGAATTCCTCGGGGATAATTGCGGGGTAGTCGCTCTCTTGGACGATGGAATTACTCCTTTTACACCTGGAAATAATAATAAGAATAATTAAACACTGTGTACAAAAGAATAAGTTGTTTGATTTTTCAATGAAAATTTCATTTTTCTTTGATTTTTATGCTGAAAAATTTCATTTTTCTTTAATTTTCCGCTGGAAAATTAATTTTACTTCGAGTTTTCACGGAATATTTCATTTTCTTCCGATATTTGTTTGATTTTTTACTGACAAATTAAATTTTCTTTAATTTTTCACTGAAATATTCGTTTTTCGTTGATTTTCACTGAAAAATCAATTTTTCTTCAATTTTCACGAAAAATTTCATTTTTCTCCGATATTTGTTTGATTTTTTACTGACAAATTAAATTTTCTTTAATTTTTCACTGAAAAATTCGTTTTTCGTTGATTTTCACTGAAAAATCAATTTTTCTTCAATTTTTCACTGAAATATTCGTTTTTCGTTGATTTTCACCGAAAAATCAATTTTTCTTCAATTTTTCACTGAAATATTCGTTTTTCGTTGATTTTTCACCAAAAAATCAATTTTTCTTTAACTTTTCTTTGAAATATTAATTTTTCGTTGATTTTTCATCGAAAAATAAATTTTTCTTTGACTTTTCACAAAAATATTCATTTTTCGTTGAATTTCACTGAACAATTCATTGATCTCCAATTTACCATAAACAATTAATTTGTCGTTAATTTTTCGCTAAAAAATTTATTTTTCTCAAATTTTCCATTAATTTTCCACGGAAAAATTCATTAATCTCAAATTTTCCCTCCATTTTTCACTCAAAATTTCATTTTTTTACCTTTCTATCCAAGAAACGGACACTAAATGAACTCCCCACAGCTTGGCCTTCTTATACGTGCTGTGTTTCCCATTATTGAACACGACATGTGTCACTTTCCTATTGAAATACTTTGAAATGTGTGCCCCCAACAGATGCAAAAAATGCGAAATCGCGTCCGACCGGTCCTCATCCTCCGCCCGCACTTCGACGTAAGCAACGACGCTTTTCAGCACTTGATCGTCCTCGTATCCCGTTGCCAATTGTTCGCTCGCCTTGGATTTCGGTGAACTGCCAAACAAAGTACAAACAAATCAATTATTCTCACGTTAATGTAAATCATCAGCTGAATGACCCGCTTTTGTATTTAAGGTCACAATGGAAATTTTGCGTCTTTTTTTTTATTTACTTACCTAAGTGCCATTTGCGTCACGTGTTGGTGATCATGTCAACGGTGGAAGGTTATACCACCGTCTAATGGTTTATATCGATCGTTTGGGACGTCAATTGTGTCGATTCAAATCGAAGCAAATGTCAATCGTGTCGTCGATCTCGATCAGGAAGCTGTTGTAGACAGTTCGCAGCGCCACCGCAGTTTAATGTAATGACGCTATTGGTTCGTTTTGATCCTGTTTCGTACTTTGTTTCGTTTAGTATTATCTCGTATTGTTTTGAGAAATAAAATTATATATTAAAAATTTAATGTGGTTTTTTTATTTATTAAACTTCGGATTACATTGTATATTAAAATTTATAACAATTGTAAGCATTTATTATCTTTGTGTTCAACCCTGCACCATGCTTGATGTTATAAAGCCGGATTTATGATTTCGAGCTTTTTAAAGGAATAAAAACATATTATATTGGTTGTATATTATTTACGTAGTCATTAAAAAGTTAAAACTCCGTTTACATTTTAATAAAAATCTCACAACTTTATTACACAATAAACAATAACATTTTATTCAGGTTTCATTTTGGCTCAAGCCTGCTTCATACCTCATACCTAAATTCATTAATTTCATGTGTTATTGTTTAAATAAAATAATTAAAACCACAATTTTGTTCGAATATTGATTGATTGATTTTATTCATTAAAGTGAGGACTACAATCTACCCGAAAATCCTACAAATACACACCATGCCAACGTTGAAACTCAAATAATAAAAATAAAAGCAAAAAATGTGCTCAACTAAAAATCAATGCCAAAAAAACCATAATTACAAAAACAAAACAAAAAAATATGAACTATACAAATATATATTTACAAATATACCAAAAAAACAATCACAAATCATAAAACAATAATTTTTTTTACTTCTTTGGTTGTCACAAACTGAGTAAAAGCAAAAATGTAAATAATAATTTCATCCACACGAGCACAAATCCAAAATACAAAAACAATTATAATTCAGTAAATAAACTTCTTTGGCTTCAAGCGAGTTCATCACCGTCCCATTCGTTGCTAGGCAACTCAATATAATAATTCGAAATGAAAAACTGGTTAATAAATACGGAATGCAAATTTCATGCTATAGAACCTTCAAATTATTGTTTTTTTCTTTTAACCGGTTAGTCGTTGAGCAAACAAATCAATCAAATAAAAATTTCAAAGGGGCACAGTGACAACTGTGAACTAGTCATTCAAAGTAACGTCATTTCCGTTGCCGATTTCATTGCAGATTTCGTTGCAGCTGGTTTACTTCCCTCTCCAGTGCAGAGAAAGACATAGTTCTTTGTCAAAATAAAATAATTACCGTATTATAACCCCTTTAAGCGACATGCCGATGTACATGCTGGATGAATGGCGTATTTTACCAATTAAGAGTCGCCCTCGAATAGTAGCCGCGGCTGAGACACCAAGAAACTTAGTTTGTTACATTAAACAAATGTAAGAAACGAAAAACCGAAGTTGTAATTGCTGACAAAAATGACAGTTTTGAATAAGAGCCGCGACTCTTAATCGATAAAATACGGTAATTATTAGACTTTGACCGATACCGGTATCGGTATCGGCTATCGGCCGATATTTCGGTATTTACCGATATCGGATCCGATAATTTTTTGTGTGGCCGATACCGATATTGCCACGTTTATAAAACGTATCGTTTTAGAAACGCTTTTGAAGCAGTATATATTATATACTGTTTCTAAAACATAAAATAAATTAATAAACGTAATTTTAATTTTATTTTTTTTATTTGGGGGGTCGGACATTTTAATTTTAATATCGGCACAGGTATCGGTATCGACCGATATTCGGTTGCCGATAATCGGTATCGGCGATACTGCAAAATATCGATATCGGTCAAAGTCTAGTAATTGTTTGAATTTGGGCCAGAAATTTAAGTTTTCTAAATATTCTGAAGGTTATTGTTAAGATTTTGTAAATTTATAGGAATTTATGCTAATTTCCTACATTTTGGACATCCAAAAAGCTTTTATAGCTTGTTTTGCTTCATCTTCTCATTTAAAAAAATTTAAACTCGTAACGACATTTATACCGGCATGCCGCTTAAAGCGTACTAATACGATAACAAAATAAAAATCTCTCCGTATAAAACCGAGCCAAGCGGCCATTTTGACAAAACGGCAACCAAAACAAACAAACAAAATAGAAAAACCAAAATATAAAATCTAAAACAAAAGAAAAATAATTTCGGCCATTTCTTGCTACCTAATGAGACACGTGACGCACAATCTGAGCGGTCCTATGCAGTCGTCGTGACAAAACGCACCACAACTTTTACAAATAATCATCGCCTTCAAATTACAAGCACACGGCGGCATAACATTCGTGGAACCCCTCTCGGGCGACGACGATTCGTTCAAATTCAAAGCGAGCGCGGCGCCCGACACGGGCGGCGAGATGCGGCTGCCGCGAACGGCCGGAACGGACACCAAAGGCAAGCCGGACAAACTGCACACGGCGACGGCTGCCGAAGCCGGCGAGGCGGCCGCGAGCCCGGCCGCGTCTGACGCGGGTGTGGGCCCGGTCTCCGCGTTTAACGGCAAGTCTTCGGAGACCAGTAAGTGCAGCTGCATCGTTGCTTCCGCGCCGTTCCGCAGAGTGGCGTCAGGGAGCGCGCACTGGATCTCGATGCAACTGTGTGACCGGAGGTTGGATTCGGCTTGTTGTTGGATCGCGACTCCGTTGACGACCGGGGCGCTTCGCGGCCGGTCGGGGAACGTCGAGTCGGCTTTGTTGCCGGGTGGGATTTTGTCCGCCGAACACTCGTTCTCGTTCTGCAAATAAACACAAATAAACTCGTGAACATAAACTGTATTCATTCGCAGATGATGTCACATCTTATTTACGTTTTTATAAAACATTGAGATTTTATGACGTCATTTGTGTAAGCCAATCAAATCGCTTAAATTTTATCCGCCCAGGAAATCCACTAATTCTCATTGGTTGGCTGATTTGCCAATTGTAATACAGAAAATAAATTCGTTACTGACCAATGAGAATGAATTTGTGGATTTTCTGAGTGGTCAATGTATTGGTTATGTACTTTCAACGCATACAATATGATGGCGTTTGTTGAAATAAAATAAAGATAAGAATTAAAGATTGAGACAATCAAACATTTTCACTTGTGCAAGTCATTAACTTAGGAGAGACTCGGCATCTTGTTGGTTAAATGGCATGCAAACTGTGGCATGCACTGGTGGTCCACTCAAATTAATTGTAGTTGTGTGGAAAAATTTGAAATGTTAAAATAATGTCTTTTTACCAAAAAAAATGGAGTTTTTAGTTTCTAGATGCAAGAATGTAATTCCAAAAGCAATGTAGATTTTTACCCCCATTTTTAACTGAAGCATTGCAATGTTAGCTGGTAAAATTGTAATTTAGCAAAACATTGCAGTTTTAGTTGAAAAATTACAGTTTTTGCTAAAAAATTGCAGTTTTTGCTGAAAAATTGCAGTTTTTGCTGAAAAATTGCAGTTTTTGCTGAAAAATTGCAGTTTTTGCTGAAAAATTGCAGTTTTTGCTGAAAAATTGCAGTTTTTGCTGAAAAATTGCAGTTTCAACTGAAACATTGCAGTTTTAGCTGAAAAAATTGCAGTTTTAGCTAGAAAAATTATAGTATTTGTTGGATAGTGCAGTTTTAGCTGAAAAAATTGCAGTATTTGCTGAAAAAGTGCATTTTTGCTGGGACATTATTTTTAGTTGCAAAAATTGCATTTTTAGTTGCAAAAATTGCATTTTTAGTTGCAAAAATTGCATTTTTAGTTGCAAAAATTGCATTTTTAGTTGCAAAAATTGAATTTTTTGTCGCAAAAATTGCATTTTTAGTCGCAAAAATTGCATTTTTAGTCCAAAAATTGCATTTTTAGTCCAAAAATTGCATTTTTAGTCCAAAAATTGCATTTTTAGTCCAAAAATTGCATTTTTAGTCCAAAAATTGCATTTTTAGTCGCAAAAATTGCACTCTTGGTTGCAAACATTGCACTTTCAGCTCAAAAACTAGCGCAAGATGCCGAGCACACACTTCCACTCAATTCCAACGCATTCCACTCCACTGCACATCAACACTCATGCAAACAAAACCAAAAAAAGAATCAATCAATTCCGTCGGGATATATACTAAGGTGTATCTTACCTGCAAAGGCCTCCCAAGCCCCTCGGAAAGTGCAAACGGGACCCCGCCAAACGCCTCCCTCGCTTTGGGAGGACACATTTCCGACATGGACGCGGCCACCGAGCTGAGAACCAGCAACGGCGTTGCATCCGCGTCGGCCTCTGCCTCGGCATCCGCCCGGGAGTTGGCAGGGGGCAAAGCCACCTGACTGGTCGACGTGCACCGACCAGCCAGGTGATTGGAGCAAGCTAAGGGTTCGTCTGGGGCCGAATCGGTAACCCGGAACGATGACGTAGACGATGACGAAGAGAAAGGCGGAAGTTGTTGAGAATTGGCCACGAGCGACACGAGTCCGAGGTTCCTCAACAACTGCTGGTCGTCCATTGTGGCGATGCAAACGTCATCCTCTGCATCGGTGCCGGCGACGAGTTGCAGCGATTGCAGTACAAGGGGTGCATTGTTGTTAGGCATTGGCGGAACCCATGTTAATAGCGTGGATGCGGATGCGGATGCACATGGTGCGGGTCTCGGGGCATTTGTGTTTGAGTTGGAGTTGGCGTTTGCGGTGCCCTGCCAATAACAAGTGCGGGTGGAGGAAGGGGCTGCATTCGGGGACGGGGCCAACTGCAACCTCGCACTTACATTGCTGCTCTTTCTATTGGTTGCTTGTTGGTTGTTGTTGTTGTTGTTGTTGGTGTTGTTGTTGTTGGCTTTTGCGGGGCGGTTGGTGAGGGCGTTCTGCATGAGGGCTTCGCGGTTCTTGCTGGATTGGAGAACCGCTTGGCAGATTTGGTAGGAGCGTTCGAGGTTTACTCCGTCGACGGTGCGCACGCCGCATGACCGCGTTGGGTTGGTTTTCGCAACCGACTGGAAGTTTAGTTTTTTTTTTTAAATTTTTTTTGAAATTGTTTTGGTGGTTTTTGGAGGCTGGAATTGGGGATTGGGAATTGGTGAGGGTTGTGGAGGTTTTGGTAAGGGTTGTGGAAGTTCTGGTAAGGGTTGTGGAGGTTCTGGTAAGGGTTGTGGAGGTTTTGATAAGGGTTGTGGGGGTTTTGGTAAGGGTTGTGGAAGTTCTGGTAAGGGTTGTGGAGGTTCTGGTAAGGGTTGTGGAGGTTTTGGTAAGGGTTGGTCTGATTTGACTGATTTGAGAAGTATTTTCAATAAATTTCGGAAATTTTCAAGAAATTTTCATAGGTAATATACCAAGCGCGACGTGTAATTGTCGGGAAATTTTCATAAAACTCCAACAAACTTATTAAATCCTAAACAAAATCTCAACACCTTTAACATTTTTTGACAAACTTGCTCAAATCACAAACACTCATTACAAGATCACACTTAAAATCTCACCCGAGACTTCGCAAAGCCTCCATCATCTTACCTGAGCACGAGATAACAGACGGGATTTATTTTTCGTCACACCAGCCACATTTTTCATGAGATTCGCTGCAGGTCTCTGAAATAACCATAAAAAAAATAATCATAAATAAAACAAATTCCTAAAAAAAGATTCAACTATGGCCACCTCCTGAGTCGGCGACGACCGCGTTGATTCGGCGGCCGGTGAAGGATCCGGAGGTCGTTGTTCGATCGCGGCAACCGATTCCAACGGTAAGAACGGTGAAGCCTCTCTGTTTTCGTCGCTTAAACTGTTGCGTTCCTCCGAGGTCGTTTCTTCGGGCAGAGCCTCTTCGGGTGAAGAACGCAACTTCTTAGGACTCGATTCACTTTCGGTAGATGAAGGTCTCTTCAACTGACCACTTGCCTAATGAAAAAAGTAGAAATTTGTCGGTTAAATTCTCTAATCCAATTATATCCACTGAAAAGGAATTTTGTGAGTTGTGTTAGAACATGTTTGATGGTTTTATCAAATGTTTGTCGAGATTCAATAATAATGTCTCAAGTTTGTCAAGGATTTGTCAAAATTTTCACAACCGTATTTCCGCAAGCGAAAGCCGCGGCTGCCGGCTACTATTCGAGGGTGACTACGATTCAAGGGCAGCTCTTATTTGAACCGGAATTGTATAAAATTATATGTAAACTTATATAAAATTATATGTAAACTTATATAAAATTATATGTAAAATTATATAAAATTTAATGGAAAATTATATAAAATTATATGTAAAATTATATGTAAAATTATATAAAATTATATGTACAATTATATAAAATTATATGTAAAATTATATAAAATTATATGTAAAATTATATAAAATTATATGTAAAATTATATAAAATTATATGTAAAATTATATAAAATTATATGTAAAATTATATAAAATTATATGTAAAATTATATAAAATTATATGTAAAATTATATAAAATTATATGTAAAATTATATAAAATTTAACGGAAAATTATATAAAAATTTCTTTTTTTCTTTTTAGTAATCCATTTTTGAAAAATTTAACGCACCGGTAGATGAAGTGGGCGCGGAAGATCGCCTTGCTTAAAAATGGGTCGCGATGCTAAAAAGTTCGGGAACCCCTGTTCTAAGCGATATATCGCGAATGCAAAATATATCACAAAAAATCGCCAAACTGCAGTTTCGAATTCGCATTCTCTTCAAAGAGTAATCGCACAGACCTACTCAAAATGAACTTAAAAGATAAGTTCTACATTATTTTGTTTGGTTTTTCCATTTTAATCGCCCTAGAATAATAGCCGCGGCTACCACACAAGAACGGTTCTTATTTCAAATCGCCGCTGAATTGTTAAAAATCCACAAACATTTAATTTCACCAAACTCCGACCCAACAAACAAAAATACCTAATATCTATCAAACTTCAAATTCCACAGTGAAATCCCTCAAGACAAGCACACCGACAAACCACAATCCCCCTACCCAAAACCCTACAACCTAAACCACACATTGGTAACTAGTTACTGTTAGGTTTAGCCCAAAAAGTAACTAGTTACCACCCGTTATCATTACTTCTGAGGCAGTCTAGTTACCAAAGGTTATCGTTACTTCTGAGCTAGTCTAGTTACCGTTACCGTTATGATACCGTTACATTTTATTCGAGTTTGAGTGTTAAAATGGGGTGAGGTTCCAATGGCGAAATTTAACTTGAATTATCTTGAGATTAAATAAACTTTGAAAGAGCTTGAAATCTACTTTAAAACAAGCCGAATTTAACCTTTGTAACTTTTATAGAACCAAAGATAACCAGAGTTGAAATGTTGCCTTCAATTGTTCATCCCAATTGCCGAATGAATTTAAAATACATTAATCCTCATGTAAAAGCATTCATAGGTCACGATTCTACAATCAGAATTTGCAGAACAAGGGGTCGACAAAACTATAAACAATTCAGGCGCCAGCCCCTTTTAGCCCATAATAGTCACATAACGATAACGAGATCTACAATACACAGTTTGCGGCAGGCACTTTTCCCTTACAATTATGACATTTTTACACTATATCTAGCGTAAGGTGAAAGTGAGTTGCGGTTCAAGTTTTAAGTTATAATTATAAACGAAGTGGCTACATTCACGTCCGACGTAAACGTATTATTTTCATGACGCGCTGTGATTGATTGAGAGATGCATTGAAATACATTGATGAAAATCCTCATTTCGTCGACTTTGCTAAAAACGAATAAGGCTAGGTCTGGGGGGGGGGGGGGTCAAGGGGGGTCTACGCCCCCCCTAGTAAGAAAAAAAGAAGCTAAAACCTCGAGAACATCGAATTTGAGAAAACTTACGCCGAAGAAACAAATCGACATCAATGGGTCTCAGCCAATCACAGCGCATCAATTATAAAATTAGAGTTAACCTTATACAAGTCACGTGATTACCGCTACTAGTAATGTCTCATTCGCATAAAAAGAAAGAATTCCGTTTTTAACCGTTGCGAATTTATTGTGAATTTATTTATTTATTTAATTTATTCATTTTTATTTATTCATTTTTGAATGGTCCCAACGGCAGCGACACGAATCCAACATTTATTTATCTCTCTTCCTTCGCAGTCTCCAAAAACCTCGCCAATCGATCTACATTTCTCCCAACTCGCCATCCTAGGCTTAAAACTTCCATTTTAAAAACCTCCACCCGCTCGTCTTTCTGCCGTCCCCGCCTCTGCCCAGTCCCGAGCGATTTCACTGCGTTCCCAACTCAAAATACCATCGTATCGACCGTGTACGAATCGGTCGTGGACGACGCCAACGTCACCACCACGGCCACGCTGCTCCTCGAACCGCACGCGACGGGCGATTCCACCGTCGACGAATCGGGCTCGGAGCACGACGACGTCACCACGGGCGCCGTAACGACCGACGTAACGATCGTCTCCGGCTTCGTCGTGCTCACGATCATGTTCTCCTGCGCGTTTGCCGTCGACGTGCACGGCGACGCGCACGGCAAATCGCACGGCGGCAAATCGCACGGCGAATCGCACAACTTCGGCTCGTCCTCGTCCTCCGACGGCATCGGTGGCGGTGATGGCGGCGGCGGTAGCGGCGGCGGCGGCGGGGGATCCTCGCTTCGCGTCTGTCTTTTCGATTTGACCGGTTTGATTATCGGAACGACGATTTCCTCTTCCACGATTTCCTCTTTTTCGTCCTCCTTGACCGTCTCTTCGCCCCAGACGGGTTCGAAGTGTCGTAACTTGAGGAAAAATGCACAAAATTAATTTTTTTTTTAATTTCTCGACTTTTTCTTGATTACTTTCCACTGGTCGAGTTTTCCCTGGTCCTTTTCGGCTTCCGCTTTGAGTTTGCTTTGGTTTTCCGGGATGAATTCGCCGTCCGACAAGCGTTCGCGCCAGTCCTGGCACGCGCGGCCGAAGAATTCGTTGTTTAGAGCCGTGGCGGCGAGTCGGACGACGCTGTCGGCGTTGATGGTTTTGTCCACTTCGGGTAGTAACTGCATAAGTTTGAATTGGCATAGTTGCGGAAGGCTGTTGAATGTGTGTCTATTTATCAGTGCCTGGGTAACGAAGAAGAAAAATTATTATGTTTAATTTTTTTTATTTAATTTTAATTATTTTATTTTTTTACTTTTAAATCTGTGTTGACGAGAATGGAGCCCGGGGTCTCCAGATCAATGCTGTCGCTACACGATGGTTCGACTTGAGAACCCGTTGGACGTCGTGTGCGTTTCCGAGTCTGCAAAAGAGAAATTTCCGTTAGTAAATTGCAATTTCGAGTTAAAAACGTGACGTTTTGGACTTTGGACGTGGATTCACAGTCAATGTACAGTTAAACGCACATTTTTCGTATTCGTAACAATTTTTTCGGGTTTTATGACGTTGTTTGTGTGTCATTTACGACAAATTCCCGTTCTTTGACGGTTTTTATTCCTTTAATGACAAATTTGTTTTTTTTTTTAGCTCGTTTCTACGTTTCTAATACAAATTAACGTCTATTAATGCCATATTTATGGTTTTAACACAAATTAACGTCTGTTAACGTCATTCTTTACGTTTTTCGTATAAATTAACGTCCGTTAACGTCATTCTGTACGTTTTTCGTATAAATGAACGTCTGTTAACGTCATTCTTTACGTTTTTCGTATAAATTAACGTCTGTTAACGTCATTCTTTACGTTTTTCGCACAAATTAACGCCTCTTAAAAACGTAATTTTGTCCATTCAAGACTAATTACACGTTTTTGAACCACATTATTCCGTTGACCAACGAAATACTTAAATTTGTAATTTATATTCACTTAATGTAAACAATATATTCACGTTGACATCAATTTACGACAAACGTAAAAAATAACATTTCCTAATACCAATATTTCTCTAGTGGATTCATTTTTATTCCCAGCCAATGACGCAACGTTGACGGTCGTCGTCGGCGGCGCGGGAAGCGGCTTCATGATAATTCTCGGATACAAATTATTGGCCGCGCACGACGCGATCGACGTGTTCTTCTTGCGCCTTTTCTGCTGCTGTTTCAGCGCGTGTTTTATCGCCCTTTTGCTATGCGTATGAGGCGATACCTGACGAAAAAAAACAAAAATAATAAATTTTATAATAAATTCCTAATTATTTAAATAAATTAAGCGGCAAATCCGGCAACCTTTCCGGGCGAGTTTCCTCCAGCGGTGCTGGTCGAAGAAACGGCGTTGGACGGTGAGTACGAATTGTAAAACTGTCGCTCGTCTCGCAACGACGAGTACGATTTCGTGTTGTTATTGCTGTTCAGGCTGAATTTGCGCATTCGTTCTAGCGGTAGATTGTTTTTGCAGTAACCGTTTGGTAGTTTGACACATAAAACTTGGAAGTTGGGACGATTAAAATGGGTTTTGGTTATTTTTGTTGGTTTTTTTTTTAAATACTTTTTCCTCGTTTTCGCTCCTTGCTTTGTTTACTCGTCGCGTTGTTGTTTTCTTGATCGTCGGTTTCGTCGCCGGAGCTCGCTTCGGAGCCTTCGTCGTCTTCTTCTAGTAAAATGGCGCCGGTGGGGATTTCGGTCTGGAAGATTAATTGGAGGATTAATTGGAGGTTGAGTGGTTTGAATGATTGTATTGAGATATTGGTGTTTTTGGAGGTTTCTGATTGAATTTTTAAATGATTTTGGATGTTTTTAATAGAGATTGTATTAGTTTTGTCGATTTTTTTTAGAAATTCTATTGTTTTCGTCTTTTTTTATGAAAAATTGTAATCTTTTGTTATTTATTAACAAAATTTCTAGTATTTTGGACATTTTTCAATAAAATTTCTAATATTTTAGCCATTTTTCAACAATATTTCTAATATTTGGGCCATTTTTCAACAAGGTTTCTAATATTTTGACCATTTTTCAACAAAATTTCTAAAATTTTGGCCATTTTTCAACAAAATTTCTAAAATTTTGGCCATTTTGCAACAAATTTCTAATATTTGTTCTTTTTAAACAAAATTTCTAAAATTTTAACCTTTTTTCAACAAAAGTTCTTACATTTTGGCCATTTTTTAACCAAATTTCCACTATTTTTGTCCATTTTCAGCAAAAATTCTATTTTTGTGTTCATTTTAACACAAAAATTCTATTATTTCTGTCATTTTTCTAATTTCAAACACTTTAAACATTAATTGTACAACTTCCTAACAGCGTAAACATCATTTCACACTTTTTCTAACATCAAAAACACCATTTTTCAATTTTCCCACATCCCAAACATCATTTCTTTCAATCTTTCTCACACAAATCACCATCCAACTTATTTAATTCCACAAACAAAACAAAAAAAATAATAATTCACTCACCAAAAAAAAAAAAAAAAAAAATAACAATAACAATAAATTTAACTAATTTATAAATTCCACTTCCAAAAAAAAAAAAAAAAAAAATTAAAAAAAAAAAAATCATTATTACTTTCAATCCGTATTCTTGTTTTCCTTCAACTTTATAAAACATGGGATCAGGACCTCTAGAATTAGCATGAAGCATCGAATTCAAACACGCAACACTCGCATTCCCACTACAAAGAAAATAAACAAAAACAAAAATTAGCAAATAATAAATGAGACAAAAACCAAAATTACCTAAGTTCCTTCAAATTCCGCTGTTTTATCACCTGCAAAATATCCCTACAACTGAGCGGCATCCTCGGATAGATTTCCATAACCTGTTAAAACACAAACAAAACAATAAAATTCGTTTTAATCGTCCCGTTTTAAACTAGATGCGCAATATGTGCAAATTCGAATGTTTTTCACACATTTTCACGCGCTTTTCGTTCCCACGTTCCGTCTCGCGCCCAAAATGAATTTGTGCGCTCGAATTTAAGTAGGACAAGTGTTTTTTTTCGTTGGCAAAACGCGAAAAAAAGAAATAAATGATTTTGTTCTCATTTTTCGTCTTGTCACGGGTCAACTTACGATTTTTGCCGCTTCGACCCATGTCCGGCCCTTCTTTTTCTTTATCTGCTTATCTTTGGAGCTTTCTTGTTGCATTTTTGCCACTCATTTGTTCGGGAGTTCGAGAAATCGTCGTCTAAACGCTGGATTCATCGCACGAGCTTGAATACGACTAACTAGCGACGACCATTTTACAACCACAACGGCGGCGTTGTGCACTAAAAGCTGGTGCGCGCCAAAACGGAATAGTAGGGTGACACGAAAACCTGGTTTTTTGTATTTTTCATGTTTGTATTTTTAATTTGTATTATTATAAAATCAAGTTGGATTGGATTCTATGTTTGTATCATCAATTATCATTTTTATTTCACTTTTTTTTTTAATTATTTTAATACAGGTTAATTATGATCAATTAAATTCTATAAAAATGTAGAATAATGAGGTGCAGACTATGCTTCTCCGCCGATGTCTTCGGCTTTTTGCCGAACTTCTTCGCTCGCGTGTACAGCAATAACGCACAAGTCGAATTGGTCATTCCGAAAACAGTTATACCTATAAGACATTATAATGCGCGTATTAATCACAAAATCAATCATTTTTGATGCGTCAAATTCAATCGCAAGATTTTGCATTCTGGGAATAGTCACGCGCCCCAACCAACCGGAAAATGTGAAACAGAAAACGAAACATTTAAAAATTTACTTCAAATTAAAAAATTTTCACTCGTACAACTTTTATTGAGTCTTCTGGAGTTGTTTAGTGCTTTAGCCAGCTAATAGGAATTCAAAAACACTTCGATACATTGCGAAGTGTGTGTGATGACCACTCAGATCGAGCACGGCCGCCATTTTATTTAGAATGGCTAGACCGGTCAAAATGACCGGCACAGCTGTTTAGTAATAAACCCAATGGGTTTCTAATAGTATTTTTTTTTTTTTTTTTAAGTTTAAACGTGGTATTTTTCTTAAAAAAAGAAAAAGAAATTAATCTAGAATGACTGAAACTGGTCAAAATGACCGGTCGAAATAGCACGAATATATGTGCATAATATGTGAACTATACGTGCATAAACGTTTTGGCGTCAAATTGATTTGTTTTAAATTCAGAAACTCGCGAAACATGCGAAGAAAATCGTAAAATTAAAATTGATGGATTTTATAAAACCTGATAAAATTAAAACGGAAATTTTGATTTCAGACACATGCAATTTTGGATAGATCCGTTTCCCAAATACAGATGATTAAACTATATCTAATCATCCATAAAATGCATATATATGTATATTACATTATTGCACATTAATTTGTTATTTAGTCATTAAAAATTATTAAATGATTATTTTCTCAATGGGTCATTATAACCGATTTTAGCCGTTCTAGGTAGGGGGAAATTCCAGCCGTTCTAGTGTTAAACAAATCTCGAAATTGCAAAAACTAAATTTTTGCTTGATTTTGTAATTTTGCATTCTTTCGCTTTTGTGGTTATGCGACAAATCCAAAAGTGCAAAATTGTTAAAATTGCAAAATTACAAAATTGCTTCTATTAATGAAACCCCTTATTCACCGCGTCATAAAAACACTATACCTGCATTTAGTATTAATCGTATCGTCCGACTTGCGCTGTTCTTGGCAGTCATTACAGAGCCTATCCAGCCTGGCAAACTTGAACGCATCGCTCTCTCCCGAACAACCGTGTTTCAAAAAATGGTTTAGGTTATTAGGACCTAACTCGTTGTCTTGAGACATCTGGGAAGAGTCGACGTACCTGGAATCAGCCACTTCCAAAAGGAAGTAAATAAACCACAAGTTTTTTAACCTGAAAACAAGAATTTCAATTCAGAAAAATTGCTAGAAAAATGAGAAAATAATTGATGATTTCCAGTTACTTTGCCATGTTTGCTGGAAATTCTTGTTACGGGTATATATTGACCAGCACAGCCTCGTTATCCTAACGCAACTAAACTTGTTTGTACACACATGTATGCATATATATAAGCCAGACTCTACGAAGGTTAACTTCTTTTATTGATCTAATTGTAATGGTTAATTATGAAAACTAGTTACTGCAAATTATCTTCCCTGAGTCTACAATTTATGTGTATTATAAGTTAGTATTATTTTTGTTATCTTAATACGCAAATTGTTGGTAATTTTCTTGGAAAGATTGTTCACCTCATTTGGCAAAGAGAAAATGTTTGTTGGAGATGTGATTAGTTTGGAAAATCACATGTTATTACCATTAGTGTGGACTCAATTCACTTCTGCATGATCATAAAGTGCAAGTAGAAAGTTTTGGTTGGATTCAACTGCAGTTTATTTTGTTTTCTCAATTATTCTCACAGTATGTTTGAGTGGGTATCATATCACTACCAAAATGAGCTATATTTATATATTGCATTATTGGATGTTGGAAAACAAGTGGCTATTTATGGATGTTGTGCATTTCACAATATATTAATGGGTTTTTAAAGATGGTTTATAGTTCTCAATGCTGACTTATAAATCTTTGAATTTCTTTTTAATTAACTTAAAGGTTATTTTGACACTGTTTGGTTTTTGAGGTTTTAACATTTTGTTGGTCCTACCGCTAAGCTTATAATCTATGCTTATAACACTGTTAGGGCCACCCGGTACGGGGTGAGTCAAAAGTCTGGAAACACTTTTTTTTCTTGTAAATGACTGAAGATATACCAATTCTAATGATCTGGTCGAATAGAAAGTTGATGGTGGGCTATCCAGTGGCGACCTTAAATTAGTTGCGACATGAAAAATACAACAGGACTTTATATGATGTAGTTTTATACGTAGTTATCAAATTTTCAGTCAAAAATTAAAGAACTATAACAATTTTGTTGATTTTAAGGGATTGCCCTTAGCGCTTCACTGCTTTGCTTCAAAATCAGGGAAACAGCAAAATTCTGTCGATGACATCATTTAAGGTGTATCCACCAATGACAGTGTTTGGAATGACATCAGTATGACGTCACACAGAAATAAAAACACACAATTCTTGAAAAACTGTACATACATAAAACCTAATGCTACAACTTGGAAGTTCATTTTGTGATCGATTTGATGAAAATTAAATACACAAAACCAACAAATTGAAAAAAAATGTCAAAATTTGTTTTAAAAATCTATGTAAAAAATTAAAAATCAATCTATTATAGAGTATAAAATTTTCTGAAGATTACAGAAGCCCCAATTCATCAATCACACAATTATTATACGATTCCTTTCCATTTTTTTAGCCGCAATATCGAATTTTTTGGTTTTTTCTGTATGCAGCTATTGAAATCTGTTCTGCCTCTGACGTCATTTCCGGTTTCTTGGGAGTTTTTCAGAGGGGGCGGGGCTTAGCATTTTTAATTCTAGTTTGTAGTAAAACTATAACACTTTAAATTATGAAAAATTGAGAAACATTTTGTTTAACAATACTTAATCATTTTTTACAATTATTACAACAAAAAATTTTCATGTCGCAACTCCTTTAAATTTAACCCAGAAGGTCATCTTCAAGGTCATTCATTTCGTACTTTTTAAACGGTTTAAGATACAGCAAAATTTCCAATTACAAAGTTGTAGAGCACCATCAAATTAGTAGTATGCAACTTATCTAAGTCTAAGTTAAATGTTTTCTTTTTAAAAATATAACAATTACAAGTATTGGTTTTTCAACGTGGTAAACCGATTCTCAAAAATATGCCGCCTTTGGCATAATTTTCGCCAGAGAAAATCGAGAGAATCAAGAGAATCGGTTTTTCGATTTGAAATTGATACCGATTTAGCACCGTGCGCTGCAGTGAAGCGCCAAGGAAATGCAACCACTCAAAAAGTCTGCTTCATCTATTAGGTGCGTTCAATTTCAAATTGTGAAAAACCGATTCTAAAAACTTGATTCTAAAATCGGTTTTTAACTTTGAACGAGTTAAAAACCGATTCTATAATCAAGTTTTTCATTATCATGTCATGAGCATGCGCAGTGATGACTTAAGTGTCCTGGAATCAAGTCCTTTGATCCCAGAAAAATGAACAGAAAAATATAGGTTTATTTAAATTAATATTATTGTTATTATTTATTTAAGAACGTGGAATCGGCCGCATTAGATCGCACAAATGTGCCGCATTCGGTGGGGCAAATGCGCCCAAACATCGGCCACATTCGGTGGGGCGAATGCGTCCGAACATCGGCCACATTCGGTGGGGCAAATGCGCCCGAACATCGGCCACATTCGGTGGGGAAAATGCGCCCGAACACCCGCCGCATTCGGTGGGGAAAATGCGCCCAAACACCCGCCGCATTTGTGCGATCGAATGCGGAGGGTGTTTGGCCGATTCCCCGTTCTTATAAAATTAATAATAATAATGATAATAATTTAAATAAACTTACATTTTTGTATGTGCTTCCACCGCCGATCTATTCAGTTACAAAATGGCCGCCAGAAAAACGAGTCAAAATCGAGTCCACAGATTAGGGGAATTTCCCCTAATCTGTGATCGAGTCAAAATCCAAAGAATCCACCCCACACGTGGATTATGAGAATCGGTTTTTCGAAAATCCGATTCTCTAAAATATGACACGTTTTGCATCATTTCCGGTAGTGAAAACCCAGATAATCGAGAGAATCGGATTATCAGTTTGAAATTGAACGCGCCTAATTTTAAAACATAAAAACTTAAAACACACTTTTTGAATGCAGCTAGTACTGAAGCAGATGACAGAAGCAGAAGTTTTGCGACCAGAAGTGGGATGAGCAGACTTGTTCTTGCCGGATATTTTTTAAAGCATGCACCTGCAAACATATCGTGGGTATTGCAAAAAAGAAAAATACCTAAGTGTTCCAAGTGAGGCCAAGAAAGTGCCATTGGGCCAGATAATTTTTTTTAGTGGGAAAATTAATTAATTTGAGTTAAGTTAAATTGGTGGGTCAAAATAATTAATTTAGTGGAAAATTCAGTAAGTGGGAATTTCAGGAAAATTGTGATGATCCGGTACTGCTCTCGGTGGGTTCGTGTTGGTTAGTGAAAACCAACGGAGAAATAAATGTATTCTCTTTTTGGGCACAAAGTGTTTTTAGATGTTTACTCTTTGAAAGCAAGCAGCAACTGAATACAAACTTAATGTTTTGATTTAAAATGAAAACTAATACAACAAAAGAACAATACTATGACACATACTAATGACGCACATGACATAACACACTGTAAATAAAAATAAGCACTGTTCGGATAACATAAATTTAACACTATGATACTGTGACTAACAAATATTATATAAAACATTATAAATGATAAAATGCAAATCTCACATCTTCCCCCCCTTAAAATTAAAGACACTTCTTTAAAAATAGAAATATTCCCTTAACTAAACTTAATTCTATACATTTAAAATAGTTTACATACAATATTCTTAAACATTAACAATACTTTCAAATAATTATCAAAATAAAATACTTAAAATATGCATCAAGCTGACAATTTTCAGAGCAAAGCAATGTTAAGCATAGCATAACAATAGAATATCAAGTTTCTATAATTCTTTTTGGAGTTCTTCTTGAACTCTTCCTTCTTTCAATTATTATATTGGGACTACTCTGTCCTCTATCATTACTAATTTCATCTATTTCTTTTAATCTAGTGTTATCTAAATCTAAATCAACTTCTATATTTTGCCTATTATTTTTCTTACTCCTTTTGTTTCTATTTCTACGCCTCAAGGCCAAGGCCTGATATTTCGTGTTCCAATTACTACACACAATTTTACTAACTATAAAAAGAATAACTAATGAAGTTAAAATTATATTTATTATTGACAAAACATGATAACTAAAATTGTTGTGAATGGTGTAAACTGATTCTTCCTCATTCATTCTACTGAACTCTGTTCGTATATGATTCACCTTTTGTAAAATTATTCCCCATATCACTTTTCAATGATTGAATGACTGAATACAACTTACTATAACATTTGGTCATACACAATACTATATATTCATAACCCTCTTTATTTAACTTATAAAAGGTTGGCCAATGTCCTAAAATAACTTTTAATTCACAACACTTTGAAATGATATCTGTATCTCCTAAAAACAATGCATATTCACAATGATAAACACAAAAATTAATGAATATTATATATAGGTAACTTTTAAATCTAAATCATCATCATCACTTTCCTCCCCCTTTAAAACTAGGCGAAGCCTACTAGAAGGCATAACCCAAGGTAACTCTTGGACTGGACCCCTACTACGAAGTTGATGATGACTTTGTGCTGGAGGTAAAGCCACTGGTACTTGTGGTACAACAGGCTGTTCTCTCTGTCTTGGCAATATCAAGTCTAGTTCTTGGTCCCATACATCATCTAAAGGGTCAGTTTCAGCAGGCTGATTTGTAGAACTATCTAATTGAGAATTAATACCTTTTGCTAATTTTAATCTATTTGCATGTACATGAAGAGTTTCTTTTTCAAATAAACCTTGAATTTTAAAATTTAAAGGTGAAGTTTGTTCTACAATTCGATATGGTCCTTTCCATTTGTGAGTAAGCTTTCTCGCTAATCCAGGCTTCACTACAGGATTACTCAAATATACCCAATTGTCAACTTCAAAAGTGACTTCCGTTGAATTCTTGTCATGGTATTTCTTTCTAGCTTCAGCTGATTTTAATAAACTAGCCTGTGCCAACTGATGAGCATAATGAAGTCTCCTAACTAATTCCTCTTTGTAGTTAGTTCCTAAAGCATAATGTGGTTGATTAGGTGCTGGATCAAACAAAAATGGCAAGTGTGGTTGTTGACCAAATCTAAGAAAATAGGGACTTTCATTTGTACTTGTATGTATTGTCGTGTTATAGGCCGCTACTGCAAAAGGAACCCATGCATCCCAATCCTTTTGGTCCTTATTAATATAGTGTAACAAATGTTCAGCTAAAGTCTTATTGTATCTTTCCGTGACCCCGTTAGAAGCTGGGTGGTATGCAGTCGTATAGGTCTTCTTAATATGCAAACAGTCATAGATCTCTTTCATCATTTTTGCCATAAAATTTGATCCACGGTCAGTGATTAATTGTCGCGGCACTGTATGCCGTAAGACAATATTATGCACAAATGCTTTCGCTACCGTGTCTGCTTTCTGGTTTGGCATTGGAATTGCCTCTGCATAGCGAGATAAGTGATCAGTAAACACAAGTATGTACTTATTGTTTTCTAAAGAAACCGGTAATGGTCCAAGTATATCCATTGATGTCCGCTCAAAGGGAAAACTAATTGGTGGAAAATCTCCCAATGGTGCTTGTTTTCTATTTGGTGTTTTTGCCAGTTGACACCAATGACACTGTTCACAATAAATTTGAACATCTTGTTTCATACTTTTCCAATAAAAATAAGGTTCAATCCTCTGCCTTGTTTTCTTTATTCCCTTATGTCCCGAGAAAGGTGCATCATGATATGCCTTAAGAATTTCTGGTATTAAGGACCTAGGTGCAACCATTTGGTGCCAATATTCAGGTATTGCCGTCTTTGTTCCAAGTTTCCTTTTATGGTATAGAATACCATCTTCATCTAGATAAAAATTATCTATTCTATCAGGAAGTTCTGAGTCATTAAACATTCCTTCCTTTCCACCGGACACGTATTTGTAAACTGATCCCCACAAGCTATCTTTTATTTGTTCTTCTTTTACTAACTCTCTACTCCAGGCTGGTGTAAATTCATCAACTTTAGAAATTTTCACTCTGCTTAAAGCATCTGCTCCTTGGTTTATTTTACCAGGTCTGTGAATAATTTCATAAGTATACTCAGATAAGAACAAAGCCCATCTAGCTAATCTTGAAGAAGGATCTTTAATCTTAGTTAGCCATTTCAGGGGTCTGTGATCAGTAATTATTTTAAATGGTTTCCCATACAAATAACATCTAAACTGCTTGACTGCAAAAATTACAGCAAGACACTCTAATTCTGTTGTAGAATATCTCGTTTCAGCTGAACTTAACTGTCTACTAACATAACAAATTGGGTGTTCTTTTCCTTCAAATTCTTGAGACAAAATTGCACCAACTGCTTGTTGAGATGCATCTGAAGTAACTGTGAATGTCTTTGTAAAATCTGGGTAGCGAAGCAAAGGAGCTGTTATCAATGCCAGCTTCAAATCTTGAAAACTATTTTCACATTGCTCTGTCCAAATAAATGGATTTTCTTTTTTTGTAAGTTGAGTTAATGGCTTTGCCCTATCTGCAAAACCTTTTATATGCCTTGTGGTGATCTCAAAATATTCACCAACTTAGAAGATAAAATTAATTGTCTTCTAATTAATTTGACTGTGGCACACGCCAAGTCAGATCATGTGACCGAGGGGAGAAATCCTCTCTAGGCACATATCACCCCAGGTTGTCCGGGGTGAAAACGGTTATTAGCCGTTATGGTGCAATATGGTGTAATAACCACTAGTTGCACCCATTTGAGCTAAGTGCGCAGGTTTTCTGCGCAATATTGAAGCGTGCTGGGCTCGCGTCTTGGCTCAAATCGGGACTCTGAAAAATACAACAACAACCTCAACATCACTGCGATATCTGCTCCGACAATACGTATTGATAGAGGACCGTTGTAACTCAGTTTCACCTGCTATCTTTGTGCCACCCAAAGCACAAAGCCAGCAATTCTGCTTGAATTAGCCGTAGCTAATTCCAGCAATCGAGAAGAAGAAGTTTCCCGACGATCGTGAACCATCGCCGTCGCTGCCGCGCGAACGCCAGCCACTGCCATCGTACGAGAGTCGGACGCCTACAGCCGTCAACCACCGCCGCCGAGCCGTCGCACGAGCCGTAGAAGGAGCCCACGAGAACCATCGTCTTCGACCATCGTTCGTGAGTTCAGCAAACGAAGACCTTTGCCTTCGCCTAACAACTGTGTGTTGTTTAAGCGCCATTTTAGCGCTTTGTAGCTTGCAACAGTCGTTGCAAGCCCTTCCATTGTTTTCCGCTCAAATTGTTACGCGACTTGTCGCTCTTCCTATTTCAACTAGTCAATATATTTTATATTTCATTGTATTTAACTTAATAAAGAATTTGTGTGATTTTTATCATAAAAATTGTGTCTTTATTTTCCTACTTAATAAACTTAACCCTAGACAAGTTTAAGGCCGCTGATTGTAAGTCTATTTTAGCATTCACCTGCGGTTTCTGCTTAATTTATTAGAAATTAAGTGGATAATAACCCGGATCGCAGCACGTGGGGGCCCGTCCGGGATAGTCATTGTATAACTTTGTTAGTTAAAATTTACCCGCCATTTTTATCTTGCTTATCTTTCTTCTCTATCCTTTCTTTATCCTCATTGAAAAATGGCGACTCCTTCAGAGAAGAGACCGAGAGGAAGGCCGGCGAAGAGACGAGTGGCGATCGATCTACCAGTCGTGGATCAAGAAGTGACTGAGTCACAAGAATTGTTTGAAACTATGGATCAAACAGCTAACTGTAACTCGGCACAGTTAATCGTGAATGAATTCACGCAAGCGTTGGAGCGACAACAGCCATCCCCGCCAAGCGGCCAGTTGGACTTAAACAATCCAACTGGAAGTGGCCGTTCCAAGTCGCAAAACGATGATTTGAATTTACGAATTCAATCATCAAGTGCGGAGCACTCGCTGAATTCATCACCGGTTCAAGGTGCAGCACAACAAGATTCTGAGAACTCCAATATGGAAGTTTCTCATTCTCCCGTGCGTGTTACCATGATGGACGCACTCCGTGAGCGAGCTAGGCTCGAGGGAGTAGAAGTCACTAGCGAAATGACTGTGGAACAAATCCACAAAGCTATGGTTCGCAAACAAAGCCAAAAAGACGTTGAAATCGTCAGAACAAGCTTGCAAGCAGAGTTCGAGCGAATGCGTGCAGAAATGCATCAGCAAAATGCCGAACTAAAACAACAACGTGCGAATGACCATGTTAAGTTGTTACAATTAGAACAGGAAAAAGCTTCCTGGCTAATTACTGACGAAGGGCAACAACAAAGGCTCGAGCAACTAAATCAAGCCCAAAAAGATTTAGAAATTGCTAATGAAAATTTGAGATTGGCCAACGCAAATTTGCGAGAAGCCAACACAAATTTAATGACTGCCGAACTAACCGCCCCAGTTCGAGCGAGGGAAGTAATTCCCTCCACTTCTCGAAATTACGAGAATTATGCTGCAGAACAAGCAGCAAGAGCTAAGAGATTAGCACAACGAGAAAACGAAGTATTTCTCGCTCGACAGCAGTCTGTAATTGATGCTGGTCAAGCCGCCAAAAGTCTAAGCACTGCAGAGCAGTTATTACGTGCCGACTTAGCTGCGCAAGCTCGTGAAAACGAAATTCTTCGCGCAGATCTATTGACGGTACAAGAAAACTTTGCAGTAGTCGTACAAAAAGTACAAGACGTTTGTGGCGAAGATAATTTTGCAAAGCCAGCCCCAGTTTTGCAAAAAGGTGCTTCCAAATCACCTGAGTTGATTGATTTAACATCAGCTAAACCAAAAGTCAGTCGACAATCAAGTTGGACTGACAGCGATGACTCACGCAGTAGTCGTGGAAGCCGTAATAGTCATCACAGTCGCAAAAAGAGAAAGCGACAACCAGACCCGACCGAATATCATTCCCCAAAAGTTCCGCAAAATTCGGATAGATTCTTTAGCAATAGTGACCAATTAATTGGATTGCTGGCGAAAAAGAATAAAGAACGTGAGAAACCACACGATCGTGGACGGTCACACGATAATCCGCGAGAAGGCTCACCAAAACGAGATTGTCACAACGACATCCGTGATGGGCCGAGATACCGTGGAAATCCGCCAGGTGGTGACCCACCAGGTGGAGACAGTTCAGATGGACATGGAGGTGGCCACTCACGTGACCACAATTCGAATGGCAATCGAAATGGAAGGGGACCACCAAATGGAGACCGTCGTCCGCCAGATGGCGACGATCCTCCGGACCCTGATCCGCCGCCAAATCCGAATCATGAATCTGCGTCAGATACAGATTCCTCACGTCCCAGTGTGAGAGGGCGATCTCGTCACAGAACACGTAGTAGAACTCAAAGACCCGATTTCTACACGAAAGATGAGATTGACCAGTTGTTGAGGCAAAATGCTCAACAACAGCGAAAAAGCAGAAGGGATAAAATTATTTTGCAAAAAATAAGTGAATTTACTTCTGATAAATGGACTCATCAAACAACAGATGAAAAGTTCATTAGATGGGATCGAGTTATCCCACATGCCTATAATGGAAATTGGCAAGCAGGGTCAAACCTCTTGCTGGAAATATTTGAACTAGGCAAAGTTCACAGTTTTAGCTGTGAAGGTGCATTGGCCCATCTAGTACCAAGAATACTAGTTGGCGGTGTCAAGGAGTGGTTTCGCAGGAAAGACTTCACGAAGTGGGATGACTTCGTTAAACAATTTATGTTTAAATTTGGTGAATCGAGCGAAGACATCAAAACGCTCTGGAGATGTCTTAAGCAACGAAAAGGCGAAAGCTTACATTCGTACATGCTAAGAGCAGAGAATCTGCTTGGCAGAATGCCACATGCTGTTACTGATGCAACAGCAGATGATCAGTTTAGAGCTGGCCTCACAGAATATAGTAAAAATATTCTGATGATGTCGGACGCTCCCGACCCGGGGAAATTCTCCGAGTTAAACGAATTCATGGAAGTCAATCAATTGCGCATTGACGAAAAGTACAAAGCTTATCTTACAGAAGCCGAAAGGTCAGCGTACTTAAAGCGAGAGAAAAGACTCGCTGAGCAAAACAATGAAACCTTTAATGGTTTGAAATTGTTGCAGCCACCTAGTTACGAAGACTTTCTAGACGAAGTGGATGAGAAGAGTTCGAAAAAAGAATCTTCCAAAAAGGACGTCAAAAATCCTCATTCAGTCCCTAAGTTACACGCAAATATAACTGGAGCTGAAACTCCGTCGTCTGAAGCTGAAGAAGCTGAAGAGGAGGAGGAAACAGGAGACGAGACGATGGCTTTATTGGCCAAAGCAGCGGCGTTGTTAGCAAAAAATAATCCCGTTGCGGGCAAATGGAAGCCAAGGATGAAACCAAAAAATGTTTCATTTGACGCATCAAAGGTGAATACCGAAAGGAATTCAAAGTCACCTGCGGTGTCGCCAGAGCGCCGGTCTGACGCTCGTTCTCGTTCTGCCTCGCCAGCAGCAACGAAAAAGAAATCGCCTGCCACTGATCCATGCAATTTATGCAAAAAATTAGGGCATTGGCAAAAAGACTGCCCTTCCTCTAAAAAGGACAAACCAGTGTCAACAGCTGAGTTTGAAAAAGCAGTCAAGATCATAACTGACATGTTTCGAAAAAACTTGTAGACGCAGATCCATCAGGTCTAGTGGACGCTGCGTCACCTCCGAAATCGGAATCAGAGAATGAAAATCTGAAGATAATGGAAGATGTTGGAGAAGCTATTGATGAATTAATTCGTCAAACTGAACTAAAAGAAAATGGATCTCTTGATGTAAAAAAGGAGATTGTCGGCGAAACCCCGACTGAAGAAGACACTTCCAATATTAAAGATAAAGTCGAAGTTAAAGACGATAGACCAAGCTCAGTTCCAGAGACACCTGGAATTGAGGAGTGCATTAAGTTATTTGCAGCTACAACTCTTGATACCAATGAGTTATTAGATGAATTGCCTTTGGAGCCTCCAATTACAATTCATCATAAATTGCGCAAGTTTGAGTGCAAACTGGCTGGAATACCAAACAGCCAAGACCTTCCGACGTTAAAGTTAGAAACGTTAAAAGGTGTAATAACTGGAATGTTGGACTCAGGAGCAAATAAAAGCTTCCTAGCCACTTCAGTTATTAATCAATTAGGTCTAGAAAAATATCTACGACCTATCGGACCTGGTGTCAGAGTTACGACGGCAAGTGAAGAAGTCACTCCAGATGGAACCATCCATCTTTCATTTCGATGGACACATGGCACGTTACGTCATCCGTTCATCGTAATACCAAATAAGTATCCAATGGTACTATTGGGTTGCGATTTTATGAATAAATTAAAAATCCAACCTAATCCACAGACGATGTCTTGGAATTTCACGCAACCTATGGATGCAGATTTACCCTACATTCCACAAGCGTTGCTGGATCGTTATTTGGAGAAAATAGAGGAACCCGATTCCTCATTTATGACCTTTGCAAAAGCTTACGCTGCAAGTGTAACTCAAGGCAAAATTGATGAAGAGAATTTCATCCAAAAGTTAGTCGAAGAAGCTAACTTAAATTTGGAGCAATCCAAATTATTAGAAAAGATGTTATCCAAACATAAAAGGATTATTTCTAAAGATCCAGGTAAAACACACCTGGTTAAGCACAAAATTGAGCTTGACACGGAGAAACCCATCCGTGTCCCCTTTAAGAGCATAAACCCTCAAAAAAGGGAAATAATAAGACAACTTTGTCAAGACATGATTGACAAAGGCGTAGTCGTCAAAGCTGAAGGCGATTACGGAATGAGGCCAGTCCTAGTCATGCGACCAGGAAACGACCCACGCTTGTGCATTGATTTTCGCCCCATCAATACACATACTAAGTACAACCCACCTCAAATGCCAACAATTGAGGAAATTCTGCGAGAAATCGGAGAATTCGAATGGGTCAGTACTATAGATCTGACCAAGGGATATTGGCAGATAGAATTGCGACCTGAAGACAGAGAAAAAACTGCCTTCTGGAGCCCAATGGGAAGACTAATGTTTTTAGTCATGCCTTTCGGATTAGTAAACGCACCAACTACCTTCCAAGAATTAATGGAAAAAGTTTTGGGTGACGTTTACAGAAAATTTGCATGGGCATATTTGGATGACATAATTGTTGTATCCAAATCGTTCGAAGAACACATTAAACATTTAGATATAGTGTTTAAAAAATTGGCAGAAGCTAATTTACATGCGCACCCTGGCAAGACGCATCTCTGTAGAAAGGAATTAATTTTTCTAGGCTACAAAGTAGGAGTAGAAGGACTTGCAGTAGACCCTAAAAAAGTCGCTGCAATTACGCAATTTCCTGCTCCTACCAATCTTAAGGAATTACAAAGATTTCTAGGCATGGTGAATTTCTTTCACCGCCTAATCAAGAATTTGGCCACAGTGGCAGAACCACTAAGGCCACTCTTGAAGAAAGATGCGGAGTTCGATTGGGAACTGCATCATCAAGCAGCATTCGACGCAATAAAAGACCTGCTTACGAATGCTGAAACAATGAAGATGCCTGACTTGTACATGCCATTTATTGTTCATACTGACGCCAGTAAACAAGGGTTGGGTGCAGCCCTTACACAAAAGAAAATTGTGGATGGCCAAGAAGTCGAAATGCCATGCGTGTATGCAAGCAGAAGCTTGCAACCCGCTGAAAAGAATTATACTGTGACAGAATTAGAATGTCTCGCAGTAGTATGGGGATTACGCAAATTTCGCCCATACTTAGAGTACACTACATTCACTGTACAAACGGATCACCAAGCACTTAAGTGGTTGATGTCGTTATCTGACCCGTCGGGCAGATTAGCTCGTTGGCAAATGGAGCTGATGGCGTATTCGTTCGAAATACAATACGTCAAAGGTCCGCTAAATGTAATAGCAGACGCATTGTCACGTGCACCTGTCAGCGCACCTGACGAACCAGAAGACGATGGCGATAATGATGATTTATTATCATATTGTCCATCTCCTTGCCGAAGTTGGCAAATGGGAAAATTGAACGAATTACCCAAGTCAATAATAGTTAATGACGACGATCAAGCATTAATTAATTTTTGTATTAACATGCATGATCCGTCAGGAACCCCTGACGTCGAATTAAGAGCTATGATGGCTAAAAAATTCGAGCTGCCAACAACAAATGTTTTAATTAAAGCATTTGCAGCTAAAATTGCTAAGCAATTAGAATGTGATCCTCCAACGAGAGATGACATTATTGCGGCGCAAAAAGCAGACCAATTTTGCCAACATATTCGCAATTACTTGTTAAACAAGCAATATCCAAGTTACATAGTAACTCGTCTTCAAAGAAGAAATTTTGAAAGACACGCGAGTACTTATCTCATTGAAGAAGATATGTTACTCCATTATCATCCTACCTCTACCGATGAATTAGGAGAGGATGGTAGGGCACTTAAAGTTGTTGTGCCAAGAAAATTGATTTATAAAATCATTTGGTTGATGCACGGACATCCACTGTCCGGCCACCCAGGCATTGCGAGGACAATGTACCGAACTCGAAGAGTTTATACCTGGAAAGGTATGAAACGTGATATTACACGTTTTATTCAACATTGTCAAGGATGTCAGGCATGTAAGCCGAGATCAAAGACCGAAATTGAAGGCGCTCAAATTGGACCATTTGGACCATTTGACTGCCTCAGTGTGGATTTGTCTGGTCCCAAACCAAGAACCAGAAAAAACAATACCCACATTTGCGTCATCGTAGATGTCGCTACACATTGGCCCGAATTATTTCCAATGTGTAATCCAACGGCAATAAAAGTTGCCAACACAATTTATCACTTATCAATGACTTTCGGATTTCCGAGACAAATCATAAGTGATAATGGACCACAATTTCGATCACAGGTCTATAAAGAATTTTGCAAAAAATTCGACATGTCGCGAACACCGACATCGATTTATCATCCACAAAGCAATCCTGTGGAGAGAACCAATCGAGATATTAAATATTTAGTTTCGATTTATTTAGATATTCATGACCAATGGGATGAGTATCTACGCGAATTTGCATTCAGTTTGAGAACAACTGTAACAAGAGGCAGAGATTATTCTCCTGCTTTCTTAAATTTTTTCCGAGAATTAAGAATTCCTTGGGATCCAAGAATTCCGGAGGGAATTTTAGTCATTGATCCAAAAAATCCGCATTTATATGTTCAGAAATTAGAAACAATAATTGCAGAGACGTATCAGCATATGATGTCTCACGTCTTAGATTTGAGACGCCGTGTCGAAGCTGAAAAATCAGATAAGAAATTCGACAACTTCAGACAAAATGATTTAGTCTGGCGAGAGTCTCATATTCTCTCAAATGCCGCTAAAGGAATAGCAGCAGGCATTTCACCGAAAAGGAATGGGCCTTATGTAATTATCAAAAGGTTACAAGGAGGCGCCTTTCAACTTCGACGGCTGAGTGATAATAAAATTTATCCAGCTGTTCACGGCACTGAATTAATGCCGTACTTTCCCGTTTTCAACCAAGAAATTTGGCTGGAAGGGGAGGAAGTGGGTCAAAAAACAAAAAATATTGTTAATACCTTGGATGATGCTAAATTATCCAAAATTCCTGTCGAAAACACGGAATCGAGTAAAAAATCGAAACTCAAAAATAACGAAGTCGATGAAATAAACCAGCGACTTGAAAATGTTTCTCTTGATGAAAATCTAGAAAAGGAAATGTTTTTAGAAAAAGAGAAAATTTCAAACAATGAAGTATATAACTCATCTGACATTGGAGACGATGCTGATGACAATCTAAACAAGTTGGATTGTACTTCGCGAAAGTCAAAGTACAACTTGAGATCTCGCGTTCCGCGAGCCAAGACATAGTGTTGTCTTTCACCTTTTGGGTTTACCCAAAAGATCCGAGAAAGCAATCTCGTGACGTCATTCGTAGTACCCACTCGAATGACAACGTTAATCATACGTTATAATTAGTGACGTCACAAAGCGTCTCTAATCCAAGTTCGTGTTTGCAATCAACGAACTTAGTCACTTTTTCAAAAGTTTCGAGAGTGTATGCATCGCATCGCCTACGTTACGACCCGAATAGTTCGACAACCTGATCGTAAGTAATTTTTCTGTATGAAAAATTTGATAAAACATAAGATTTATGTATTATTTCTCTTTCAAGACGAAAGAATTTCCGAAATTACCGGAAAACGAAAGAGAATGGACGAGGAAGCGATCCAACTCCAGGCGGACGGAGAAATGCCCATGGAAGGGGCAAATGAAGACGTTCAATTGACGCTTCAACAACGGGTAAATTATTAGAATAAATTTTTACCAAGTGTTTAAGTCAGAAAAATTGAGTAATTTCACTTTTCCTGACTTCAAACACAAGCCGCTAAAAAATAAAAATGGCGGCTATAAAAGTCACGTGCTTCAAGCATGTGCGAAGGGAGTTGCCATGACAACCAACATCCCTTAGTGGCTCACGGCCACAAGCGCTAAGCTTAAAAAAATATTTCAAATAAGAAATTATTTGTTTATTTTTAAATAAACTAATTTATTTATTTATTTTTTCAAATATAGATCGAGAGGGATCGAGAGACGCCGTTTGCGCTCCCCGATCATGTGCCGACCCAGCACCCGCTGATTTTTCGAGCGGCATTGCCCGAAAAAATCAGAAGACTGAAGACGGCGAACAACACGTGGTGGAAGCTGCGCCACGACTTCAGCAGATCGGCTCTGCAAGGATTCGGAGCAAGAGGTCGATTCATCGAGCGCCTTCACGTGGACGGTGTCGACGAAATCGAGTGGACGCTCGACGAGAGCCCCCCAGGACCGCTTGCAGCAGAGTTGCTGCACAACCAGTGGCCAGTGACGCCACGAGAGCGTCACGAGCGCAGAAGAGCGCTAAAGAGTACCGGAATTAATTACGGTGCTCTCACCCAATTGAGGAAGAACCTCAAAACGACACAACGCGAAGTCGTTAAACGGTATCGCAAATCCGTTCGTGACGGGAACCCACAACTTCCCGTCACACAAACCGAGCTCCACCAGTTGGCGCTCGCCGGGTGTTTTAACGATTTTCCGGGATTTTTCCCGTCCAAAGCACTCCGAGCTGCCGCGGTGCAGCTTCGCGTCGACGAAAATCGACAACTGGCTCGAGAACACGAGGCAGAGGAGCAAGCGCGTTGCGCTCTCCCTTTTTATCAAGAAGATGAAATTCCGGCCCCAGCGGCCATCAATCCTCCGCCGCAAGACGAGGATTTGAGGGTGGGGCAACTCCCTCCGCCGGTTCCAATCCGACCAATGTTCCGCGAATCGAGCCGCGATCGAGAGGAGCGACAGAGGCGATCGCGCCCATACTCGACTGAAGCACAGCCACTACGCCCGCAGTCGCGACGAGGACGGACACCAGAGACGTTTGACTCGTCGTCCTCGCTGAGTTTCGAATCGGACTCCACAATCCAGTCCGCCCGAAGTAGCCGAACCGTCTCCACGTTCAAAGTTGACAACCCGGCTACTCCATACGCCATAAGACGTGTCGTCGGTGATATCTCTCCCGACTGTAGCGTGCCAGTACCTGGACACGCTAGCCGCTTGCCCGAACATGGATATGTTTCCCGCTTGCCGGCTGGAGTTAGCAACCTGCAACTCCGGCCATTTTTTAGTGAGTCATTCGGCCCACAATGGACCTGCTACGAGCAGCAACCCATTAGAGCGCAGCAAGAAGTGCTCCAAAAGCTGGACGCATACCAACGCGCCCAGATCGCCGAGTCGCAGAAGGACTGGCAGAGACTAGCTGAAAGGCTAGAAGTCTCCGACATCAATACCATTGATGATCCCCGCCTGATGGATTTTCAGCGTCAGCTAATTCCGGGGATGACTAGGGTGTTGTACCCTGGTGTTCTTCCTTCGCCAGGACAGGCGTTAGCGGCCATTACGTACCTTTGGACCGCTCCGATGGGCCTGTCGGAGAAGAAAGTCGAGCTGTGGTACCACCTCCGGCTCGACCCGCCTACGATCTTAGCCGAGCTAATTAAGCAAGTCGTAGCAAACGGCGAGACCGAAGAAGAGGCCGCCGTTCGGTTGCGAACCGAGTGGTCCTTTGCGAAGGCCACGGCGCAAATGGCCGGAAGAACACCGCTTCCAGTTACGAGCGCCACAGCGGCTGCGTCACTAGCTGTTTTCCAGTCGGCCCAAGAGGGCGCTGGATGTTCGTTTTGGCCGGAGAACGCCGGAAGTTCTCAAACTCCAGCCGGAGTTCAACGGGCAGTCGAACCCCGTAAGCTCACCGGAGTTGGTCGAGCGCAGGGACGAGGCGTCACACCCTCGTCAACCTCCGCACCCGCGTTGGTTTTCTTGGGCTCGCCGAGCCATTTCGACGATGCCACGGCGGAAGACTCACGTCCACCGCCGCCGCCGCCAGCCAAGCCGGAGACGAAGGTCAAGCCGCTGAAGAAGGAGTCGGCTTTCAAGACCCTGATGCGCCTGTATCCGCACTTCTATTTGACGCCGGATACGCGAACACTGCTTAGCAACAACCACAAGTTGTCGAGGCAGGTGTTCATGTGGCTCGAAGACCACATTCGGGTGTTAAGCCCACCATCGGTGCTCCATGATCGACTCCTGAGAGCCCGATTAGCGCCAGAGGATCCGATAGAGTTTGCGGCGCTGGGATTTTTCAACCGAGCGAACTCGGCAAGAATCATCCAGGTTTGGCTTCATGTCAACCCTGGAATGGTCTCCGGACCAAACGCAGGTCGCGACCTGTGTACGGTTAACGAGCGGTCAAATCCGAGGGACGACGCCACGGACATGATGCGCCCGTTAACGCCTGAGCGAACTCAGAACATGGACGAATCATAAATTGGTTCGTTCATTTTCTCTCCATGTAAGATTCGTCTTAAATGGGGGGATGTGTGGTGATCTCAAAATATTCACCAACTTAGAAGATAAAATTAATTGTCTTCTAATTAATTTGACTGTGGCACACGCCAAGTCAGATCATGTGACCGAGGGGAGAAATCCTCTCTAGGCACATATCACCCCAGGTTGTCCGGGGTGAAAACGGTTATTAGCCGTTATGGTGCAATATGGTGTAATAACCACTAGTTGCACCCATTTGAGCTAAGTGCGCAGGTTTTCTGCGCAATATTGAAGCGTGCTGGGCTCGCGTCTTGGCTCAAATCGGGACTCTGAAAAATACAACAACAACCTCAACATCACTGCGATATCTGCTCCGACAATACGTATTGATAGAGGACCGTTGTAACTCAGTTTCACCTGCTATCTTTGTGCCACCCAAAGCACAAAGCCAGCAATTCTGCTTGAATTAGCCGTAGCTAATTCCAGCAATCGAGAAGAAGAAGTTTCCCGACGATCGTGAACCATCGCCGTCGCTGCCGCGCGAACGCCAGCCACTGCCATCGTACGAGAGTCGGACGCCTACAGCCGTCAACCACCGCCGCCGAGCCGTCGCACGAGCCGTAGAAGGAGCCCACGAGAACCATCGTCTTCGACCATCGTTCGTGAGTTCAGCAAACGAAGACCTTTGCCTTCGCCTAACAACTGTGTGTTGTTTAAGCGCCATTTTAGCGCTTTGTAGCTTGCAACAGTCGTTGCAAGCCCTTCCATTGTTTTCCGCTCAAATTGTTACGCGACTTGTCGCTCTTCCTATTTCAACTAGTCAATATATTTTATATTTCATTGTATTTAACTTAATAAAGAATTTGTGTGATTTTTATCATAAAAATTGTGTCTTTATTTTCCTACTTAATAAACTTAACCCTAGACAAGTTTAAGGCCGCTGATTGTAAGTCTATTTTAGCATTCACCTGCGGTTTCTGCTTAATTTATTAGAAATTAAGTGGATAATAACCCGGATCGCAGCAGCCTTCTGAAATAACCAACTAGACCAAGAAAGCCTCTCAATTGTTTTACATCTAATGGTCTAGGAAATTTCTCAACTGCTGAGATCTTTTCTGGATTTGGCTGAATTCCATCTGCAGAAACAATGTGTCCTAGATACCGCACTTCAGACCTCACAAATTGACACTTTTTGGGTTTTAATTTCAAGTTTGATTCTCTTAATCTATCAAATACCATCTGTAACCTTTGCAAATGTGAATCAAATGTGTCACTAAATACAATAATATCATCCATATAAATATAGCAAATAGACCCTTTTAACCCCAATAATAAGAAATCAGCCAGCCTTTGCCAAGTAGCTGGTGAATTGCTTAGACCCATAGGCATTCGAGCCCATTCCCAATGTCCATCTGGAGTTGAGAAGGCAGTTTTCTCTGAATCTGATGGTTCCATCCCTAGCTGCCAAAATCCTGACATAAAATCCATCACACTAAAATAATGACTTGAGCCTAGCATATCAAAAGTCTCAGAAATATTAGGTAAAGGATAAGAATCAAGCCTTGTGACTGCATTTAACTTTCTATAGTCTATGACAAATCTATAAGAGCTATCTGGTTTACGAACTAACAATGCAGGAGCACTCCAAGGTGAATTGGATGGTTTAATTATCCCTCTGTCACACAAATCTTGGATTTGAGTATCCATTTCCTTTCTCAAGGTATGCGGAATTCGATATGGAGCCAGAGCAATTGGAGCTGCATCACCTGTAGTTATGTGATGTTTAATTTCCTCACAAAAACCTAATTCTTTGTCTGAAAATGCAAAGACATCTCTGTATTCTTTTAATAATTTCATTAATGGAATTTTCTGTTCAGCTGCCAAATGAGAGACATCAAAGGCTGATTCCCAATCAATAGATTCATTCTCAATCTTAGAAATACAGGAACTTGTTCTATTCTCTACTTTTCTAGGTTTTTCCATTTCCTCTGCTGAATTTAAACATCCTACTGGTCTATTTCTACATAATGTTATTGGCTTGTTTGTTACATTCATTACTCTAATTGGTATGTTTAAATCATCATTCACTGTAACTAGCACTCTAGCAACCAATGCTCCATTATGCCAAAAATCTCCTGACTCAACCACTCCAATCTGACCTTTAAGAGCTGTATTGGTTATTCTAGCAGACAAAACACATTCTGATCTAGCAGGAAGAGTATATTTGCGTGACAAACGAATGGGAACCCCTCCAAAATATTTTTGTGATGTTGTTTGTGTCACCTCTGGTGTTGATGTTATTGATACTGTTGTTTTATTTTGGTCTGACCTTGACTTTGAATTGTGTAAAGCATCTTGTGCTTCTTGTAAAGTACCATACAATGGAAAACAATTATTATCATTTTGCATCTTTCTCTGTGACCAAATAATGTCCAAATTATATTCAAGAATTATATCTTTTCCTAAAACTCCATCAACTGGATATGCATATGAATCATCACAAGCGTATATATTTACTAAATATTCTTGACTTCCAATTGATAATGATGACTGATAAATTCCAGATATGTCTAATGAATGTCCTGTAATAGATTGCAAACTTAAAGCTTTATGGTCAGATGAATTTAATTTATGACCTTGAGTTTTTATCTTATCCCAAATTCTATTTGAAATCAATGTTACTTTTGAGCCAGTATCAACTAATAAAATACAAGGTACGGAATATAATGAGCAAATTACATATATATCTTGGCCAGTGGAAAAAATTAGATTTTCTTTTGTTTTAATTTCTGTTTGCAAAGGTGTTTTATGACACATATCATGATAATTATTCATTTTATGATCTGCCCCCCAAGTCCTTATTGGGTAGGGGGCCCATCCCCGTTTTTTGGCTGATTTTGGTTAAATGTCTCTCTTTGAGGGCACCATCTAATCATGTGACCCACTTGTCCACAACAATAACAACGAATGTCATTGGATCTTGGAAGTCTATACTTGGTTGGAGGTGTAAATGGAGTACTATTTGGCCTTCGAGCAAAAGCATTATGTAATGGATATCTGGTTGCAGAAAATCGCTGTTGTTGTGACGCAGCATTAAAATATGACCTTGGATTATATGATTGACTTCTAAAATCTTGTCTATAATCTTGACCTTCATATGTTTGTCTGCAATTTCTTGCAATGTGACCTGTTTTCTGACAATTATAACAAGTTATTCCTGATTGACTTGTCATTCCTCTCCCTCTTCCTCTAAAAGGTCCTGTTTCTTGTATTTGTGATTTTTGGGTGTTATCCAAACTTTGTTTGGCTAAATTCATTTCTACCTGGGCTAATCTTTCTAATACAACTGCAATTTCTCTGCTCGAACCTTCTACAGTCTGTACTTTTGCTTTATTGCTTGGTAAAGCTTCATTTAACTGTTCTTGAACAGCTACATCAATTGCTTCTTCAATTGTTTGTGGATCTCTTGATAATACAAAACGTCTAACAGGTTCTCTTAAGCCTGACACAAATTGTGATTTAATTTGTTTACTCAACATTTCTTTTGAAACTCTAACCGTAGCATCATGTTCTGGGCCTTCTCCATCCAGTATTTCCAATGTGTCATAACCTAATGTTTGGACTCTGGATGCATAAGTCTCAACGTCCTCATTTAATTTTTGTTTACAATCCATAAATAATCCCATCTTAGTAATATATCGTTTCTTATCAAATCGATCAATGACTAATTTTCTAAACTGTTTATAATCAGCTACTCCCATTAAAATTGCTTCATTCCAAACATAATGACCTGCTGCACCTTGCATTCTACATTTAGCAACTCCAATCAAGAAATCATCATCCCAATTTCCCATTTTTCCTACTTGTTCAAGCCTATTAAAAAATTCTTTTACTTTCGTCGGCTGTGCATCGTCACCTGAGAACAAGGGAACTAGATTGGTTAAAGTTCCGACATGCGGGCGAACTGGTGCTTCATTATCATCATTATCCGCCATTTTGTTTAAATAACTACTCTACTTAATTTTCTAACTATACTATTGTAAGCAGAGCACTTCAAATCAAGCGAAAGTTTTAGTAATTCTAGCTAGCAAAACATCAAATAAGCAAATCAAAGCAAAATCTTATTTCAACTAGAAAAAATATCTTACTTTAAATTTCACTAAAAAACTTTAAAGTAACTTAGAAATTCTTGCTTGATGAATGCTGTCTGTTCTTCCAAGCTGTAGGATGTTCTTCTCTTCTTTCTTCTTTTCCTTGTTGCTGGATATTTCCTCTTCAAAATAGTCTAATTGTTCTTACAAGTTCTTCAAATGCTGAATCCTTGGGATGGCTTCAATGGCAATTAATCAATCGGCATCTATTCGTATCGCATCTATTCGTATGGTATCTATTCGTATGGTATCTATTCGTGTCGCATCCCACTTCTGACACCAGTGTGATGATCCGGTACTGCTCTCGGTGGGTTCGTGTTGGTTAGTGAAAACCAACGGAGAAATAAATGTATTCTCTTTTTGGGCACAAAGTGTTTTTAGATGTTTACTCTTTGAAAGCAAGCAGCAACTGAATACAAACTTAATGTTTTGATTTAAAATGAAAACTAATACAACAAAAGAACAATACTATGACACATACTAATGACGCACATGACATAACACACTGTAAATAAAAATAAGCACTGTTCGGATAACATAAATTTAACACTATGATACTGTGACTAACAAATATTATATAAAACATTATAAATGATAAAATGCAAATCTCACAAAATTAATGGGCTTTTAAATTCTAAATTCTAATTTATAATTTATAAGATGACGCACCAGCAGATGTCGATGGACGAGACGCGCTCCTCGTTTAAAGGGGGTGTCGTTCCAACGGCGAATCGGCTAAGGGCGAATCTGGCCATTCGGACGAATGGCGAATTTCTATCTTATTCTGTCCAAAAGCAGTCCCAATGGCAAATTTCTCTCAATTCGCCATTGGGAACGTATTTGGACCTTTCTAATGGCGAATTGGTAGAAATTAGCCACAGGGGCGCACATCTAGCGCGACATGAATCTGCCGCGACAAGCCGTCCCAAAAAATGGTTTTGCACCAAAAAACCAGTAAGGTTAGGTTCGCGGGTGGTCAAGGGGGGCGCAGCCCCCCCTTGTTAGCCCTTCTTAGGAATTGGAAGTCGTGGTAAATGACGCCCACAGATTCGCCATTGGAAACGCAAATAACGTTTCCAATGGCGAATTTCAATATACACGTTTCCAATGGCGAATTTCAATATACACGTTTCCAATGGCGAATTTCAATATACACGTTTCCAATGGCGAATTTCAATATACACGTTTCCAATGGCGAATTTTCCCGAATTCGCCATTGGAAACGTCAAAATAGCTTTCTAGTGGCGAATTTTAGAAATTCGCCATTAGGTGATTTGCCGTTGGAATGGGTACCCGTTTAAAGGTAGAGCCCAAGAGAGCTGTTAACAGGGGCAAGAGGTATTTAGACACCTTTGGTAACCCTCCTTGTATTGAAAATTTGTTTGTAAATTATATAAAGCTAGGCTTGGATGAGAATATTGGGTAAATGGGGAAGTGCAATTCAATGAGCAAATTCTATCAAATCCAAATGTAATTTACACGGAAAATAAACAGCAGAAAGAAAAATGCAACAAACTAAAATATTTTTTTTTTATTCAACTTGAATTTATTGAAAAATCAAATAATTGACTCACAGATTATAACCAGCATCCACCTGGCGACAAAATTGAGTGAATTCTGTTCATTGAATTTTCATTCTTTTCTATTTCTCTGGGAGGAGAGAAAGAAGAAATGACGGGCAAAAAACGCCTTGTATTGAATTAAAAACAAACAAAATAAATAAGATCAAAAAATAAAAATAAAAAATAAAATAATTCATGAAATTTCCATTGTTTACCCACTAATTTCACATTCAATCTCAATTAATTTTGTCGCGCATATCGTTTTTGTTGGTCGAATGGTTGCGACCGACCGATCTCCGTCTAGCGGTCCATCTGCCGACGAAATTAAACTTTGTGTCAACAAACAAAGACACATCAAACACAACGGCGCGAGTTCAGCGCGCGCAATTTCAAATTCATCTCATCGAACATGCAAGTTTCGGCATTTATTGTCGAATCTCGGCCGAAAAGGCCTAAGAGGAAATTGATTCAGGTTATTTCTGAGTAATTTATTAAACTTCCCATAAATTTCCCGTTTCTTTTCTCAACATTGAGCCGTTATGAGTGTCAATAAATAACCGACACGATTTCTTAATTTAATCATGAAAATCGATGAAAAAAGTTGAATTTTTAAAATCCCGTCACAGCAACGAAGATGATCAACGACGGCGACGACAATGAGGATCGTCCGACCACTCCCGGCAAGATCGCCGTTGCGCCCGCGCCAGAAGCTGAAAACGACATCACAGAAGTATTTCATCCTAAATTAATCCAAATTATCAAATAAAATAATTAAAAGGGATTTAATTTAAATATAGGAAGTAGCTTTGATCGTTAACAAGCTTCGCGAACTGTATTCGGATTTCATAGTAGATCCGAACGAGGTTTACGCGTTGCTTGAACCCGTGAGCGCGGATGCCAACAGGACGAACATCGTGATCAATCGGATGATAGCCAAATGGCAAAAGGACCCCGAAGAACACAGCGCTGAACTTCCCGGGGGAACAGAAAGCGGACAAATACGACGAATTGCTGAATGATGTGGAGGTGGTTAGCAAAGTCGTTCGGAACAAGAGCCGGGAGGAGATCCTCGCGTATTTGGAGGCGTTCCACGCGAATCCGGACCGAGTACGCATCGTGATCGGGGAGTTGCTCGGAATGAACGGGCCGGAGCCGTTTCCTGCGGCGAATGACGTTCGGAGCGCCGGGAATGATGGGGCGTCGACGTCGGCCGAATCGATGGCGATGGAGAGAGTGAACTCGATTTTAGAGCTCTTCCCGGACGCAGATCCCGAATATCTGCGGAATTTCGTCGAGAAATGGACGGACAATGTGAATTACATCAACGCGACGGTCTACGGGACAATCGGAATTATCCCAAGTTGGAAAGTTGTTCATCGAAATGGAAGAGAAAATCAAACGTAATTTAAAATTATAAATCATGTCGTGTAATTACGTGCGATTCAATTTCTAGAATACAAAAAAGACAAGGAAGAGCAGCGCCTGACTAAAATCGAAGTGGCGAAGGCAACCGACGAGCTGATGGAGTGCAGTTGCTGCTTCGAGGACGAAGTGCTCTTGGAGGACATGCTGCAGTGCACGGACGGACACCTGTTCTGCACGACGTGCGTGCGGCGTCAGGCAGAGATGCACATCGGCCTGGGCAAGTACGAGTTCCCGTGCATCGACCCGTACTGCGAGAGCGCCTTCCCGCCCATCGTGCAGGGTGTTTTGCCGCCCAACGTGTTCTCCAACGTCGTGCGCAAGATGCAGGAGGAGGAGGAGGAGATCCGGCGCGCAGACATCCCGGATCTCGAGTCGTGTCCCCACTGCTCGTTCTGCGCCATCATTCCGGACGCGAACCTCAAGATCTTTCGCTGCCTGAACCCGGAATGTCTCAAAGTGACGTGCAGGTGACGTAAAAAGGAAAAAATAAAAGAAAATGCTAATAAATTTCGTTTGGAAATGAAGATTGTGCAAGCAGCCGAACCACCTCCCGCTGGGCTGCGACGAGCAGAAATCCGAAGTGCAGTTCCGCACGTACGTCGAGGACCACATGACGGACGCGCTGGTGCGCACGTGTCCGAAGTGCAAGCGGCGCATCATCAAAGAACATGGCTGCAACACGATGACGTGCCCGTGCGGCCAACAGTTCTGCTACCTGTGTCGCAATGATGTAATTCACATCGTTCGCTCATTTCCCGACGAAATTTCGCAGATATTCGGGATCTGCGTCCGGGAAGAGCTCTAAAATCGAGTTCACCCTCTCCATCGCCATCGATTCGGCCGACGTCGACGCCCCATCATTCCCGGCGCTCCGAACGTCATTCGCTGCAGGAAACGGCGCCGGCCCGTTTCATTCCAAGCAACTCGTCGATCACGATGCGCACCCGGTTCGGATTCTCGTGAAACGCCGCCAAATACGCGATCTCCTCCCGTCTCTTGTTCGGAACGAACTTGCTCACCACCTCCACATCGTTCAGCAATTCGTCGAATTTGTCAGCTTTCTTTACCCCCGGGATGTTCAACGGCGCTTCTTCGGGTTCCTTTTGCCATTTGGCTATCAAGCGATCGATCACGATGTTTCTTCTGTTGGCATTTGTACTCTCCGATTCAAGCATCACTTCCAAGATACAAATTAAATGCATTTTAATTAACTTGTGAAGTGTGGCAATAAATAATTTACGATCAAATATCGCTAAAATGTTTATTTTCCGTTGTGGCGTCGTCGTCGTCGCTGCTTTTACATGCACTTACACCCAACACCCAATGACCTTATGATGTAAATAAAGTGAAAAATGAACCTTTTAAGATGGAAAAGCGTAAATCAGATAGAAAAATGGACATTTAAATGTTTAAATATATAAATACTGTTTAAGACGCGCCGTTGTTTGATACAATTTGAATTTTGCCGGCAGGTGGACCACTAGACGGAGACCGGTCGCAACCATTCGACCAACAAGAACTAGAAGCTCAGGCATATTGAAAAAGGAAACCAAAGTTGTACAATAATGATGTGACCAAACCAAGGACAATTTTAAGTAAACTTCGAGATGCCGGATTGCCAGAACCAACAACCAAACAAATCTCAAATTTTTTGGTATCTGTTCTTGCTGAATTTGATGGCCCATCTATCATATCATTTGGACAACTGCACCAACTTATTGTTGACGATTCCAGCATTCCGGATGATGATGAGTTTTTTTAAGACATATACGTGCAAACATATTTTAGGAATAGCGATTGGTGAGAAGCTGTATACTGTTCCACCTGAAGCAAAAAATGTCTTTCTAGGGCAAAAAAGGAAACATGGCAGGCCTTCTAAGGCTAAAAGGCACTTTTTCAGTTTATTTTTTTTGGAGAAAATCGCTGTGTAGTCCGGACAAAAAACCAAAAATGCCGATTTTCTAATAAAACAAATTATAAAAAAAATTAAATGCACTAAAATTTAAATAAAAAATTAATTTATTGCATTTTCACAAGGGTTGGAAAAGGTTGGAAAAGGTACTGTTTCGCCATGTGCACGTGTTCACGAACGTAGACATGACGTAACATAAGTGCACATGGCGCAACGGTACCTTTAACGCAAATTTCCTTTTCCAACCCTTGTAAACCTGCAATAAATTAATATTTTATTTAAATTTTAGTGTTTTTAATTCTTTTTCTAATTTGTTTCATTAGAAAATTAGCATTTTTGAATTGTTTTAATGTAGCAGAAATTGATTTTCTTTAACTCTCTAGTTTGGACATGTGGCATTTGTCTGGACCAGAGAGTGTATACGCCCTACAGAACGAACATTGCCCGGACCCGACAAGTTTCTGGGTCCCGTCCTATGTCCGGGCTACGCAGCTTACACTATAGTGACAAAGTGTGTTGTTTGTTTGTAGGTGAATTCAAGAGTGTGCCAAAACTATAAATTTGAGCGCAGCAGATATGCACAATGCGCGTATTTTGGTGCAATAAAGGAATTATTGCACAAAAACGGTTAATTTGCAGCTCACCCCAGCCAAATTGGGGTGAGGTGTGCCTGGAGAGTTTTCACCCTCAAGACACAGCAGTGGTGTGTGCCAAACCAGAGAAATTAAAAAAAATAATAAATATTTCTAAATGGTGACAACAAAGATATAAAAATACACTTAAGATCACCTCAGACATCACGAGCGACATCACGAGCAGGACATTTAAACAACAAAACATCTTTAACTGCCAGTTATACAATCGATATTAGATAACCCTGTTATCAGACAACTGGATTGTTTACAAATATTTAAAATGCATCGATAATGAATGACAAGAAAGTACGCATTGAGATAGATGTTGTTATGAAACTGCATTGTTACACTAGGTCATTGCAGGGAAGTTACCAGGAAAAAAAGAGTATTGATTAGTTAATTAAAATAAATAATTTTATATTATCAGATGGCCATTGTATGTTTGCAGTGCTTGAAGATAAGATATGAGTGTTGGCTTAACCATGACTTTTTGAACACGATACACATTTAAAGTATGTAGAACAGGAACTGTCGTCTTAATTTTTTTTAATAATTGCTTTTATGCATTATACTGCCAGTTGGTGTTAATTGAATACTAAAACAACAGATTTACACCAATTGATTATTTACACAAATTAGAATAATCAAATAATCAGTCAAATGTGACATAAGTAGCCGAGGTAGCAACTCCGCAGTTGTTGTCTGTCTGACTCATAAGAACATAGCCATCATTTCCCCAGTACGTAGACCACGAATTTTTAACCAGCCAATATCTTTCTCCATTCATTACTCCATATCCAACCGCTAAAACTGAATGGTCCAGTCCATCCGCATCGTTTCCTAGAAGTAACCATAAAAATTTACAATCAAATACTCAAAATCAGCACACTTAATAACTCACTGCACTTTGGTTCATAATAAACACCACTCGAGTAAAAACCAAATGTTTTGTGACTTGCGTCAATGCCGACAGAAATTGGACCGTGCGAAAACATGGCAACCTTTAATGCACCGAGATCTCCCGAAGTTATGTTTACGTAGCCTGTTATTTTTACTGATTCAGTCGGTGAAATTTCGTGACATATCCCATCCTAAACCAGAAATATAGAAAATAGAGTTAAAAAGCAATTACTCTTACCCACCAAAGCTTTACTACAACTTCGCTAAAAAGGGATGTCGTTGCAACATTTGGATTGAACTTTAATGCTGGGCGCACACATACCACGATTTCGCATCGCAGCACAATCGCGTTGCCATTGCGCGTGCGCAGATGACGTCATTTCCTTCGCGTCGATTGGAAATCTACTTTTGAAAATAGTACTTGGGACAAGTACTATTTCGCCCGCGATTCATGTCTCAGCCAATCCGTGAGCTGTGTGAAATGACGTCATTTCATCAACATTTTTCGCAATTCAGTAGGAGCCATTTTTCGGATCAGGAATGACATCATAACATTGAAATTGCATAGCTGGAATAGCTACATGTGTGTAGTTGCGCGCGATTCACAGGGTGATTTCGCTTCTGAAATCGCGACGCGATGCGAAATCGCGGTGTGCGCGCGCCCAGCATAACCGATATCCATATTTTACAATAAGGGGTTTCATAAATGACACGCTGAAGGCGCTGAAGTGATTGTTCCAATAATCACAATCACTGCATTATTGAGGACCCACACCAGATCCAAGTGATTATTTCTTAAGTCACATAACTTTTTTTTTTTTTTTTTATTATTCTTATTTTTTTAATGTATTTTTGTAACCTATTTATTTATTTTTTTAAATTAAATTAATTATTTATTTTAATTTTTTTAAATATTTACAACCAACTCTTATTTCCTTAGTTTAAGCACTCTTCAGCACTAAAAACTCCTTTTCAGACGATTATAAATAAGCGCTGAAACGCTGAAGCGATTATTCATGTGATTGGCCCATCCAAGTCACATGATAATCGCTTCAGCAGAATAATCGTCATAATCGCTTCAGCGCCTTCAGCGCACCATTTATGAAACCCCTTAATATCGGTGATACCAATTATCGGCAAAGAAACCACTACTGCTTTGGCTCATCCTCATTACCACTACTTTTATTTGGGGACTGTAGTGTATTTGCACCACAAGGAATTATGCAGATTTGAGCACAGTAGCGGGAAAATTTACACGCCGTTATTTCTAACGGGGAAAATCAGAAATAAATGTCCAAATGCACTTCCAATGGTGAAAATATGCAAATTTGCCATTCAGCCATTCCCAATTCCTTGTATTTGTACATTAATATTTTCAACAGTATTTACCTGTCCCAAATAAGGTCCATAAGCATCCGCAAAAGGTACTCCAGTACCATTCATAATCCATTGATAAGCTCTGAAATCTTCTCCTCCATCACAACCATTGTTTCCATATTTCCAACTGCAATCAATCAAAGCTTGTTGGGAAAGACGGACAAGTTGGCCAGTCTGTCAAATATATTGAGCTAAAATTACAAATCGTCTTTTCACGGATTTAGGATGAGTTTTTTAACTTTGTCCACCAGATGGTGCAAAAAAAACATGGATATTCTATTCTCTGACGTCATTTAGCTGAGATAATCTCACAGAAACATTAATATCATTGATCTTAGATTATTTTCATCTCAATCTCAAAGAAAATCAACGAGTTTTGGCACCCTCTGGTGATTAAAGTTGAAAACACCCATTCAAGAGCCGAACTTTAGGCTTATAATGCAATTTCACTTACATGGACGTAATAAGCGCCTTCGATGGTTCCAGTCGTCCCAAAACTCCAACAAGATCCACAGATCGCTTGATCTTTAACAGGTGTTACAGCACCTACATACAATTAAATTGAACAAATGACATTAAAAGTGAAAAATCGAATTGACAACGCTTTACACTTTACCGTAAAGGCGCCAATCAAGGCTTTCTGGCAAATCTGACGTATCGTGGTCTGGAAACGGCAAACCGCCATTAAATTCAGTATTTGATCGTTGTTTGCCTCGAAGAACTCGCATCTCATCGTCACTCCTGTCTGTCAAATGATTGACGCCAACAGTAAAACCATTTCCTTGTCTGTTTGTCGAATGAATGAATCTGTAAACAATAAAAACATTGCTGTAATGTATCCGGCGCACTATTAAGCAACATATAAAAATCTTACCTTAAATTGTGTCGGAAGTTCGTCTTTCTTTGTTCGTGCTCAGTTTCGGTTGAGTAGACTTTGTTATGCGTATCCTTGAATTCAGCGAAGGAATCTTCAACATGGCTGTCGTCGTTGTTAATAAACTCTTGCATCGGGTTAAATAGCATTTTGCCGGGTCCGGGAAAACCAGTGCATGTAAGATCTACGAAAAAATTAATAAAATGACACTAGAAATCGAGTTGATATAATCTTATGTTTACTCACTTGTAGGAATGGTGAATATATCCATAGAAATATTTTTTATTTTAATTTTTGAATAAACAACTTCGTATTTGTCGAAATGAGATCCAAACACGGTATTGGCGCCCATCATTTGAAATCGAACTGGTGTTGGATTTTTTCCCTACAAAATAAAAATAAAATTAAAAAATTACTCACAAAATGTCAAAATAAAAACATACCGGTGTCATCCATAACGTATAAGTGTTCAATTTATCCGGACCGTTGGTGTCTCTGTACAAATAACTCCAAACATCGTATTTCTGGCCATTAAAATCACGTTGGCCTTGGTACTAAATAAAAATAAAATTGCGATTAAATAACTGCAATTCTAGGATATTCCTGTGCCTAGGATCGACCATTACGATATAATTTCAACTCTATACTCGAATAATTACCGTATAATTCTGAGTTAAGTCAGGAAACACAGTTTGTATTGTAACCGCCGCATTGGCGGTTCCATTAAGTTGGAAACAATTCCTTTCCTTAGCACTCGTATACACTAATTTCTGGTTAGCTCCAAACGGTTTTAAATCCGCTCTTTGATATGTTACAACAGTCCCTATAAAAGAAAAACAAAACTTAATTACATTTATTGTTAATATTCATTTAAAATTACAATCAATTGCAACATCTCACATACCGTTGTAATAATCTATTCGACTTCTTTTGTTTGGTCCGTCAAAATAAGCGGTGAATGGTTCCACAATTTCCGCGTAAGGAAGAAGGATTTGGCCGTCCACTTGGTATACGTTGGGAAATGTGGGCGTTGGTGGCGCTTTTTCCGTTGCCGGTAAAGAAAAAATGCCTAGAATTTAGAAAGAAAAGAAATATAATTGATTGAATTAAATTAAATGCTTCGTTATACCTGAAATGAGTAATAATGGTAGAAGAAAGAAAGTCGTCATCTTTGTTTCGGTTATTAGTGTTTGAGGAATGAAAATCAAGTTGCTGGCAGTTTCCTTTTATATGATTTAAGACACGTGACAATGACAAGTCAAAGTTTTAATCAACCACCTTGTGATAGGATACCAAAGTTTAAGTTGTTGATAAAGGGAAAAAAAACTGCAGTGTGACACTTGGGATATTATTTCGAAAATTTATCTGTTTGATTTTTATTTATTGTGATTTTAATTAATGCAGGAAGAAATTAGATTGCGTCAAGAAATAATGGATCGACTGTTTCACATTTTGAAATAGTTTCCACTTGAACAACTCGAACAAATACCAAAGATTATACAATATCCTGATTGGAAATATTAGTTGTGGAAATCGCCACCAGATAACCCCGATATCTTGATCTTTTGGAGTGCAGTATTAGTACATTTTGATCACATTTTGATTTATTTATTTCTGATGGGAGTATTACGTGTTAATTTGCAATCATTAAGGGGTTTCATTAAATGAGCGATTATTGTGATTAGTTGATTATTGCAGTAATCATAATCACTCAATTATTGAGGGCCCAATAAAAATCTGATTATGTGATTATTGCTCGAAGGGCGGAATTGTTTAAATTGTAACCTAAATACATTGCAATTGTTTAAAAAAAGTTCCTACAAATAATAATTGCAACTACCTAACTCGTTTCATGTGTTCAGTTCAACCTAAACTGAGTAAACTTGGTTAAATTATGACCTCGTGTAGTTGAAGTGGGTCTGGCACCGCCATGTTGGTTTCAGATGATAGAGCACTTATAATCGGCCCAAGTCAGCAGAAAATTATGGTTTGGGGTGATTACTTGATTAGTTGCTTAGTTGCTTATTTGACGAAATGATTATTCTCGGGATTGGTTGAATCCAGTCACATGACACATCAAGTAATCGACTAATCAAAGTAATCAAAGTAATCAACTAATCGCTCATTTAATGAAACCTCTTACTGTTCCAACAACGAGCATTCTGACTTACGAACTTCATATTTTGCGGCAGCGCATAAGTTAGTTCGCGTGTCTGGCACCGTATGCCAGCTGTTGTACTTTTCAAAGTAAGATTAAAAATTTTTGTTAAAAATCTACCGTTATTAATTTATAAAAAAAAAAATAAGATTAAAAATGTTTTCTTTAATTAGGATTAACAATTTTTCCACCTTGTACACCTTTGCTGAACTTACGAACAATCCTAGTTGCGAAGTTTGTAAAGGAAGAAAATGCAAAACATTTTTGTCATATATATTTAGGTTTCATCTTCATTTTCAGCTTTCATAGTGTATAAAAATGACCACTGACCCCTAGACAGCTGCGATAAAGGCCATTAAGCATTGAGTTTAGTGGCTTATATTATTTCCATTTATGTGTTGTGTCTTTCTCTGGACTGATCTTCACTGAATGAGTGCTGGATGTAGACTTGTGAGAATTTGGCAAGTTTTAGAGAATTGTACTTTGTTTCTGACTTAAAGTAATGCCTCAGCCAGGAGTGACTAAAGCTGTTTCTTGGTTTTTCGCGTGTTCTTGAATTTTTTTACTTAACAAGGGGGGCCAGCGCCCCTCCTTAACCCCTCTCCTACTGCAAATCTCACCTTAACTGATTTTTTAGTGTTATGGGGAAATGGGCACTTATTTAGTCGCGGTATTGTTAGCATGTATTAGTCATTCCTGGTTTGTGTCTGTAATTTCATTGGTCGGAGCCCCCTGTCGCCAGGCGCTTCTCTAACTTAAGCATTTCCTTCCCGATAATCTGCATCCTGTTGGTGATTGTGTGCCTGTACCATCAACAGGATGTAGTATCTGCTACAGGGTGGAGTAAGACATTTTACACATTGTTTATCATTTTATAAGTCTTGATAAAAGAAGAGAACTACTTTTTTATATTTTGCACTTTTCTCCATTGAAATGGAATAAAGCGTGTCGATTTTTCTACTTTATTTTGAAAACTTTTTTACAAAATATAAGCTTATTACATATAATTTTGGCTTGGTAATACAATTTACATGGGGGGAGAGCACCAAACTTTATTAGTTTGGTATAATTGCAATTTTTAAAACCTTGGTGTTGTATAATCATAATTTTCCATTTTTCTTAATTTTTCATAATTGAGTATTATGTAATTAATCTTTTGAATTTGTAAAAAATATCATTCATATTAAAAACAAGTTTTTTTATTGTAAACTTTGTTCACATTTATCAGATACATCAGATGAATGCCCTGTGTTTTTTGAAAGGTTATTATTGTATCTGCAAAAATTATAAATATTTAATAAAAAAATAATACAACTAAAAATAAAAATTTGTTTAAGATCACTGATTTTTCTTTACAAATTAAAAGATTTATTTTATAATAATTAATCAGAAAACATTAGAAAAAAATCAAAATCAAAGACTGCAGTTTTCAGAGCCGGTTTTGAGCTTTTGGCTTTTGTGCCATGCACTGTGGTGAAGCGCCACAAAACCGCTTCAAATGCGCGGTGCAGGGTCCACACTTGAATAAACATCATTCTAGAACTTACTGTGTTCATTGGACTCAACTATAACTTTATAACAATGCATATTTAACCCTCCCCGTCCCAACCTAGGGTCAATTTTGACTTCAAAAAGTGTTTTTTTGTTTTTTTTTCTTGAAAACTAACGGGATTTTCTTTCTGAAATTTCATGTATTTTCGTTAAACATCACAACAAACAATAAAAAAAAATTGATTCAAAAAATCATAAAAATATCTTTCACGAAATTTCTTTGTTTACCACTACTTTTGAATTCAATCTCAATTATTTTTGTCATACTCTTTCGGCAAATACCGAATTGGTTAAATTTCTTCGTAAACATGAAATACCGTATTTTACCGATTAAGAGTCGCCCTCGAATAGTAGCCGCGGCTGAGACACCAAGAATACTATATTTTTGCAAAAGTATGGTATTGTTTCCGTATTTAACCTCACGAACGATGAAAGTACGCTTCGTTCGTGACGTTCAGACAAACGAAAAACCGAAATTATAATTGCTGACAAAAATGGCAGTTTTGAATAAAAGCCACAGCTCTTACTAGTAATCGATAAAATACGGCAGTCATAAAATAGAATCATCTTCATACATTTTTGGAAAAATACTTTTGGCTTTAAGACAAAAATGACCCGGGTTGGTGAGTAAGGGATTATTTTTAGGTTTGTACTGCTAAAGTCAACGTATGCGTCCTCTTAATTTTTTTTTTCAATAATCAAAGAATCATTCAAATGTAACATAAGTAGGCGTGGTGGCAACTCCACAGTTGTTGTCTTTCTGACTGATAAGAATGTAGCCATCATTTCCCCAATACGAAGACCAAGAGTTCTTAATAAGCCAATAACTTTCTCCATTCATTATTCCATATCCAACTGCTAATACTACATGGTCCTGTCCATCCACGTCACTTCCTAAAAGTAATCAGAAGAATATAGTGTCAACTTACACTATATTTTCTTTCTATACTCAACTGCATTTTGGGTCATAGTAAACACCTCTTGAGTAAAAAGCAAATGTTCTGGGAGATGCATCAATGCCAACAGAAATTGGCCCGTGCACAAACATGGCAACCTTTAATGCTTCGTAATCTCCTGAAGTAACATTGACATAGCCTGATATTTTTACTGATTCCATCTGTGGATTGTCATGACATATCCCATCCTAAACCAGAAAGAGAGAAAATTGAACAAAAAAGTGATTTGGAAAATAAACAATAATAATAATAATGTCTATGAGCGGAAGCAATTTCATCGACTGAAACAACAAAAAAGTCAGAGTGGACAGACACAATGCTGGCACAGGCTGCCAGAATGGACACAAGAAACTGTATTATTGCTTATTAGGTCCTTATTCTGCTGTCTATGTGCAGGTTCTCATGCCTTTTCTTACTGCTGCAGCATAGCGTCGCCCACGTGGTAAGGGTTAACCGTGGACAAGGATGTTGGTTGATTCTTCATACAGCACTTCATCACTTGGTCCATGGATCGTTCACGATACTGGAAATGGCCTAACCGCACATTCCGCAAGCATCACCATGGTGACTAATAGTGGTGAAATCGCAAATGTACACGTTAAGCTAGGGCCAACGCAACGCAACGCATGGAATAATTAGTCTGTTCACACTGTAGGGCACCTGTGAACAGAGCTGAAACAATTGATGTTGCGTTCAATGAAACCTGGAATTGGATCTAGTTCTAGAACTAGTTCCAGAATCTGAAAATGGCGGACTGTTTGTATGTGGCAAAAGCTCCCTAACCAGATGTGAAATTGTGAATCGACGAGAGTTGGAGTCGATCGTGATTGTTTGGCTGCAACTTTCCTTGCACTGCATCGCCTACTTCAACTTGGAGTTGGAGCAGGTATTGGCGTTAACGTCAAGAATTTTTGGACGCAAGCAGCGTGTGTTGCCTTCATTTTTCTTGCGTTGCGTCTAGTGCAGGGGTCGGCAACCTGCGGCTCGCGAGCCGCGTGCGGCTCTTTCGAAGTCAAGATGCGGCTCTCCAGACCTAAACTAACCTAACCTGACCTAAACTAACCTAACCTGACCTAACCTGACTTAAACTAACCTAACCTAGCTGAATTTAAGCAGTTAAAACACGGCGTTGCTAAAACGGGAGTCGCTAAAGTAAAGGAATCCGATATGTATGTTAGTGGCTCTTTACAAACTGGAAAGTTATATAAATTTTAACTTTTGGCTCTTCTGTCTCAAAAGTTTGCCGACCTCTGATCTAGTGTGAACACAAGTGTGAACCTAGCTTTAGCTGTTCCTGTACAACTCTTGCTACAAACAGAAAGTGGGGCTTTTTATAGTCCACTCTTGCACCATTCAGCTTATGGTACCTTTCCCTATTGGTTATTTGGTAATGACCAGATTATAATGTGCCTGCTAGGCCTGTGTGATTATCCCTTCTTGCGAATACGAGTGCGATATTGGATCGCATTAATCGCAATAATCGCAAGATATCGCAATATCGTAAACGACAGCTAGTGACTTAAGTAGCTGCGATATTCACCCAAAAAAAATCGCATTGCGATTAATCGCAAATTTGCACAGGCCTAGTGCCTGCAGTTTCTAAATGTGTAACCCAGCCCAACCCTGACAAGATCGCTAATACCGATTATTGGCAATGGAATATTGGCACACAACCAATTACTAAATGCACCACTGCATAGTGGCATCGTCCTTACCAGAAAACTGCTTCTATATATGTATTTATATCTTTAATACTATTCACCTGTCCTAGGTAAGGTCCATAAGCATCTGCTGTAGGTAATCCAGTAACATTCATCATCCATTGATAAGATCTGAAATCTTCTCCTCCATCACAACCATTGTTTCCAAATTCCCAACTGCAATCCACCAAGGCTTGTTCGGAAAGACGGATAAGATTACCAGTCTGTCAAATACACAGAGCTAAAATTGCAAATATCTTTTCACGGCTTTAGGCAACTTCAGCCACCAGAGGGATTCACATTCTGTAACGTCATTTAATTGAGATGACGTCACAAAATCTCACAAACACAATTGCGCTTACATCATTTTGTGACATCATCTAAATCCAAACTTAAATAAAAATCAATACGTTTTGGCTCCCTCTAGTGAATAAGGTTTAAAACACTCATTCTGCAGCTGAGATACAATTTCATACACTTACATGGACAAAGTAGGCACTTTCAACTTGTCCAGCTGTCGCAAAACTCCAACAAGACCCACATATTGCTTGATCTTTGACAGGTGTTACAGCACCTACGTACAATTATATTGCAACAATGAAAGATCAATGAAAGACTGAATTCAAAACATTTGACACTTTACCATAAAGTCGCCAATCAAGGCTTTCTGGCAAATCTGACGTATTGTGGTCTGGAAATGGCAAACCGCCATTAAATTCAGTGCTTGATCGTAGTTTGCCTCGAAGAATTCGCATCTCTTCGTCACTCCTGTCTGTCAAATGATTGACGCCAAGAGTAAAACTCTTTCCTTGTCGGTTTGTCGAATGAATGAATCTGTAAACGATAAATAACGTTGCCGTAATGTATCCGGCGCACTATTAACCCTCAGATGGTCAATCTCCAAAGACGACGCTTTGGTGCCCACAATGTACCTATTTGGGTGCAAAATAATTAAATAAAAAAGGCCCGTACCTGAAGCGTTGTTAGGGTAGTGTGAAAAATTGTCGCACTTGGCGCTACTGTTGTTGAGCCAAGAAAATTAATTTGAAGTGAAAAAGTTTAATTTATCCTAAAAAAATTAATTTTAACTGAAAAAGTTAAATTTATCGATACGGTGTCTGCTGATAAAAATTGGAAGCACTTGTGACGGTTACACTGTCATACACTTTGTTAGTATAGGACGATTATTTCACCAATAGATGGCGCTGATACGTTTTAGCGGTAATTTCAAATTTCGACAATTTTTGAGTGAATAAAATATAAATTACTATTTATATTTTTCCACTGCGACTTTAGACACTTTTAAATACTTTTGGATGTTTAAATGCTAGTTGATTTATTTGTCACATAATTCTATTGAATTATGTGCAAACTTTACACCTGGTGAAGTCACCCCTCATCACCCACTGTGAGTTGGACTCCTTTTGGATTATAGTCAAAGGGACTTAATCCAAAGTGTGTCCTGCGTATCCAGTTCCTGTAGTGGACCTAGTAGAAGACTATGTCCTGAGTATCCACTTCCTATGATCTGGGATTGGATGGATTTGACTGCCCAGTGATCCCATTGGATCACTGAACAGCTATTCTCCTCACCGAGTATATATCCCCCTGCAAAACGGATATAGCTCGCTCTTGTTCTTGTTTTGTTTGATACTGATATTACTTGAGCACATATTATACTTCTCTGCGTTCCGACAATCCGTTGTAGAAATACTTTGTATTTAGTGTAAGTATCTAGAGTGGGTAGAAGACTCACAGACACACTGCCCGCCTCTTCATGCCAACATTCCGTTGTAGAAATGTAGTAACTAGAGTGAGAAATTCACAGACACATTTAAGTGTAGTATCTAGAGTGGGGTACAACCCACAGACACACTCCCTCCAGCTTCATGCCAACATTCCGTTGTAGAATGCAGAATCTAGAGTGGAGTAAAATTCACAGACGCATTGGTAATGTAGAATCTAGAGTGGAGTATTTATATTTCACAGACACATTATCAGAGTAATCGACGCGGAGTAATTTCCCGGTTACTCTCCCGCCAGCCAGGACCGAGTGGAGTAATTTCCCGGCGATGGATAACCTTTCCTGCGAAATACTTCGATTCATTTCGTTGTTGGTTTGACGGAACATTTCAGTCTGACTCAAATGTTGATTGCACTCGGGGCAAAAATAGCTCGGCGCTATTTTAATTATTTCTTTATTTTTATAGTTATTTATCCAGTTTCGCGAACACAATATCATGTTTAATTCAATAGAATTTACACGAATATTTATTTCGATTGTTTCATCATTCTTATGATCGCGCTGTATAATTATTAACAATATAATAATTATACGTGTGATGATTGTGCCAAAGTCAACCGCACCTCTCGGATATAACACACCCAAGCCTAACCATTACACACCATTTTAGAACCGATCCAGGACGATTTGGAAGCCCGAACCATACTCAGACGACATCTTTTACGTCACCGTAATAAGAAAGATACACATTCTTATTGCACGACTGAAAACCGCAAGTGATATTATTTCAGGGCTTTTGCCAACCCATTGTATATTTAACATGAAGTTATTTAGCCATTTGTAGGCATAGGTTTTATATAAGTCTTCCATTCGTAATAAATTGTTACATGATTTGAGAAATCACAAGCCTCCGTACTTTTACACTTTCACACGAGTTCTCGCTCTAATTGTTAAGCAATTTGTATCTCGCCAAGTCAATCGTCACACACTAAGTAGAAGCGCTTTTATAAGATTGGGAGAAGCCAACTTAAATTTAAGCTGGAATTTCTAAGGGGCAGAATTTTCAAAGGTGAATAAATAAATAAATAATGTACAGAACACTCCAAATTTTTTTGGAAACAAACATCATCGTTGTGTGAACAAAGTCAGAAATTTTCAGAAAATTATATTAAACCAAAAAAAAGTTTTCCTATTTAAGAAGAGTGTTGTACCCAAATAGGTATAGGGTTGCCCATCTGAGGGTTAAGCAACATCTAAACAATCTTACCTTAAATTATGTCGGAAGTTCGTCATTCTTTGTTCGTGCTCAGCGTCGGTTGAGTAGACTTTGGTATGCGTTTCCTTGAATTTAGCGAAAGAATCTTCAACATGGCTGTCGTCCTTGCTAATCAACTCTTTCATTGGATTACTAGTAACTAACATTTTTTGACCACCAGAAAAACCAGTGCACGTAAAATCTATGAAAAATTTAATGAAACAAAGACTAGAAGTTGAGTTAGTATTATCTCTTCACTCACCAGTAGGAACGGCAAATATATCGAGAGGAATATTCTTGAGGATTTGTACTTTTGAATAAACAATTACGTATTTGTCGAAATGAGATCCAAATACAATATTGCTTCCCAACATTTCAAATGCAACTGGAATTGGATTTTCTCCCTACAAATAAGAAATAAAAATTACTAATTGACAATAATAACAAATATAAAAATATACTGTTGTCATCCATAACGTATAAGTATTCAATTTTTCTGGACCATTGATGTTTCTGAACGAGTATTTCCAAACGTCGTATAATTGGTCATTTGAGTTATGTAGACCGTCGTACTAAATAAAAATAAAATTGCTGATTAAAGGTGGAAACACAAGGGAGCGGGTAAAATTTAAAAGCTCGCCTTTACTTGAAAAAACGGCTAAAAACTCGCCCGTTTGAGCAAACACAATCTTGCGATTTTATTCAAAGCTTTGTTTTGAAGCGAGCTTGTACTCACCCGCTCGGATCAAACCGAGTTTGATTTACCAGCTTCAAGCTTGCTGGTGTTTTGGGCATGTGACTTTGACAGCCAATCAGAATCGTGAGGAAATTCTTGGAGGAGATTTTGGCGAGAATTTCTGGCTAGTTACCTAGCTAGCTTGAGTTTGGCAGTTAATCTGGTAAGCCAAAAGCGGGTCAAGTGCGCTTGTAACTCCCTCTTTAAACTTGTACTAACAAGCTTTGGAATTTTACCCGCTTCCTTGTGTTTCCGCCTTAAGTAATTAAAATATTGACCATTGTGTAATCGAATACGTACAGTATAATTTGCGTCAGTTAAGTCAGGAAACACAGATTGTGTTGTGGTTGTTTCATTGGCAGTTCCATTTCCTTGTAAACATCGTCTATCCTTAGCACTTGTATACACTAAACTCTGATAAACTCCGTATGGTTTTATATCAGCTCTTTGATACGTTACAACAGTCTCTACACATGAAAAACAAAAGTTAATTACATTCATTCTTCTCATTCATTTTAATTATACAATCAATTGCAACATCGCACTTACCTCCGTAATAATCTACACGACTTCTATTGTTTGGCCCATCGAAATAAGCAGTGAATGGTTCTTCAATTTCCGCATACGGAAGAAAGATTTTGCCCTCTACTTTGTATATTTCGGGTATTGTGAGCGATGGTGGTGCATTCGTTGTTGATGGTAGACAAAAACATCCTAGAATTTGAAAAGAAAAAGCATTAGTCGAAGTATAACTGATTTAAATTGATTAAATTAAACCATTGGATGTTTTACAGTACCTGAAATGAGTAATAATGGCAAAAGTAAGAAAGACATTTTCTTTGTTTCAGTTAAGCTAATGTTTAAATTAAGTTGCTGCAGTTTCCTTTTATACAATGAAGACACGTGATAATAAGACATGTATGATAAGACACAAAGTTTAAGTTATTAATCAAGGGAGAAAAAAAGAAAAGGAAATTAATGTGTGACGGGGAAAACCTAGCACATTATTACCATTACACAATATTACCTTGACGCATATCCGTGACGGCCATCTTTTTCCGAGCCTCTGTAGCGTGCGAGGGGGAGAAATAGATTTCCTGTCCATATAGCTTGTGACTGGTATGGTCTTTGCTAGTGCAATCAGGGGACTGAAGACACTAGTTTGGGACGCATACTCACGTAAATAACAGAAACTCCCCTAATATTGGTTGGTTGGCCTTTATTAGTGTTGTCTAGGGGTATGGGGAATCCAGCTACCCGAAGGCACGCCGCACCGGCAACCGACCCGTCACACACTGGGTGTGAGAACAATGGGTGACGTGGTCGGTTCGACTAAACATTTGTGTCTTACTCACCTACGACCCGCGTATCCGCTCATGGAGGCTGCGCTATGGAATCCGCCATAGCCCTAAGTATCAACGTGGTGAATGGTGAGGAGTACAGAGTCCAACCCAGGACACGTCTTGTCCCTCAGATGAATACCTTCTCCTCCTCTGGAGCAACTGCACACACGTCCTTCTCAGTCCGTGTCCAGTGCTACTCTCTCCACTCCTCTCCTCACCACACCACTCCACTCCCTCCCCCCCAGGCTAGGTCAATCACCCACAGAGGGGATGACCTTTGGGGCCGTATGGCGGTGTGTGGCAGTGCCGCAGGTCACCCAGGTGGCCAAGTGGTCACAAGCTTTACTCTCTCAATGTCTGCGTCACAAGTAGAGAGGAGAGATCCAGCAGGAAGTCTCCTCTCTAGGTGAAAACTGTGGTCAGTATACTTAGACACCACAGTCCAGGTATAAAATGTGTACAAGAATAACCATAATACGACCACTATTCTAAAGACCGTATTATGGCAACAATCCATAAGGAATGGGCATTTATCTTGGCGGGAATTTCTCACAATGAGTCTAGAGTGGAATCATCATCAGGATGGAGGCAACAAAACCAAGTCTTCACCTCCCCGTGGAACTAAACCATTCAAGGAGCCTTTACACAACCAACTAGTAATCTAATACCATCTAGCCGGTACGCGTTACAAGCAGGGCAGTAAAGCTAATGCGGACTGTGCGTCAATTGCTTGATGCACAAATATCAGTATCAACCCAAAAGGCATCAAACAAATATATGATACGTCAAATTCAATCTAAAGCAACAGCCAAGAATAAGCATGTGCGGGACTTTAAATATCCTTAGCTCAGTCAATAAATGCACTGGGGTCCCCAGTTGTTATGCAATCAGCCATAAGAACTGTGCTAGATGGGTTAACCATCTACAAACTTCAAGGGGCATGCCTACAGTCCCTTCCTTCTGAAGGAAGGCCCACTGTGCGGGCATCAGGTGGGCTGCTCAACTATGTCTATCTCCATGACCATAGGATGAGTCCTATTTATATGCCAGGTTATATGTAAGATCTTACACTTAAACCTATATACACTTAATGCAATTTATTAATTCGTATGTACGCTAAAACTCCTTACGAGAATTATTCTCGTCACAAATGTATTATTTCTAAATTTAATTTTGCTTTTTTCATTTTTTACAATTTTAATTAATGCAGGAAGAAATTAGATTGCAATAAAAGATAATAAATTCCCTATTTAATCTTTTGAAATTGTTTCCACTTGAACAAATACCAACAGATTATACAATAATGTTAGTTGTGGAAATCACCACTAGGGAACCCTGTTAACAGATAACTGGATCTTTCACAGTATTATATTTCAATCACATTTCGATTTATCTCTCTGTGATGGGTTATTATTCCTGTTTGTGTTTGCTGTTGTGCGTTTTACATTTGATAAGCGGTGAAGGTGAGATATTTATTTTTGTTTTAAGGTTATTGACGAATTTCATCCTATTATTTCTAATTAATTTACAATTTTCTATTGTTTGTTTCCATTACAAACTCAAGGTCAAGGTCAATTCTTCAGGATCTTAACAACATACCTCAGTTGTGTCAGTAAAAGCTGTTTTCTGAGGATTAAATGATATCAGATTTTTCCATATAATAATACAACTACTATTACAGAAATTGTTCAAAAAATTTATTATCACTTTTAATTCATGAGCAATCCACATTTTATCTTTAATTTCAGTTTTTATAACCGAATAGCTTGTAATTGTAAAACAAAATAATCGTAGGAGGTAGAATTGAGGTATTCCCACAACCAAAAGGGGGGTGCATGTTAGATTCTGGTTATAATAGTTTTTCCCAATAAAAAAGCTTTCACTGTACAACCTTTTAAGCCGTGAACTTTTTTTCATTTTATGATACTTACTGTACTAACTAAAGTATTTTTTTTACCATTGTTACCACATGTTTTAGGTAGCCATCTTTTTAGTTCAGTTTGGTTTTTAGTGTGTTCATTCGAGAATTCAATTGAGAATTCAATTTTTTAAGTGGGCGCATTCAATAACTCATAAACGGTCGTTTAAACCCGTTTGCACGAACTATTTAACGAGATTCTCTGCGGATCTAGCCTTCCGGGGGCCCTGGGCTTGAGGTATTTTCGGGGCCCCTTTATCAAAATTTTTACTAGCAACCCTTTTTTTATGTACATTGCCTTGTGTCTTGGGGGCCCCTTAATTCTAGGGGGCCCTGGGTTAAATGTTGTCCCGTTAATTGTCCACCCGCTGAGTTCTCACCGATGACTGCGGAAATTCAATTTTAAATTAAGCATATTATTATTATTATATTAATCACCAGATGGCTTTTTTTGGCAAATTACTGATGTGCACATAGAGCTTAAGTACTCTACAACCGGTGACATCGACAATGACTGCCAAGGCAGTGGCAGCCTCGCAGCAAAGCCTACACTTGGGCTGTATGGTGACTTTAGTTGTGACTCTAACATCGTTTTACTCAGAGATTCTGTATATGCTATGAGAAGAATTCATCCTAAACCTGACTTTATCCTGTGGACTGGGTATGTGTCATGACCATTAAGCAGAACATGATTTGTATAATTATTTTGTTTTCCAGTGATAATGTGCCACATTTGTCAAACGAGGAAAAAGATTGGAATTTAATTTTTTCCTCCATTAATAAAACGACATCGGTAATTACAGATGTGTTCAGCGACACTATGGTTATTCCAGTATTGGGAAATCATGACGTACACCCTTATGTAAACCATGCAAACAACCTTGAGGAAATAGCCTTTACATGTGTTTATCTATTTTTTTTATAGAAACTTTTTCCTTGGTCAACATTCAGTGATTATTGTGCAAGATATCTTACAACAGGTGGTTGGGGCAATCTAATTCCAAAGGATCAACAAGAGAATTGGAAAAAAGGTGAACGCAAAGTCATCAGCGTATTACCCCGCTTATTGCCACATGTCGGTATAGTCTGAGTATTACCGGCATACCGATAAACCCTGTTTTTAATGGTATGCCGGTGTAAGTGAATACAAACTTTTTTTTTAATTTTGAGCCTAAAACGCATATTTATACTCGAGTTGCACTCAAAAAGGCACCTCACAATGTGTACTCCCATTGGTCGAGCCAGTTTACTGGTGTAGTGATCCGGAAAAGTAAACCCAAACACCAGAATTGCATTACAATGTACAGACATTGCAATCGATTGCCTAGGCAACGGTCTAAAATTCAAACTTCCAGACGATGTAAGCAATAAACACAACAAACATGAGTTTGACATTTTTTAATGTGTGAAACTTCATTTTAATGATGGAAATAACATTTTTTATTAAATAAAATCAAAATAACATTAACTAAACTATAGTCTGTGCACGGTATCTTGATGCTAAATTCGTACTGCGCATTTCATTCTGCGCAGACAATTTTCTAATTCCAGTTGTTATTTTGCAGTATTAAGCCAATAATTAGGCCTAATAATCCTAAATTAAAGTAAATAAACAACGGTATTTTGGTATGGCATTTTGGTATGGTATTTTGGTATGACATTTTGGTATGGTATTTTGGTATGGTATTTTGGTACGGTATTTTGGTACGGTATTTTGGTACGGTATTTTGGTACAGTATTTTGGTACGGTATTTTGGTATTTTGGTATGGTATTTTAGTACCATTTGTACCAAATATGTTTTGGTACCATTGGTACCAGGTATGTTTTGGTACCAATGGTACCAAGGCCTAATAATCCTAAAATAAAGTAAATAAACAATGGTATAATGGTATTTTTGTACCATTGGTACCAAATATATTTTGGTACCATTGGTACCACAATACCGTACCAAAATACAAAAATACCGTACCAAAATACAAAAATACAGTACCAAAATACAAAAATACCGTACCAAAATACAAAAATACCGTACCAAAATACCAAAATATATTTGGTACCAATGGTACAAAAATACCATATCAAAATACCAAAATATCGTTGTTTATTTACTTTATTTTAGGATTATTAGGTTTTGGTACCATTGGTACCAAAATGCCATACCAAAATACCAAAATACCGTACCAAAATATCATACCAAAATACAAAAATACCATACCAAAATACCATATCAAAATGTCATACCAAAATGCCATACCAAAATACCATTGTTTATTTACTTTACTTTAGGAATATTAGGCCTAATAATAGGCTGAATAGTGATACTGCAAAATAACAACTGGAATTAGAAAATCGTCTGCGCAGAATGGGATGCGCAGTACGAATTTAGCATCAAGATACCGTGCACAGACTATAGTTATAACAATCATAACAATAAATAAAAATAAAAACTACTTCTCCTAGTAGTAGCATACAGTCTGGAGTTTGTAGTAAACTGGCTTGACCAATGGGAGTACACATTGTGAGGTGCCTTTTTGAGTGCAACTCGAGTATAGATGTCCAAAATGTAGGAAATTGGCCTAAATTTCTATAAATTTTCCAAAAAAATTAGTAGTAATCTTCAGAATATCAAAAAAACTTAAATTTCAGGCCCAAATTTTAACATAATTTATCACCTGGGCTCTTTAAAAAAAAAAAAAGTTTTTTCACTTATACCGGCATGTTTCGCTCTATACCGGCATGTCAGTATAGACTTTTTTGGCGCAATTTAAAACCGGTCATAAACCCAAGACCAACAGCATGCGGCAATAAGCGGGGTAATACGGTACGAGGTGTTTTGGGAGCAGCAAGATATGTTTTTAGGACGTTACAGGACGTTTTTACCATATTTTGCAAACCATAAGAAGCGTCGGACCAATAAAACGCATTCCAAATTTATCAGTCAATTTTTAGAAAAAAAATATTTTTATAATCCAAAGCACTCCAGTTGTGGTATTGGGCTGCCATCTTAATGATCAAACAATACAGTTATTCTTCTAATGTAGATCAACATCTTGCCCCTTAATTCTCATTGGATAATCCTTACTTCAACGTCAAACAAGTGTGAACATACTTGCATTACCTTACTTCTACTTCTTCATTGTTTACTTTACTTTACTTTACTTCCAAGTGTAAACCCACCTTTATGGACCACAAAATAGGGTACACATTTTTAGGACCTTTTTATACCTCTTTTAAGACCTTTTAATACCTTTTTAGGACCTTTTATATTTAAATAAATCAATAAAATAATGTTTGAATTGAAATAGGTGCATACTATGCTGTGCAAGTAAATCCTCAATTATCTATTATTGTGGTCAACACCTTCCTGTACCAGTTTTATGAACAAGACATGGGGGATGATCCAAAAGGACAATTTGCTTGGCTCACTACACAACTCCAGACTGCTAAAGACAGAAATATAAAAGTAAACTATAAAACAAAATCAAACACAGCATAAATTTAAATTTAAATTTTAGGTTATCATAACATCACACATACCACCAGGTTTCCAAGCCTACGAAGACCAATTCCTTGTCCATCCATACGTTGACAAATACTTAGAAATAATCAACAGATTTAGCGAAGTAATATCTGCTCAAATTTACGCCCATTTACATCGAGACACTTTCAGACTTTTTCGAGACATCAATGGTGACTACAAAAGTCACGCATTTTTGGGACCATCAGTTACACCATGGAAATACCCAAGAGACTCTCCATACGGCAACAATCCTTGCATTAGGTTGTACAACTACAGTCTAAAGTCTAAGGAGTTGCTGGATTATCAACAGTATTGTCTCAACTTCACATTGGCCAACCAAATGGCAGCTAAAGGCCAGTGGCCACCTGGTGAATGGGATGAGGTTTACAGAGCAACTCAGCTTTACAATGTTCCTAATTTAAATCTCACTTCTGCTGTTAATATTTATGAGCAGTTGAAGAGTAATAAGACAGTTTTTGATGCTTACTTCAAGAATTATATGAGTGGATTTGATGTAGAATGTGATGCAGTGTCTAGAAAATGGCAATTGTGTGCTATTCAAGCAGTGACAGCTGAGCAAGTTGTAAAGTTCTGTAAAGGTCAGGATTTTAGTTCTGTGCCACTCATATGATATCATGATAGCAAATTTACCAGTTATGTCAATAGAAAATAGTTTAGTAAGTGTAGAGGTTAGGTGTTTGTTTTGGTTTAGAATTTAACAATAAATTTGTGCATTGTTATTGAAGGTGTTGGATGATTTATTTTTGTAAAGTTGATTACATGTCCATAGACATTTTTATCATGCTCAAGTTCAATGAGAAGTTCGCTAAGCATCATCATGGTGGCAAGAGTGGAGAAGGACTAAGGTGGAAACACAAGGGAGCGGGTAAAATTTAAAAGCTTGTTTTTACGTGAAAAAATATTTGTTAATTAAACTTGAAAATACCCCAAAAAACTGGTGTGTTTATACTTTTGAAACAGACTGTATGTATTAATAATTATTACGATAATTATATCTGGTAATCAATAAATTGTAATTTATTGATAACTCTCAGTCATATTCATTTCTCTTATGATGTTACGTGTTACAATCCACCCCGGTACTACCATTTGGTAAAGTTTAAATAAAAATTCCTTTCATTCAACCAATAAATTCAGTTGTGGCCTACTTGCAAAACCTTTTCCCGGGTACTACAATTATTTACCGTCAAGGAAATAATTGAGCGTAGAGCGTCACCATCACAACTACTTATAAAACCACACTCTCAATAACCTTTCTTTAGTCCAGAGCAATGAAAGATTTAATAGGATTAATCCACTTCTTGTCTAAAACATTCATTTTGAAACTGTAATATCCGCAGCCATTCCCAACTCCTGAAACATAATTTATAATACATAGTTACGAACCTGAGATTGGTGTAATTACAACAAGACAATTGGTGCAGCTTCGTGATCCAAGCACAAAAATTCTGCAATAATAAAGTATCGTATGAAGAAATATTTTTACCAGAATTTAATAATCTTACGTTGGGATATGTTTCCTAGAGTTGTTATTAGGTGGCATACTAGTAGAAGACAGAACCCGTTTACCGGTACATTAAAAATTAAAATGATGATGATGACTTCTTGTGGTTTTTTTTCAATGGCTTTTAACGGGCGTAGTGTCGGTGAAATTTTAGAAGTTTTTATATGGAATATGGGTTAGTTTTGAAAGCAATGAGATTTTCTTATCTCGTACAATTTTCTAGACGAATTTAATAGTTAATAGTTATGTTATGCAATTAATTTATTAGAGAAAAAAACAATTTTTTTAAGGTGAAAACAATATTATTTTGGATAAAACCAATTTATTTGAGGAAAGAAATCAAATTTCTGAGGAACAAGACAAAAAAAGTCTAAAAAAAAAATTTTTTTGAAGACAAAAACCAAATCTTTGGGAAAAGAAATTGAATATATTGAGAAAGTAAGGGAATATTCCGAAGATAAAACGAATATTTTGAAGAAAATAAAAAAAAAATTTCAATCTTTTGAAGAAAAATCCTAATTTTTTTGTCGAAAATAGCGAATTTTTTAAGAAAAAAGCCGAATTCTTTTTTTTAGCAGAAATGCAAAATACCAAATTGTTTGAAAGAAAAGCAAAGCCAAATCTTTAGAAACTTGTCTACCCTTAAAGATCATTCCAATTTTTATATTTATTATTTCACAAATTTAAAATACATAAAACCGGAAACCGTAGTTATTAATCTGAAAGATAGGGCAGATGGTGCAGCTGGAATCACGCTATATTTTTTAAAAAAAAAAAAAAGAAAGAAAAATCTAAAAAATCCAAATAAATAAATAAAATAAAATAAATAATTAATGACGAAAAAGCAAATATTTTTATCACAAAGATTTGACTCGATTAGAGAAAACAAGTTTTATTAACATTTAAACTTTAAACATTACCCACTAGATGGCAGGTAATGCCCTATAAAATCCTCATTTCCAGCCCTCAGTTCCGTTTCCTGTGTTTTTATCGTTTTCAAGATACTGAAAGTGCTATCCAGCTGATTTAAATTTTTAGTCCATGTTTTCACAAAATGGCCAAAACCAAAACCAAAATCCTGTTTGTTTTTATCTTAATACTCATGAGCACAATGGGTTGCAGTATGGCAGGAAATACAGGTCAGTATTTGCAACGACAAATCACTTCTAAAATATAAACATTAAACACACATTTTCTCATTCATTTCTAGGCTACTTCTGGCAAATATCAGACCTTCATTTGGACCAAAATTACTCAATAAATGGAGACACAAAGCGCATGTGTCACGGCAACTTAACAAACCAAACTATAAGTCGCTATGGAGACTACAATTGTGACGCACCTTGGGATTTGGTTAAGGAAACCATCTCAGCCATGAGATTGTTTCATCCAACACCAGATTTTATCCTATGGACAGGGTACAAATAAATAAATAAATAAATAGATGATTTTTATATTGGTTTTTCACATTTTAATATTTTAAAATTAGAGATATCATGCCTCATTTGTCGGACAAAGAAGTCACTTGGCTAGAAGTGTTTGCAGAGCTGCAAAACGCAACTCAACAAATTTTAAGGACATTCCCTGGACATGTTCTGGTACCGATTATCGGAAACCACGATGTGCACCCGGCGGTAATACTTAGTTAAAGCATTTACAAATTCCTCACTGTCTACCGGCACTGAATACACAGAATTTATTCATCCTAATTATTGATTTAGGCCAATTTCCTACATCTTGGACATCTAAGTATGCGTTTTATGCATGTTTTGGGCTCAAAATTAAAAAAAAAATTGTACTTGCTTACGGCATGCTGTTAAAAACGGGGTTTAACGGCATGCCGGTAATACTCGCACTATATTAACATGCGGCAATAAGCGGGATTTAATTTCTTGAGACCCCGCTACGGTAGTAACCCACCTTGTATTGTCGGGCCGGTTTTATCTGGGTCACCAGGTACAATGTGCCTATCAAATGGATATTTGTTGTGTTTATAACTCTTGATTCCATGTGAATAAATTTTTATTTTGCATATTTTTATATTTTTTGCTGCATAAAATAGAATTTTCTTTGCGTATTATAGGCACACAAATCTAATTTTATTTTTATTAAATGTCCGGCCTATAGTTATTTGTAATTTTTTTTATTGCAGAACTTGTTTCCTGAAAAGGGATTTGAGATAGTGTATGAAAGATACCTGACAGAAACCGATTGGGGCAAGTTGGTTCCACAGGACCAACATGTTCACTTTGTTAAAGGTTGGTGCGTTGATTGGCGAGAATTCAAATAAGCCAAAAATAAAAGCTTTGATTTGTCGTATCGCTAAATAGTTTACTGATTAGATTTGGAATGACAAACATCAATTTATTACCCAGGTGGATATTACGCTAAAAAATTGAACGAACAATTACAGATAATTGTTCTCAACACAAATGTGTATCTCAGCCATAACAAGGAGAAGCCGAAAGGCGGAGATCCTGGTGGGCAGTTTCAATGGCTCAAAGACCAGTTAATTCTGGCTAGAATCAATTCATATAAGGTAACTAATTATAGTTAGAGACTGGATAAATGCATAAATGCATGGAATATATTTATATTCAATGTAAAGCCAAAATCTGCTATTAATGTTGCTTTACAGGTTATAATCACCGCACATGCGCCGCCCGGTTACTTCGAGCGTAATCCGATTGAACCTTTCCTGGCATCTCCATACAGTGAAAAATATGTACAGATAGTGCTTGATCATTCTGATGTTATTTTAACGCAAGTATACGGCCATACACATACGGATACATTCCGGCTTTTCATGGATGGTGAAGGTAAATTATCTGAAGTTTACAAGTTGGAGATAATTAATCAGGTGGTCCAGATAAGGGAGGAAGGACTTATCTGATGACTGAACTTAAAGGCTTAAATGTGGGAATGTTTCTGTGCACGCTTATGCTCTAATTTAGTACAAGGTTGTCCTGATGAGCGGGAAATAAAAAAGTGCCATGTTTGATATAAAGAAGATAAAAAACGAAGGCCTAAGAGCACTTGAGGCAGGATGTATTTGGTTTCTCTTAATGTATAAATGCGCAACGTCATTATTTTTAAAAGTTTTGACCTAATATTAACAGTATTTTACCCTTGCTTTGAATTTATTAACAATTTTTTTAATTTCTCAAAAAAAAATTTCTTAAAAAAAAATATTAATTTCTTAAAATTTTTTTAAAAAAAATTTAAATTTCTTAAAATTTCTTTAAAAAAAATTAAATTTCTTAAAATTTGTTGAAAAAAAATTTAAATTTCTTTAAAAAAAATTAAATTTCTTAAAATTTCTTTTAAAAAATTTAAATTTCTTAAAATTTCTTTTAAAAAATTTAAATTTCTTAAAATTTCTTTTAAAAAATTTAAATTTCTTAAAATGTGTTAAAAAAAAATTTTAATTTTTTAAAATTTGTGTAAAAAGATTGAAAAATGAAAAATGAAAAATGAAACAATCCAACACAGGCATAAATACAAATTAATCACAAAAATCAAACTAATTAAATTATTTCCAACTTATTTCCAAACACATTTAAAAACTCTTCAATTTTTCTATTTACACATTTTATTTCCATTCCAGACATCGCAAAATCGCACGGCTTCATCGCGCCCTCCGTCAGCCCCCTCAAACTAACAGCAACCAACGGCATCAATCCGTCCATCCGCCTATACAGCTACGACCTGGCCAAAAACACCATACTGGACTACGAGCAGTATTACCTCAACATGTCCGATGTGACCGACCCGTCCAAATGGTCCCAATACGAACAAGCGCACATCAAACTACCGTGGAAGTTGCTCTATTCAGCCACCGAATTATACGGAGTGAACAACCTAAACTCTTCATCACTCTACCACGTCTACTTGGACATCTCGACAAACCGGGCCCTCTTCGACAAATATTACTTATACAATGTTGCGGGCGTAGCGACGGAGCCTTGTAGCGTGACTTGTCACCGAATCCACATTTGTGCGATCACGGAACTGTCGCAGAAGGACATGGAAAAGTGCATGAACTTGCACCATTTTTCCACGTCGCCCGCGTACGTGACGGTGTTGCCGACGGACGGCGACGGCAGGCCGGTTCCGACTAACCGCAAGTTTATTTCGCGTCAAATGAGATTTGTTATTCTCGGCGTGGCGTTGGGTCTGTTTATCATGTTGATAGTCATGACGATTGTTGCGTCGGTGTTTTGCGTGAGGAAGAAATTCAGTACCGGGTTCCGGTACCAGAAACATAACGTGTTGCAATAAGTGTTGTGATTTTTAAAAATGTAAAGAAATGATTTTTTTTTTTTGAAAGAAATATTTTACTGGTTATTATATAAATAAAAGGCGTAATTTTATTGATTACAGATGTTACTGAAGGTTTCCTCCAGTTTCTTTTGTGTGGCGATTCAATGCGTCTATTTTTATACGTGATGCAATTTGTTTTTATTATTGTGATGGATAAATATAGACGTGATGGAAAAATAGAAATGAAGCCTTTCATTTCTGCGAATTCTATTTCGGGCGTGAGGAGAATGCAATTTTTATTAATCAAGAGATGGCGGATCTTGTTTTTGAAAAATATAAACAAGTTTAATTGATTTTAGGAATGCGCCTATACCAGGGGTCGGCAACCTGCGGCTCTTTCGATGTCAAGATCAATACCATAATATTGAAACAAAAATGTTAGTGGCTCTTAAAAAACGAGTATATATTATTGCTCCACTAAAATTCCTTGGATTTCCACTAAAAAAAAACTAATTCTCCCACTTACTGAAATTTCCACTAACGCTCCTGTTGGGGCGTTCGTAGACCATGCGGGGGAAGGGTTGGTCGTTAGCCAAACGTTCGCACAGCTGCAGCACAAAAAAAATATATATAAGTAGTAGTGGTAATATTAGTTTTTTCTCCCCTAATTTGATTTTAGTGCAAGATTTAGTTTTTTTTTAGTGTATAAATTTGGTGGAAAAAAAAAGGAGCGTTAGTGGAAATTTCAGTAAGAGGGAGAATTATTTTTTTTTCAGTGGAAATCCAAGGAAATTTAGTGGACCAATAAATGGGACCCTTTAAAAACTGGGAAATTTTGTAAATTGTAATTTTTGGCTCTTCCGTCTCAAAAGGTTGCCGACCACTGGCCTATAGTTTTGGAATTAGTATGTTTGAGCTCTCAGTATATGTTGCTTCAATTAAACGATTTTATTAAACAGAAATTAGTGCAAAATCACAATAAATTTTTCGATTCGAAAAATCTTCCTTTTGGGGATTCCAAGATTTACTGCCATTGATCGTTCCACAGCCCTGAAATAGACAACAAATTTGCTTTATATTGTTTTATATCCATTCAGAATGGAGTAGAAGTAAAACTAAAAAAAAAAAAAAAAAAAACCTTATTATTTCCAAATTTTTCGAACCATCCAGCTCACTCCTGGTGAAACAACACCACCGCTGCGTGGCGCAGTTCCACCGCTGTTTAGTGGTGCAGCACCCCCGATGATTGGTGCGCTACCACCGATATATGGCGCGGCATCAGTAGCTGTGGTGACTGAATTTCCTTGCTGTCGTAAGTTTTGTGGACGATTACTTTTCTTGCTGCTTGGATTTGATTTACCGGTGTTAGTAAAAAAAAAATTTGCTGCGTACTGGAACCAACTCTGTTTTCGTTTGGGTACATGAAATCTTTCCCACTCATCATTTGTCCTCTCTTCACTTCTGGACGCCCGCTCAAATGCATCTTTCAATTGCTGTCCGTTGTGTTTCAGCGAGTACAAGCTTTGTACCAGCTGTTGGAATTGAACGACGTCCAATTCTTCGGCATGTGGCCGCGCCATCGCCCGCTTGAGTGTTTCCACTTCCACGACGTACATTTGTTGCATTCCCTCCAGTCTCTTTAGAAACTCATCGTTCTTGGTAACAGCCACTCTGTCCTTTTCCCTCTTGATTAAATGATCGATATATCTTTCGATGACATCGTTGTACGGTACAATGGCGTTTTTGCTCAGGTAGTGTCCAAATTTGACACTAGCCTCAATTATCGTCTGCTGTTCACCTTCCAGTTCCTTCTTGTATAGCTCCAAATCCTTAATAAAATCCAATATCTTTTGGCTTTCACTCCTGTTCTCGCTCATTTCATTTTCAACCTTTTTGACGGTCATTTGTTGAACCTCTGTCCGCTGAATATAAGTTATGTGCAGATGTTGGTCCCAGCGACATTTACAAATCCTACAATACGAGCTGTGGCCATCACGCATGGCCCAACATCGTTTTATCGCTTTGTCGCCAACAACTTCAACCAGAACATCATCTAACATCATCATCGTGACAGATAGTGGCGTATTCGATGCATTTAGAGTTTGCGTTCAGCATTTGGTGGAATTTAACGCATTTTGACGATCCACAAACTGTTCGGGGATAAGGTATCGACTCGGATTTCAGTACGGTTACATTGTGAACAAGATGGTTAGACAACTCTTCAACACGTGCATCGCTGCTCGTCAACAGAAATCTTTTCCATTCAGTTTGAGTCAAGTTTCTCTGGATGTTTGCACTGATGTCAGCAATGGGTTTGGTCATACAAATTATATTCTTCCTCGCATCGTTCAATGATATCGTATCGTGAATAATATGTGGATCTAAAGAATCGATGTACGCCATCAACCTCTTGATTTCTTCTACCGTAACATTCCAGCTCTCAGAAAATGTATTTTTAATGCTCTCCTTAAATGGAACTCCTTGATTAACCGCGCAAAGAAAACGGAAGCTCTCGTTGTCCATGCAATACATCGTGCTCGGATCAAGCGGTAAGTCCACGTTGTTTTGTTGCAGAAGTTCTGCGAGAGGAACTCTAGTGTCTCCGGGTTTGTAGAAAGTCGTTCTGGAATGCGTGAAACAAAAAACAATGTTGTTTAATGCACTTCGGTGCAGACAGGTAAGCAATTCCTTGATACAAAACTCGAAGAGAATGTGAATTTTTGATTCGTTCGGCTTCAGCAGAATGCAAATACCGTGGATTTCCTTCAAGGTGCGCAAGTAAGCTAGAATGTTGGCAAAGTTCTTCTTGTCTTGTTCTACTCCACGAACATCACCGATCCCCGGAGTGTCGATCAAACGAAGCAAAGTATTCCCAATGGGAAAGAGATGTCCTCTCACATTCTGGGTTGCCGATCGGCCTTTTCCATGCACCTCGTTCTCGTCATTTCCGAACGCAACGTCGTGCACTTTGTTGTCTTCGTCGGTCAGTTGAAACCAAGACGATGTCACCGAATGCAATTCTCCCTGAGTGGCTTCCTTTAGAGATGGATACGTCAAGTAATTGACAAAAGCGTTGAGCCAGGTCGATTTGCCAACGCCAGTAACTCCCAACACGAGGATATTCAATTCTTTCATCGGAGGGATCTCGCGAATGAGTCTCGTCAATTCCGATGGAGTAAACCGAATGTATCCGAAGTCGTGGCCGTTAGAGCAGCACTTGAAGCTGAAATCTATACATTTTGATTTACCGCAATCGCAATAAAAGTGACTGTCGAAACCGAATGAGAGTTTATCGTTGCAATTGTAGCAATGCCACACACGTTTATCTTCTTCGCAGTTGCCTCGCAACGACCCTGGACACGCGAGTTGAATTTCTACTCTCTTGTTAGGTTTTTCACTCTTCTCGTAATTGCAGCTTTTCGCTAGACACTTCATTGCTTCTGCTAAGTAAGTCTCGTAAACGTCAAAGTTGAGATATTTTCCTTGCTGGTACAAACATAATCTGCTCTTGTTTCCATCCACTTCGTTCAAAGCAAGTTCCGGCCGAACATCGAGATCAATGGCGACACGCGGCTTGCTTTCGATTAGAAAATACTTCTGTAGTTTGTGCCAGTAGTCGTCGTTTTCTTCTTGTAATTTTACTCCAAAGAACAGTATGAAAAATTTCTCACGAGATGTATTCATAAATTGCGTGAAGTCTTCAAAAGGTGTACCGTCTCCTACGTATTGTACTCCCGCTTGTTTGAGTTGATCGACTAATCGAATTTTATCGATCCAAACGTTTTGTTCTTCCATCCATGCGTTCATTTCATCCAGCATCCACTCGAAAGCTTCGAACATTTCGTCCAAACTTGTGGTTGGCTTCGAACCGGAGCGAATAGCTGGGATGAGTTTTTTTAGCTGGGACTTTATTAGTGTTTCATGTTTGATAAGTTTCGTCTTCAATTCCAATCCTTCTCTCAACTGCTCAACAGGAATGCAAATTGAATTCACTTCAAACTGCTCCAATATGTGGCCGATCTGTATTAAAGTTTCTCTGATGTTTTCAAATGTTTCAGTACAAACATTTATTGCAGTTTCTTCATATAAGAGAACGGTATTTTGTTCTTGAATGGATGTACCTAAACAATCATTTAATGCCCAAAGAGGCATTAACACGTATCTAAGTTGTTTTCCTTTTTTCTTGTTTGATAGTTGCATTAATTTCAGCGTTTTCTTCACGTAAGCCTCGGTTTCAGTTAGTGTGTTAGGTGGATCGTCCGATGGTAAACCGTTGGCAAATACAGCAACCGACATTTCAAATGTTCAATGTTCAAAGTTCAATGTTTCAATGTTTGGGTGAAACCTTGGATACTGGAAATAAGTGCAGTGAGCGTTTGCTTCAATTGGTCGCCAATGTTTTGCCCGTCAGTAGAATTCTCTCGTTCCAATGACACCACGACTTTGGTTCCCCAAGCTATTCCACAAACAAAGTGCGTGCCCAAATTCAAATCAATCGCATCTCTTGAAATTGCTTCAGTCATTTCATCTTTCTGTGGTACAAATTCTTCAATTAAGATTGTATCAGTGTATACTATTGACTTCTGGACGAAATTCGGTCCCTTCTTTTCGTGTTTAAAATACTTTGCGTAACCATTTGCGCTGACGAGGTTGGCCAAAATGCTCGCCCGTAATTCAGGTTCAATTTTGAGTATTTCAAACTTTTCTTTGATGGTTTCCGTGTCGATGTATGTGACTTCCCGGGCTGTAGATTTGCTCGTGCGAATTGCATTCTCTGGTATCGAATCGTTGAGTATAGAAATGCCCACAAAGCGGTCTGTTCTGACATCGTACAGGTCTCCGATGACCGCATTACGTCCGATAGCATCTCTGGTTATGGTTTTCGGTTCCATTTTTCATCAAACCTGGAAAATAAAAAATTAATAAATAAAATTGTAACCACTGTCTGGAGTCGGCGGGGGAAATGCGAAATTGCGTGGCTTTACCGTCAAAAAAGTAGGATAATTAATTTTTAGTAAAATATCAATTATGCAAATGCTGTTACGGTGGATTGTTCGAGGTTTCAACTTAAAGTTAATCATTCGCCAGGATCAAATAAGCGATAAACTACGATATTACCTGTTCCAAGTTACAGCTAGATTAAATAAATTTTTGCATGCAACAAATTTCTCGTCAAAATTCCAAAATGTTTCTATTTGACTTTTATTTATAATATCAGTAATGAAATTAAAGTAAATAAATAAATCAACTTACATATAAAGAGCCTGGTTTTGACGAGCAACCGCTTCTCTCTCGCGAATGTGTGTAGTCCCCGTTTGTAAGCCCACAACTGAAGTGGAAAACGTAAAATTAATTTTAGCTGTTATTAGAACGAGAAGAAGACATTCACAAACGGTATTACGATGTAAATGTGTGGATAATTGTGATGCTACAGCAAAACCGAAACCAATACTGAGAAATTTCTACATCGACATAATTTTAAAAATACTGTAACGTCATATTTTATTTAAATTTAAATTTAAACCAAATTTAAGTTTAAATCAAACTTCAAAATTTCAAAATGATTTAATAATTAACCTTCTTCGAAACCTATTCACAGATACTAATTGCAATTTGTGTTATCAGGAATGAAGAATGAATGACTGATCAGTTCAATGGTTAACTAACAAGTGTTTATTCAAATGAAAACAGGTAACATATATACGACTGGTCAGTAACAGCTGACCAATCAGGACACGTCGTACGTATGTACGACGTACGTAACACTAGCCAATTACACATCTCCCCTTTTAAGCTCTTTTTTTTTTCTTATAAATTCAAACGATTCGGTTGCTTTACTCCTCTGCCCGATCTAGTAACGTACGAAGATCCTGTGGGAGCCCTAGGACAAGTGACTTCTTTGTTAGGAGCTGCTGAGTGATCTGTGTTAATTGGTTCTTCTTCTTTTTCTTCGGGAATCGCCTCCTCATTCTCGGTTTCCAGAGTAACGCTGGGAAGTGGTAATAAATGGAATCGGTTCCGTCGTTTATCAGTTTATCAGTTTCAATGATGTACGATCTGGGTGATGAATCGAGTTGTTTAATCCGTCCTTCTCGTCGCAAATCGGTGATCCAGACATCTTCACCGACTTTTAGTGGGATTAATTCTCGGACTCCGTGATGTTTATCGTAATTTTTCTTTTGCGCGTTCCGTCTGTCTTCTTCTTTTCGAAGTAATATCGATTCGTCAGGTGTTTTTGGGATCAGTTTTGAGCTGATGACTGGGACTGATAAATTTCGAATGGCTCTTCCATTTAGAAGTTCGGCAGGTGAGAATCCATTTGCGAGGGGAGTCGCGCGATATAATTGCAGTGCCCGATATCCATCGTCTGCTTTCTTTAAACTCCGTTTTATAATTTTTACCGCAGCTTCGACAAATCCGTTACTTTGAGGAAATCCGGGGCTGCTCGTAACGTGTGTGAACTTCCATTCTTTGGCAAATTCTCTAAATTCGGAGTTTAACAATGGTCCAAAGTGTGTCCCGTTGTCGCTGTAAACAATTTCCGGTGATCCTTGCTCTGAGAATAAAGATTTTAAATGTGTTATTGTTGTCCGCTCGTGAAGACTTGACATTGGGTAAATAAATGGAAATCGCGAGAAATAATCGGTGACGAGGAGGTACCATTTGTTTTCGAGTTTAAACAAATCCATCGCAATCTTTTGCCATGGCCGTTTCGGGAATTCGGATGGCATTAATGGCTCGTGTCGATTTATCGTCTCTTTGATGCATTCCGGACAATTCTTAACTAATTTTTCAAGTTGTGTTGACAAACCAGGCCACCAAACAGATTGTTTTGCCAATGCTCTGCATTTGGTTATTCCGAGATGGGCACCGTGAATTTTTGCCAATGTTTCCTTCTGAAGAGCTGGCGGAATTACAATACGAGATGCTTTGAGTAAAATTCCCTCGTCGACTGTCAGATCCGTTCGATGTTGCCAGTAATCTTTAAGTAGCGGAGGAACTTCGTTTTTCGGCGGCCAACAATGTCGTGAAAATTGGATCAAATGTTTGCAAATTTCGTCGTCCCGTTGTGCTTTCACAATCTGCTGCAGTCGTTCGTCCGTGGTTGGAAACGACTCGGCCACCAAACGTACGTAAGCGACAATTTCTTGATCCAAATCGTAATCGTCTCCAGTTCTTTCGATTGTTCGGCGAGAGAGAGTATCGGCTAGCCCTAAATCTTTTCCCGCAATATGAACTACCGTATAAGCGTGACGCTGTAACCGTAAGCGCATCCTCTGGAGTTTCGGAGTTAATTCGTCCAGTGGTTTCGTCATAAAGATCGGGACGAGCGGCTTGTGATCGGTCTCTAATCGAATAGGAATACCTGTAATGAAATCTTGGAAGCGGTCGCACGCCCAAGTGAGTGCGTACCCCTCCTTATCAATTTGTGCCCAATTCGTTTGAGCTGATGTAAATGTTTTTGCCGCGTATGCAATCGGTCGAAATTCGCCGCTATCCTGTTTTTGTTTCAAAACAGCTCCAACTCCGTAACTGGATGCGTCGGAAGAGATTACGGTTTCTCTCTTTGGATCGAACCACGCAAGGACAGGTTTAGCCGATAGTGCGAGTTTTAATTTCACAAACGCCTCGTTCACTGGAAAAAAATATGGCTTTACAAATTGTAAATGTTCTAAAAGTTAATGCGTAAATGTGAGCTTTACAGTTTTTGTAAAGTTGTTGTAAAATCGAAGAAAAATTAGACATTTAACATTGAATTTACACACTTTGTAAATTTCATGTGTAAATCAGACATTTACATTAAATTTAATTTCCTTGTAAATGACTTGGTTGAAATAGCACATTTAACAATAAGTTTAAGTTGCATGTAAATATCTTGTTTTAAATTAGATAATTAGCATCAACATTAAAATAATAAAAATCAATAAAAACTAATCAAAAGTAAAATGAAATACATCAAAATGATCACTGAAAAACAAGAAACAAAAAATGCAATCGTAACAATACTCGGAAATGATTCAAAAAGCTAATAAAATGACAAAAACTAACTTAGCTCTCAAAAGATCGAGGTTGACCAATGAGAGCGCAGCAACCTTCAGTTGGGTTCAAACTCAAAATTTAGACTGCATCAAACACAAAAAACAAGCATGAATAAGAACTTAAATTAATTATTAATAATTAATTAGTACACAGAATGAATGACAAAACAATTTTACAAATTAGTAACAAGGCACATTTGAAATCAACGGTAAAATCCAACATGGCGTCCACAACTGAGGACACTCCCGGTTCTTGCTCAAACAAGCGATTTACACTCGAACCAGCGAAGGATTACCACTAAAATCGGTACAAAACATAAGAATACATGTGTATAATTAGTAATTAATTGTTTTACAACTTCTAGGAAATGAATAATACTTTGAATGAGGACAAAAGCGCACTACATGAGCTACGCCCAAAACCAACAGACGAAAAAGGCACCAAATAGACCTTCAGAGTATTCTGATCATCAAAAGACCATCAAAAATGAAATTAACAGGTAAAAATACATCAAAACGCTTCTGTTTGAGAATATTAAACTGAAATTTCAACCTAAAAACACTCCTTTTCAGAATCATCGCATAAGTCAACTGGAAACTGAAACGTGCATCATTAACATAGCACAACTGAACCGGAAAATGACACATTGATGATTATGAAGAAACATACACGAAAACAACAACAAAAAATGGAAAAAGGAATCGAATCAGATAAGCTTTTTAATTAATTATATCAAAAGAAGATTTATTTAAGGCATTTAAAACCATTTCAGGAAAAATTCACCGATTGGGAAGAATACAACAAGGAAAAAACAACACAGAGAGACGACACACTTGAAAATGTAAAAAAACTGATTTGAGATTTAATTCTAATCTAAGCAAACAGATTTGATGGTAGATTTGAAATTTCGGCCGTTGGTGTATACTTTTTACACTTGATGGTAGAAAATCAGATTGGCTGTTGGTTTGTTTGTTTAATAAATAATGAAATGCACATGACAGCTTATATTTAAAAAAAATATTTTTGTAATATTTGTAATATTTTATTTGTAATATTTTAATGTGATACATTTTTAAAAATCTTGTATAACTGTGATTAGTTTTCTGTGATATACAGTATTTAAAATGTGTAAAAATATTTGTGAGAAATATTATACTGTGATTACATGTAAATATATTTATTAAAATATAAAATCTAAAATTGTTAAGGGATGAAAAGTAAATGAAAATTTGAAATTTCAGCTTTGTAAAGTCACATTTACAAAGAGTGTAAATTTTTGTTTAAATCAATAAATTTACAAGATTAAAACTGCATTTTTCATTAAACAGACAATAAATTTAAAGTTTGTAAATTTGAAATTTGTCAGCTTTTACAGAAATTAAATTTATTGTTAAATCCAACAAATTTGAAATTTACAAACTGTAAAGTTATTGTGCGTGTTTATTGTAAAATGTCTTTTTACTTTTGTAAAGTTATTGTGTAAAACAAAAGTTTACAATTTTTGTAAATGTGACTTTACAAAGCCGAAAGTTCAAATTTACAATAACTTTTCAGCAATTGAAAGACATGTAAAGCCATATTTTTTTCCAGTGGTTTTGTATCGGGCTCCACAAGTATTCGTTTTTCTCTCGTAATAATTCGTTCAGCGGATGAGCTACCGTAGCTAAATGTGGGATGAAACGTCCCAAGTAATTAATCGTGCCAAGAAAACTACGAAGTTCCGATTTGTTCTGCGGTGCGGCCATTTTTGCTATTGCCTCGATTCGATCTTCGTCGATGTGTACTCCATTGGAATCGATAACATGGCCCAAAAATTTAATGCTCGTTACGCCGAAAACGCATTTTTCTTTGTTCATCGTTACGTTTTTCTCAAATAATCGTTTTAAAACAGCCCGCAATCGTTCGTCGTGTTCTTCGATCGTGTCTCCGTAAACTAAAATGTCGTCGACGTTACATTGGACACCCATCAGTCCCTCAAGAATCTCTGTCATCCGTTTTTGAAAAACTTCTGGAGCTGCCGTGATCCCGAATGGTAAACGAGTAAACTTAAAACGTCCGAATGGCGTTATAAACGTGGTGAGGAGTTGGGATTCTTCGTCCAACTCGCATTGCCAAAATCCATGATTCGCATCTAATTTCGAAAAATATTTCGCTTTTCCCAGGCGTCCGAATAAATTCTCTGTGTTTGGCATCGGAAAAATTTCGCGTTTGATGTAAACATTGAGTGGGACGTAGTTGACGCACATGCGGATGGTCCCATCTGGTTTCGGAACTGTAACGAGGCCAGAACACCAATCGGTTGGTTCGTCCACTGGTACAATAACGCCCAACAGTAACATTTTATCCAAATTTTTCTTAATCTCGTTCAATTTCGGAATCGGGGCACAACGCGGTGTGGTCAAAGCATGCGGAATCGCTCCATCTCGTAATCGAATTTTGTACGGGATTTTGACACGTCCAAGACCCTGGAAAAGTTCAGGATATTCGATTTCCGGTCGTACTGAAGTGTGACTTGTCTCCGTCGTTTTTACGTGTTGTACACGTTTCACGATCCCTAAATCCTCACATGTGTCGCCGTCCAATAATGGTCGGCCGAGGTTTTTGACCACAAATATCTCCGTTAATTTCGTTTTTCCCCGATATAAAATGTCGTCCCAGAAACTTCCAACCGTTTCTAAAGCATTTTGATCCGCGCCTTTCAATCGTCTCTCGGGTTTACGTAATGTGATCGCTGAAAAATAATCGTTAAAAGTTTCAAGTGAAATACACGTGACGTCCGCTCCAGTGTCGGCCCGAAATGATAACCGCACGTTTCTTATCTCGGCCGAAACGTTCCATCGAGTTGTTCTTTGTACTGGTTTTTTGGCCGAAATGTGCCCCAAAAAATGATATTCAGGCGTTTCGTCGTCCGCGTGTATAATCTCAACCGTCGCTGATTTGTTTGATCGGCACATACGTGAATAATGTCCCACCCTTTTACAATTCGCACATTTCGACGCGATAGCAGGGCATTTGGGTGTAAAATGCGTATCGTATCCGCAGTTTCCGCACGGTCCGCTGTTGTCTTTTGTTTTCGAAGTCGGTCGCGCTGTTTTTCCTTGGTGTTTTTTCTCCGGTTGGTGAACGCGTCCCACTTCGGTTTTGACCTCCGATTTGACGTCGAACGATGGTTGTAGTTCTCCTTGTTGTCGTCGAACTTGTTCGTTCATCCGAACCGTATTAATTGCTTTCGCCAGCGTCAAATCTTCCACCAATTGTAATTTTTCGCATAATTGACGATTCCGCATGCCAACGACGATACGATCGCAGATCAGTGTCTCACGGATGTTTTCGCTGGTCAATTTATCACGTGCATATAGTTGACAGCACATTGTTTCAGAAATGGCTGAAACGTTTGTAGTTTGTTAGTCATGGTTTGTATTGTTTGTATGCCAAGTTTTACGATTTGTATTCTGATAGAACTAGAATAAACCATGGTTTTCCAATGTGCTGTCAACTATATGCCTACAGCACACTTTTGCCAATTTGAACTTTTTTCAGCGGATTCTGTTAGTATTCCGTTAGTATTCATTTGTAATGTATAAATTTTCGTTTGTATTGATTTGCAACAAATTCTACGACGTGTGCTGCCAACTTGATGCTGGAATACACGCCCCCAATTTCACTTTTCTTTACAGATTCTGTTAGTACTCAGTTAGTATAGATTTGTAATGTAAAAATTTTCGTTTGTATTGGTCCATGCAAGCCACAAAATTGATTTGACCGCTTTCGGGCACTCAGGGAAAAGTGTGTGCTGCCAACTTGATGCTGGAATACACACATCCAATTTCACTTTTCTTTACAGATTCTGTTAGTACTCAGTTAGTATAGATTTGTAATGTAAAAATTTTCGTTTGTATTGGTCCATGCAAGCCACAAAATTGATTTGACCGCTTTCGGGCACTCAGGGAAAAGTGTGTGCTGCCAACTTGATGCTGGAATACACACATCCAATTTCACTTTTCTTTACAGATTCCGTTAGTACTCAGTTAGTATTGATTTGTAATGTACAAATTGTCGTTTGTATTGGACCGTACAAGTCATAAAATCGATTTGACCGTTTTCTTGCATTGCGGGAAAAACGTGTGCTGCCAACTTGATGCTGGAATACACGTCCCCAATTTCACTTTTCTCTACAGATTCTGCTAGTACTCTGTTAGTATTGATTTGTAATGTACAAATTGTCGTTTGTATTGGACCGTACAAGCCATAAAATCGATTTGACCGTTTTCTTGCATTGCGGGAAAAACGTGTGCTGCCAACTTGATGCTGGAATACACGTCCCCAATTTCACTTTTCTCTACAGATTCTGCTATTACTCTGTTAGTATTGATTTGTAATGTACAAATTGTCGTTTGTATTGGACCGTACAAGCCATAAAATCGATTTGACCGTTTTCTTGCATTGCGGGAAAAACGTGTGCTGCCAACTTGATGCTGGAATACACGTCCCCAATTTCACTTTTCTCTACAGATTCTGCTATTACTCTGTTAGTATTGATTTGTAATGTACAAATTGTCGTTTGTATTGGTCCATGCAAGCCATAAAATCGATTTGACCGTTTTCTTGCATTGCGGGAAAAACGTGTGCTGCCAACTTGATGCTGGAATACACGTCCCCAATTTCACTTTTCTCTACAGATTCTGCTAGTACTCTGTTAGTATTGATTTGTAATGTACAAATTGTCGTTTGTATTGGACCGTACAAGCCATAAAATCGATTTGACCGTTTTCTTGCATTGCGGGAAAAACGTGTGCTGCCAACTTGATGCTGGAATACACGTCCCCAATTTCACTTTTCTCTACAGATTCTGCTAGTACTCTGTTAGTATTGATTTGTAATGTACAAATTGTCGTTTGTATTGGTCCATGCAAGCCATAAAATCGATTTGACCGTTTTCTTGCATTGCGGGAAAAACGTGTGCTGCCAACTTGATGCTGGAATACACGTCCCCAATTTCACTTTTCTCTACAGATTCTGCTAGTACTCTGTTAGTATTGATTTGTAATGTACAAATTGTCGTTTGTATTGGTCCATGCAAGCCACAAAATCGATTTGACCGTTTTCGGGCACTCAGGGAAAAGTGTGTGCTGCCAACTTGATGCTGGAATACACACATCCAATTTCACTTTTCTTTACAGATTTCGTTAGTACTCAGTTAGTATAGATTTGTAATGTACAAATTGTCGTTTGTATTGGTCTCTGCAAGCCGCAAAATCGATTTGACCAGTTTCGGGCACTTGGGGTAAAGCGTGTGCTGCCAACTTGATGCTGGAATACACACATCCAATTTCACTTTTCTTTACAGATTCCTTTAGTATTTAGTTAGTATTGATTTGTAATGTACAAATTGTCGTTTGTATTGGTCTACACAGGCCGCAAAATCGATTTGACCGTTTTCGGGCAAATGAGTCAAACCAATTTTTTTTTTTTTTTGGATTTGACCCTGGGTGTTTGGTCGAACACAAACACAACAGTCAAATTGAAAATAAATAAACAGTTCTAGATGTGCTGCTTGTTTATTTTTTACTGAGACTACGTTGAAAAAGCCGGAGAAATCGTCGATGAGCGAGAAAGGTGGTGAGAAGAACAAGACGAAGTCGGCAACGAAAGTGGACAACGGACTGATGCCGGAACTGCAAGCTCTAGACGATTTGGAACACATGTCGGTCGTTGCAGCAGATCATCTCCGAGAAGTAAATTCTGCGGAAAAAGCAGTGCAGATTGCCGAAAGGTGTGATGAAGGGATTTCCATCAAAGAAAGTGGTTAAACAGCGACGATCTGTGCGAATTCCTACACTAGTATGACTAAAATGACTAAAATGCCCGAATGTTAATTTTATTTCCGATGCAGTAAAATATTATGGAAATTCCCGTTAATTAAAAGTTTATTAACAATTCTTTAATGTTTTATATGCGTGTATGTCTTTTTCTTCAAATTCATCAGGAATCTAAAATTGTAGGCATCGGCCGCCCGAGCTGCAGGAACAGCAACGTGCAAAACAACTCGAAGCCAAGCAAAATTACAAAGCTCAGTTATCGGTGTTTCAGGAACAGCATCAATTTTTTTTTTTACCAATCGGTTGTATTGAAACTACACAATGTTACCTATCAGATTATTAAAAAATTAGAAATAAAAAGAATTTTTTTTATTGAAGTTACTTATTTATTTTAACAGAAATTACACCAAAATCTCCAACATAAACCATTCGCCCGCCGAGTTTTAAGTGTGTTTAAGTGGTGGTTAAAATAAAGTTAAATATAGTTATTTATGTTTAATTTGTGTTTTTAGGTCCCAATTGTAGACATCAGGGATTCAAAAAGTCACCCTGTTTATCGTATTCGTAATATCTATTAACTAGTCGAAATGTTTGACGTGTTGTTCGTACAACAAACTAGAGAAAAAGCAAGTGCTTTAACTTGGTAAATATATTATACTTTCAAGTGTAAAACGATGATGGTCTGGATTTTAAGTGTGTACTGTTCGAATGAATTTGGAAATTGTGCATGTGAACGATGAATTTCGAATGAATTCTAATTTTGCGATATTTTATGTGAAAATAAGTTTCAACAGAAATTTATGTTGTGTTTAATTTTATTTTATTTCGTATAGGTCAAAGAATTGATTATTTTGAGTAAAATAAATTTTACCTCGTGGTTAGGCTTAAACTCCCACCACGAGAGTTTGAAAATTCTTGTCCGGACTGGTCGCTGTTTCGCCCGCCCATGTAACGTCATTTGGCCGTCGACAATGCGATGAAACACATGGTTAGGTTTAACACGAAAAGTTCGATGTTTTCTCGAAGGAAATTCAAATATGAATTCCAATGTTCATCGGTTATTTTAACGAAGATAACCACTTTATAATTATGTTTGAGATTTCAAATAAAGAATATTTTCAGATTTAAGGCCTAATTTTATTTAAATAAATAAAACGAAGGAAAAGTTGCTTTTTGTGGAATAAAAGATATTTTATTTCGATAAATTGTTTTTCATACCTGATTTAAATTTTAATTTGCAAATGTATTGATCCTTTTTGGTTTTAAATCTTTAACACCCAATTCCTTGAACGGAATACTGTTTGAATTTAGCGAAGATTTTTTGCTGCTACGATTGCCTAGCAACGGTGTTCTACAGGAAAGCTGCCAGAATCTAACGATCAACGTGCTTTTTTTATAGATTGTTGCTAAACAATTTAAATTGTATAATAACAATTACGAAGCACGCTGAATCGTTGGATTCTTGGCGGAGTCACAATTGTAGACATCGGCCGCCCGAGCTGCGGGAAGAGCAACGTGCAAAACAACTCGAAGCCAAGCAAAATTACCGAGCTCAGTTATCGGCAGGAAAGCCAATCGTTTCCCCGACGTGATATCAGCATGGATACGAGTTATATGACAATTATATGAAAATTGATGAAAAATAAAGTATAAATGTTTACATAGAGTATTTTAATTTTAAATTTATACAGTTGTGCAAAAATAATAATGAAAATTTATATTTGGCGTCGATCAAAGTGTTAAAGCAAGTCGTCGTACAAAATTGAGTGGTGCTTCCAATGCGATCAGCATCGGTTGTTCAAAAAATATTTCCCGCCAAGTCAGGCACAGTTGGCGAACGTCGCTCTCGTAGCGAGCGGCCAAATCACTGGTGAGGCCCCAGATCCTTAGTCAAATCTATAAGATGACGTGCATGTTCTTCGGAAATTTAAAAACTTCAATCTAAATACAAGTGCTACGAACAAACGTTTCGCCAGCTGTGATATGAACTGTGCTTGGCCGAGTTAATATGTCACAAAGAGCGGTCGTGGGCAAAAGTTTCCTCATCCATCGACGTGGTCACCTTGCGGGGATGAATATGTAGAGATTTTATCAATCATCGGTTGTTAGTCCAATTCGAAGCAAAGCCTAATGTTATGTATCTAATTGTGGTGCATGAAGTTAGTGTTAATTCTACGAGATTGTTGACTGGCGTCATGGAAAACAATCAAAAATCGGCAGACAAATGGTCCACGCCGGAGATTTTTGTGTAAATTCTAATAAAATAAATAAGTAAATTGAATAAAAGAAATTTTATATTTTTTTTCTTTAATAATTTGACAGGTAACATTGTGTAGTTTCAATACAACCGATTGGCAAAAAAAAAATTGATTCTGTTATTGAAACGCCGATAACTGAGCTCGGTAATTTTGCTTGACTTCGAGTTGTTTTGCATGTTGCTGTTCCCGCAGCTCGGGCGGCCGATGTCTACAATTTGGACCTAAAAAAACAAAATAAACATAAATAACACGATCAATCAAAACCCCAATCCAGAGCTGTTTATTTTTTCGATTTGACTGTTGTGTTTGGGTTCAACAAAACACCCAGGGTCAAATCCAAAAAAAAAAGTTTGGTTCGACTCACTTGTCAGCCATGCCGACCTAAACGCACCTATTACGGCATCGATCCCCAAACAACGTCGAATCCAGACACCGTGTTTTTTTACGTATAATTTTTTGGTTTCGACGACGGTTGGGGGATCGATGCCGTAGAAGGTGCAGTTGGGTCGGCATGGCTGAGTTTATCCAACACCATTTTTTTTAATTTTTTTATTTATTTTTTAATTTTTTATTTTAACATGTCATAAAGAGCGGTTGTGGTCAAAAGTGATCGCCAACGTGAACAAGATCGTTCAGCAGTTGTGCAAAAATAATAATGAAAATTTATATTTGGCGTCGATCAAAGTGTTACAGCAAGTCGTCGTACTTTCCGTGAATGTCACCGACAAAATTGAGCGGCGCTTCCAATGCGACCAGCATCGGTTGTTCTAAAAATATTTCCCGCGAAGTCAGGCACAATTGGCGAACGTCGCTTTCGTGCAATGGAATCAATCCACGTTAAGATCACTTTTGCCGACAACCGCTCTTTGTGACATGTTAACTCGGCCAAGCACAGTTCATATCACAGCTGGCGAAACGTTTGTTCGTAACACTTGTCGCGGCAAACTTGAGACTTGTCGATCTGTTCCAATATCAAAAGAGCCGCTCTCCAATGCACAACTAATGCCGGAACAGCCGGAACTGGCGGAACGGCAAACACAGCGCCGAGTCGGATTCATGCTTGTCTACGTGGGGCCGCGATGCTCGCCAAAGTGAGCGGCCAAATCACTGGTGAGGCCTAGATTCTTAGTCGAATCGATGAGGCGACGTGCATGTTCTTAGCGAGCGGCCAAATCACTGGTGAGGCCTAGATCCTTAGTCGAATCGATGAGGCGACGAGCATGTTCTTCGGAAATTTAAATACTTCAATCAAAATACATTTTCGTTTATGGACTACTAAGTCAATTTAATCGAAATTAACGGCACATTTATTCGAAAAATGATAGATTATGTCGTTATTAATGAATTATTCGATTTTAATTGATATTATAATTAGCGATTTCACCGTGTCGCCATCTATCGGCAGAATAATAAGCTCCAAAACTATAGCTCGAAATTCAAATTTAGTAAACTTTAATTCTCTACAAACATCCATAAAACAACGAAAAGAAATATTCTGCACAATTTAAACTTAAACTTAAATGTGTGTATCGCTCTTGCAGAAATTAACGATGCCAAATCATTTTTTTTGTGTGTGTTTCTTTCGATTAGATGGGATTAGCAGCGGGTTTAATATTGTTTTATTAAAAATTACATGAAATTTGATGTAAATAAACACTTTATTGTAATAGTATTGCCAGAAAAAAGAATAACAATAATAATAATCGGCGCTATTTTACGAATTTCCGAAGAACATGCACGTCGCCTCATCGATTCGACTAAGGATCTAGGCCTCACCAGTGATTTGGCCGCTCGCTACGGGCGAGCATCGCGGCCCCACGTAGACAAGCGTGAATCCGACTCGGCGTGCAATTCGCTGCGTTGTCTTTGCCGTTCGGCGACAAGTGCTACGAACAAACGTTTCGCTGGCCAAGTTAACATGTCACAAAGAGCGGTTGTGGGCAAAAATACCGATTTTTTTTCAAAATTAATTATTAAAACATTAAAATCGAACCAAAACCGTAAACGAAAACTAATTGTTTGATTTGTGATTTCGTGTCCTTCCATGCAGTTGGACGACGCGAGCATCTGCGGCGGGCCGTTGCTCGGCGTCTCCAGTGATCACCGGTCATCGGCGATCGTCGAACATCGCACGCGATCTCATGGTGAACGTGCGTTTGACGAGTTTTTAAATGTGTAGTCGGATAAACTTGTTTTATACATTTTTGTATAGAAATAAATGACTATCAATGATTATTATTGAACGATAAACATTAAAAATAAATTCTTTGGTTCTACTGATGAAAATATACAAATAAAAGCCGATAAGTCGACACGATTGCACATATAAATTGAGATGGATGTTGCATGTTGCTGTTCCTGCAGCTCGGGAGGCCAATGTATACAATTGGGACCTAAAAAAACGAAATAAACATAAATAACTATATTTAACTTTAATTTAACCACCATTACCATGCCTACAATTTTAGATTCCCGACCAATTGGAAGAAAAGGACATTCCGTATTACGACACGCATCTAAAACATTAAAGAATTGTTAATAAACTTTTAATTAACGGGAATTTCCATAATATTTTACTGCATCGGAAATAAAATTAACATTCGGGCATTTTAGTCATGTCATACTCGTGTAGGGATTCGCACAGATCGTCGCTGTTTAACCACTTTCTTCGATGGAAATCCCTTCATCACACCTTTTGGCCATCTGCACTGCTTTTTGCGCAGAATTTACTTCTCGAAGATGATCTGCTACAACGACTGACATGTGTTCCAAATCGTCCAGAGCTTGTAGTTCCGGCATCAGTCCGTTGTCCACTTTTGTTGCCGACTTCGTCTTGTTCTTCTGACCACATTTCTCGCTCATCGACGATTTCTCCGGCTTCTTCAACGCGCGTAGTCTCGGTAAAAAATAAACACGCAGCACATCTAGAACTGTTTATTTTTTTTCAATTTGACTGTTGTGTTTGGGTTCGACCAAACACCCAGGGTCAAATCCAAAAAAAAAAAAAATTGGTTCGACTCACTTGCCAGCCATGCTGACACAAACGCACCTTTTACGGCATCGATCGCCAACCATTGTCGAATCCAAACACTTTTTTTTTTACGTATAATTTTTTGGATTCGACGGTGGGTGAGGGATCGATGCCGTAGAAGGTGCAGTTGAGCCGGCATGGCTGAATTTATCCAACACCGTTTTTTTATTTATTTTTCTTATTTTATTCTTTTGGATTTAACCGTGGGTGTTTGGCCGATCGTCGCCATCATTTCGTCTTCTCGCTCGAGACAGCTCGGATCGAGCGCCACATGTTCCAAATAATCCACGGCTTGCAGTGCCGGCATGTCCGTTTTCCAACTGAAAAAAGAAGCTTACAACACAAAAAAAACAAAAAGAATTAATACAAACAACAACCCACTTCGTGCGATCTGAACTACGAATCGTCCAACTTATTTCAGCGCATACTTCAAGTCTTCGTAACGCAGTAATTCGATGCTAAGTCCGCCATTACAATTCATAAATTAATAATAATAATCAACATTACCGTGTATTACTTCTTTGTTATTTCAATAACAATACTATTGTAAGTTGCCAAGGAAATTCCTTGGCAACCTCTTTCTATTGTTCGATCACATTAAATCAATTTGTACATTACAAATCAATACAAACAAAGTACTTACAGAATCTGTAGAGAAAAGTGAAATTGGGTGTGTGTATTCCAGCATCAAGTTGGCAGCACACATTTTTCCCGGAGTGCCCGAAACCGGTCAAATCGATTTTGTGGCTTGTAGAGACCAATACGAACGACAATTTATAGATTACAAATCAATACTAACAGAGTACTAACAGAATCTGTAAAGAAAAGTCAAATTGGGTGTGTGTATTCCAGCATCAAGTTGGCAGCACACGCTTTACCCCAAGTGCCCGAAACCGGTCAAATCGATTTTACGGCTTGCAGAGACCAATACAAACAACAATTTGTACATTACAAATCAATACTAACAGAGTGCTAACAGAATCTGTAAAGAAAAGTCAAATTGGGTGTGTGTATTCCAGCATCAAGTTGGCAGCACACGCTTTACCCCAAGTGCCCGAAACCGGTCAAATCGATTTTACGGCTTGTACAGACCAATACAAATGACAATTTATACATTACAAATCAATACTAACAGAGTGCTAACAGAATCTGTAAAGAAAAGTCAAATTGGGTGTGTGTATTCCAGCATCAAGTTGGCAGCACACGCTTTACCCCAAGTGCCCGAAACCGGTCAAATCGATTTTACGGCTTGCAGAGACCAATACAAACAACAATTTGTACATTACAAATCAATACTAACAGAGTGCTAACAGAATCTGTAAAGAAAAGTCAAATTGGGTGTGTGTATTCCAGCATCAAGTTGGCAGCACACGCTTTACCCCAAGTGCCCGAAACCGGTCAAATCGATTTTACGGCTTGCAGAGACCAATACAAACAACAATTTGTACATTACAAATCAATACTAACAGAGTGCTAACAGAATCTGTAAAGAAAAGTCAAATTGGGTGTGTGTATTCCAGCATCAAGTTGGCAGCACACGCTTTACCCCAAGTGCCCGAAACCGGTCAAATCGATTTTACGGCTTGCAGAGACCAATACAAACAACAATTTGTACATTACAAATCAATACTAACAGAGTGCTAACAGAATCTGTAAAGAAAAGTCAAATTGGGTGTGTGTATTCCAGCATCAAGTTGGCAGCACACGCTTTACCCCAAGTGCCCGAAACCGGTCAAATCGATTTTGCGGCTTGCAGAGACCAATACAAACGACAATTTATACATTACAAATCAATACTAACTAAATACTAAAAGAATCTGTAAAGAAAAGTGAAATTGGGTGTGTGTATTCTAGCATCAAGTTGACAGCACACGCTTTTCTCTGAGTGCCCGAAAGCGGTCAAATCGATTTTGTGGCTTGCACAGACCAATACAAACGACAATTTGTAGATTACAAATCTATACTAACTGAGTACTAACAGAATCTGTAAAGAAAAGTGAAATTGGGTGTGTGTATTCCAGCATCAAGTTGACAGCACACGCTTTTCTCTGAGTGCCCGAAAGCGGTCAAATCGATTTTGTGGCTTGCACGGACCAATACAAACGACAATTTGTAGATTACAAATCTATACTAACTGAGTACTAACAGAATCTGTAAAGAAAAGTGAAATTGGGTGTGTGTATTCCAGCATCAAGTTGGCAGCACACGCTTTACCCCAAGTGCCCGAAAGCGGTCAAATCGATTTTGTGGCTTGCACGGACCAATACAAACGACAATTTGTAGATTACAAATCTATACTAACTGAGTACTAACAGAATCTGTAAAGAAAAGTGAAATTGGGTGTGTGTATTCCAGCATCAAGTTGACAGCACACGCTTTTCTCTGAGTGCCCGAAAGCGGTCAAATCGATTTTGTGGCTTGCACGGACCAATACAAACGACAATTTGTAGATTACAAATCTATACTAACTGAGTACTAACAGAATCTGTAAAGAAAAGTGAAATTGGGTGTGTGTATTCCAGCATCAAGTTGGCAGCACACTCTGTAGAATTTTTTGCAAAGCAATACAAACGAAAATTTATACATTACAAATGAATACTAACGGAATACTAACAGAATCTGCAGAAAAAAGTTCAAATTTGGAAAAGTGTGCTGTAGGCGTATAGTTGACAGCACATTGGAAAACCATTGTTTATTCTAGTTCTATCAGAATACAAATTGCCAAACTTGGCATACAAACAATACAAACCATGACTAACAAACTACAAACGTTTCAGCCAATTCTGAAACAATGTGCTGTCAACTATATGCACGTCAATTTATCCAATTCGCAAATGTCGGCCATTGCGTATAACGCGGTGATGAAATCGTCCACCGGTTCGTTTTCTTGCTGGACCCGCTGGTTAAAACGCGCCCTTTCGAAGATAAGGTTTTTCTTCGCGATAAACAATCCATCGAACGCGGCGATGACGGAATCGAACTTTTTTAATTGTTTCGGAGTCAAATTCGCTTTTGTTAGAATGTCCTCCGCTTTTCTACCCATGCAGTATAACAATCCGTCGATCTTGTCTTCGTCAGATTTCTCCCGGAGTCCCGAGAAGTTCAAAAATCGTACGAACCTCTTTTTCCATTGCGGCCAATCGGATGCGGTCGAAAAGTCGAATGGCTCGGGAAAAGGAGTGGCGTGTGCCATAGTTGTCATCGTAGCAAGAATTCTACGAATAATTTGAGTTATTTAAGTCGGTTTAACCGCTGCCACCATGTGTTATCAGGAATGACGAATGAATGACTGATCAGTTCAATGGTTAACTAACAAGTGTTTATTCAAATGAAAACAGGTAACATATATACGACTGGTCAGTAACAGCTGACCAATCAGGACACGTCGTACGTATGTACGACGTACGTAACACTAGCCAATTACACACAATTTACTAAGCTTATTTGTTCTCAAACTTGTCCGGTTAGAGGTTTTTGCGCACGCGCATATCTAGTTTCACTTTCCCGTACTGTTTAAGACTTTTGCTTTCAATTACAACTGGAAAAAGCTTTTAAGGACTGGAAATTGATTTTTACTGCAGTGGCGTTTAATTTATTATTTACTCAGTTTTTTTTTATTTTTTCCAAGCTTCTTGCAGCAAAATTTAAGGCAGAATCATTATTGCCAAATTGTCGTTTTTCTGTAAACAATGCCGCGATACAGACGCCACCTGTTGTTGTAATATTACATCAAACTTTATCCGGACAAATGGCGGTCCACTCTGTTATTCTCGGCGTGGCGTTGGGTTTGTTTATCATGTTGATAGTCATGACTATTGTTGCGTCGGTGGTTTGCGCGAGGAAGAAATTCATTACCGGGTTCCGGTACCAGAAACATAACGTGTTGCAATAAGTGTTGGTATGTCGGATGTAATTTTTAAAAATGTAAAGAAAAAATATTTTACTGGTTATTATATAAATAAAAGGCGTAATTTTATTGATTACAGATGTTACTGAAGGTTTCCTCCAGTTTCTTTTGTGTGGCGATTTAATGCGTCTATTTTTATACGTGATGCAATTTGTTTTTATTATTGTGATGGATAAATATAGACGTGATGGTGAAAAAATAGAAATGAAGCTTTCCATTTCTGCGAATTCTATTTCGGGCGTGAGGAGAATGCAATTTTTATTAATCAAGAGATGGCGGATCTTGTTTTTGAAAAATATAAACAAGTTTAATTGATATTTTAGGAAAGCGCCTATAGTTTTGGAATTAAGCTCTCAGTATGTTGCTTCAATTAAACGATTTTATTAAACAGAAATTAGTGCAAAATTACAATAAATTTTTCAATTCGAAAAATCATCTTTTTGAGGATTCCAAGATTTACTGCCATTGATCGTTCCACAGCCCTGAAATAGACAACAAATTTTCTTTATAATTGTTTTATATTGTCCATTCAGAATAGAGTAGAAATTAAACTAAAAAAAAAAAAACCTTATTTCCAAATTTTTCGAAACTTCCAGTTCACTCCTGATGAAGCAACACGACCGCCGCGTGGCGCAGTTCCACCGCTGTATGATGGTAGAGTACCACCGCTATATAGTGGTGCAGCACCCCCGATGAAAAGTGCGATACCACCGACATACGACGCGCCATCAGTAGCTGCGGCTACCGGCATGTAACCTTCTTGGCTAGCAACATCCGATGGCCAATTACTGTGACTTGCCCCCATTGGCGCAGAAAGGGTCACTGAATTTCCTTGCTGCGGTAAATTTTGTGGACGATTACTTTTCTTGCTGCTTGGATCTGATTTGCTGGTGTTAGTCGAAAATAAATTTGCTGCGTACTGGACCCAACTCTGTTTTTGTTTAGGACCATGAAATCTTTCCCACTCATCATTTGTCCTCTCTTCACTTCTGGACGCCCGCTCAAATGCGTCTTTCAATTGCTGTCCGTTGTATTTCAGCGAATACAAGCTTCGTAAAAGCTGTTGGAATTGAACGACGTCCAATTCTTCCGCATGTGGCTGCGCCATCGCCCGCTTGAGTGTTTCCGCTTCCACAATGTACATTTGTTGCATTCCCTCCAGTCTCTTTAGGAACTCATCGTTCTTTGTAACGGCCACTCTGTCCTTTTCCCTCTTGATTAAGTGATCAATATATCTTTCAATGACATCGTTGTACGGTACAATGGCGTTTTTGCTCAGGTAGTGTCCAAATTTGACACTAGCCTCAATTATCTTCTGCTGTTCACCTTCCAGTTCCTTCTTGTATTGCTCCAAATCCTTAATAAAATCCAGTATCTTTTCGCTTTCGCTCTTCTTCTCGCTCATTTGATTTTCAACCGTTTTTACAGTCATTTGATGAACCACTGTCCGCTGAATATAAGTTATGTGCAGATGTTGATCCCAGGAACATCCACAAACCCTACAATACAAGCTGTGGCCTTCATGCATGGCCCAACATCGTTTTATCGCTTTGTCGCCAACAACTTCAACCGGAACATCAGCCAAGTTGCAATGATCGTGACAGATAGTAGCATATTCGATGGATTTAGAGTTTGCGTTCACCATTTGGTGGTATTTAACGCATTTCGATGATCCACAAACAGTTCGGGGATAGGGTATCGACTCGGATTTCAGCACGGTTACATTGTTAACGAGGTGTTTAGACAACTCTACAAAACGTGCATCGCTATTCACCAACAATTCTCTTCTACATTCAGTTTCAGTTAAGTTTCTCTGAATGTTCGCACTGATGTCAGCAATGGGTTTCGTCATACAAATTATATTCTTCCTCGCATCGTTCAATGATATCGTATCGTGAATAATATGTGGATCTAAAGAATCGATGTACGCCATCAACCGCTTGATTTCTTCTACCGTGACATTCCAGCTTTCAGAAAAGGTATTTTTAATGCTCTCCTTGAATGGAATTCCTTGATTAACCGCGCAAAGAAACCGGAAGCTCTCATTGTCCATGCAGTACATCGTGCTCGGATCAAGCGGTAAGTCCACATTGTTTTGTTTCAAAAGTTCAGCGAGAGGAACTCTGGTGTCTCCGGGTTTGTAGAAAGTCGTTCTGGAATGCGTGAAACAAAAAACAATGCTGTTTAATGCACTTCGATGCAGATAGGTGAGCAATTCCTTGATACAAAACTCGAAGAGAATGTGAAGTTTCGATTCGTTCGGCTTCAGCAGAATGCAAATACCGTGGATTTCCTTTAAGGTCCGCAAGTAAGCTAAAATGTTGGCAAAGTTCTTCTTGTCTTGTTCCACTCCACGAACATCTCCGATTCCCGGAGTGTCGATCAAACGCAGCAACGTATTCCCAATGGGAAAGAGATGTCCTCTCACATTCTGGGTGGCCGATCGGCCTTTTCCGTGCACCTCGTTCTCGTCATTTCCGAACGCAACGTCGTGGACTTTGTTGTCTTCGTCGGTCAGTTGAAACCAAGACGATGTCACCGAATGCAATTCTCCCTGAGTGGCTTCCTTTAGAGATGGATACGTCAAGTAATTGACAAAAGCGTTGAGCCAGGTCGATTTGCCGACGCCAGTAACTCCCAACACGAGGATATTCAATTCTTTCATCGGAGGGATCTCGCGAATGAGTCTCGTCAATTCCAACGGAGTAAACGGAATGTATTTAAAGTCGTGGCCATTAGAGCAGCACTTGAAGCTAAAATCTATACATTTTGCTTTACCGCAATCGCAATAAAAATGACTGTCGAAACCGAATGAGAGTTTGTCATTGCAATGACAACAATGCCACACACGTTTATCTCTTTCGCAGTAGCCTCGCAACGACCCTGGACACGCGAGTAGGAGGTCAACTCTCTTGTTTGCCTTTTTGCTTGTTTCGTATCCGTAACCTTTCGCTAGACACTTCATTGCTTCTGCTAAGTAAGTCTCATAAACATCAAAGTTAAGATATTTTCCTTGCTGGTACAAACATAATCTGCTCTTGTTTGCTTCCACTTGGTTCAAAGCAAGTTCCGGCCGAACATCAAGATCAATGGCGACACGCGGCTTGCTTTTGAAAAGAAAATACTTTTTTAGTTTGTCCCAATAGTCATCATTTTCTTCTTGTAATTTTACTCCAAAGAATAGTATGAAAAATTTCTCACAAGATGTGTTCATAAATTGCGTGGTATCGTCAAAAGGTGTACCGTCTCCTACATATTGCACTCCCGCTTGTTTGAGTTGATCGATAAATCGAATTTTATCCATCCAAACGTTTTGTTTGTTCACCCATGCATTCATTTCATCCTGCAACAAATTCCACTCGAGAGCTTCGAACATTTCGTCCAAACTTGTGGTTGGCTTAGAACCGGAGCGAATAGCTGGGATGATTTTTTTAAGCTGCGATTTTAATTCCGTTTCATGTTTGATAAGTTTCGTCTTCAATTCCAATCCTTCTCTTAACTGGTCGACAGGAATGCAAATTGAATTCATTTCAAACTGCTCCAATATGTGGCCGATATGCAGTAAAGCTTCTCTGATCTTTTCAAATGTTTCAGTACAAACATTAATTGCAGTTTCTTCATCTAAGAGAACAATATTTTGTTCTTGAATGGATATACCTAAGCAATCATTTAATGCCCAAAGAGGCATTAAAATGTGGGTAAGTTGTTTTCCTTTTTTCTTATTTGACAGTTGCATTAGTTTCAGCGTTTTCTTCACGTAAGCCTCGGTTTCAGTTAGTGTGGTAGGTGGATCGTCCGATGGTAAACCGTTGGCAAACACAGCAACCGACATTTCAAAGTCAGGCAATGTTTGGGTGACACCTTGGATACTGGAAATGAGTGCAGTCAGCGTTTGCTTCAATTGGTCGCCAACGTTTTGCCCGTCAGTAGAATTTTCTCGTTCCAGTGACACCACGACTTTGGTTCCCCAAGCTATGCCACAAACAAAGTGTGTGCCCAAATTCAAATCAATCGCATCTTTTGAAATCGCTTCCGTCATTTCATCTTTCTGTGGTACAAATTCTTCAATCAGGATTGTATCAGTGTATGCTATTGACTTCTGGACGTAATTTGGTCCCTTCTTTTCGTGTTTAAAATATTTTGCGTAACCGTCCGCGTTGACGAGGTTGGCCAAAATGCTTGCCCGTAATTCAGGTTCAATTTTGAAGATTTCAAACTTTTCTTTGATGGTTTCCGTGTCAATGTATGTGACTTCCCGGGCTGTAGTTTTGCGTGTGAGAATTGCATTCTCTGGTATCGAATCGTTGAGTATTGAAATGTCCACAAAGCTTTCTGTTCGGACATCGTACAGGTCTCCGATGACCGCATTACGCCCGATAGCATCTCTTGTTATGGTTTTCGGTTCCATTTTTCATCAAACCTGGAAAATAAAAAAATAATAAATAAAATTGTAACCACTGTCTGGAGTCGGAGGGAAATGCGAAATTGCGTGGTTTTGTCGTCAAAAATGTAGGATAATTAATTTTTAAGAAAATATCAATTATGCAAATGATGTTTCGTGGATTGTTCGAGGTTTCAACTAACAAATAAAAGTTCCTCATTCACCAGGATCAAATAAGCGATAAACTACGATAATGTTCCAAGTTACAGCTAGATTAAATATTTTTTTGCATGCAACAATTTTCTCGTCAAAATTCGAGAATGCTTCTATTTGACTTTTATTTATAATATCAGTAATGAAATTAAAATAAATAAATAAATCAACTTACATATAATGTGCCTGGTGTTGACGAGCAACCGCTTCTCTCTCGCCAATGTGTGTAGTCGTAGTCCCCGTTTGTAAGTCCACAACTGAAGTGGAAAACGTAAAATTAATTTTAGCTGTTATTAGAACGAGAAGACATTCACAAACGGTATTACGATGTAAATGTGTGGATAATTGTGATGCTACAGCAAAAACGACCCAAGACTGAGAAAATTCCACATCAACAAATCTTTAAAAATACTGTGATGTCATATTTTATTTAAATTTAAATTTAAATCAAACTTTAAAATTTCAAAATGATTTAATAATTAACCTTCTTCGAAATTTATTCACAGATACTAATGACAATTTACTACTAAGCTTATTTGTTCTCAAACTTGTCCGGTTAGAGGTTTTTGAGCACGCGCATATCTAGTTTCACTTTCCCGTACCGTTTGCACGGCTTAAGCTTTCAATTACAACTGTGATATTCACAGTGGCGTTTTATTTACTATTTACACCGTTTTTATTTTTTATTTTTTCCAAGCTTCTTGCAGCATAAATTAAGGCAGAATGATTATTGCCAAATTGTCGTTTTTCTGTAAACAATGCTGCGATACAGACGCCACCTATTGTTGTAATATTACATCAAACTTTATCCGGACAAATGGCGGCCCACTCTGTTGACCTGATTTTTCAGATTGCATTGTTGAAAACCAAAATTTGTGTTGCTTAATGAGTTGCCCATCTCCCGTTTACTCTAGATTCGTCAACACTTTATCGAAACACCCTGTATATTATTTATTGTAAGGAAATTTGATTTTTACTTGAGAAATTTCAGTTGTATTTTTTGAAGAGATTGGAGTCATTGGAGCAAAGGTTGAACAAACTTATATAAATGCAATCACTAAGATGGCAATATCACAACCGAAGTAAGTTGGATTACGGTACTGTCTCTGCTCACTGGAATATTTTCCGAAGAATAATGACATTTTAGTTTGTTTCTTTAAGCTGTGAGAATAGGTTCGGTAGCCATTCTTGGATTCCATTGGTCTGACTTGTGAGACTCAGTAAATGGGCAATATTGTTATCTTCAAAATAAAATTAAAAAATTAAACTATTAATAAATTTAATAAAAATAATAAATTAAAAGAAAAAAATTATACCTGTGGAATTTTCTTTTGGTGCTTTTTCTTTTATTGACAACCTTTTCTTTGGAGATTTTCTATTAGGCAGTTAGATCCCATTTACCTCTTTCAATCTCTACAACTTTACCGTCAATTGTTTTTTATTGTAAATTACAATATGGTTCGCACACACACCATTCTTGCAATTTCAATATTTTAATTTTTTTTTATTTTATACAATGGATGACGTCATAGCAGTGTTTTCAAGCAAGTTAGTACAAGAAAACCAAAGTGTTTACATATTGTTGTGTCAAAAAAGACAGAAGACACTGCTTTGTTTCCTTTTGTTTTGTATGAAATAAATTAAAACAAAAAAAAAATCAAAAATCAAAACAAACTAAGAAAAAATTCAAAAATTCAAAAATTAGCATTTTTTCAAAATGTCTTCCACAACACCCTAGTGGTGCAAAGTCAAAGCTGCCACCACAAAATCCTTCTTGATTCTTGTTCAAGATATGTACAAACTCGAACTCAAAACGATTACACATTTCTTTATCCCGTAAAATTCCTCTATGACGTCATAACTACGTTATTCATGTATAAGAAGCTGGTTGCTTCATTGTTTAAAATTCAACCTTGACTAACAGAAGGCTTTATTTATTTATTTATTTTATTTTATTTTTTGACGATGGCCGAAAGGATCCATTCCATTTGCAGCAAACCATTGTGGACAGGGCGAACAATCTGTTCAAGAAAGTCCTGGAAACAAAAAAGGTTAAAGGGACCCATGAAGCCATCGCTAATTCCTACCTCTACCTCGCGTGCGAACAGAAAAAAGTCCCGAGGTCCCTCAAAGAAATCTGCCCCGTTTCCAAAATCTCTCTGAAAATCATTGGTCGGTGTTTCAAGTTGATCGTGAGGTCGCTCGAGACGACCGTCGAGGATGTTGGGAGTGAAGTGGGAAAGGGCGTGGATTTTATGATCAGATTTTGCGGCAAATTGGGTCTGGACATCACAGTGCGACGAGCAGCCATCTGCATTGCAGAAAGAGCGGCTATTCTGGACGGTTTAGGCGGGAGAAGTCCGCTTTCGATCGCGGGGGCAGCTCTTTACTTGGCTTGCCTGGCTTTGAACTGAAATTGTAATTGCTGACAAAAATGGCAGTTTTGAATAAGAGCCGCGGCGCTTAATCGATAAAATACGGTAGTTGTTCTTGATTTGTAAAGGGAAGCATGTTTTTATTTCATTGCTCCAGAAATCCAGTGCAATCGTAAGTTTTCAAGCAGAGGTTCGTCAATATTATCGTAAATTGTCCTTATGAACTTTCAAAAATCATCCATTTGGGATCTAGTCCAAATTCCAGCATTCAAACTCAAGAAATCACATCTACACACCTCAAGTAAAATCTGAAAATGCTGCAATGCCAAAATGATAAATTTTACAGTAAATTATAAGGATCCAGGGAATTAGCGACTTTTTTGGCATTTAGTATCTACAAATTAAACTTTTTTTTTTCCTAAGCATTAAAACTGATTTTTGCATATAAATCAATTTGAGCACCTGGTAGCAAAGTGTAATCATTTGAATGCTTAAAATTCACATTGAACAATTAAAGTTGGTTGTTTTTAAAGTTTAAAAAATTTAATCAGAAATAGAAAAGAAATACATAAATATGCATAAAGTACATGTGGAAGAATTTTTATATTTCGTTTACAATGAAAGAACGTGAAGTACAAACAGGTAAAAGTGTTTTAAAATTGAAAATGAACAGAAAAAAATATACAGAATGAACGAAACAAACGTTTTTAAATTCCTATTCCTGCTTAAAATGCTTTTCTCCTGTATGGGTTAAAAGATGTCTTCTTAAATTCCCGCTATGATTGCAAGAATAAGCACACAAATGACACTTAAAAGGTGTGGGTTAATAAATGACTCTTTAAACTCCCTCTTACACTGCAGGAATAATCACACGAATGGCACTTGAATGGTTTTTCTTCTGTGTGGGTTAATAAATGTGTTTTTAAGGTCCCATTTTGAGTGCAAGAATAATGACACAAATGGCACGTGAATGGTTTTTCTCCTGTGTGTGTTAATAAATGACTCTTTAAATTCCCTCTTACACTGCAGGAATAATCACAAAAATGACACTTAAATGGTTTTTCTCCTGTGTGGGTTAATAAATGACTCTTTAAACTCCCTCTTACACTGCAGGAATAATCACAAAAATGACACTTAAATGGTTTTTCTCCTGTGTGGGTTAATAAATGTTTTTTTAAGGTCCCATTTTGAGTGCAAGAATAATGACACAAATGGCACTTGAATGGTTTTTCTCCTGTGTGGGTTAATAGTGTGGTGATCTCAAAATATTCACCAACTTAGAAGATTAAATTAATTATCTTCTAATTAATTTGACTGTGGCACACGCCAAGTCAGATCATGTGACCGAGGGGAGAAATCCTCTCTAGGCACATATCACCCCAGGTTGTCCGGGGTGAAAACGGTTATTAGCCGTTATGGTGCAATATGGTGTAATAACCACTAGTTGCACCCATTTGAGCTAAGTGCGCAGGTTTTCTGCGCAATATTGAAGCGTGCTGGGCTCGCGTCTTGGCTCAAATCGGGACTCTGAAAAATACAACAACAACCTCAACATCACTGCGATATCTGCTCCGACAATACGTATTGATAGAGGACCGTTGTAACTCAGTTTCACCTGCTATCTTTGTGCCACCCAAAGCACAAAGCCAGCAATTCTGCTTGAATTAGCCGTAGCTAATTCCAGCAAACGAGAAGAAGAAGTTTCCCGACGATCGTGAACCATCGCCGTCGCTGCCGCGCGAACGACAGCCACCGCCATCGTACGAGAGCCGGACGCCTACAGCCGTCAACCACCGCCGCCGAGCCGTCGCACGAGCCGTAGAAGGAGCCCACGAGAACCATCGTCTTCGACCATCGTTCGTGAGTTCAGCAAACGAAGACAATTCGCCTTCGCCTAACAACTGTGTGTTGTTTAAGCGCCATTTTAGCGCTTTGTAGCTTGCAACAGTCGTTGCAAGCCCTTCCATTGTTCCCGCTCATTTCATTTCGCGACTTGTCGCCATTGTGATATTTTTAACTAGTCATTGTAATTTAAACGAATAAATACATATTTGTGATTTTTATTAATAAAACTGTCTTTTTATTTCTTTTCCTTAAACTTAACCCCTAGATAATTTAAGGCCGCCGATTGTAAGTCTTTTATAGCATTCACCTGCGGTTTCTGCTTAATTTATTAGAAATTAAGTGGATAAAAACCCGGATCGCAGCACGTGGGGGCCCGTCCGGGATAGTCATTGTATAAATTTTGATAGATTAAAATTTACCCGCCATTTTTATCTTGCTTATCTTTCTTCTCTATCCTTTCTAAATCCTCATTGAAAAATGGCGACTCCTTCAGAGAAGAGACCGAGAGGAAGGCCGGCGAAGAGACGAGTGGCGATCGATCTACCAATCGTGGATCAAGAAGTGACTGAGTCACAAGAACTGTTTGAAGCCATGGATCAAACAGCTAACTGTGACTCGGCACAGTTAATCGTGAATGAATTCACGCAAGCGTTGGAGCGACAACAGCCATCCCCGCCAAGCGGCCAGTTGGACTTAAATAATCCAACTGGAAGTGGCCGTTCCAAGTCGCAAAATGATGATTTGAATTTACGAATTCAATCATCAAGTGCAGAGCACTCGCTGAATTCATCACCAGTCCAAGGTGCAGCACAGCAAGATTTAGAGAACTCCAACATGGAAGTTTCTCATTCTCCAGTGCGTGTTACCATGATGGACGCACTCCGTGAGCAAGCTAGGCTCGAGGGAGTAAAAGTCACTAGCGAAATGACTGTGGAACAAATCCACAAAGCTATGGTTCGCAAACAAAGCCAAAAAGACGTTGAAATCGTCAGAACAAGCTTACAAGCAGAGTTCGAGCGAATGCATGCAGAAATGCAGCAGCAAAATGCCGAACTAAAACAACAACGTGCGAATGACCATGTTAAGTTGTTACAATTAGAGCAGGAAAAAGCTTCCTGGCTAATTACTGACGAAGAGCAACAACAAAGGCTCGAGCAACTAAATCAAGCACAAAAAGATTTAGAAATTGCTAATGAAAATTTGAGATTGGCTAACGCAAATCTGCGAGAAGCCAACACAAATTTAATGACTGCCGAACTAACCGCCCCAGTTCGAGCGAGGGAAATAATCCCCTCATGTTCTCGAAATTACGAGAATTATGCTGTAGAACAAGCAGCAAGAGCTAAGAGATTAGCACAACGAGAAAACGAAGTATTTCTCGCTCGACAGCAGTCTGTAATTGATGCTGGTCAAGCCGCCAAAAGTCTAAGCACTGCAGAGCAGTTATTACGTGCCGACTTAGCTGCGCAAGCTCGTGAAAACGAAATTCTTCGCGCAGATCTATTGACGGTACAAGAAAACTTTGCAGTAGTCGTACAAAAAGTACAAGACGTTTGTGGCGAAGATAATTTTGCAAAGCCAGCCCCAGTTTTGCAAAAAGGTGCTTCCAAATCACCTGAGTTGATTGATTTAACATCAGCTAAACCAAAAGTCAGTCGACAATCAAGTTGGACTGACAGCGATGACTCACGCAGTAGTCGTGGAAGCCGTAATAGTCATCACAGTCGCAAAAAGAGAAAGCGACAACCAGACCCGACCGAATATCATTCCCCAAAAGTTCCGCAAAATTCGGATAGATTCTTTAGCAATAGTGACCAATTAATTGGATTGCTGGCGAAAAAGAATAAAGAACGTGAGAAACCACACGATCGTGGACGGTCACACGATAATCCGCGAGAAGGCTCACCAAAACGAGATTGTCACAACGACATCCGTGATGGGCCGAGATACCGTGGAAATCCGCCAGGTGGTGACCCACCAGGTGGAGACAGTTCAGATGGACATGGAGGTGGCCACTCACGTGACCACAATTCGAATGGCAATCGAAATGGAAGGGGACCACCAAATGGAGACCGTCGTCCGCCAGATGGCGACGATCCTCCGGACCCTGATCCGCCGCCAAATCCGAATCATGAATCTGCGTCAGATACAGATTCCTCACGTCCCAGTGTGAGAGGGCGATCTCGTCACAGAACACGTAGTAGAACTCAAAGACCCGATTTTTACACGAAAGATGAGATTGACCAGTTGTTGAGGCAAAATGCTCAACAACAGCGAAAAAGCAGAAGGGATAAAATTATTTTGCAAAAAATAAGTGAATTTACTTCTGATAAATGGACTCATCAAACAACAGATGAAAAGTTCATTAGATGGGATCGAGTTATCCCACATGCCTATAATGGAAATTGGCAAGCAGGGTCAAACCTCTTGCTGGAAATATTCGAACTAGGCAAAGTTCACAGTTTTAGCTGTGAAGGTGCATTGGCCCATCTAGTACCAAGAATACTAGTTGGCGGTGTCAAGGAGTGGTTTCGCAGGAAAGACTTCACGAAGTGGGATGACTTCGTTAAACAATTTATGTTTAAATTTGGTGAATCGAGCGAAGACATCAAGACGCTTTGGAGATGTCTTAAGCAACGAAAAGGCGAAAGCTTACATTCGTACATGCTAAGAGCAGAGAATCTGCTTGGCAGAATGCCACATGCTGTTACTGATGCAACAGCAGATGATCAGTTTAGAGCTGGCCTCACAGAATATAGTAAAAATATTCTGATGATGTCGGACGCTCCCGACCCGGGGAAATTCTCCGAGTTAAACGAGTTCATGGAAGTCAATCAATTGCGCATTGACGAAAAGTACAAAGCTTACCTTACAGAAAGCGAAAGGTCAGCGTACTTAAAGCGAGAGAAAAGACTCGCTGAGCAAAACAATGAAACCTTTAATGGTTTGAAATTGTTGCAGCCACCTAGTTACGAAGACTTTCTAGACGAAGTGGATGAGAAGAGTTCGAAAAAAGAATCTTCCAAAAAGGACGTCAAAAATCCTCATTCAGTTCCTAAGTTACATGCAAATATAACTGGAGCTGAAACTCCGTCGTCTGAAGCTGAAGAAGCTGAAGAGGAGGAGGAAGCAGGAGATGAGACGTTGGCTTTATTAGCCAAAGCAGCGGCGCTGTTAGCAAAAAATAACCCCGTTGCAGGCAAATGGAAGCCAAAAATGAAACCAAAAAATGTTTCATTTGACGCATCAAAGGTGAATACCGAAAGGAATTCAAAATCACCCGCGGTGTCGCCAGAGCGCCGGTCTGACGCTCGTTCTCGTTCTGCCTCGCCAGCAGCAACGAAAAAGAAATCGCCTGCCACTGATCCATGCAATTTATGCAAAAAATTAGGGCATTGGCAAAAAGACTGCCCTTCCTCTAAAAAGGACAAACCAGTGTCAACAGCTGAGTTTGAAAAAGCAGTCAAGATCATAACTGACATGTTTCGAAAAAACTTGTAGACGCAGATCCATCAGGTCTAGTGGACGCTGCGTCACCTCCGAAATCGGAATCAGAGAATGAAAATCTGAAGATAATGGAAGATGTTGGAGAAGCTATTGATGAATTAATTCGTCAAACTGAACTAAAAGAAAATGGATCTCTTGATGTAAAAAAGGAGATTGTCGGCGAAACCCCGACTGAAGAAGACACTTCCAATATTCAAGATAAAGTCGAAGTTAAAGACGATAGACCAAGCTCAGTTCCAGAGACACCTGGAATTGAGGAATGCATTAAGTTATTTGCAACTACAACTCTTGATACCAATGAGTTATTAGATGAATTGCCTTTGGAGCCTCCAATTACAATTCCTCATAAATTGCGCAAGTTTGAGTGCAAAGTGGCTGGAATACCAAACAGCCAAGACCTTCCGACGTTAAAGTTAGAAACGTTAAAAGGTGTAATAACCGGAATGTTGGACTCAGGAGCAAATAAAAGCTTCCTAGCCACTTCAGTTATTAATCAATTAGGTCTAGAAAAATATCTACGACCTATCGGACCTGGTGTCAGAGTCACGACGGCAAGTGAAGAAGTCACTCCAGATGGAACCATTCATCTTTCATTTCGATGGACACATGGCACGTTACGTCATCCGTTCATCGTAATACCAAATAAGTATCCAATGGTACTATTGGGTTGCGATTTTATGAATAAATTAAAAATCCAACCTAATCCACAGACGATGTCTTGGAATTTCACGCAACCTGTGGATGCAGATTTACCCTACATTCCACAAGCGTTGCTGGATCGTTATTTGGAGAAAATAGAGGAACCCGATTCCTCATTTGTGACCTTTGCAAAAGCTTACGCTGCAAGTGTAACTCAAAGCAAAATTGATGAAGAGAATTTCATCCAAAAGTTAGTCAAAGAAGCTAACTTAAATTTGGAGCAATCCAAATTATTAGAAAAGATGTTATCCAAACATAAAAGGATTATTTCTAAAGATCCAGGTAAAACACACCTGGTTAAGCACAAAATTGAGCTTGACACGGAGAAACCCATCCGTGTCCCCTTTAAGAGCATAAACCCTCAAAAAAGGGAAATAATCAGACAACTTTGTCAAGACATGATTGACAAAGGCGTAGTCGTCAAAGCTGAAGGCGATTACGGAATGCGGCCAGTCCTAGTCATGCGACCAGGAAACGACCCACGCTTGTGCATTGATTTTCGCCCCATCAATACACATACTAAGTACAACCCACCTCAAATGCCAACAATTGAGGAAATTCTGCGAGAAATCGGAGAATTCGAATGGGTCAGTACTATAGATCTGACCAAGGGATATTGGCAGATAGAATTGCGACCTGAAGACAGAGAAAAAACTGCCTTCTGGAGCCCAATGGGAAGACTAATGTTTTTAGTCATGCCTTTCGGATTAGTAAACGCACCAACCACTTTCCAAGAATTGATGGAAAAAGTTTTAGGTGACGTTTATAGAAAATTTGCATGGGCATATTTGGATGACATAATTGTTGTATCCAAATCGTTCGAAGAACACATTAAACATTTAGATATAATGTTTAAAAAATTGGCAGAAGCTAATTTACATGCGCATCCTGGCAAGACGCATCTCTGTAGAAAGGAATTAATTTTTCTAGGCTACAAAGTAGGAGTAGAAGGACTTGCAGTAGACCCTAAAAAAGTCGCTGCAATTACGCAATTTCCGGCTCCTACCAATCTTAAAGAATTACAAAGATTTCTAGGCATGGTGAATTTCTTTCACCGCCTAATCAAGAATTTGGCCACAGTGGCAGAACCACTAAGGCCACTCTTGAAGAAAGATGCGGAGTTCGATTGGGAACTGCATCATCAAGCAGCATTCGACGCAATAAAAGACCTGCTTACGAATGCTGAAACAATGAAGATGCCTGACTTGTACATGCCATTTATTGTTCATACTGACGCCAGTAAACAAGGGTTGGGTGCAGCCCTTACACAAAAGAAAATTGTGGATGGCCAAGAAGTCGAAATGCCATGCGTGTATGCAAGCAGAAGCTTGCAACCCGCTGAAAAGAATTATACTGTGACAGAATTAGAATGTCTCGCAGTAGTATGGGGATTACGCAAATTTCGCCCATACTTAGAGTACACTACATTCACTGTACAAACGGATCACCAAGCACTTAAGTGGTTGATGTCGTTATCTGACCCGTCGGGCAGATTAGCTCGTTGGCAAATGGAGCTAATGGCGTATTCGTTCGAAATACAATACGTCAAAGGTCCGCTGAATGTAATAGCAGACGCATTGTCACGTGCACCTGTCAGCGCACCTGACGAACCAGAAGACGATGGCGATAATGATGATTTATTATCATATTGTCCATCTCCTTGCCGAAGTTGGCAAATGGGAAAATTGAACGAATTACCCAAGTCAATAATAGTTAATGACGACGATCAAGCATTAATTAATTTTTGTATTAACATGCATGATCCGTCAGGAACCCCTGACGTCGAATTAAGAGCTATGATGGCTAAAAAATTCGAGCTGCCAACAACAAATGTTTTAATTAAAGCATTTGCAGCTAAAATTGCGAAGCAATTAGAATGTGATCCTCCAACGAGAGATGACATTATTGCAGCGCAAAAAGCAGACGAATTTTGCCAACATATTCGCAATTACTTGCTAAACAAGCAATATCCAAGTTACATAGTAACTCGTCTTCAAAGAAGAAACTTTGAAAGACACGCGAGTACTTATCTCATTGAAGAAGATATGCTACTCCATTATCATCCTACCTCCACCGATGAATTGGGAGAGGATGGTAGGGCACTTAAAGTTGTTGTGCCAAGAAAATTGATTTATAAAATCATTTGGTTGATGCACGGACATCCACTGTCCGGCCACCCAGGCATTGCGAGGACAATGTACCGAACTCGAAGAGTTTATACCTGGAAAGGTATGAAACGTGATATTACACGTTTTATTCAACATTGTCAAGGATGTCAGGCATGTAAGCCGAGATCAAAGACCGAAATTGAAGGCGCTCAAATTGGACCATTTGGACCATTTGACTGCCTCAGTGTGGATTTGTCTGGTCCCAAACCAAGAACCAGAAAAAACAATACCCACATTTGCGTCATCGTAGATGTCGCTACACATTGGCCCGAATTATTTCCAATGTGTAATCCAACGGCAATAAAAGTTGCCAACACAATTTATCACTTATCAATGACTTTCGGATTTCCGAGACAAATCATAAGTGATAATGGACCACAATTTCGATCACAGGTCTATAAAGAATTTTGCAAAAAATTCGACATGTCGCGAACACCGACATCGATTTATCATCCACAAAGCAATCCTGTGGAGAGAACCAATCGAGATATTAAATATTTAGTTTCGATTTATTTAGATATTCATGACCAATGGGATGAGTATCTACGCGAATTTGCATTCAGTTTGAGAACAACTGTAACAAGAGGCAGAGATTATTCTCCTGCTTTCTTAAATTTTTTCCGAGAATTAAGAATTCCTTGGGATCCAAGAATTCCGGAAGGAATTTTAGTCATTGATCCAAAAAATCCGCATTTATATGTTCAGAAATTAGAAACAATAATTGCAGAGACGTATCAGCATATGATGTCTCACGTCTTAGATTTGAGACGCCGTGTCGAAGCTGAAAAATCAGATAAGAAATTCGACAACTTCAGACAAAATGATTTAGTCTGGCGAGAGTCTCATATTCTCTCAAATGCCGCTAAAGGAATAGCAGCAGGCATTTCACCGAAAAGGAATGGGCCTTATGTAATTATCAAAAGGTTACAAGGAGGCGCCTTTCAACTTCGACGGCTGAGTGATAATAAAATTTATCCAGCTGTTCACGGCACTGAATTAATGCCGTACTTTCCCGTTTTCAACCAAGAAATTTGGCTGGAAGGGGAGGAAGTGGGTCAAAAAACAAAGAATATTGTTAATACCTTGGATGATGCTAAATTATCCAAAATTCCTGTCGAAAACACGGAATCGAGTAAAAAATCGAAACTCAAAAATAACGAAGTCGATGAAATAAACCAGCGACTTGAAAATGTTTCTCTTGATGAAAATCTAGAAAAGGAAATGTTTTTAGAAAAAGAGAAAATTTCAAACAATGAAGTATATAACTCATCTGACATTGGAGACGATGCTGATGACAATCTAAACAAGTTGGATTGTACTTCGCGAAAGTCAAAGTACAACTTGAGATCTCGCGTTCCGCGAGCCAAGACATAGTGTTGTCTTTCACCTTTTGGGTTTACCCAAAAGATCCGAGAAAGCAATCTCGTGACGTCATTCGTAGTACCCACTCGAATGACAACGTTAATCATACGTTATAATTAGTGACGTCACAAAGCGTCTCTAATCCAAGTTCGTGTTTGCAATCAACGAACTTAGTCACTTTTTCAAAAGTTTCGAGAGTGTATGCATCGCATCGCCTACGTTACGACCCGAATAGTTCGACAACCTGATCGTAAGTAATTTTTCTGTATGAAAAATTTGATAAAACATAAGATTTATGTATTATTTCTCTTTCAAGACGAAAGAATTTCCGAAATTACCGGAAAACGAAAGAGAATGGACGAGGAAGCGATCCAACTCCAGGCGGACGGAGAAATGCCCATGGAAGGGGCAAATGAAGACGTTCAATTGACGCTTCAACAACGGGTAAATTATTAGAATAAATTTTTACCAAGTGTTTAAGTCAGAAAAATTGAGTAATTTCACTTTTCCTGACTTCAAACACAAGCCGCTAAAAAATAAAAATGGCGGCTATAAAAGTCACGTGCTTCAAGCATGTGCGAAGGGAGTTGCCATGACAACCAACATCCCTTAGTGACTCACAGCCACAAGCGCTAAGCTTAAAAAATATTTCAAATAAGAAATTATTTGTTTATTTTTAAATAAACTAATTTATTTATTTTTCTTCGAATATAGATCGAGAGGGATCGAGAAACACCATTCGCGCTTCCCGATCACGTGCCGACTCAGCACCCGCTGATTTTTCGAGCGGCATTGCCCGAAAAAATCAGAAGACTGAAGACGGCAAACAATACCTGGTGGAAGTTGCGCCACGACTTCAGCAGATCAGCGCTGCAAGGATTTGGTGCAAAAGGAAGATTCATCGAGCGCCTTCACGTGGACGGTGTCGACGAAATCGAGTGGACGCTCGACGAGAGCCCCCCAGGACCGCTTGCAGCAGAGTTGCTGCACAACCAGTGGCCAGTGACGCCACGAGAGCGTCACGAGCGCAGAAGAGCGCTAAAGAGTACCGGAATTAATTACGGTGCTCTAACCCAATTGAGGAAGAACCTCAAGACGACACAACGCGAAGTCGTTAAACGGTATCGCAAATCCGTTCGTGACGGGAACCCACAACTTCCCGTCACACAAACCGAGCTCCACCAGTTGGCGCTCGCCGGGTGTTTTAACGATTTTCCGGGATTTTTCCCGTCCAAAGCACTCCGAGCTGCCGCGGTGCAGCTTCGCGTCGACGAAAATCGACAACTGGCTCGAGAACACGAGGCAGAGGAGCAAGCGCGTTGCGCTCTCCCTTTTTATCAAGAAGATGGAATTCCGGCCCCAGCGGCCATCAATCCTCCGCCGCAAGACGAGGATTTGAGGGTGGGGCAACTCCCTCCGCCGGTTCCAGTCCGACCGATGTTCCGCGAATCAAGCCGCGATCGAGAGGAACGTCAGAGGCGATCACGCCCATATTCGACTGACGCGCAGCCATCACGCCCGCAGTCGCGACGAGGACGGACACCAGAGTCGTTTGGCTCGTCGTCTTCGCTGAGTTTCGAATCGGACTCCACAATTAAGTCCGCCCGAAGTAGCCGAACCGCCTCCACGTTCAAAGTGGACAACCCGGCTACTCCATACGCCATGAGACGTGTCGTCGGTGATATTTCTCCCGACTGTAGCGTGCCTGTACCTGGACACGCTAGCCGCTTGCCCGAACAAGGTTATGTTTCCCGCTTGCCGGCTGGAGTTAGCAACCTGCAACTCCGGCCATTTTTCAGTGAGTCGTTCGGCCCACAATGGACCTGCTACGAGCAGCAACCCATTAGAGCGCAGCAGGAAGTGCTCCAGAAGCTGGACGCATACCAAAGCGCCCAGATCGCCGAGTCGCAGAAGGACTGGCAGAGACTAGCTGAAAGGCTAGAAGTCTCCGACATCAATACCATTGATGATCCCCGTCTGATGGATTTTCAGCGTCAGCTAATTCCGGGGATGACTAGGGTGTTGTACCCTGGTGTTCTTCCTTCGCCAGGACAGGCGTTAGCGGCCATTACGTACCTTTGGACCGCGCCGATGGGCCTGTCGGAGAAGAAAGTCGAGCTGTGGTACCACCTCAGGCTCGACCCGCCTACGATCTTAGCCGAGCTAATAAAGCAAGTCGTAGCAAACGGTGAGACCGAAGAAGAGGCCGCCGTTCGGTTGCGAACCGAGTGGTCCTTTGCGAAGGCCACGGCGCGAATGACCGGAAGACCACCGCTTCCAGTTACAAGCGCCACAGCAGCTGCGTCACTGGCTGTTTTCCAGTCGGCCCAAGAGGGCGCTGGATGTTCATTTTGGCCAGAGAACGCCGGAAGTTCTCAAACTCCAGCCGGAGTTCAACGGGTAGTCGAAACCCGTCAGCTCCCCGGTGTGGGTCGAGCACCGGGACGAGGCGTCACACCCTCGTCAACCTCCGCACCCGCGTTGGTTTTCTTGGGCCCGCAGTGCCATTTTGACGATGCCACGACGGAAGACTCACGTCCGCCGCCGCCGCCGCCAGCCAAGCCGGAGACGAAGGTCAAGCCGCTGAAAAAAGAGTCGGCTTTCAAGACCCTGATGCGCCTGTATCCGCACTTCTATTTGACGCCGGATACGCGAACACTGCTTAGCAACAACCACAAGTTGTCGAGGCAGGTGTTTATGTGGCTCGAGGACCACATCCGGGTGTTAAGCCCACCATCAGTGCTCCACGATCGACTCCTGAGAGCACGATTGGCGCCAGAGGATCCCATAGAGTTTGCGGCGCTAGGATTTTTCAACCGAGCGAACTCGGCGAGAATCATCCAGGTTTGGCTTCATGTCAACCCTGGAATGGTCTCCGGACCAAACGCAGGTCGCGACCTGTGTACGGTTAACGAGCGGTCCAACCCGAGGGACGACACCACGGATATGATGCGCCCGTTGACGCCTGAGCGAACTCAGACCATGGACGAATCATAAATTGGTTCGTTCATTTTCTCTCCATGTAAGATTCGTCTTAAATGGGGGGATGTGTGGTGATCTCAAAATATTCACCAACTTAGAAGATTAAATTAATTATCTTCTAATTAATTTGACTGTGGCACACGCCAAGTCAGATCATGTGACCGAGGGGAGAAATCCTCTCTAGGCACATATCACCCCAGGTTGTCCGGGGTGAAAACGGTTATTAGCCGTTATGGTGCAATATGGTGTAATAACCACTAGTTGCACCCATTTGAGCTAAGTGCGCAGGTTTTCTGCGCAATATTGAAGCGTGCTGGGCTCGCGTCTTGGCTCAAATCGGGACTCTGAAAAATACAACAACAACCTCAACATCACTGCGATATCTGCTCCGACAATACGTATTGATAGAGGACCGTTGTAACTCAGTTTCACCTGCTATCTTTGTGCCACCCAAAGCACAAAGCCAGCAATTCTGCTTGAATTAGCCGTAGCTAATTCCAGCAAACGAGAAGAAGAAGTTTCCCGACGATCGTGAACCATCGCCGTCGCTGCCGCGCGAACGACAGCCACCGCCATCGTACGAGAGCCGGACGCCTACAGCCGTCAACCACCGCCGCCGAGCCGTCGCACGAGCCGTAGAAGGAGCCCACGAGAACCATCGTCTTCGACCATCGTTCGTGAGTTCAGCAAACGAAGACAATTCGCCTTCGCCTAACAACTGTGTGTTGTTTAAGCGCCATTTTAGCGCTTTGTAGCTTGCAACAGTCGTTGCAAGCCCTTCCATTGTTCCCGCTCATTTCATTTCGCGACTTGTCGCCATTGTGATATTTTTAACTAGTCATTGTAATTTAAACGAATAAATACATATTTGTGATTTTTATTAATAAAACTGTCTTTTTATTTCTTTTCCTTAAACTTAACCCCTAGATAATTTAAGGCCGCCGATTGTAAGTCTTTTATAGCATTCACCTGCGGTTTCTGCTTAATTTATTAGAAATTAAGTGGATAAAAACCCGGATCGCAGCAATAGGTGCCTGTTTAAATGCCCACTTTGAATGCACGAATAATCACACAAATGGCACTTGAACGGTTTTTCTCCAGTGTGAATTCGCATGTGGACAGTCATGCAAGTTTTAAGTCGAAATGAAAGTGCACACATTTGACATTTGAACGGCTTTTCACCAGTGTGTTTAAGCATGTGCTGTTGCAATAAGCATACGTATGAACACGAATAATCACACAGATTGCAATTGTAATCCTCACGTGCTGTTCTCTTCATTTTTTTTTCCTTCAACCACTGAAACGTACGTAGTCTGAAATGAAAAAAATAATAAGAATTAAGTTCGAAAACGATTACAATATTTTACCGATGTATTGTTACGCTTTGTTCGTGACGTTCAGTCTTGTTTGTTACATTAAACAAATGTAACAAAGGAAAAACCGAAATTGTAACTGCTGACAAAAATGGCAGTTTTGAATAAGAGCCGCGGCTCTTAATCGATAAAATACGGTAATTTTATTGGAGACACTATAAATAATATTGGAATGTATATACTCTGAACTGAAAAGACGCCGTATGGGAAGGTCGGGGCATCGCCTCTAATGGTTCGAATTCAGTTAGGCAAGTTAAGCCTAACGTTCGATGCACGATTGTGCCGAACTTAATAAACCCGAAAAAAATCTAATAATACCCAAAAAAAATGTGATTTATCTATTCTCCTATATTTACCTTAATCTGCTTACACTTTGGAACCTTTCAAACGTAATAAACATGCATTCAATCGAGGAAGAACGGAAAAGTGCGATATAACAAAACACAATAATAAAGATCAAACGGAGGTTGCCGTAGAAACTAAAAGTGCATAACAGCGCCGACTAGTGACAATATTTTAACTAAACACAATACAAGAAAGGCACAAACACTATTACACTACAAATTGAATGCACATTGCAAATGCTTTAATTTAATTGAATAAAGATAAAAACAAACCTAAAAAAATTCACTTCTCAAACAATTTTTATTTCTTGAATCAAATGTCATTTATTTTCACGTTTGTTTATTCGTGAACATGAAATTGAAATTTCTAGTTTTAGAACGAGCAATTATTTTGAAGCAAGGATTATTTTTATTAGCTTTGAAATAAAATTTAAAAGAACAACTTAAAGCTTGTAAAACGAGCAATTTCTAACATTTAAGATAAACCACTTGACAACAGGTAGTGTCGTCCGAAATCGCTAATTCTTGTGGTTTCTTCTCGACAACTTGGTGGAGCGTTACAACATCCAGGCCCGGCGTGACGATTAGACTCTAGCGACTACGTACTAGGGTAGTTTCTATGGCAACCGCCGTTTGCTCTATCTTATTGTATTTTGGTGTATCGCACTTTTTCGTTCATCCTCGATTAAATGCACGTTTACTACGTTTGTAAGGTTCCGAAATGTGCAGACTAAGGTAAACATAGGAGAATAGATAAATCACATTTTTTTGGGGGTTTTGTTGGATTTTTGTTTCCTGTTTATGAAGTTCGGCGCACTCGTGCATCGAACGTTAGGCCTAACTCGCCAAACTAAATTCGAACCATTAGCGGCGATGCCCCGACCTTCCCACACGGCGTTTTTTCTGTTCAGAGTATAAATACCAATATTATCTAAGGTGTGTCCAATTAACTTGTGGTGACCCAGTTGGATAAGTATCCCCCCAGGGCGGATACTTGTCCTCTGAGTCACTATGATTGAAGAGTCGTTCCCCCCCCCCCGAGTTGGCTCCACCTCCCCATGGCAGGTGTGTGCCCCGAGGGGAAGGAAGCGGCTGGTGGTCAGCCCCCATTGGTTGATCGCCGGCCCTTCACCCCACTGCATAAAAGGCTGTGTTTCCTGCCTAAAGTAAGAACTTACACAAACGACACCAAGAACACAGCAACTACCTCACCGTCAGGCCAACTTCAACTACAAGTTAGGATTGATCGAGGATCGCTGAGTAAAGTGCGAACTGTAACTCTCACGAAGTCACTTGCGAGCTATTCCTGCGAAAGCACGAGAATAGCCCTTGTGAAATCACCCAGAATAATCGCCCAGTCGATTATTCACCGAAGTAAGTGTCCGAGTGCTTTGTAGGGAACCCCAAAGTTCCTAGACGAGGCCTCCGCGACGCTAAACCAAACCCTAGACAACAGGCACGGATAGAAGACTCAAAAGAGCATTCCACCGCGTCCGTGAAGACGAATCCGTGACGAATTAACGACAACTCGAGACGCCGCCTTTGTTCCGCCGACCACGCGGAACCGACGACGCCATCTTGAGAAATCCTTTGTTCGACTCTGACCAAGTCGACTTTAGTTGTATACTGACAAGGAGACCGCAAGAGTGTGTAATCCACAATTGTTAAAATTGTTTGTAAATAAAGCATTCACATCACCTAAACAATCTATTTTTCTCATATTAAAATGCACCTCTCTCTCACATTGTTACAAACAGTAACAACACACAGGATTCCTTACTGTGTGTTGAAACACCATTTTTGGATATTTTGAGTAAAAAGGTCAAGTGTAGCTCTACATTTGGTGATTAGGCTGTTCAAACCTTACTCTGGAACCCAGATAATTTGATATCACATGACTTATGACATCACAACTTTGTTCACCAACATGACTGCCTGCATGAAGCAACAATAGTGTGTTGTGGTGGCTCAGTGGTTAAGGTAATGAACCAGGAATCTTTCCACACAGGTTCAAATCCTGTTGTCTGTGAAAATTTTTACTTTTATTTTTTCTTTATTTTTAGCAGTAAAGTTAATGTTTGTTATTTTATATTTGTTTTTAAAAAATTTTAATTAATTTTAATTTTTTAACATAAAAAATTAAAATTAATTATATTAATAAAATAACAAACATTAACTTTACTGCTAAAAATAAAGAAAAAATAAAAGTAAAAATTTTCACAGACAACAGGATTTGAACCTGTGTGGAAAGATTCCTGGTTCATTACCTTAACCACTGAGCCACCACAACACACTATTGTTGCTTCATGCAGGCAGTCATGTTGGTGAACAAAGTTGTGATGTCATAAGTCATGTGATATCAAATTATCTGGGTTCCAGAGTAAGGTTTGAACAGCCTAATCACCAAATGTAGAGCTACACTTGACCTTTTTACTCAAAATATCCAAAAATGGTGTTTCAACACACAGTAAGGAATCCTGTGTGTTGTTACTGTTTGTAACAATGTGAGAGAGAGGTGCATTTTAATATGAGAAAAATAGATTGTTTAGGTGATGTGAATGCTTTATTTACAAACAATTTTAACAATTGTGGATTACACACTCTTGCGGTCTCCTTGTGAGTGTATTTTAAAGGCATAAAGCCTGGTGAATAAATTACCTGTTTATTTACATACATTTGGTATTCATTTGGGTATTTGCATAATTGATCACAGGTAAAGTATTACACGTTAGCGCTATTTAAACCTATACCAAGTAGGACGCGACAAACTTAAACGTTTTCGAACTTTTTTTTCATTTCAGACTTCGTTGAAGTAAAAAAAAAAATGAAGAGAACACATGAGGATTACGAATGCAATCTGTGTGATTATTCATGTTCACGCTATTCACTTTTGGAACAGCACATGCTTAAACACACTGGTGAAAAGCCGTTCAAATGTCAAATGTGTTCACTTTCATTTCGACTTAAAACTTGCATGACTGTCCACATGCGAATTCACACTGGAGAAAAACCGTTCAAGTGCCATTTGTGTGATTATTCGTGCATTCAAAGTGGGCATTTAAACACTCACCTATTAACCCACACAGGAGAAAAACCATTCAAGTGCCATTTGTGTGATTATTCTTGCATTCAAAGTGGGCATTTAAACACTCACCTATTAACCCACACAGGAGAAAAACCATTCACGTGCCATTTGTGTGATTATTCCTGCAGTGTAAGAGGGAGTTTAAAGAGTCATTTATTAACCCACACAGGAGAAAAACCATTCACGTGCCATTTGTGTGATTATTCCTGCAGTGTAAGAGGGAGTTTAAAGAGTCATTTATTAACCCACACAGGAGAAAAACCATTCACGTGCCATTTGTGTGATTATTCTTGCAAGCAAAATGGGGATTTAAGAAAACATCTATTAACCCACACTGGAGAAAATCCATTCAAGTGCCATTTGTGTGCTTATTCTTGCAAGCAAAGTGGGAATTTAAGAAAACATATATTAATTCACACTGGAGAAAAACCATTCAAGTGTCATTTGTGTGATTATTCCTGCAGTGAAAGTGGATCGCTAAAAACACATTTATTAACCCATACTGGAGAAAACCCGTTCAAGTGTCATTTGTGCGCTTATTCTTGCAATCAAAGTGGGAATTTAAGTAGACATCTTTTAACCCATATAGGAAAAAAAGCATTTTAAGCAGGAATAGAAATTTAAAAACGTTCCTTTCATACATTGTTTATAATTCTTAAATTCAAATGCTATTTTTGGTTTTGTTTGTGCATTTCAGTTTTTAAAGTAACAAATTCATAACTTTGAATTCTTCACAAGCAGAATTGTATATTTTTTTCTCGGTTCATATATTTTCACTTTTAAACATGTTCTTGCATTGTAATTGAAATGTAAAATTTTCTTTCACTTTAACGTTTTTGTATGTTCTGAATTAAATTTTATACCTTGAAAACGAGCAATTTCCAACGTCCAAGGTGATCACATTTAGCTATAGTTGCTCAAATTCATATTATTGCAAATATTAATTTTGATGCTTGTGTGATCGGAGTGACGAACACGACATCCAGTGGAAGGTGTTGGGCTACTTCGGGCTAGATCAGCTTATATAAATCTTTTCGATGGTTTACTTCTCCCGACCACACCATACAAAACACCTACCGTAGGGCCCCTAATATAAACCTAAGGCCCTTAATATCGACCTAAGGCCCCTAATATTGACCTAGGGCCCCTAAAATCCACTGATTCACACTTAAAACACAATGATAATTATTATATTCGAATGTTTCCGGTTTAACGTGTGATGTACATTACAATCCATGTTGGGAATATACACTCCTTATTATTTTCAATAAACATTCAGTTGTAAATCAATAAATATATAAGTAATTAAAAGCTAGAGATACATGTGGAAATTTGGTGGTGGTGTTGGGGAATTTTGGTTTGGTGTATGCTGGACGGTTTAAAAGTGGGAAATGATGGAATTGGGGTAATTTGGGAGGTTTTGAATTAAATTAAAGAAATAAAATTGAATTTAAACAAATCGAATGGAATTTAAACCGGAGCAATGAAAGAAAATTGACTTTATTCCAGAAAGGTAACAAGATGGCCGCAAGTAGTCACATCTCGATTTCGCTCCAAAATTGCGACGATACTTTTCGACATACAGACGCCCTGGTTGATGTCTTCAACGCCATGTATGCCGCTAAAGGCTAGTTCACATGGATGCGTTAACGCATGCGTTATCGCACCAAAGCTGCTTCGTCACATGCGTTGCATGTGAACGGGTATGCAGCGCCAACGCGCGTTGACTGAAGCGCGTTGTGATTTCGTGCGTCGTAACGCACAACGCACGAGTTGAAAATTTTCAACTTCAACGCAATAATGAGCTTGCGTTGCCACAATATCCCGCTAGGTGATACGGCGCTCCTACTTATCACCATACATTGTCAACAAAAATGGCTACAGCTACAAACAACCCCATATTCCTTTTTGTTTTGCCAAAACAATGTGAACATGTGAACTGGCATGCGTTGTTTGTTGCTGCGTTGACAATGCGCGATAGCACATGCTTGCGCGTTCTGCATCCATGTGAACTAGGCTTAACTCCACCAGCAAGGCGAACGTTAACAAGTTTGAGTCCTGCATCAAGAAAATCAATTTTATTTTGAAACACGTACGACCGATAAGCCTCGTGGCCGCCGATCGTAAAACCGATCGGAAAGCCAAAAAACAGGAACCACTGTCCCTGACATGCAGCCAGGTGAAAAACAAGTAGGCATTTCAATCTTGAGAAAATCTTCCAACAATTAGCGTGTGTGGAAGAATTTGAAACAACACAGTCAAATCAAATCGGAGCGCCTGGTGCGATTCCAACGCCGCCTAGTGGTAAAATACTGAATGATTTGGCTCTAATAATGCATTTTATAATCCAATTGAAAAAATGCATTACAAAATGCAATATAATTTCAGTGTATTTTTGAACCATATGGGCAAATCTGTTGATTTTTCATGGCAACATGGAATTGGCAATCTAAGAAAGTTTTAAATTTAATTACACTGCCAAGCTGTTTGATGAAACAACCCTATATTTATCATTATTACACAACATGGGTCCAGATTCAATTTGCGGTTTCCTGATTACATCACTATTGTCTTATTGGAAATTGGAATATATATCTTAACCTTCAACGAAATTAGATAAAAATAGCACTTATCTAGTAATGGTGCACACTATATTATCATTATCTTCTATCTCTTTCCTTTTATTAAGTTCAGCAATGTCCTTGACTCATGTATACAAATAACTGTGGAGAGTGAAATGAAGATCACAAACAATTAAATTTTTAATTCCATTTATTTACATCTGTCCACAAAGCCGTAAAAGTCAAGTTTGGATTTTTATTTATTCATTTATTTATTTATTTATTTATTTATTTATTCATTCTTCTTTTTAAATATTATAAAAATCATTATCAGAATTCTCATATTACCAGGCACAGAAATATTTTAATAATAAAAATGCAATTTTTCTCCAGAAAAATAAATTTTTATCCACACTAATGTGCCCCATAATACAGATTTATAATCACATGATCCAAAAAATAAGCAACAAAAAATAAAACATAAAAAACAACAAAAATTACCACAGCTGTTCAAAATCTCCATCTTGGATATTTTTTTTCTCTTCCAATTTTTATTCCTTTGCTTTGTGGATCCAAAACAAAATTCCTTAATTATACATTGAACTTACAATGGGAATAATCTGTTATCATTATTAATGTATGTAATTATTATTTTTTTTGGCATTTTGTTTTAACAAAAATGTCTAAATTAGCATTGTTTTTTCTCTCTACATCACTTGTTTGTTTAAATATAAACACTGCACTGGGGTTTGCAAATTACAATATTGTTTGCACACACACCATTCTTGCAATTTCTATATTTATTTTAATTTTTTTATTTTATTTTATACAATGGATGACGTCATAGCAGTGTTTTCAAGCAAGTTAGTACAAGAAAACCAAAGTGTTTACATATTGTTGTGTCAAAAAAGACAGAAGACACTGCTTTGTTTCCTTTTGTTTTGTATGAAATAAATTAAAACAAAAAAAAAATTTCAAAAAAGAAAACAAACGAAGAAGAAATTCAAAATTTCAAAAATTGGCATTTTTTCAAAATGTCTTCCACAACACCCTAGTGGTGCAAAGTCAAAGCTGCCACCACAAAATCCTTCTTGATTCTTGTTCAAGATATGTACAAACTCGAACTCAAAACGATTACACAATTCTTTAGCCCGTACAATTCCTCGATGACGTCATAACTACGTTATTCATGTATAAGAAGCTGGTTGGTTCATTGTTTAAAATTCAACCTCGACTAACCGAAGGCTTTATTTATTTTATTTTATTTTTTTAAATCCAGTGAGCGAAATGTAAGGCGGTACAATGAAGAGAGTTGCTGTCGCAGCAACTTTTTATTTAGGTAAAAATGGCAAATGGCGACATCTGTTGGCATGTGGAGGAAACAATCCAAAAATGGCGGCTTGATGATGATAATGATGAGAAATTGAGAGAAAAAAAAAACAAAAAACAAGACGACATATGAACAATGCAAGTTATATACGGGTATTTTTAATTTTTTTAAAAACACGTGATTAGTTATAAATCTCGCCACCTGGTTTAAGATGGCCGCCAAGATTCAAACACTCGCCACCGGTCGCGACAAATAATAATAAACCGTTTGCACATGCGCCTAAACAATTCTAAAGCCACATTCAAGATTTTCCGCTCGGTGTGTTTCAATTTCCACTCAAACATGGCGTGATTTGCCAAAATCTGCCGACAGAGTGCGGGAATTCATAATTTCTTGTGCGGTTAGTAGTGCATGGTGTTGCGGAAGCGATACTATAACAACGGATACAACGACAGCGTTTAAACGCTACTTCAGCAAATAAAACACCCGCATTCTATCGGACGATTCACTACATCCGTTGTTGCAATATTATAACCGGACGTCGGTTTGTCGGGCCTCCAGCCAGCTCCGATTACAACTTTCTGCGAACAAACAGCGAATCGCTCTATCACTTTTGTCCACCATGTTTGTTTCTTTTTGGCCACAGATGGCGCTATCTTGAATGTGGCCAATACCCGCGTTAAACCTACGAAAACAACAAACAAAACAAAAGGAATTTCCTCAAACAAAATAATCATTTCTTGGGGGGGCAGAAAAACCAAAATAAACAAAAAAAAAATAAAAAATATTTCCTTTCTTACATAAGCTTACTTGTTAACTTTAATACACAATATTAAAGCAGCAAATCAAATGAAAAAAATTAAACATACGTGATCGACCATTTTGATTCAAATATTGACGCTTTCCAGTCAACAATTTGAATCGAATTCAAAAATAATTAAAAATAAATTTTTTTCCTTACTCCCCCCTTATCATCACTAATTTCTCTTCTTCTTCTTCGTTTTTCACGCGGTCGTCGCTTACATAATCTCACAGCACTTGCACTTTGGCTTCTTCTGAATGGTCACGTGTTCCACCACTTGGGCATCGTTGGCGGGCACCACAATGCCGCGCTGCACCTCAATCGCTTCCGGTGTTAGGGTCCCCGTCGGGGCTGCTCCGTTCAATCCTCCACCTTTGGCATTGTTGGCGTACACGGCGTTGGTTTTCGATGCTTTCATCGTCTCCTTGACCGGCGACTTGGGGGCTCCGTCCAGCACAGGGTGCGCGGGACTGCCGCCCACCGAATTGTCCGTCACATCCCCCTCTTGGCGAGTTGGTGTGCCCACTATGGGCTTCCCTTCTTTGATCAGACCCACGATCTCGTCCGCTTCTTTGCTCAGATCACCATCTGGACGGAAAGGGTTGTCGCGCCCGCTCTCCGTGCTGCAAATAGACGAAGGAAGAGAACTCGTTATTCCAATGGTATTTGACAATTTGTATTTGTGTTGGTTTGTTTTTCCAGTCGAGTTGTGAATGCAAAAGTCAACTGGAAACATGAAATATGAAGTTAAATATTTTGTTGGTTTTCCAGTAAATTTTGAATTCAAAAGTGAACTGGAAACATAATTTCTGAATGTAAACATTTTGGTTTACTAGTTGAATTTTGAATTCAAAAGTGAACTAGAAACATAATTTCCGAATGTTAACATATTTGGTTTACTAGTTGAGTTATGAATTCAAAAGTGAACTGGAAACATAAAATCTGAAGTTAAATATTTTTTGGTTTTCCAGTCGAGTTGTGGATTCAAAAGTGGACTGGAAGCACAAAATTTGAATATATAAATTTTTGGTTTTCCAGTTTTTCAGATGAGTTTTGAATTCAAAAGTGAACTGGAAACATGATTTCTGAATGTAAATATATTTGGTTTACTAGTTGAGTTGTGAATTCAAAAGTGAACTGGAAAAATAATTTCTGAATGTAAACATATGTGGTTTACTAGTTGAGTTGTGAATTCAAAAGTGAACTGGAAACATAATTTCTGAATGTAAACATATTTGGTTTACTAGTTGAGTTGTGAATTCAAAACTGAACTGGAAACACAAAATCTGGAAATTTTTAAGCTCCACGTTTGAGTAAAATTAAAAACCTGGAAGTTTTCAGATGGAAAATTATAATGTTTTCCACTAAACTTATGCAAACATTTCCACACAAGAAACCCCATCTTTTATTCCCCAAATTCAAAGTTTGGCATCCATTAGTCAACATAATCAATACCTGCAAAACACCAACTATCAACTCATAAAAATTCTCATTCAAAAGCATCATTGTTGGTTTTTATATACTTGGCACACACAACAATAGTTTTGTTAGACAAAAAAAAAAAAAAAAAAAAAAAAATATTGGAAAAAAAACTCAAGGGTTCAATAAACTTATCAAAAACACAAAAAAATGGCCGTTGACAACTCGCCAGTTGAGCAATTCAAAGCCTTAAATCCAATAAATTCCCACACCAATTTGTGATAAAAAATCGACCACTCCAAGCCAGAATTTTTTCCCAATTTCGAAAACGCAATTTCCTATTTCCAGTCGACTTATGAATTCAAAACTCAACTAGAAAACGCAAAACCCATCCAAAACCACCCAAACATCCCCAAAAACAGAAACCCTTCCCCAAAAAAACAAAAATTTCCACAAAAAAAAAAAATGGCGCCCAACAAGTGTTACTATTGGCAAAGCATCGCAGGCAAGCAATTATCGGGGTCAATTTCACTCCCAACTCCATTTCCCAACAAATTACATCATTAAATTTAAAAAAAAAAAAAAATCACCAAAAAAAATTTTTTTTTCAACAATACCAACCTCTCGTACGGCACGGATATGACGTAATACAACACCCCACCGTGACCAACCATTGTTTTGATGCTCAACTGATGACGTGGAACACGGCTAGCCGCATTTTTAAAGGCACAGTCGGGTTAAAGGTAAATTTCCAACCCCGTTATCGAAACAATGGCGTCGACAGGTGAGAAAAACAATGAACTAAGACCAGAGACACTCAACTGCGTAGTTTGTTGCCGCGCGTCTGCTTCGCGGGATCTCGGCACGTCGGTCAAAGCCGGCGTCTGACTCCCAAAATAAAAGCCGCAGTATCTGCCCTTGGGCGTGCCGCCATCTTGGGGCGGAGACGCGATTCTCGGGGGTGGCGACTGACTTGGGCGCTCGACTATCACTGACAGACGCACAACGCGCACACCCTCGCCGTGTGGGCTGGGAAGAGACTGTTGCCGCGGCAACCGGCAAAGAAACGGAAACTGATGCCACCTGGCGACCGCAAGCGCCAAGTTGTTGCCATGGCAACGGGGTGGGGAAGAGTTGTTGTCTGCTTTGCTAGAGATTGACAATCTGGAAATTGAGGGGGTGTGATGGGCTTTGATTGTTTAAGTGCAAAATCAATCCAACCGGTTAGCGAGCGGTCGATATTCCTTGACGAAACCTCGACGTTGCCCGGTCTATCTTTTAATACTGTTGTTAGGGTAAGACGAGAGACCGAGTCAAGATTGACGTCGTCTCAATGGATTTTTACGCCACCTGGTAGATAAACTTAAAACAGCTAAACTGAAGGGAAGTTTTTTTTGTCCACGATTGTACCAACGATACCGTGTGCGTTTATTTCTAGAGCCCACCGAGGAACTCAAGAAGCTCACAGTTTGAGTGATGGTAACGACTTTAACCTGACCTAACCCGTCCTAACCTCACCACCACACTGATTGCTTCGCTAAAACGACCCGCAGTTAAAGTGATCGATGCCCAAACCAACATTTTCGATTGACCGGTAGATTGATCTTCATGCCGCATTGTGTTGCAGCTAACGCACATCCCGTTTCTCGCTCACTATTTTATAACGAATCGCAAGGGATCCGAAAAATCGATTCGTTGTACAGTCGAAACTCTTTATAACGAATCGTGATATAACGAATTATCGATGTAACGAATACCTAAAAATGGCCTGTTCGGTTGGCTGGCCACAACAATTTATAAACGCTAATTTAAAGTCCTGGCACCTGCACCGTCCATTAGTCCACGCAGCGAAACCTGAAAATCGGCAAAGCCGCTGTCGAGACGTTTCTTCCAGACATCTCGTTTTCCACATATAGACCTATGGATCAAGAGATGCTTGTGTTGCAAGTTGCTGAGTTTGCCTTTTTAAAATTACATAGTTGGGAAATTGATTTCAACACTGGGGATTCCAAAATCATTTCTCAAAGATGTAGACCGATAGAAAGTAATAAATATTCATAGATGCCATTAAATTAGTAAAATGTTTGTAAATTAACCACATGGTCTTGTCTCCCCTCCATTACAATCACTCTGGAGCAAATCAAGTTAGAATTAATGGGTTTTTCAAGTGTTTCAAACATCATGCGGTGCAATAAAACACTCAAGTCTAATCACCCCTAAAATTAAAACATACCAGCAGACCACAACCACCTGCTTAACTTTTTTTCATAACACATACATCTGTTTTCTTGATAACCTATTAAACCAAACAAGATTAGTTATTTTAGTTGAAGTATCACTTAAAAACTGACAGCAATAGTTTAACTGGACTAATACAGTATAATAAACCAAGTGACTCTGCTCTATATTCCCTGCTTGTTCTGTCAATGGTATTCCAAGCAATTACATCATATAATTTGTAACCATAAAGTAGCAAACACCAGGGCGTGTCATCTAGTGTGACATCAATACACCGCGACTCGGGGAAACTGCGATTACTAATATTTTAGGTTTTTCTTTTTCTTTTTCCTAACAAGTGAGGGGCCGTGCCCCCCTTGACCCTAACCTTACTAAATTTTACATGAAAAACCCAACAGTACCATTTTCTTGGGATGGCTTGTCGCAGTTGCCCAAGATGGTCAATGGACTGTTAACCATCCTCTGCTACCAATTGTGGGTGTGTGGGCAACATTTTTCACCCACACACCCACAACATTGATATTTATTGTGATGTGATTGTGCAACATCAATTACATGTCAATTTGTCTCAACATATCAGTGAGTTTTTGCACTACCTGGTGGATACAGCCGAAAACACTCATTCTGCAGGTGAGCTTCAAGCTGGACTGGGACGTTTTTTACGTCCAAGGCTGTACATTGTGTAACGCCTAACATTAGCCCTAATAATTCTAAAATAAAGTAAATAAACAAAAACAAACTCAATAGAGAGTTTGCGGGATGCATTTTTCCCTTATTTTGTGCCACGTTACACTATTTTAGTGCCATATCTTAAGGGAAAAATCTGTAGTGTATCGTTTTCAACACTAAATTAAAATATAGCGCAGCCAATCAGAATTGAGAACACTATATTGTTAGCTCCGCCAATTGCAAATGGCGATTATTTTGTTGTCCCGATCAAACCACATCAGTCATAGGTACGTAGATTGAATGATAAGTGAGGCCCAAAATTAAATTTTAGGCCCAAAACCATACTTTATAGGCATAATAATGGAATTTTATGCAGAAATTTGCACATTTATGCCCCCAAATTGAATTTTTAGGCCCAAAATTACTAACTGTCAGTAGTTGGCTGAAATAGTGTACTGATAAGGGAAAAGTGCAGCCCGCAAAAACTTAATTTATCATTTTTCCCTTACACTATTTTTATACCGTATAGTGTTTAACTGTAAGGAAAAAATGCATCCCGCAAACTCTCTATTAACCAAAGTAATTTATTTGGCATAAATTCAAGCTATCACAGATGAAAACTAATTGGACAACCTTATCAAATAGAACTGAAATAATAATCGATCCATGTTTTAGCAGCAACGACACTCGTTTCATGTGTATGTGGTGTTGTTCGGCACCATAGCTTCCGGTTGTCAAATAACAAGCAACCGATTCAAAATTTACTAACCAATCTAACACGAGTGCATTCACAAAAGTGTCACAATTGCTTCAGAAAGAGAACTAAGCTAAAACTGGTGACATGCCAGCAGAACAAGTGTTTTGGAATGAATGCATCTACTTCAGTAATCCCATCCTTGACTTTCAAGTAGTTAAGTCAACTTTAGCTAGATTTGCTTCTCTCGTCTCAACTCGTGATTGACGACTGACTATACTGTCAGACATGCATCTCTTCGGCTTTTATCCTGGAAAAAACCGAAACCAAAATTCCTCAGAGAGATTCTTTGCTTATTTCATATTAAAGAACCCTTGACAAGAGACATTTCTAGACATGCAGTGAAAGTCCCATCTCCCAGTATCTATATTTAGCCTTAACTACAACATCAGGCAGATGTTGAAACAATTCCTTTTGCTCAAATGTGCTTGGCACTGCACGATGCATGAAGCGTCCCTAACAACCATGAACACATTTTTAAAGATTTCATCTCTTGTTCTGCCATCCTGCACTGGATATGATAATTAGGAAATTCGATTCTCTAGAAATGTGGTTTACTTGATATCCGGCCTGGTAATTTCCATGGCCGTTTCTTCGCCAACCAACATACGCAAACTTTTAGTTAATATTCATACCAGCTTTCGGCTTTATACATTTCCCTCGAAGTAGCCGTTTTAAGTGTTTTAGGTGTTTGTGTTTTGAGGTTGTAATGTCACTTCTTGAATGTACAGCGTAATGAATACAAATTAATAGAGTAAATAACAATTTAACTTTTTCAATAAACTTACACAGGGGCGGATCCTCATCAGGGCAAATAGGGCTTGAGCCCAGGGCCCCCAAATTCTAGGGGGCCCTCAAGACACAACGCAATGTACTAGTACAGGGGTCGGCAACCTGCGGCTCTTTCGATGTACCATAATGTACCATAATATTGAAACAAAAATGTAAGTGGCTCTTTAAAAACTGGGAAATTTTGTAAATTGTAACTTTTGGCTCTTCTGTCTCAAAAGGTTGCCGACCCCTGTACTAGTATGTTATGTTTTAAGAAGCAATAAAACGTGTAAGTGTAAAAATAATGTCGGTTTTTGTGTCATTTGACATCCTTTGACGTCTTCTTGACATTTTTTACGTCATTGGGCATCTTTGATGTCATTTGGTGGTTTCCGGAACGGAAACTGCTGTATTTACGTCATTGTATCTATTTAACTATATATATGATATATTGATACAGCGGCCCCGAAAAAACCTCAAGCCCAGGGCCCCCAAAAGGCTAGATCCGCCCCTGAACTTACATGGATAGGATTATACGCGGTAACATAAACAAAATAAAGCACAATCTTTAAACACAAACTCTTCCAAAATGCAGCTAGTATAAACCAAACTATACTGAGAATAAAGTTGGAAACTCGGCTTTAAAATTCTGAATAACAAGTCGAAACTTTGTATAGCAAATAGTTGCTACTGCAAACAATGGTTTTAACTCTTCGACAAATGTTGGCGGTTCTTCGACCTCACGACTAAGGTTATCTAGACTAATTCTTCTGGCTCTCTCTTCTTCATACTTGATCTTTAATGTAAAAGCCATCAACCACAAATTAAGATATAAACAGATGGTTAAGGAATGAAAACATGTGTGTCAGCCAAATGCTTCATACCCTCTAATGAAAGAGATATTCTCAGAATTCATAAAAATGCTTCTCATAACACTCAGGTGAGTCATCCTCCAGTCGGTTTTATTGGCATAAATTCCTGCTAAAGCCACAACCCACTGATGCATCTTGTCACAACAAACCCTTTGCACAAATCATTTTATCAAAAACAATATCTCAGAGATAAAGGGATGATATTCTCATTGCACAGTGTATGTGAAAATAAAACAAGATAAACACTTAGAGCACTTGACCATGTAATGGGATCTCTTCTTCCAACTTTAGAGGCCATTATGCATGAAAGGAATGTATTTTTAAATTCATTTTATGGCTTTTAAAACCACTCAAATTGTTGGAAAAACATATTCATGTGCTATGTATACCAGATATAAAAAGAAGTGATTAAAAACATTTGAGTAATCAACCATAAGAAACATCATGTAAAACAACATGTGGTACAAATAATTATTTTTTTAAATAAATCTAAAAATACTATATGCTATATATATGCTATATATGCTATATACTATATATTGTTATGCTTAAAATGTTCCAATAATATTTCCCTTTTGCACTAACAAGGAGTGTGTAATCCACAATTGTTAAAATTTTTTAAAATAAAGTATTCACATGACCTAAACAATGTTTTTTTCTTATATTTAAATGTACCTTTCTTTCACACTGGGTTCATTCAAAGTCAAATGAATTATTTGACTTACTGTATATCGTCGAAGTGTCCGCGGGCCTCTAATAGCCCGCGGACCTCAAATTGCGCGCGGGGCAAATTTTATTTTTGCCAATAACGCACGGGCCTCGAATTGCGCACGGGTACACAATTAGAGGCCCGAAATGTGCCAAAAAAGGATGACAAATGACACGTTTTGCATACGTTTCGGCAGAAAATTACCGAAACGAATAAAAAAAAGTTTCAATTGTCACACTTTTAGGTATTTCTCGTTGCCGATACGTCCGTGGGCCTCTAATACCGTGCAGGTCAAAAATTTTTTTTTCTAATAGCGCACGGGTGCGCAATTTACAGATATACGGTATCATAATCTGAATTATCAACAATTCATGCAAGTCATTGGCTGATGTGGCTGAAATGTTTTACCAGCCACAGGAAATGATGTAATTTACATCACTGAAATGATAATTTAATTGCAATAAGTGGCTTATTGATAAGTCATGTGACTTGATACAATGTTTCCAGGTGAAGCATCCAACCAAACTTTACCTTTCTTGCCGAAGATATCCGGGTTTGTCCTCTTCCTGTGTGGGTGAAGGGGTGGCCATGATGGGTAAATCCAAATCGTCTGGGCTGTCAGGGGAAGTGACGTAATGCGGCTTCTGTGACTCAAAAAACGTCACCCTCACTTTGGATAACGGTTTGGAGTTTGTATTGTTCCTAAAACAAAAACAAAAAAAATTCCAATGTTAAGTAATGGAAATTAGGCTTAACACTCATTCGACAAAAATTTCATTTCCGGTGACTTTATTGCTTCACTTTAAACATTCACATCCTTAAATAAACCTACAAATATTTTTTTAACACTTTTTTCCTCTCCTATGACGTCATCTACACCCACATGCATTATATAATCATCTTACTAAAATAAACATTACGTAAATAAATAACTTTGTAATCAAAAGTTGAAGCATCCCTTGAGCAAGGGGGCCACTGAGATAAAAGAAAATATAATTTTCCATTATCTGGGTTTAAAAAAGAATGGTGGAAGCAGTCAGCTGTCAATCAAATTACAAGCACCACTCCCACTTAATAACAGACATCAAACAACCCAAGAACAACTGTTTTCAAGATGGATTCCCACTGCAATCTAAAAAACATTCTTTCGTCGACTGCTTAGAATCCATCTGCACAGACCAAGTTGATCCAGAAAGTGCATAGACCAAAAAGTCATTTTTAGACAAAAAAACGTCCAATTTTTGGCCCAAACCGTCCAAAAAAAACTGAACCAAAATGACCACACCGTTGTACGCTTTCTAGTCTGCAATAGACCATTGGAAAATCATGATGTAATGCATTTTGGCTCCGCCCACAATAAGAAAACTACAAAATAACAATGTTATAATGTTATTATGCAATGCTTTTTCTCATAGCAGGTGGAGGGCAACTATTGTTACAACCACATAATCGCTATGACAATATATTTGGATTATTGGTGTTGCCATAGTTTAGAACCAATGAATATGCAACAATACTTGTATTCTTGATAATGTAAACAAAACAAACTTGTCCGCTTGTTGGACTTGCAGACCGTTCTAACGGCTATTCTTGTCGACTATGTTATTCGTGGCCAGACAGAATTTCAGCAAAAACAAGTATTGCCTTTAATGACCTGTATTGGCAATCAGTGAGTCAGAAATGCACTGAGCAGCTGACCAGGAGTGATTCATCCACTTTACACCTGCTTCAGGTGTCTCCACACATGACTTCGTGCTTTCAGTACGGAAAAAATGGATTTTTTTGACTGAATGTTATGAGGAAGTGGAAGTGGAAGTGGAATAGTAGAATCCACCAGGGAATTTCTATACATTAGGATTTTGCTTTTCTTTCTCCGGATGTACCCAGTGAAGCGCTTTCCACAATACTTCGTGTAATCGATAGAGAAAATTACCCTAGCTCAAAATTTCTGCTTAAAAGAACCTTTTCCTAGACACAAAGGATCTATTATCCAAGTTTAAAGTACACTGGACAAGTTAGGTTAGATTAGGTTAGGTTATTCTGATCTTTCTAAAAATCCTGCCGGTGTCCATAGGAATGCTATACTATACTACAGCGTTTCTCAAACTGTGGGGCGCGAGCTGATTTTTAATCGGGCACAACAGTGTTTTTCAATTTTTGCCATTTCCAATTCCAACTTACTGCCTGTAATTGGTTGCAATACACCACAGGCTAGCAAAAGCTACAAAATCCTCTAAAATCTTCACAAAAACCTCACAAAATCTACAAAAACCATCCAAAATTCTCCAACAACCTCCCAAAAACCAGCCAAAAATCCCAAAAATGGAGGTTTGTAGCTATTGTAATTGCCCTGAAGATCATCTGTCTTAAAAATGGGTCAAAATACTAAAAAGTTTGAGAACCCCTGCTACACTATATTTCCACTTTTAATTATTGATAAATTTCACCTATTTTTATTCTGTACCTTCATCGACCCATTGGTAATTACTCCTGCACATGATAGAATTAAGTCAATGGGTTGATTCAGATTTATGTCAGAGTAAACACCGTCAATTAGATTGATTGCCGTCATTTCAACATACGTTGCATTATATTGTAATTGCTGTCCTATTTGAACTTTGAGTATTAATCGTTCTAGGTTCGAACCTCGACTTTAAATCTCGCAGTCTCATTGTTCAAAAATGAAACAATCTTTTGTGGTGGTTATTCCGCCATCTATAACCAAAATGCAACAAAATGGCGTTATTCTGCGATGAAATGTTGAATAGACTAAGGTTTCCCAAACTGGTGGGGCGTGAGCTGATTATTGGTGGGGCGCAACCCATCATACATGCCTAAATAAAACGAGCTTATTTTGCAAACTTTTGTAAATTTTTAAGCAAAATTATATAAAATTATATAAAAAATTATACAAAGTTTTATGCAAAATTATATAAAAATTTCTTTTTTTCTTTTTAGTAGTATATTTTTTAAAAATTTAATGCACTGATAGATGAAGTGGGGTGCAGAAGATCGCCTTGCTTAAAAAGTGGGGCGCAATGTTAAGAAGTTTGGGAACCCCTGGAATAGACCATTGGCGAATTATGACATAATGCAGTTTGGCTCTACCCACAATAAAAAAACTACAAATTAACAATCTTTGATAGTTTGATTGATGATGTTTGATGATTTAAGATTTAAGATTTTAAAAAATGAAGACAAGTGTTTTGTGATTTATTTGTGCTGTGGACGGTTGACTCCTGTTGTGTGGTCATTAAACGCTGTCCAGTCCACTTGAATTGCAAATTTGAAACATCATCCCATTCTGCCTTCATAATCCCAGCTTTGTGATTCAAGTGCTTATGTGCAATATTGTTGGCTTGTGAATGCTAAGTGAGCAGTCTAGCAGTCTAGCTGCCTAGATTCCAAATATTAAACGTCTAAGCCTTTTACTACCGCTGTGGAATTTCATTTTGACCAAAACTTTCATATGAACCAGAACATCTGTTATTTCATCCCTAAGCCAACTAAAATTGATCAAAATACCAGGTCAAGAATCGATAAAAAGTAATCGATAAAATAATCGATAAAATAATCGATAAAAATAATCGCATTAAAAAAATCTAGAAAAAAATAAAAAGAAATATCGTTTTCAAAATCGAAAAAAAATCCAAAAAAAAAAATCGTTTTTAAAATCGATAAAAATATCGTCTTAAAAATCGATAAAATATGTTGTTTTAAAAATCAATAAAAAAATCGATAAAATGTGTTGTTTTAAAAATCGATAAAAAAAATCGTTTTGGTCATTCCACTTTTATCCAATTTCCATCTCATTTCCAGTCACTTCCATCAATACACGTCTGCAGTCCGATGACACTCGATTCAAACAGTAGCATTTCAGTCTCCAGAACGCCACAAACCCACATTATGATTCCATCCAATTTGATCCTAATCAATCAGTCCGAATGACCTCGGCCAACACATAGCTCCTCTAACACAAAATCCATTGACACATCAAACCACAAAAAAAATGGTTGTTAGCGAGAGGCCAAGCGCCGTCTCCACTTTCCTTGTAATTACGCTGCATTTGACACTACTGGCTTTCATACAGCTAAATTTAGACCAACAAACTGTCAAAAAAAACACCACTATAAATATGCGTATAAATGATTTCTGTGTACCGTATTTTGAGAACGACAAAATGTATCACAAAATTTTTCAGTCAATTTAAAAAAAAAAAATTTTTTTAAAAGAAAAAATGCCCAAAGAACAACTCTTAGTTCTTAAACTTCATTTTTAATTATTATTTTCATAATTCCCCGATTTATTTTCATGGAAATAGCTGAATTAATTTTATGGGATTCCCCGATTGGCCGAAATAAAACTGGCCCGACAATACAAGGCAGGTTTCTAAGGGTGCCTTTTTTGCTAGATTTTGTGAGATTTTACTAAATTTTGTGAGATTTTAGTAAATGTTGTGAGATTTTACTAAATTTTGTGAAATTTTACTAAAAATTGTAAAATTTTACTAAATTTTGTGAGATTTTACTAAATTTTGTGAGATTTTACTAAATTTTGTGAGATTTTACTAAATTTTCAGATTTTACTAAATTTTGTGATATTTTGCTAGATTTTGTGCTATTTTACTAAATTTTGTGAGATTTTACTAAATTTTGTGAGATTTTACTAAATTTTGTGAGATTTTACAAAATTTTGTGAGATTTTACAAAATTTTGTGATATTTTGCTAGATTTTGTGATATTTTGCTAGATTTTGTGAGATTTTACTAAATTTTGTGAGATTTTACTAAATTTTGTGAGATTTTACTAAATTTTCAGATTTTACTAAATTTTGTGATATTTTGCTAGATTTTGTGCTATTTTACTAAATTTTGTGAGATTTTACTAAATTTTGTGAGATTTTACAAAATTTTGTGAGATTTTACAAAATTTTGTGAGATTTTACAAAATTTTGTGATATTTTGCTAGATTTTGTGATATTTTGCTAGATTTTGTGAGGTTTTGCTAGATTTTGTGACATTTTGTTAGATTTTATGAGATTTTACCTAAAGTAAAGTGGTATAGTACCATAAGAAGTGATACAGGTACACTACCACAAAATGCGGTACTTTGTAAAAAGTACAAAGTTCCTTTACCGGTACCTCCGAAGAAGTCCACAAAACTACCACAAAATCTAAAATTCAGGAATGACTACCGCAATCAAACTTTGAGAATTAGGACAAAAATTAATTAAAAACGCAAATATCTCAAGAACGAAAACTCCGATCGTCAAAACCTAAACACCAAACAAAAAACCGCAAAAAACTGCACCAGAAACGTTAATTAAACAACACTGCCCACAACCAACAATTAACATACACCGCATTTAATTGAACAGTGAACATCCAACATTTATCGGCCCGATACTAAAAAACTGCGTCTTATGCAGATTCCCTTATTCCAATTTAAGCCCCACTCAAAATAGATTGTTGCATAACATCACCACGCAACGTCCATTCTTCCACAACGAACGCGTGCCTACCATTACGTCACAATTTACCCACTTATCCGTAAAATGCGAATTGGGGGATGCCGCTTCACTCTCCCTCTCGTTTCCGCTTAATTGATGACTCACAAACGACGTCATCGCCGAGCGAATGACCTCATCGCGCACAATCAAAGCGAAAAACGTGCATTGTTTTTCATTTTTCCCCGTTTGACATTGTTTGACCTAAAAATGAGCTAAGCCGAGGAATAAAGGGTCGTTGCTATGGGGTTCACCAACATGGCTGAACTAATTGTAGCGGTGCAAGCAAGGGTGAAGTTGAAGTCGCTTTAGACATTATCGGAGTTTGCTGAAAAGTTTTTGCAGTGTATTATGGGAATTTTGACGTTAGATGCTTTGCTCGTGATTTTATTTAGGTCATTCAATTACAGTAATAATGGTTAGGAAAAGTGATGTTTCGCAGGGAAATGAGGGCATTGTGTGTGTGCAACAATGGCGCCAATGGTTTTGTTTTATTGATTTGGAATTGTCTGCGACAACGAGGAAATGTGTTGTGTTTGTTGTGGTTGTTTTTTTTTTTTTTTTTTTTTTTTATTGTTGGAAGGAAACGAGTTGTTGGGAATTGGTTCTGAGTTAAATGGAAGTGTGTCTATGCTTATGTTGTTTTTTAGACATTGCTTTGGAGCTGATTTTGTAAAAATTTAGTATTTATAGACCTTGATTTAAATTATTTTTTGAAATAATCAACTAAATTTGGATATCAATTTGAATAGTGGGATGATTTTAGACCAGTATTTAAAAGATGAGCTCATTTTAGACCCTAATTTGAAAGGAAAGTTAATTTTAGATCCTAATTTGAAAGGTAAGCTGATTTCAGACCCTAATTTGAAAGGTAAGCTCACTTTAGATCCTAAAATGCTCATTTTAGACCCTATTTGAAGCGAATTTGGCTTAACTTTAAACTTAATTCTGTAAAAACAATTTTAGACCCTAATTTAGGCGATTTTGTCTCAAATTTAAACGTAATTTTTCAAAACCAATAATTTTAGACCCTAATATAGGCGAATTTGGCTCAAATTTAAACGTAATTTTTCAAAAACAATAATTTTAGACCCTAATTTAGGCGAATTTGGCTCAAATTTAAACCTAATTTTGCAAAAACAATAATTTTAGACCCTAATTTACCCATATTTATCCCATATTCGTCAATTTTACACCCAAATTCATGCATATTTGGCCCAAAATTTACAAAAACAACAATATTAGACCCAAATTCATGTATATTTGACCCAAATTTTCCAAAAACAACAATTATAAACCTATTTAACTTACTTTTAGACCTAAACACAGACTAAAACTTAAAAAAAAAAATTTCATAATACCCAACCAAAAAATCCAAATTAATTCTAGACATCCACAGTACAGATCCAAATTTCCACAGATAAATTTCCACCCGATTTCACCACTCGTTTCCAACCTTCAAAATAATTATGACCGGCTGTTTCCAAACCCAATTAACACAAACCAACCAAACAGACAATTCGCACTCACAACAAAAGAAATCTAATCCCAATCACAACTCTTCCCCAACCCACAAACAATCAAAATCCTTCACCAAACAATAGAACAATTCATCCCAAACGCACACCGATCAATCCTTGCACAATCCCTCCGATAACTTGGTAAGGACGCCTTACCGCATCGGTGATATCGCCTCGTGCAGTACCATGGCAACAACAACAACGTGGGCAGATCAATCCTCACTCGCCCATCGTCTGTACCAAACTGAATGGCGCGCTGTTGCAATCACCCGCCGCGAGAGCGCGTCAACAATACCCACGCATGCGCGGTTAACCAACCCAGACATGACACTTCTCCATCCGATCCGCAGTAATTCGAGATTTTACGTTTTCCCTCCTAAAACTCAATGGGCGTTGAATTTCGAGTCTTTTTCAATGGTAATTCGTGCATAAACACTTCGATTTCAAGTATGCACACTTGGCTCGGGTGCCGGCTTGGATTTATATTTATTTATCTCTTAATGATTTTATTTTTAGTCTGCGTTTAGGGTTAAGGTCAAGGTGAAATTAAAAGGGAATTCCAGCAGCTGTCAATCACTGGATCGTCGTGGTTGGTGGGTCATTGATACGACAAGAATTTAGTTTGTGCTAATGAGATGCATATCAGAGGTTATCAAACCGGAAGTGCAATGTTATTGGCTGTTTAAATTGTTTGATTTGAATCGAATCCATTATGCAATTTAAAGTGTTGGAAACACTCAGTGTCGGGTCAGATTGGATCACGTGACGCCGTTTGATGTAGTCGTAGTTTCGCCGCTTTATTTTCGGGGCGACGTCCAGTGGCGTGATGATGCATTTGGAGGCACCGAAGCGCAATTCTCCGTATGTTCCAATGTTGTTTCTCTATTTTCTGTGATATTTCATACAGTGTACTCAGATTGACAACTCTATACCATTTTGGGGACAATACTCTTCTTGAATAGGAAAACTTTTTTTTGGTTTAATATAATTATCTGAAAATTTCTGACTTTGTTCACACAACAATAATGTTTGTTGCAAAAAAAATTTGGAGTGTTCTGTACATTATTTATTTATTTATTCACCTTTGAAAATTCTGCCCCTTAGAAATTCCAGCTTAAATTTAAGTTGGCTTCTCCCAATCTTATGAAAGCGCTTCTACTTAGTGCTTCCAATTTTTATCAGCAGACACGGTATGGTGCTAGTAGTCCAACACAAGTAATTACATGGTTCCATTTCTGGCTAAAATATACATTTAAAATTAATTTTTTTAGGATAAATTAAACTTTTTCACTTAAAATTAATTTTTTTGGCTTAAAATTAATTTTTTTGGCTTAAAATTAATTTTCTTTGCTCAACAACAGTAGTGCCAAGTGCGACAATTTGTCACACTACACGAAGAGCGCTTAAGCTACTGGCCTTCCAGATTTAATTATTTTGTCCCCAGATTGGTACATTGTGGGCACCAAAGCGTCGTCTTTTCAGATTGTCCATCTGAGGGTTAAAAAAATCCACCCAAAACCTCGCTAAATCCGCAAGAAATCCTGAAATCATCAAATCCTTAGCAAATCCCTGAAATATTTACTAAATTCACGCAGTGTAATCCACAAAATAAACCACCCATCCTTATCTTTTAATTTCCTGACAGCATCATCTTTAATATTTTAATTTAACCATATCTTATCACGCTTTAAATACCCAAAACTATTCCACCTTCCCATAAAATGTCTGCAATATTAATCCCATGGTCAGCCCTAGAGAAGCTTACGACTTTTGCCTCAGCACACCAAATGGCATCTGGGTCTTTACCATGTGGTTTTATTCCTTTTTTCTTATCCTGGATTACATTTTCTTGGTTTAGATTCCACGTTGGCTGATGGTACACAAACCATCATTTAACTTGTATGACATGTGCTCTAATGCTTTCCAGGCTCTTCTAAGCAGCAAAACAAATTTGGATTTTCTTGTTAGAATTTCCACTCTTGCAATGGTTTCCTTTCGGTTTTACCACTATCGATAGCTATCGCTGACCTCTAATTTGACCTCCAAGATAATTCTTACGATGTGGGGTGTTAGGCCACGTAAACCACAGTGGAAGCGTGCTAGGCCCATAACCCATGAAGAGTCAAACATGCAATGGAGGCTTTCATATATTCATACACTCATCTTCATTTTTAATAAACAACATTTGTTACATTGCAACTGAGTTACATTGTTAATTTGTAAGATATTGTTCCAACACGAGCTGTGGGATGACTTTCTTGCGAACCCAACCTTGCATTTGCACCAAGATACTGCAAAAAGAAACAGAAAAGCCGGTTGGAGGCGGGCGGCAGATGATCTTGCCCTTGGTCAGACAAGGACAAGAAACAACCGAGATTCCAAACCGGTCAACCCATCCAAGTACTGACTAGGCCCAATCTGCTTGCCAACATAAGTTGAGCACTCAAACCAATTGGCTCTGATTATTTATATTTTTCTTAGTACTTGTTTTTCTGTAGTTTAATGGTTTTGCATGTGTCCTGTTTATCTCCCGCTTCATTGATTATTCAGATAAAGTCATCAAGATGATTGACCTCACAACTGGCAACCACACAATAAAAGTGGCTCTTTTATCTGACGTCAAGGCGGCCGTTTGGGTAGTGATTTAGTAGCCACAAAAGATAGTAATTGCACAGTGGGTAATTTACTCAGAAATTTAAAGAAACCCAGTTTCCTCGACTGTTAACACCAGGATTGACGCTTTTTATACGACGGAGGTAAAGCAATTTTACCCGTCAAAGTCGCAACCCGAGGACTTTCGAATGACAGAATTGTGGACAATATTAGTCTCTAAACAGGGTACGACGTCTTTCACATCGTATCTCTGAGAAGTCAACTTGAAAAATTTCAAATAAGAGAACTAAGATTAAGCAAAATTAAAATCGCTTCTTCGACTTATAAAAGTGCGCTGATTGGATGACAGCAATCACATGTCACGCATTGCTTGCCAACTAAGCATGTTTGTTACCTGCTGTCATCCCAGAATTCAGTGCAGCCATCGATGGCAAAACGCACCGAACATGTGGATACGTGTCCATGTTATCCTTGGTTCATGATTCGAGAATTCACTTCGTTAAGTCACTTCGTCTTTTGAGGATTGAATGCACCTAATGATTAATACAAGTCGTTTGGCGGCTTATCTCCGGCTTGCTTTCTTTCTTCCTCGAAGCCTTCTTCGAGGCCAGACTATATTCTCATCACTAAGCTGGAAACATCCGATTAAAGTAATAATTCACCATTTAATAAAACCTTCGTTGTATTCCTTTAAAACCTTCTTTCGACATCAACACAAGTCTAGCGCTTAGTTTTTTTTCCCAAGAAAATAATTCTTCACGGTAAACATGGTCATTAACACACAACGTCAGAGCAGGTTGTGTAACCAGGAAGGCCAGACAAAATCGATCCACTCCTGATACGAGAGAAATGCACTTGAAGGCATGCTGGGAATGATCCCATTAAGCTACTGCGGCACAATTTGCAATTACAACGATTTTCGCCATCCTTGTTATCGTTCCGCTTGTGAAAGTAAACAATCGGATAGGAGGCGCCATGTTTTACATGCTTAATCAGGATCAGTCACGGTTGGGGTGGCAAAATATAAATAATCGGTTTGTTAGTTTACATTCACTGGACAAGTGGATGTCTGACCAAGGTGACCTTGATTTGTTTTGCTAATTCAATTATCAATTTGGAGACTCAACTTCGCATTTCCCACCCAACTCATTTACTTAAATTGTAATGATAAAAGATAATTAAATTGACCCGCCCTTTTTAAAGATGGTATTTCGTTCGAAATGCCATCTAAATATCGCTTTATTATGTTTAGCTTTTGGATTCATCTTCACCCAATCAACGAATTTATGCAGTTTGCTTCTTTCAACATAATTACTCAAGTTTTTAGCAAAGGATGCTTCACCCGCAAACATTAAAGTCGAGCCTCATTATAACAATGCATAACAAAACTTTGACCGAGTTGTGTGATGTACACCCCCGACCGAGCGATGTGGGTGTATCACGGGAAACTCTTCTGCATGCTCAAGAAATAAGAGTTTCTTAAAACATTAATAGAGATTTAATTATAAAGAAAAACAATAATATATATAATTTTCAAACTAACAATAGATTTACATTTTAATCATGCTGAAATTTTTTAGCGTATTGTAATTCTTGAATCTATAAATTTTGTTTTGACGGTTAGACAAAATTAATAAATTTTCCGATAGAAAAAGACTTTCCAGAGTCAAAATTGAATAAACAATTAGTGCAACAAAATCACTTCGTCCTTGAACCTGCTTATTCAGTTTCCACTTCACACTGATACCACTCATTTAATTTTCCAATACTCCATCCAGTTGCCCTTGACAACGAGGAAAAAATAATGACCTTAGGTCTAGCAAATGTCTGCTTTAACTCGCTCATCACGTTAAATATTGATTAAGTCATGCCCAGATCTACATAATGAAATCTGCGCCAATTCCGGCAAAACAGGAAGTGACGATTTCAATGAAAAGTTGGTTCTACCACGCCATTTTCATTGCTCAATTGCTTTAAAATGGTTTTCACAGGTGGCTACAGGTCAAAAAATGTGGTTGGAAACCATAAAGAGCAATTAAATTGGGCATTAAGCAGGCACTAGCTGTTCAAGCTGTTGTCTGCATAGATTCCAATTGTTTATCAAATTTACAAATTGTCTCCACAACTGTTGCTTGCTGGAGGTCAAAATAAACAATTTTAATTGTTTCAAATGCTGGTTATAAATTATGCAATAATGTAAATTTACACTCGAGTGGGTAAGTTCTTTAGCATTACATCACATCACTTGTGATTTGTCACTTCAAGTTGGAAGAAAAACACAATTAAGTACATCAAATTCTATTATGTCATGCACAGATAATTTAAGTGTAGGATGACATCACAGGATGGTGAAACCCTATAGCTCACCATGAATATAAATTGGATCGTGACCGGCCCTGGTTGGTTTTCTCCATACATAGTATGAAGCCGAAGAGATACCGCTTACAAATTGTAAATAAATTCGGATGTACTTCATTTTAGCGATATCATTTTAGCGACATACCATTTTAGCTAACATGTCATTTTAGCAACAGAAAAATCGCTAAAATGACATTTTCGCTAAAGTGATGGTCGCTAAAACGACACTAATACTAACACTAATATTAACCTAACCATATAGTTTAGGTTTAATTCCTAAGAAGGGCTAACAAGGGGGAACGCAGCCCCCCCCCCTTGACCCCCCGCGAACCTAACCTTACTGGTTTTTTTATGCAAACCACTTTTTTGAGCCGGCTTGTCGTGGTAAATCGTGTCGCGTCGCTAAAACGTAGCGATCGCTAAAATGTCGCGTCACTAAAACGTGTCGATCACTACTGGAAAATTACCTTATTGTCGCTAAAAAGTGATTGCTAAAATGGGACTTTTTTGTAAAAATCGCTAAAATGAGCGTTGCTAAAATGACTATAACCGATAAATTCTGGACAGCCTGTTGTCCGGACAATTTTCTGGGACCCATCCTACCGTATTAACTCACATTAACCGGCATGCTGTTGGACGTGGGTTTAGCAGGTTTTCGAATCTCCGACATGCAGCTTCCGATTGTTTTGTCGGACATCAGTTAATGCACTATACAAGGTTTCTTGTATCTCTTCCCCCTCCTCTCCCGAAGAGTTTACCGACAAGTGGACTCTAACGTTAGTCAAATGTAGTTGAGTAACACCCTGAAACTTGCGAGTGCTAGGCTTTAGTCATCGATAGATTAAAACCCAAGACCAGGAACTTTGGATCATGTGTCACCAATTTCATGATGCCATCAACAAAATGGTCCACAATGCTTAGTAACAAGATTAATCTGCTGTTCTTCTCCTTTAACAATGTTAGAATCAATAAGTGAAGACACATTTATAATAGTCCCATCAGATTGGTTTATTAATGTTTATACAGATGAATTAAACAAAAAGCATGACCGCATAGTTTGTAATGATTTATAGTGAGATAAAAGGTTAGTAAAGTTATTTATGGAACTGCATGTCATTTTTTAAATGATTAAACAGCTGGAATGCCATTGCAGTAAACTTTACCTGACCAGGACTAAGCAATCAATATTACCAAGCAAAAATATCCACAACACAGCTTAATTGACATTGGAAAAATCTATACTAATTGTACAGTACCGTAGTATTAGGGAGAATTCACAGCCAGCAATTAGAGGCAATACGGCTTAACTAAATATTTTTCCTGGCAATGCCAATAGATATGCCACTCAAACTTCATATTTTAGAAAAACCGTAGTTTTTTCCAGCACTTTCTAACTTCCTCATTCATTTTGCCCAGCTGGTCTTATTTAACAATAGATGAGTTAAATACTGTCTTTCGGCTTTTCAAAGCAAGAAAAGCAGCAATGTCAAATAATATTAAACTCTCCTACCACTATTGCGAAAGTTTGATCTTCTCGAAGGACTACCACCTTTTTGCGCCTCGAGCTGATAATTTCTACTCGCAAACATGTTCAAACGTAGATGGGTAGTTGCAGGAAGGTTACAAATGCGCCTACATGTATGTATTTATTTGTGACGGCGACCCATCTATGGACAAAGAGCCGCAATGACCACCTACAGGCGCCGTACCAGACATACAGGGCGCCATGAACTAAAAAAGTTTGGGAACCACTGACCTAACGATTCATTCCAACTTACTATAGACTGTTTCCAAAAACTTGCGACAAACTCCGAGCGCTGAAAATACACTGTGTAAACCCACAAGCTCCACTAAAACATCGCTAACTCCCATTGGCTATTGTCCTTATGAAAAAGTAGTTCAAAAATGCACCTAACCACCACAAGAGTACACAATCCAACAAAATCATCACCTCACTCCTCACAACTGACATGTTTAGTCAACAAACAACTTTCTGCAGCTCCATCTTGAACTTGAACTCTTTTTTCTTGATCTTGTGACACAGCCAACCAATGAGAGCCTTCCACAAATTTGCAAACACACCACAGCCAGACTTGACATAAAGATCTTCAAATCTCTTATTTATTTCCTCATTGCATAACACACCATAGTGAATTACCCTTCAGTTGAATCCTGCCCCACTTCCCCTAATGGACACTTTGGCTTTAATCACACACTGCACAAACTCATAGGTGAATCTAATGAAAACTTTAACTTGATTGCATAACAACCTTGACCCAAACTACCAAATTTACCACCACAGCACAAACCCACACTAAATGTCAGGCAATAAATGAAACAACTTGCATTTTTTTCTTTTACTTCTAAGCACACAATCCTTTCATCACAAACTATTGCATAACCAACATTTTCCTCATTCTCAAAACTTATTTCCTCTTTAATCAGACAAACAGGAAGCCAGCAGGCTAAAACCATTTCCCAACCCTCTATTATAACTTAATCACTTGATCTATTGTTTTCTAATCACACATCCATGTATAAAATACATTATTTATGTGATTCAGTCAAGAATAATTATTTTTTTTAAAAATATTCTATATAGGTTGTCAAGAGTTCATTAATCACCAAGTGTCTTATCATTGAGATTGTTTTCAAAATGGTCATTGTAATATTGTATCAAGTGTTTTATCACAGAAATGTCTTAGTTATATGAGATTATAGATATTTAGGTGCCTTGGAATTGATTTTTGAGTTGTTTTCTATGTGGGATTTCAATTTTGGGGTTTTTGGAGCAGATATGCCACCATAGATGCTTTGTACAGACACCCTGTGGTGGCAACTGGTGATGCAGTTGGGGAGGGGATAAAGCTTTTTACAGGAAGCTCATGTTAGCACCCTATTTGAACCACTGTTCTCCTATTTAGGTCTTTAAATACTTTTTTTTTCTTGTAACCTACAATTATTTTTAGATGGCATTAAATATTTTCCCCACTCAAAACTGACCCCAAAAAAAAAACAGAAAATTCCAATCACAAAAATAAAAAATTAATCAAAAAAACACTTTAAAAAATCACCTAAAACATAAAAATTACAAATAAAACACTAAAAATCATCAAAAAACAAGAAAAACAAGAAAAAAACACTAACTCTCGATTTCCACAAACAGAAACTTAAAAAAATTGACCCAAATATGAAAAAATCCCAAAAATTAAAAATTAATAATTCCAAAAAAAAACAAAAATTGTTAATTTCCATCAAACTCCTTTTCAAAAAAAAACACAAACTAGCATTAAAATGCCAAAATAAATGAAATCCAGACGCCCAACAACGCTCCAACAACACAAAACTGAAATTTTGAAACCTGTGGAAACCCGCCATGTTGGCAGCCCCACCCATCCAATGTTCAGACTAGGGGTTGGGGTCTCCCTCACCTCACGCACGTTACACAATGTGGGTAGTATTAATTGCTAATAACTCACCTAGAATATACTCGCACCGATGATCGGGGCCCTGGTTTACACTCGCTGGCCCACTTAATCGACGGCCTGGCCGCGTGGAAGCCACGTTAGCTTTCCTTCCCACTTGGAACACTACTCGACTGGTCCATTTTGGGGCGGCGGCGGGGAGAGGGTTGACACAGCACCACCACAGTAGTGCGCGCCAGTGGAATGACCAATTCACCAATTGGAGACTGAATTTCAGTCAACAATGTTGAATGAAGTCCGGGAAATTCACTGGAAATTGTTTTCTTTTGATTTTTGAATTTTTCCGTTTTTGTTCCGGGGGTTTTTTGGGTTTTTAATTTGAATTTGGGTTGTTGATACCGGAATTCCGTAGATTCATGTAATGTCAATTTTATTGATGTTTTTATTTTTTAATGTGTGTCGATAAATTGATGGATGAGTTGATTATTTAATTATTTTTAATGGAGAATTTTTGTTGATTTAATTTTTTTTCTGTTGTTTTTGGGTTCATTTTCGTCAGTGTTTACGTGTACGGCGCTCGTGACTAGAATACGATGGAAAGGTCACGAATTTGTGTGATTTTATGAATAATTAGTTGTGTTTGTGATTTAGTGATTAAGAATATAAAAATTTGACGTATTTTGTGTATTTTTTGGGTGTAAATATGCTTGGTTTAGTTCGAGATAAATATTTATTGAGTGAAAATCGATCGTGAGTGAATTTCTAGTTTGGTTTCGACTCCATAGATGTCGCGGCAATCACTTGTCAACTAGGATCAGAGCGACTCCTGACCTATTTGTGTTACTGTCGATTTTCGAGTCAGACAGCCTGTCTCGAACACGAAGGTCGTCTGCGGCAAATTTTAATCACATCCGAAAAATAAAAATAAACATAAAAAAATCCAATTTTTAAAAAAATTAATAAAAACCCACAAAACGAGTATTCAAAACGAGGAATCATGCGGGCGGTAGTCGTCTGCACCAATTCTGATTGGCTCCTAAATTAACATAATTCTATATCATTAAGTCGCTGCCTCTAGTGATAAAATTTGATAACATCAGTGTCAGATTACACGCCAAGTCTTCCAAAAATAATGAAATGCCGACGTCAACAATAAATAAAAATAAAATAAAATAAATAAAAAATCTTTCTCCAAAAAAGCAACTAAGAAAACCATGACACAAATTTGTTTTAAATCATCTGTTGTTAATTTCACGATCCGCCCAAACACCTGAGCGCCATTGCTCGACCAGGTGCTTCTAATAACATCGATTAAAATCGCCCGTCGCATTCTTAATAAACGCACACCGGATGTATTAAGTGTTGATTAGAAAACACAGCATTTTTATTTCACCGAAATGCATTTTTTCAACGTAATCACAGGATCAAATATTTGTCTTTATTTATCCACACAGGATGTGCAGATTACTAATTTCGACAATAGAGGGCGCAGTGGTTTAAAAATGGCCGATGCCGATGCCGATAAGATGAACAATTTTATTTGAGAAATGTGATGTTCTAAAAAGAATTTCTTTAAATAAAAAACACCCAGGCGAATTTTTAATGTAATTTAAGAAATGGTACAAAGTTTGCACAATTTTTGAAATCTTTTCTAGTCAATATTAAACAAGCAGGTCTGTGTATCTTGTGACGTCAAAGCACACATTTTGAGAAACACACACCGAAGTGACGTCAACTTTGCAACATATCACCCATGTGCAGTGTTGGGCATTCAATTTGAATGCTCTTAAATAATATAATATAATATAATATAATATAATATAATATAATATAATACAATTTTTTAAAATGACAGCTGCATCATTCATAAATTGGTGTCACTGATGAATATTTTAACACTCATAATTAATACAACAATTCACCACCAGTCTAAAAATAAAACCTTCTAATTCCCCCTCCATCTTTGGCCCAAATCCAATTTTATAGAAAATAAGAATATTTTCACAATTATTTTTTTTATATACTGTATATAATATGCAGTATAGTGAGATCATAAATCGATTGCACAAAAAGAAAACGTTTCCATAGAAACCCATGTCCTGTTTCTGCACTTTAATTCAAATCAATGATCACAAAATGGGGCGGTTCCATAATGCACTAACAATTACGTCATTCATTAACAAACATGAAATCCGACTGGGAAAACCCATAATCTCGGTTCTAATTCGCTTCCACGTAATCACAACACAAAACCCAACGAGCAAAACCACTCGAAATTCACACACCTCATTCAGTCAGTCACATAACAACCGTCGCCTAGCAACGGCCACCATCTTTTAATAACGTGATGTGACAGCCACGATACTACAAATTTTAGATCCATAAAGCGAATTAATAAATAAATCGCATTTCCATTAATAAATTAACACTTAGTGTGGTTAATTTAAGAAGAAAAATGAAAATGTGTATAAAAATTAAAAATAATTTTCTTTTTTTTCTATTTAAAAATTAGGTCGACACGACTCGACTTAACATGTCTCTTTTACGGGGTGAAGAAAGTTCACGTTTTCATTTTATTAATAATTTGCGCCTATTTCCAGTTTGAATTTTAAACTACTTCCTCGTGATCCCATTTTTGTGACATTCAAGGAAAACGTGTTTGGCCTGGACTGATCCATGTTGTATTGTTAGCCAAAGCCGATTTAGTTATTTTCAAGTGCGATGTACCCTTGAAATGCCACACACAGGCAACTACGGCGTACACCGCAACAATGTAGGTGTTAAAAGGTGTAAAATTACACTTTATTAAACGGCGCTGTCCTTTCACATTTTTAAAAAATAAAAAAAAATTAAAAATTAACTTTCTGGCATGTCGATGCAACGGAAAGCCGATCTTCGTTTCCAGGCACAGAAACGTCTGTGGCACAGAAAGTAACGATCGGTCTTGACAATTTGTGACCGGTCGTAATTTTTTTAACCGGTCTCAAATACATTTGCCAACAAATGCAAACTGTATAATCTATATATAAAAATAGATTATTATATTTATAAATAAAATTACAAATTAAAAACAAACTAGCAATCCTATTCATCCTAACTCCAAAATCTTGTTTCTTTTTCATGACCATTCACCATTTCTTTTCTGTTGCACAGAGCTGTGAGTACCACAAAAAGTCTGGTGCGACAGACTGGCACATGTTCTGCCACCCGATGATTCTGACGGGCTTTTCTGTCAAGTCTATAAACACGAAAAAGTCTCTGGACATACACTTCTGTTAGGAGATGATCTTACAAGTACTAAACTTTAAGATAAACAGAATGGATCTAGTCAGTACTTGGATGAGTGACCTTCTGGGAATCCCAGTTGTGTTTCGTCTTTATCTGATTCTACAGCAAGAACATCTGTAACCTCCATTTTACAGTCCTGGGTTTTCACCGGCTTCGTAATTCTCTCGAGAAACTCGTCCATCAGAACACTGCTTGCACGAGCTGTCATCCCCAACAGGGATACGAGTAGAAATGTACTGAATACTGCAATTCTTTGTTCTAAAACAAAGAAATACCTCAACGAGACCGAGGCAGTTTAACCCTGTTCCAGGTGATTCTGAAAGCTTTATCGACATGGACCGCATCGATTGAGATGACAAAGAGAGAAAGAAAGAAAGAAACAACACCCATTTGAGGATATCTCACTTTAAAACACAATATGTCTTGTCAAGTGATGCAAATCCTTTATCTACAGAAGTACACTTCTTTTGTTCATATCTTCACTTTAAACTGCTGATTCATGCAGTAAACTAACTTATTTATAAAACTATGCCTCTGCCCTGTCTATAATGTTGCAAATGTGTTCTTGTACACTGATTTACAATATGTGTGTTCTCCAACAGTTTTTGGGATCGTGGTAATGACTTTGTGACAGGAAAATGGTGGGCGTAGAGGTTATAGTAACACCTCGCTATAATTGCTGCCGATCATTATAGCGGTGAGTTATTAACACCCGCTGCGCTCACCGCTTTCTGTCACCTTGACGGGGCTTTTCAAGGTCGAACATCTTGTGTTTAATTCATACTGCGGCCTGTGCATCCCATTCTGCACATATATTGCTGCTTTGTATATCCTTTGTGTGTAACAAGCTTGACAATCACCATGTTAAATGGACGTGTAGAATGTGATGCAGTTATATGTAGCATCATGATACTGAGCGCAAACCATTTAGCGGCAGCCATACAGTTAGTCCCCTACATACGAACGACTTCCGTTCCGAGAACATGTTCAGCAAGTCGGATTGCTCTTAAGCCCAGCAAAGGTGTATACTATAACGGAAAAATTGTTAATCCTAATTGAAAAAAACATTTTTACCAGTAATCTAATTTTTTATTAAACCACATCCCATGGTTGGTTTGCGAGAAACACACTCTTCGAACAGTACGGTATTAACCTTCCCATAGTCATGGTGGGTCAAAAAAATTACAGAAGTGGAAAAATCACTGTAATTCTTTTTTTCCTGAAAATTAATTAATGAGGTTAACTTTTATTCCTCAAAAACTTATTTTTCTTATTTTATAATGTCTAAATACGAATAGTTTTTCAATTATTATTAAGATAATTTAATATTTATAACATAAAACACCCTTAATGGGAGCGCCGTACACTGCTTTGCCATCTGTTTGCACTAGGTGGCGTATTAAAATTAGTCCTAAAACATGTGCTTTTACCAGGAAAAATGCGATTGCACCAGGAAAAATGTGTTTGTGCACATGTGCAAAAGGGTTTTGAAAAAAAGTCAGAAATGACCGACCATTGTTGCACATGTGTATACTCGAGTTGCACTCAAAAAGGCACCTCACAATGTGTACTCCCATTGGTCGAGCCAAATTTTTAATCTTACTTTGGAAAGCACAACGGCTAGCAAACTAACTTAACTTACGCGCTGCCGTGGAACTGAAGTTCATATCTCTGAAAGTTCATAACTCGAATGTTCGTATGTAGGGGACTCACCGAATAACAAAGTACCGCTGCAAGGAATACAAAATTACTAAGAACTGTCCGCCCAAATTTATGACCTGGTAGTATATAGAGGAATATTACTTACAAACTACAAAATCTTATTCTGAGTTTATAGATTTGATTTTATAGCTATTGGTTCGGCTTCATTTGATAGCTCTTAGAAAGTCGATCACCTAGCTCTAGGGAATTAAATGTAATCTCAAACATCACAAGCAATCTAAGGCTATTTAATGCCAGAATCTTTCCACCTACTCAACAGATAACATACTTGCAACCAGCAAAAAAAAAACATTACTTCCCATTAAATGAACCATATCAGCACATACCATCATTACTTTGCACTTGACCTTATGAAAACATCCAATTTCTTCTTAAAAAATGCAATGGAGAGTCATTATAGAGTGGGAAACAGATTTTAAAAAAGAAGATATATTTCCTAGGTGAATTTAATAGTGTAAGTTGTTACTTACTCAACTGTACCAGCAGTGCCATATCTAGTGATGTTGCTTTGGTAATAACTTAAATCCTCTTCAGGTAAGGGATGATCATAAATTAATGTTTCCACCATGGATCCTTTGGAACTTCCAAAAGACACCCTGGAAATAATTAGAAATTAAATATTAAACATTTTATGAAGGTAAGAAGATAGAAAAACCTCAATCCTCAATATTTTATAACTTTGAACACAAAAAATGCTTTTACAACCACACATTTTGGTTGAAGACATCGGACCTCTTCGTCCGTATATTCGGCAATGGGTATCCACAAGCCGATGTGTCCATTTGAAATGAGTATATAAAATAAATGGTCAGTACCCTTTCTGCACCTTGTGCTGATATTTCTGCTTGCATTCAAGAAGAAATTATAAGCACAGAGTGCAGAAATTGAAATTGTTAATTGCACACAAGTATCGGCATTGCTATTGTAGTTACATAGATCAATGAAATTTAGCTCTAATGAGTGTAGCTCTAATCACAAAAAGTTTAGCTCTAATGAAAACCCCGCCCTCATTGAAGGTCATGCAAACATAAATCAGTGTTATTAGATTGTTCATTAAATCAGTTTGCGCTGCTTCGATGATTGCGGAAACAAGTATTCAACCGTGCAGTTATACAGCACTGCAGAAAACCCTACATTAAATTCAATTTAAAAAAATCCTTAAAATCTATTGTGTCTCATTACTCTGCAAATTTCACTAAGTCACAAAGTCATGTTTCCACTAAATCATCGTAGTCATCAGTCATCGAAGGTGCGTCCAAAAAGTCTGTGGAATGACGAAAAATTTGAAAAAAATTAACTTCCAATATTTTAATTAAATTTTCCTTTTAGGATTACTAAATATACCACTCAAGTAATATCTGATTAAATTTTCAAACTGATTCAATAAAATTTATTTAAGAGTGGCCTTCGAATTGTAGCCGCGACTGCGGAATCAAGAATACCGTATTTTCGCAAAACTCCGATACTCTTTCCGTATTTAACGTAACGAACATAACAATAAACGGCGAGTTCATTGCCCTGCCACTTATCCAAAGAAATACGGTACTCTCAGCTGAGAGTACCGTATTTATTTTTAAACAATTGTGAATTACACACTCCTGCGGTCTCCTTGCAAGTGTCGCACTAACTCATATACGATTTCCTGCGGTTCTTCACTTTGCTGGAAAAATGCATACACGCATGTAAATCCAGTAAATGATTACTGTAATTTCACCACATAATAATCATAACTTACATTATAATTTTGTTGCATAAAAGGATTTTTTTTTTTTAGTTTTTTAACCCTTGTTCACGATTGCATGAAAAGAAAAAAAAATTCCCATTGTGTGAAAATGTCACAAAAGCCTGAAACAGCTCACAATGGCTCCACAGGTAGCTTTGGATTTTTCTTGCACTAAAAATCAATTTAAATTCCTAAAGTCTGTTTTTACATATTCATGGCATTAAATTTAATTTTAGAAAGACTTAAGAAACCATTTACAACAACTGGGGTGGAAAAAAAACCATGATCCCCCATGAATAATTTAATTTACAGCCAATTTTGTGTTTTTCATGTTTTCGGTGTTTCGGATTACTTCGCTGTTTATGGCTATAATATTTAAGCCATTAAGAACATCTTGTTTTACATTCTGCTTTAATTGTGTTCGGCCAAAACCCCAAAATAGCACAGAGAAACATGAATTTCCCAATTTTTCCAACATTAAAAATTTTATATATATTTTTTTTTTCCTGGGAAAGATATGTGAAATGCGTGCATTTGGCGCCCAGACTTCAAGGCCAAACAGAAATCGATCAAATGGAAGCTGGCAACGTCTCGTGCGCAGTCTGCGTCCACCCATTTTCAGCCACTTTTCCTCCTCCGACTTGCATGAATGCGAATTTCAGGCGTTTTAGACATGAGTTAGGAGTTGCAAAAATGAAAGATAAAACATGCGATAGAAAGAGAAGCAAATTATGGTCTTATCAATCTTCCGTAGCTTTTCACAAGGACTTTTATGGCCGTTTACTTTAAGCCCAACTTGACAGATGGAGACTGCGTAATAGAATCGGTGGAAAGAAAGCAATTGGAGTTAAATGAGACTTGAAGTGTTGCGTTTGCTAGTTTAAGCATTTATGTGTGTTTTTTTTCTTCTTGGTTGGAAATCTGTAACAATCTAATTCATTTTCATTGTTACGGAAACAATTGTTGTTCACAATTCATTGTCATTGTTACGGAAACTATTGTTGTTCACAATTCATTGTCATTGTTACGGAAACTATTGTTGTTCACAATTCATTTTCATTGTTACGGAAACAATTGTTGTTCACAATTCATTGTCATTGTTACGGAAACTATTGTTGTTCACAATTCATTGTCGTTTACGGTGCACAATTCATCAATAAAGAAAACTTAAAATAATAACAGCGTATTAACATACAGCAAAGCATTATTACTAACAATGAAGTAGAGAGAAAAAAGGCCTCGGTTTTCCAGAAAAGTTAAAATCGGGATTTTATTTTTCCGGATAACCGTATGCGTTTACATGACGTTAGTTTTCTGGTAAACATGACGCCGCATGTGGATTACCGATAATGCATTTTGATTATCTGGAACAACAAAATGGTTGTCGATCTATTTCAAATTCTGATTCTGGAAATCGTGTTTTTGACTCATTTCGCATCGTTTTCGATAAGAAGTGTCGTTGGTAGTCGATCTAACGTATCGTTACTATCACGACGATTTGACGATATTCCGATCAAAGTTTTTAATTTTCGCATGCACGGGTGTTTACATGCAGTTTTAAATGCGCAAAATGCCCAAAATCTAGCTTATACAACTGGAATTTAGTTTTCCAAATAAATCTGTCTTTTCTCAAAAACTGTTTCGTCTACATGTTTAGTCTTCCAGAAAACTAAAATTCGCATTTTCACTTAACTGGGTGCGTGTAAACATGGTAAATGTTTAGGAAAGAATTTTTGTTCACAATTCACTGTTGCGAAAACCAATTTCAACAATATGCAAATATTCTTTGAGAGGAAATTGTAGGGATAAAATAGAAATCGACACTTAATAAATGACGAGTGCAACTACAGAGTAAAATTTATGAGAATATTTGCGTGTTAGCAAGTATTCGTCGAAGACAACTTGAGCACTAAATCCCAACTATGAAATCAATTTCAATGCATAATGTAGAACCATCATCCCGTATAAAAATCTTATCTAAATTACCGGTATTTTCGTTCGGATGTCTATTTAAATTCTCAGCTTGTTAAACTAAGTCTGATTTGTGCCTAATTTTACTGCTTCAATACCTTTTTGACAATTTGTGCAATAAAAGTCCATAAGTGCAATTTTGTAAATAAAAAATGGGCATTCCCTAGAGAAAAGGGAATTCCCCTAGAAAAAAGGGAATTCCCCTAGAAAAATGGGCATTCTCCCAGAAAAATAGGCATTTCGCTAGAAAAATGGCCATTCTTCTAGACAAAAGAGCATTCTTCTAGAAAAATAGGCATTCTCCTAAAAAAATAGGCATTCTCCTAAAAAAAATGAACATGCCCCTACCGGTAGTCAAGTGGGCATTCTTCTTCAGTGTCAAACCTCATTATAACGAATCGCAATATAACAAATTTTTTGTTATAACAAATATTTAAAAACGGCTTGGTTGGTTGGTTGGTCATGTTAACATATTTTGATATAACAAACTTTCGTTATAACTAACCGAATTTTGGGGCCCTTGCGATACGTTACAACAAAGGTCTACTGTAGTCAAATGGGCATTCTTATAAAAAAAAATGGGCATTGCGTATAGTTGACAAAACTTTGTTGCAGAAATCGCTGAAAAATTTGTCGTAAGTTAGTCATGGTTTGTATTGTTTGTATCCAAAATTTGGCAATTTGTATTCTGTTAGAACTAGACTAAACCAGAGTTTTCCAATGTGCTGGAAAAATTGACATTCCTTCAAAAAACAAAATACCATATTTTGCCGATTAAGAGTCACCCTCGAATTGTAGCCGCGGCTGAGATACCAAGAATACCGTATTTTTGCAAAAGTACGGTATTGTTTCCATATTTAACCTCACGAACGATGAACTTACGCTTCGTTCGTGAAGTTCAGACTTCGTCTGTTACATTAAACAAATGTAACGAACGAAAAACCGAAATTGTAATTGCTGACAAAAATGGCAGTTTTGAATAAAAGCCGCGGCTCTTAATCGATAAAATACGGTATTATTTTTTTATATAAATATTCCTCTACAAGTTCACTTCCAAACCAACTTAAACCCAGCACTCCATTCCTCCTCTCAACAAAAGGTCACATTGTTGACAACCAATCCAAATTGCAACTTATATAGCCACAAATGTTTCCTCTTAGTCACGCATCTAAATTTGCATCCCACCATACAGCACCAATAAACAACCTCATCCAAAAAAAAGGTCAGGTGCCAAACCAAACAATCACTCTTAACTCCCAAGACAAGACCATTTCACCACACGCAATTTATTCATTTAAATTTAAGCCTCGACCAACTCGTCACGTGTCACCACACAACGCAATCCAAACCAAAATAAGACAAAATGGCGGCACAAACAAAAATAGACAAAAAGTCGTCGAACTTTTCATCTTTATTTTTAAACTGAATTATGGCAATAAATCTGATGGTTACAATTACAATAAAGCCGAATACAACTCACTGCGATGCGCGTGACTGACTACAACTTCCGGTCTGGCGATGGCGAATTAAAAGAATGAAAAAGGGGGTCAGATTAAGAAAAATGTGATGTGCAACACCAAAAGCCATGTCACGACAACTAATAGGCCTAGATGTGTTGATTTAGTGGTTGTAGACTCGACCGTTACTTTTCGCTCGTTTAAAAATCCAAAATGGCCGCTCAAACTCTGCTAGATTAAAAATTGTTTGTAAAAAGGTATATTGTGTCGATACCGATCGTAAAACAGGTCCCCGAATCCGATTAAATCGGTGATTTGTTCGTTTTATTCGAAAATTCCCACCTCGGTTTCGCCCCCTTTGTCCAGGTTGTGGAAATAAGGGGATAGGCCTAACGGAGCGCCGTCGCGAGTAAACAAAAGTAATATTGATTTATCCAACTGAATTGCCCCCCTTCGGAAGGTTTTTATTTGACAAAAAAAAAGGTGTGAAAATTGTCGATTTTTATATTTTTTGTGGGATTTAGCAATAACTGGGTCAATATTCGTCTTCCAGACTCGCATCTGTTCTTGTTTCATCATGTTGCCATGGCAACTGACAGCCATAACGATAACGATCGTTGGTTTGGTATATTTTTGATTTTTTGATTATTTAATTACGGATACAAAAAATGATAAAAAATAATAATTAGGAGAGGAAAAAAATTATTTTAGATGTGCATTTATATTTTTATGGTGGAGTGACGGCATTTTCTTCGGTCTATAACCCGGAAATGTTTTTTTTTTTTCTTCTTTTTTTGTGCCGGTTTCCGGTTTTTAATCCGATGTAATCGCAGGTATTAAAGCGCGGGATGAGTCTTCATTTCACATCAGATCAGAAATGCTTGAAATGTTTGACTCGAGAATGACACGTTGCTATTTTAATTATTCGCAGGTGTATTGTTACAGATTATAATATAGTTGTTGTGCGTGTGTGATTCATGCATTGTCAATGCCATAATACACGATTATGCGATGTGTTGCTGGTGATTTCGAGTACAAACAAAGAATTTTAGGCCTAAAAACGGGAAAATGAAGGCAAAATCTACAACAGAAATGTCTAAAATGTCTAAAAAAAAAAAACTTTTATCATTGAAAATATTTTTAAAAAGGCAAAAATTTAAGTTTTAGACCCGAAATAGTCCTATTTTAGGCCTAATTTTATGTTATTAAAGACTAAAAGTCAAAATAAATATATTTAGGCCTATAATATTCCCATTTTAGGCCTAAATTATTGCATTTTGGGTTAAATCACCTCCTTGGTTAAATTGAAACAAAAATGGCTCGTTTTTTTAGAGTTACTAAAGCCTAAAAAGATGAAGATAAGTAAAGTTAGGCCTATTTTGGTTCTATTTTAGGCCTAATTTGTTGTATTTTGGTCGAAATTTAAACACTTTGAGTCATTAAAACCTATTTTGACACAAAAATGTAAAATTAGGCTTATAATGGTTCTATTTGAGGCTTAATTTGCCTACAATTGGGTCAAAAACCCATCCAAAATGCCTCATTTCGAATCAATGCCCAAACCAAAAGCAGAAAAAAAAAATTAGGCCTATTTACAATTTTAGACCTTCCATAGGCCTAATTTGGATCAAAGAACCAACAAAAATGACTAATTCGAGTCATCAACGCCAAAATCAACACAAAAACCTAAAATTACGCCTATTTTAGGCCTATTTCTAGCCCACTTCCGGTCTAAACTTTCGGTTTCGATTCGTGAAACAAAACAAAACAAAAGAAAATCACAAAAAAAAAATCACTTTAAAATTTCATGCGTAATAAAACTCGTTTTCTGACCCAAAACAACAATACTAATAAAAAAATGAGACATTAGGCCTACTTAACTTTCCCCCCATTTCCGTTCCAAATTCGTTTACCTTTTGAGCGATGGGTGCTTCATATTGTTGTCCCTGTCCTTGTGATTGTTTAGGTTATTGCACGTGGAAATCGTGGTGGGCCGCGCATGGGCAATCATGTTAACAACGCACCTGGATTAAACCCACTGCTGGATACACTGGCATCGTGTCACGTGGCACTCCGCTGTTCACAACAGCATTGTTGAACGGCACATGCGGTCGCCGAGCATGTCAAAACTCGGAGTGATGCGCACAGCACGAAAACGAATGCACTGCTTCGCTTCGCCCGAATTTTCGCAGTAGTTCGGCGCAGCCCACTTTCGGGAGGGGAAGGAGGCTGCCGGAAGTTGACCGAGAGGTGTGTGGGTAATGCCGGATTGGGTTTACGGGAGTGGGCGGAGATTATGGTCGCATCGCCTTTTAGTTCCGCTTTTCATTTCGCTAATGAAATTCTCCGTTTCAGGTATATAGACAAGTTGGCCTCGTTCTGGTACGATGGCGATGATGTCATCGTATCGTGCTGCGATGTTGGGAATAAATAAATAAATGAATGAAATTTTTATTTTGTTTTGGTTTGTTTTGTTTTATTTTTGTTGGAAATTAGATGTTAAAATATTTGTATTTCGGATTTTTGGGTTTAATCGCCATTTTTTTGAGGCGCCAATATTGTGCAGCGTCGGTTTTTAGCGGTTACGCAATAGCATCCTTATTCATCTTTATCACTGGGGAAATTGATCGAGTCTTTCGTCGCCATGGCAACAGGGAAAGTAAACACGGAAATCATGACTCAATGAATAAACACTGACTAAGTGTAACTTTTGTGTAACACATCAGAATTTTTTTTTTAAATGTCAATAAATTTTTAAAAAATAAAACTTCACTTGATTTATCGTTAAACATAAAAATTTCAAAAAAAACCAACGAAAAAAAATGGCGCGAATTTTGCCGAAAGATGGCGGTACGAACCAAGATGGTGGTACAAACAAAGATGGCGGGGTGAAAGCGCGGTGAAAAGAAAACAAATCCGCCTTTCCGACTGACTTAGAACGATTTAATCATGAAAAGAGTAAAAACCACCCAAAGATTTGCGTGCGAGCATTATTATTTACGAATAAAACTGTGAGTATTCGACTTGAACTCTATTTAAATCGATAAAAATCAACTTTTCTTTCCATTTCCAGTGAATTTCCTTCGCCTCCATCCCAATTTATCAGCGCGCAGATATTTCAATCGACAATCATACAAGCCCTGGAACAAATGTTCGGTGAAAGTGGATCGTCAATCGCAGTCGATTTGTTACAATATTCGCAAAACAATTGCGAAGCCGTCATCCGGGTCCCGAAAAAGTGATAAAAACGTGCAAAAAAATAGTTATTAAATCGCTAAATCCATTTTATTTGCTTCGCAGGGCTTTGAATAAGGTCTGGAGTTCGCTGACCCTATTTGGGAAGTATGGGGACCTCGACTGCGCATTTAGGGTCATCAAAGTGTCGCCATTTTTGGCTTGTTTAGCCTCAAATAGTCGTTTATACGTCCACGAATGAATGAAATAAATTAAATTGTTTTGATTTTTCAGTGCTTTTTATTCGGGAAATGCGTTGTCGTCGCTTAGTAATTTTCTTTTTCTTGACGTGTTCATGTAGGGTCGTAAACACCATTCGACTTGCGCGGCCTTCTCTTGGTCGATGGTCCCCAAAATGATTTTGTAGGCTGGAAATTAATGGGAAAATTAATTAATTGGATGAGTGTCGTTTGTTTGGTTTTCAATTACGTTTCATTTCGAATCGTGGTCCCACTTCGCTTAATTCGATTTCTTTTCCGTCTCTCTTGTAGACGTGGTGGCTGAAAACGAGGGAAATATTTGAAGGAATAAAATTAATTTGGATTTTGAGTTGAAACGAACTCGGTTTTTAAGGGTTTTTATCACTTCGGGTGTAGAGTACATCGTTTTGAATCGAATTAATTGGAAAAACCAATAGATTTCAGTCAGATTAATTGAGAAAAAGGTTGTTTTCAGTCAAATTATTTGTGAAAACAGTCGTTTTAAGTCAAATTAACTCCAAAATCAGTCGTTTTCAGTCAAATTTTCTGCAAAATTAGTCATTTTAAGTCAAATTAAGTGAGAAATCTGTCGTTTTAAGTCAAATTAACTGCAAAATCAGTCGTTATCAGTCAAACTAACTCCAAAATTAGTCATTTTAAGTCATATTAAGTGAGAAATCAGTCGTTTTAAGTCAAATTTACTGCAAAATCAGTCGTTTTCAGTCAATTTAACTCTAAAATCAGTCATTTTCAGTCAAATTTTCTGCAAAATTAGTCGTTTTCAGTCAAATTTTCTGCAAAATTAGTCATTTTAAGTCAAATTAAGTGAGAAATCGGTCGTTTTAAGTCAAATTAACTGCAAAATCAGTCGTTTTCAGTCAAACTAACTCCAAAATTAGTCATTTTAAGTCATATTAAGTGAGAAATCAGTCATTTTCAGTCAAATTTACTGCAAAATTAGTCGTTTTCAGTCAATTTAACTCTAAAATCAGTCATTTTAAGTCAAATTAAGTGAGAAATCGGTCGTTTTAAGTCAAATATTCACTTAAATTCAACTTATTTCCGACTTACTTGTTGTTAAACCTCCCTAAACTCAAACAAACCGACTTAATTTGAAAACACCCAAAACCACGCCTATCAAAACCAAGTTTTATCAACTTTCGAAAGCGCAAATTCAAATACCGAAACGACACGTGATCGTCTTGATTAGCAAAAGTGATGACCCGTTTGCTCTCCTCTTTCGGCACTGGAAACAAATACTGGAGTATGCTCTGAACCTGCACAAATTTTTAAAAGCAAACAAAAAAAATATAACAAAACAAATTAAAACCAAAAACTATCAACTGTACGTACCCGTTTTCCAATTTTACTTTTAAAATTATGAAATACTAAGTGCGGATATGCTTCGGACATGGTTCCTATGTCAGGTATATCGTGACGCATGACTGTGTTCAATAACGTGAAATAGGCAGTCGGTCCGTACGGTAAATGCGAGACGATTAAACCATCTAAAAATAAAACAAGAATTGTTAATAAATGTTTATATTGCCACAATAACCCAAAATCCCGCTTTCTAGAAGCAAAAATTGGAGAAAATATAGCCATTTAGGGACAAAATTGCATTTTTTATGCGTAAAAGTGCATTTTTGGCAGATAATCATGCTTTTAAGACCAAATAAATGACTTATTCAATAAATAACGGTGTCTTGGATGCAAAAATTAATTTTTTTGACGTTTAAAAGCATTTTTTCCTGCTAAAATAAACTTTTTCGTACGAAAATGCAATTGTTAATGCGTTAATAAACTTTTTACAAACAAAAAATGCATTATTAGCGTATTAAAGCAATTTTTTCGTGCCAAAATGCACTTTTTTATGCCAAAATGCACTTTTTTCAAGCAAAAATGCACTTTTTTCAAGCAAAAATGCACTTTTTACATGCAAAAATGCACTTTTTCGTACGAAAATGCAATTGTTAATGAGTTAATAAACATTTTACAAACAAAAAATGCATTATTACCGTATTAAAGCAATTTTTTCGTGCCAAAATGCACTTTTTCGTGCCAAAATGCACTTTTATTAAGCAAAAATGCACTTTTTTCAAGCAAAAATGCACTTTTTTAAAGCAAAATGCACTTTTTTCAAGCAAAAATGCACTTTTTACATGCAAAAATACGTGTATCACCGTATTAATGTACGAAGTATTCATTCAAACACCCTTGCTCCACAACTATTTCACCTGGTTGACCACGGTGCTCGTGAATAACGACAAAATCCGTTACATCATTCGCCAAACACGCCTGTATCAATTCATTCAGTTCGTAATTTCCTCTGTTCATCCGTTGCGCATTGGGGAAAATAAGTCGCACTTCTTTCACGAATTGTTTTAACTTGGAACTTGGATCACGTGACGTAGTCACCATAATTTTCGGGTCCGTGACTCCGGCCCACCTACAAATATCAACAAATTCCATTAACTATCGCATAAAAACGCATTTCAACCGCACCAATCAACCTATATTCGTCGTCTGTGTGCGACACTAAGCCCTCGCCACCGTCGTCGTCCCATTCGAGCGCTTTTTGCAGTTGTAGCGCCTCTTTCCGCAATTCGGTCGAAATAGGCTTATTTTGGTCGACTGCATTTTTCAATTTGTCCTTTTTGTCGGCTATCTTTTGTTGACGGTGTTCCTGGGATTTGCGGTATAAATACTCCTGTCGTAACCGCACTTGTCTTCGAAGCTGTAAAAATTGGAGATAATATAAAATTAGTTTAAAAACAACATGCGGTGTGTTTGCACTGACCATTTTGTTTATCGATTAGTGATGTTTTCCACCACTAGATGGCGTAGATACTGAAATGATATCATTATGATAGATTTTATGTGTTTGTTTAGGATTAAATTTTACGTCATTAACACTCAACGGATACTTTTGGAACGAATCTGTGCAACCATCTTGGAATTTATATAATTCGACTGCTGAGCACGGTTTGTTGTAATTTCTAGCATATTGATGATAAAACGAAGAATTTAAACGTTATTTATTCATTTCTTATTGATTTAGCAAAATGGTGAAACGTATAGTTCCCTCGAGAAAGCGCGATCGGCTTAATAATGCCAACCACAGCATGAATCCAGGTATAAAACGTGACATTTCTAATAAAAAAAAGGCAAAACTAATGCAATTATTCCATTTATTTTCGTTTAAAAGATAAAGCCACCGGCAAAAGAGGTCCCGGTGGCAACACAATGCGTGATAAATCAACGATAAATCGGTTATTGATGTACAAAAACTGCAAACCGATCAGGTAAAAGTAGTAAAAACGCGTTTTAATCTCCAAAACCGTCAAAATCAATAAATCCATTCAATTAATACAGAAATAAACTGGGAAAAATCATTCGTGCTGCCCCGTTCCAAGGGCGATTGGCGCCAGGAACCGTATCCAGAGTGGAACCGAATCAAAAATGGTTCGGAAATACGCGAGTTATAAGTCAAGATGCGCTCCAAAAGTTCCAGGACGAACTGGGAAAAGCGATTCGAGATCCGTATTCGGTCGTTATGAGACAAACGCGGCTGCCCGTGACTTTGCTCAACGAAACTGCGAAGGTTTTAGCCCGGAAATATTCGAAAAAATTGAAAAAATGGAATTAATTAATCGATTTTTCGCTTTTAGAATAAGAAAGTTCACGTTTTGGACACAGATGGCGGGTTTCAGAACACATTCGGACCGAAATCGCACCGAAAAAGACCCAAATTACTCACATCGGACTTACACGTTGTTATTGTTAATCGTTTTTTACGTTTTTTAAAAATTAATTCGATGTTTTTTTGGTTTTTTGAAGGAATTCGCTCAAAAAGTCGACATGGCGACGGATTCGTACGACGAAAAGAAGGATAAGGATTTAGTTACGGAAGAACCGGAGTCGAAAGACGGTCCGAGGGAGAGTATTATGTCTGCCGGGTCCTCCAGACGAATTTGGAACGAATTATACAAGGTTTTAATCATTTTTTGGGTCTAAAATGACCGAAATTGATGTTTAAATTTTTTTTTTTGAGGTTATCGACTCGTCGGACGTCGTCATCCAGGTTTTAGACTCACGTGACCCGATGGGAACGCGGTCAAAACACATCGAAGAGTTCCTGAAAAAGGAAAAACCGCACAAACATTTGATTTTCGTGATGAATAAATGCGATTTAATTCCCACCTGGGTCGCGGTAATGACGAAAAATGTCAAAATCGGCTTGAAAATGTTAAAAATTAATTATTTTTTATTTTTTATTTTTTTAAATAGAAAAGATGGGTGGAAATATTGTCGCCCATTTGTCCCACCATGCTGTTCAAAGGCAGCATGAAGAATCCGTTCGGCAAAGGCGCGCTCATCAATTTGCTGCGCCAGTTTGCAAAACTGCACGAGGACAAGAAGCAAATCAGCGTGGGGTTCATCGGTTACCCGAACGTGGGCAAAAGCTCGGTTATCAACGCGTTGAGGGCCAAAAAAGTGTGCAAGGTGGCGCCGATTGCGGGGGAAACGAAGGCATGAATCCGTTTTTATTTTGTTTAGTTTGTTTATTTAAAATAAAATGATTTTTGTATTTTTTTTTTAGGTTTGGCAGTACATAACACTGATGAGACGAATTTATTTGATCGATTGTCCAGGTGTTGTTTACCCGACTGGCGATTCCGACGCCGATATTGTCCTCAAAGGAGTGGTAATGATTTTAAAGTTTAAGATTAATTGATGGTTTTTATGCACGTCAGAACTGACACAATACACAAAAATAGCAGAATTCTGAGGAAAATACGTTTAAAATCATCAAAATCATGAAAAATTGTGTTGAAAAGTATCAAAATCATGAGAAAATACATTTAAAAACGTCAAAATCATGAGAAAATACATTTATAAACGTCAAAATCATGAGAAAATACATTTATAAACGTCAAAATCATGAGAAAATACGTTTAAAATCATCAAAATTATGAGAAAATACGTTTATAAACGTCAAAATTATGAGAAAATACGTTTACAAACGTCAAAATCGTGAGAAAATACATTTATAAACGTCAAAATCATGAGAAAATACATTTATAAACGTCAAAATTATGAGAAAATACATTTATAAACGTCAAAATCATGAGAAAATACATTTATAAACGTCAAAATCATGAGAAAATACATTTATAAACGTCAAAATCATGAGAAAATACATTTATAAACGTCAAAATCATGAGAAAATACATTTATAAACGTCAAAATCATGAGAAAATACATTTAAAATCATCAAAATTATGAGAAAATACGTTCATAAACGTCAAAATTATGAGAAAATACGTTTACAAACGTCAAAATCGTGAGAAAATACATTTATAAACGTCAAAATCATGAGAAAATACATTTATAAACGTCAAAATTATGAGAAAATACATTTATAAACGTCAAAATCATGAGAAAATACATTTATAAACGTCAAAATCATGAGAAAATACATTTATAAACGTCAAAATCATGAGAAAATACATTTATAAACGTCAAAATCATGAGAAAATACATTTATAAACGTCAAAATCATGAGAAAATACATTTATAAACGTCAAAATCATCTTTTCTAAGATTTTCCTAAGTTTTGTAAATTTGTGTTTCTTAAGTTTTTTTGTTACAATCTAACTCGTGAAAACGAAATTCTCGTTGTTAAGAACTTTTGCTGTTTTGCTATTACTTGTTCGTAATACTTCAACCTGTATTTAAATTTATTGATTTACTTTTTGCAGGTGAGAGTTGAAATGGTTAAGAATCCAGAGGATTACATCGAGATTGTGCTGCAGAGGGTGCAGAAGGAATACATTGTGAAGACCTACAAGATCGAGGATTGGAAAGATACGGACGATTTCATGGAGCAGTTGGCGAGACGGACGGGGAAATTGTTGAAGGGCGCCGAGCCCGATGTGCCGACTGTGGCGAAAATGGTGCTGAATGATTGGCAGAGAGGGAAGTTGCCTTATTTCGTTAAGCCGCCGTGCTTGGAGAGTGGGAGTGTTGAGGAAAAATAAAATGATGGAGAATTGAATCGCTTGGATTTTTTATTTTTATTTATTTATTTATTTCTTTCTTTTTTAATGGGTAAGTCATATTTCTGGTGTAGTTTTTTCCGCTCTTTCTTTTGGTGTTTAGTTTTTGACGATCCGCGCTCTCGTTCTCGAGATATTTGAGTTAATATGGGAAACTGCATTTCTCAGCACAAAACTTCATTTCTCAGCATATAACTTCATTTCTCAGCACAAATCTGCATTTCTCAGCACAAATCTGCATTTTTCAGCATAAAACTCCATTTCTCAACGTAAAATTGCATTTCTCAGCATAAAACTCCATTTCTCAGCGTAAAATTGCATTTCTCAGCATAAAACTCCATTTCTCAGCGTAAAATTGCATTTCTCAGCATGAAACTCCATTTCTCAAATTAAACTGCACAAATTTACAGCAACGTGTAAACAGTAATAAAAACCAACACTGAATTAAACAGACAAAATAATTATATGGAGATATTTAATCGTTAAATACATCTTTATTTTCATAGTTTTGTTAGTCCCTAGTGTCACAAAAAAAGAACAATATAAATCGTTTGACAACGGCGCCATTTTGCACAAAGTTGTTGTTGCCAATAATGAAACAAAGGTGGCGAAGAACGTCCCGCAAACGTGTCGAGACTTGTATCATTCACAGCCGACATGCCGCGCAGGAAATCACCGTTGAGTCTGGAAAACTTGTGTTTAAATGTGGTGACTATTCGATTTGAAGAGATAAAAACACAAGATCAAGTAGCAAATCTTCCATCCTTGCTTCGAAACAACATATTTCAAAAACTGTGTCATCATCTGGAACAAGAAAACGAACGACGATTGCCTTCGAACATTTTCATACATCCCGGCGCCATGTCACTACACCATTTGTACTTGTTTAATTTGCCAACGACTCTATTATACGATAAAATAGCCCAAGTTTGTAAAAACATTGTACATTTAAACCTGGAAGAATACGAAGACGCTCCAAAAGTGGCTACTGAATCTACAGTCAAACTACTGCAACGTTTACCGAAACTTCAACATTTAAACCTGAGTTATAGAGACGAATGCACGGACGAAGTTGCTGCTGCGATCGGAGAGAATTGTCCGCATCTCACATATCTCAACATCAAGTGGTGCACTAAAGTCACCGACATTGGACTCCGGTCGTTAAGCCGTTGCAACAAGCTGGTGTATTTGAACGTTATTGCAACCACTAACGCCACGGTGGAAGGCTGTTTCTTCCTTTTAAACCACCTGCCCGTTTTGAAAGTGCTTAAATATACTATGTGGTCGGAATTATTGAATAAGTTAGAAAACCAGTTGAAAAGAAACAAAACATTACGCACTTATGCCATCGAAGAAGTGTCCGAGACGTTTAACAAACATATTCCCTTGCTGAGGACCTTTTTTCCAAATTTAAAAGACTTAAGCTTTTTTTCGGTTGAAAATCATCTGGATTTTGATTTTTTATTGTGGGCTCAACGATTGACGAGTCTTCATCTGTACGACGTTCAACCGGTCAATATTCGACTTATTGATCGCGCTTGGCCAATGTTAGAGATATTATCGTTAACAGATTGTTCAATTTCCAATGAAAGTGATGGTGTTATTACTGCTCCGTTGAAAAACCTTCGTCAACTGGTCATAGATGATGATTCACTCGTGACTAGAAGGGAAATTAAAACGTTAATTGTACAATGCAGAAGCTTGGAAAAGTTGAGCTTTGCTTATTGTGAGATGAATGTTACTGACGATTTAATTTCGGAACTTATTGAATCGAATGCGCTGCAAAATCTGAAAATGTTGACATTTAAGTTTTGCCTCCTTATTACTTCCACTTCGATCATGAAATTGCTGGACGTGCAAAATCCAATGAATAAGTTGTTCTTCTGGGAATGTCGTAACATCGACGATTCAGGTTACGAGGAAATTAAAAATTATGTCAAAAGTAAAAACTTGGATTTGCGTGTTGAAGAGATGGCTTGGTGATATAAGCCCTTTCAAATGCTAAATCATTTTTTTTTCCAACCATTTGTAACGTAAGTTGTAAGTTTAAGTATAATTCGTTTTATGATTAAATCGAAATATAAGTATGTTAGATAATTCACAAATTTTTTAAAATAAAATAGGAATTTAATTTAGAAATAAAAAAAAAAAAAATTAAAAACTTTTTTTTTTCAAAAAATTTTATTTATTTAATATTATTTTATACTGCTTTTTTGCGAGTTACAAGTGATTTCAATTTTTGAAATCAACTTCCATATGACAAATTCTTACTACCAGATGGTGTCCTCATCGTTAGTTGTTGCTCTTGAATTCAAGGCATCAGTGTAGAATTTGAAAATAAGTATATATAGATGAATATAAGTTTGAACAAAATTGTAAAAATCATAAAAATCGAAGATGAAATCGTGAAAATTATGAAAAACAAAGAAAAAAATCAAAAAATCAAAAAGAAAATCATAAAAATTATGAAATTCAAAGAGAAAATCATAAAAATCATGAAATTCAAAGTAAAAATCATAAAAATCATGAAATTCAAAGAGAAAATCATAAAATTCAAAGCGAAACATCATAAAAACCAAAGAGAAAGTAATAAAAATCATGAAAAATCGAATAAAAATCGTGAAAAATCGAATCAAAATCATGAAAAATCGAATCAAAATCATGAAAAATCGAATCAAAATCATGAAAAATCGAATCAAAATCATGAAAAATCGAATCAAAATCATGAAAATCATGAAATTCAAAGTAAAAATCATGAAAATCATGAAATTCAAAGTAAAAATCATGAAAATCATGAAATTCAAAGTAAAAATCTTAAAAATCATGAAATTCAAAGATAAAATCATAATAACCAAAGAGAAAGTAATGAAAATCATGAAAAATCGAATCAAAATCATGAAAAATCGAATCAAAATCATGAAAAATCGAATCAAAATCATGAAAAATCGAATCAAAATCATGAAAAATCGAATCAAAATCATGAAAATCATGAAATTCAAAGTAAAAATCATGAAAATCATGAAATTCAAAGTAAAAATCATGAAAATCATGAAATTCAAAGTAAAAATCTTAAAAATCATGAAATTCAAAGATAAAATCATAAAAACCAAAGAGAAAGTAATGAAAATCATGAAAAATCGAATCAAAATCATGAAAAATCAAATCAAAATCATGAAAATCAAATGAAAAATAACAAAATAAATGCCCTAAAATCCAAAGTAACATTAACAAAACACCAAAAAAGCACAAAATATCCCTGAAATCAATCAAACTGAAGGAAAAAGCTAAATCAAACAGCAATGTTTGCCAGCCCCCATTTGCCCCAATTATTCAACACGACTACCGTCAATATCGCCCCCATTAAAACGTGACCCACACCAATCCAACCGCAGCAGTGATACCAAATTAGTGTCAACGTTTCCCCCCACATATATATATATATATATTTAAAAAATTCCTTATCGTTCCTTAGCGACATTTTAAACTGCTAATAAAAATCAAGAATGAGGCCACACCTGTGCATCGTTCCAATAATTTATTAACCACCGACCGACTCCACCTCATTGTTGACACACTCTGCAGTTAAAATCCGAAAACGAAAAATTTCCCCCAAAAAAAAAAAAAATTATAAAATAAAATAAAAATGAAATAATAATAATAATTATTTCTAAAAAAAAAATAAAAAAAATTTCTAAGAATTACGCAATTTATAGGCAACAACTAATTTCCACTTCCGGTTCCCAAAAAAACTCAGCAAAAATGAATAAATCAAATCATGCAACTGTTTAAGGATACAAAAAAAAAAACGTGAGTAAACTGAAATGATCGATTTCCTCCGATTTGTTGTCATCGGATTGTCACAACTTCCGGTTTGTGGTCCAGGATGCCAAAACAGTCGTTTGGACTACCGCGCTGCAACCAACGTGCATTCCGCGTGTACCTTGATGGAAAACCCCCAAATTGACGTCAGTATGAGCCGCGGGCCATTACTTCACCTTGCCGAGGTCGCCCACTGAATAACACTCGGGCTTGAAGGCTTGCTTGACCACAGGTGCGTGGGTGATCGACGAATCAGTGACGCTGCAGGATTAGAAGAAGTTCCATGAAATTTGGCGGGGTAATTCCCTTCTTTTTGTCTTCTGCTTCTGTAGATATATATATATGTGTTGTGCATGCGCTGGTCTAGTTAAATCCGATTGCTATATTTATTTGAGGATTAATTGAACGGTTTGCACAGAAGCCGACGACTGAAAATGACTAAACAAGTGAGTTTTGTTTGTTGTTTTTAAGGTTTGGATTGTTTTTTGGTTTGGGGTGTTGGTTTATGGTTATTGGTGGTGATGTTTGGTTAGTTTGGGTGGAATTGTTTGGTTTTTTTGTGGAATTTTTATGGTTTTTTTTTAAGTTGTTAAAATTGAGTTGGTTTTAGTAGTTGTTTGGTTTTCTAAGAATGAAAAGAGTTTTTGGATTTTAGGATGAAGTTATTTGTTTTCTAGGAATGAAAAACATATTTTGTTAATTATTTATTTGTTTTGTGACAATTTGTAGAGTTTTTATTAAGTGTTGAGTTGTTTTAAAGCAATTTAAACAGTTTTAATTAGGTGTTAAATTGTTTTCTAACAATTAAAACAGTTTTAATTAAGTGTTAATTTGTTTTGTGACAATTTATAGAGTTTTAATTAAGTGTTAACTTGTTTTAAAGCAATTTAAACAGTTTTAATTATGTGTTAACTTGTTTTAAAACAATTTAAACAGTTTTAATTAAGTGTTAACTTGTTTTAAAACAATTTGAACAGTTTTAATTAGGTGATAACTTGTTTTAAAACAATTAAAGCAGTTTTAATTAGGTGTTAACTTGTTTTAAAATCAATTTAAACAGTTTAGTTAAGTAGTTGTTTGTTTTGAACAATTGAAACTGCTTTAGTTAAGTAATTGTTTGTTTTTAAACAATTAAAACAATTTTAATTAAGTAATTGTTTGTTTTTAAATAATTAAAACAATTTTAATTAAATAATTGTTTGTTTTAAATAATTAAATCAATTTATTCCATAATTTCTGGTCATTTCTTCAACAATTATAACAGTTTTCAAAAATTGGTTGATTTTTTAAAAAAATATTTCTCCGTTTAATTTTTCTTTTTCTATAAAATTTTTCTTTTTTAAATTTTTAATAATTTTACACTCGGAATTTCACACCTGGACTAAATGTAAATCACTAATTAAAACAAACCCATAAATATTTTTTTTCTAATTTAATAATGTTTCTCCGTTGAAACTGAGCGTAACTTAATTTGTCAATTAATTCTGAAAGCTTTTAAATTAGTTCTATATACATATATAGAAAAAAAATTAGGCCTACCCATTAGACTGAATACTTTATCTTTTAATTAAGAGACCCATATTTTCTATCTTCAATTTGGCTTAATTTTTTTGAAGAAAAAAAAAAATCTTATTTTATTTAGTACAACATTTCATAATAACACAAATCTCTCATTCATTTATTTTTCATTATTCAATTGTTTTAATGTGTTTCACTATGTGATAAAAGTATGAATGATGGTTTGCCTCTTGTGTCATGCTTGACTGACTTCTCCAGAGTTGAATGATGGGAAAAAAGTGGGTGATAAATTTACTAGAAAGAATTTTTTTTTTCTTTTTTTTTTTTTTTTCTAAATTTAATATGACCTGATTTTATGACCGGTTTGGAAAAAATGTGCACAATACGTGATTACTATTCGTATCAAACTTGTCAAAATACATTGACGACTGGATAATTATAACATCAAGTAGGAATAAGTTTCAACTATTTTTTAAAAAAAATAATTGAAAGATTTATTAACCTGAAAAGAAACTCTGTTTTATATTATTGCAGTTTAAACAGTTTTTAATTGTTAAAACAATCTCAAAAGCAGTTTTTAATTGTTAAATCAATTTTCAAAAGCAGTTTTTAATTGTTAAATTAATTTTCAAAAGCAGTTTTTAATTGTTAAATCAATTTTCAAAAGCAGTTTTTAATTGTTATATCAATTTTCAAAAGCAGTTTTTATTTGTTTTATCAATTAAACACTGCTTTTGAGATTGTTTTAACAATTCAAAACTGCTTTTAAGATTGTTTTAACAATTAAAAACTGCTTTTAAGATTGTTTTAACAATTCAAAACTGCTTTTAAGATTGTTTTAACTATTAAAAACTGCTTTTAACATTGTTTTACTGCTTTTAAGGTTGTTTTAACAATCAAAAACTGCTTTTAACATTGTTTTACTGCTTTTAAGGTTGTTTTAACAATCAAAAACTGCTTTTAACATTGTTTTACTGCTTTGAAGGTTGTTTTAATAATTTAAAGCTGCTTTTAAGGTGGTTTTAACAATTCTAAACTGCTGTTAAGGTGGTTTTAACAATCTAAACTGCTTTTAACATTGTTTTAACAATTCAAAATTGCTTTTGAGATTATTTTAACAATTAAAAACTGCTTTAAAATTTTTTTTAACAATGCTTAACCAATGCACATATTGATGTAAAACCTGTTATTATATTTTTTTAAATAATTAATTAATTTCATTCAATTTTTTTTTTTATTTCAACGAGGAAATACGGAGAACTCATTTCGGGTTCAATTTATGAATACAATTAATGATAGAATCAGTTTTAAGAAGTCTAATTTTAAATTCTTGACAAATCTTTTATTTCTTAACGACTTCCAGGTCGTTTGCCTCAGGCTTTTAAATCACGTGACCGCCTTCCTCCCACCCATTTACCTTCACTCCCACAATCACGGACACAGGTGAATGGCAATGGAAAAATGGCAATTTCTTCTAGGCTTAGCAAATAAACAAATCCTTATCTTTTCCGCACTTAAATCCCACCACATTTCACTTGTCCGACAAAATCCCACATAATCCACCAATAAAATTAAACCTATCTTTTATTTTGGATTTCCACACACCTACGATTGCTATTATTACTAAAACAATCATCAACAATGGCTGAAGCTGTTGAGGTATATAAACTTTGATGTTGTTATTACCACTTTTTGTTCTTTATTCATTGAAGCATGTCAAGGAACTTCTCTTTCTTGGAAGGAAAGGTTTGAAAACATTTAAGAACCATTTTTCTCTCGATTTGTCCTTGAAGGTGAAAACAACCTTCAAATTGCATTTTTTAAATTAAATTAAATTTTTTTTATTCATTTTATATTTTTATTTTTTATTTATTTTTTTTATTTTTGAATTGTAATTATAATACTTAGTAAGTTTTAACCTTAAAGATGGTGACCTTAAAGTCGTACTTTCACATTCCTAATTTCTATGCAAGGTCATGTGTTCGTGTATTGTTGATTTGCGGAACTGAAATGATGGAAAAACTGTTTCCGGTGTTTTCACTGAGGGAATAGGGAAACGATTCCATTGTTGATGTACAAAGTGGAAACTGTGGTAACCACAGGATGAGCATTCCGCCTGTGGATGTACACAACAAATGTTTTGCTCTAGTTTTGGGTATTTGTGTTCAGTCATCGAATGAAGGCTGGCGTTAGTATTGTCTAGGATTATTTTTTTGGTTCAAAACTTTCTTTGGTCTGTAAGCAGGTATTTTTTTGCTTGTTTAGATTTTCTAAATTGTTTAGGAAAAAGTAGTTTAGTCAAAATAACAAGTTTTGCATTGCTATGCATTGTTAAAAACATTGTTTTTAATTGTTAATGTCTTTTAAAAGCATTTTTTTATTGTTTAGAATTGTTTGAATGGTTTTAAAGCAGTTTTAGTTGCTTGCAAGTAGTTTTTAATTGTTTAAAAGCACTTTTTAATTGTTTAAAAGCACTTTTTAATTGTTGAAAAACAGTTTTTAATTGTTAAAAAGCAGTTTTTAATTGTTGAAAAGCAGTTTTTAATTGTTGAAAAGCAGTTTTTAATTGTTGAAAAGCAGTTTTTAATTGTTGAAAAGCAGTTTTTAATTGTTGAAAAGCAGTTTTTAATTGTTGAAAAGCAGTTTTTAATTGTTTAAAAGCAGTTTTTAATTGTTTAAAAGCAGTTTTTAATTGTTTAAAAGCAGTTTTTAATTGTTTAAAAGCAGTTTTTAATTGTTTAAAAGCAGTTTTTAATTGTTTAAAAGCAGTTTTTAATTGTTTAAAAGCAGTTTTTAATTGTTTAAAAGCAGTTTTTAATTGTTTAAAAGCAGTTTTTAATTGTTTAAAAGCAGTTTTTAATTGTTTAAAAGCAGTTTTTAATTGTTTAAAAGCAGTTTTTAATTGTTTAAAAGCAGTTTTTAATTGTTTAAAAGCAGTTTTTAATTGTTTAAAAGCAGTTTTCAGTTGTCTAAAGGCAGTTTCAGTTGTCTAAAAGCAGTTTCCAATTGTCTAAAAACAGTTTTCAATTGTTTAAAACCTTTTCTCAATAATATTGAAAAAATAGTAATCAACCACCACCAAACAATACTCCACCACAAACCAACCAAACAAACACGGTACGAGAGAAAACGATCCCGAAGGTCAACTCCACCGACAAACACCGACATAACCTTTAATACTCTTAACTCCGACATTCCCCAAAGCAAAAAATTGTTTTCCACAAATCGCAATTACGTGAGCCCAATTTATTCCGCATTAATGATGCGTCTTTTATCCACTACGAAACCTTCCACGTTCCTTTCCATTAAAGCGACACCTGGTTTATATTTCTAGTACGATGTTGAACGTGTGCGAGAGAAACAAATGAGCAACGGCAACATGCACAACCACAAAACAGACGAGAAAATGGACGTGGACACGAAACGTGCGCGAAAACCGTCGGAAAGCGACAGCGCCGAATCAAGGGGCAACTGGGGAAGCCGCTGGGAGTTCTTGCTCTCGTGCGTCGGATTGTCCGTCGGGATTGGAAATATTTGGAGGTTTCCGTACCTCGCTTACAGCAACGGAGGAGGTTAGTAACATTTTATTGGTAATCAATAATTCAATTAAAATTGTAACAAAGGGCAATAACTTTATTGCTCTTGTGTAATTGGTTTGAAGGAATGGTTGGTATTTATTTTTATTTTTATTTTTATTTTATTGTATTTTGTTTGTTTGTTTGTTTATTATTTGGGGCATTGGATTGTTGTTTTGTTGAATGGGATTGTGGTGGAAAGAGATTGTTGTGTGGAAGATATTTATGTGGGTCGAGATGAATTATTTATGACCCTTCGATTTTTTATTTTTTATTTTTTTTTTTAACTTTCGCTGAGGTTTTTAATGAGTGCAACTTCAATGTCAGAGACGTGAGAATGTACTTTGTGACATACATTTGTGAGAGTGAAAGCTGTAATTTGCTGCATTATTGCTAATGTGTAGCTTTTTTGTGCCGTTAATGAGAATTATTATTATTATTATTTTTTTTGAAAAAAGTTTTTATTTGAAAGTTTTATTCAGAAAAGATAATGTTTGTGATGATTTGGGACTGAGGACAAATGATTTTGTAGGAATTATAATATTTAGATGAAGGTTAAAAAATTACAACATGCCTAATTCTGTTTTTGCACAGTGGATACAAACAGTTACAGATAAAACGGTGTAAAAACATGACAAACAAGGGGAATTCTCTAAATATTTCCTAGAGAATAAACAAGGGGAATTTCCTAAATATTTCCTAGACAACTAACAAGGGGAATTTCCTAAATATTTCCTAGACAACAAACAATGGGAATTTCCTAAATATTTCCTAGGCAACAAACAAGGGGAATTCCCTAAATATTTCCTAGACAACAAACAAGGGGAATTCTCTCAAGGCAACAAACAAGGGGAATTCTCTTAAGGCAACAAACAAGGGAAATTCTCTCAAGGCAACAAACAAGGGGAATTCTCTCAAGGCAACAAACAAGGGGAATTCTCTTAAGGCAACAAACAAGGGGAATTCCCTCAAGGCAACAAACAAGGGGAATTCTCTCAAGGCAACAAACAAGGGGAATTTTTTAAATATTTCTTAGACTACAAACAAGGGGGAATTTCCTAAATGTTTCCTAGAAAACATACAAGGAAAATTCCCTCAATATTTTCAAGACAACAAAAAGGGGAATTCCCTCAAGGCAACAAACAATGGGAATTCCCTCAAGGCAACAAACAATGGGAATTCTCTCAAGGCAACAAACAATGGGAATTCTTTTAACATTTCCTAGACAATAAACAAGTGGGATTCCCTAAAAATTTCCTAGACAACAAACAAAGGGAATTCCCTCAAGGCAACAAACAAGGGGAATTCTTTAAATATTTTTTAGACCACAAACAAGGGGGAATTTCCTAAATATTTCCTAGACAACAAACAAGGGGAATTCTTTAGATATTTCATAGATGATTGCAGTAATGGGAATATTTTTCCTTGAAATTTATATCAAGTTTTAAAAAGGCAACTGTTTTACTCGTTTTAGACCAAAAGAAATCGTTTAAAAACGGATTTGAATTTATTTTTCTAGACCATGTTTAATCAAAATCGTCTAAAAAAGATCATATAAAAACAGAATTTATACATCGGTCAAAGCCTACCAAATAGTTACTGCAGTCACAAAGTCGCTACAGCCCTAAATTTACTACAGACCGAAAAATCATCATAGTCCTAAAGTTACAACAGTCACAAATTTACAGTTACAATTAACCCTAACTTAGGCAACAGTGTTAAATCAACTCCAAAACTTACCGCTATCATTTCTTTTAAACTTCCAGGTGCATTTCTCATTCCATACTTAATCATGTTAATACTGGCTGGCAAGCCAATGTATTTTATGGAACTTGCCTTTGGACAATTTGCGAGTAAAGGTCCTCTTTCTATATGGAAATGTACACCTATTTTTAAAGGTAAGTGTGTTGACAAAAATCTCCTTAAATCACTCATCAATCCTAAAATAATCAAACCAAATTTCTTTTCTAGGTGTTGGAGTAGCTATGGTCATTGTTTCCTTTATTGTTAGCATCTATTACAACATTCTAATGGCATACACAGTCTATTACTTGGCATCATCATTCCAAGGTGAACTACCATGGATGAAATGTGACCCAGCTTGGGCAGACATGGCAACTTGTTTTGTCAGAAACACTGGCAAACAGGTACAGTACCATTTCCTTCAAAACATCTCCAGTAAATAACAATTTCTTTATTTTTTCACAGGCAACTAACACCAGTGCATCCAATTGGACAATTGCAGACAACACCACAACAATGCCATTCAACACAACAACACAAATGCCTAATATCACTTTTGGTGGCAACATCACTGACAATATCACCTTGCAAACAGCAAGTCAACAATATTGGGAGTGAGTACCAAAATAAATAATTAGATTTTAAGTTTCTAACAACATGTTATCATTGTTTGTAGACGCTATGTTTTGCGTTTATCGTCTGGAATTGATGAAATAGGAACAGTGAAGTGGGATTTGGCGTTGTGCCTGCTCTTTTCGTGGATTGTTGTTGTTCTGTGTTTAATTAAAGGCATAAAAACCTCTGGAAAGGTAATTAAGACAGTGCATAATTGAGTGTGCAGTTCATTCAACTGTGTATAAATATTGATTACAGGTGATTTACTTTGCTGCAACCTTTCCCTACATTATCCTGATAACCTTGCTAATAACTGGTTTGTTGCAAGAGGGCGCCATGAAAGGTGTTGTTTACTTCTTGTATCCTGAATGGGGAAAATTGCTGGATATTAAAGTAAGAGTTTAAAATTAATATGAAATTAATTATGCTAATTTATTATTATTATTTTTTTTAATTTTAGGTGTGGAAAGAAGCAGCTGGACAAATGTTTTTCTCATTGGGTGTTTCTATGGGCAGTCTGATCATGTACAGCAGTTATAATCCTTTTAGGAATAATGTTTATAGGTATGAAGTTAGAAAATATGTGGTTTTGATGTGTGTAATTAATCATTTTTAATTTATTTTTGTAAAGGGATGCTTTTATTGTTAGTATATTGGATACAGTGACAAGTCTGATTGCAGGCATTGTCATATTCTCTGTTCTGGGTTCAATGGCTCATGAACTTGACCTGGACATTGATAAAGTTGTTAAAGGAGGTAAGAATAATTACTTTCTGCAGTCAATTTAAACTGTAGAACTGGTTTTATGATAGTAACTATAACATTTATTACATTTTCAGGACCTGGTTTGGCTTTTGTGGCCTATCCTGAAGCTCTTTCAAGACTACCTATACCACAACTGTGGTCTGTATTGTTTTTCCTCATGTTATTTACACTTGGATTAGACAGCGAGGTAATTTTAATGGATTTTGACATTAAAAAAATATTTAATAATGGATTTTGACATTAAAAAAATTTAATAATGGATTTTGGCATTAAAAAAATATTTAATAATGGATTTTGACATAAAAAAATATTTAATAATGATTTTTGACATTTACAAAGAAATAATAATAATAAAATTTTTTTTTTTCAGTTTGCAATCTTTGAGAACATTTTAACCAGTTTGACTGACGAGTTTCCTGTTTTACGCAAACACAAAATGAAATTATGCATATTCTTAGCATGCGTGTGCTATTTAATCGGTCTTTCGTGTGTTACATATGTAAGTGCTCTGCTGAAGACTATAATACCAACTTCCTTCCTTGAATTTTTTTTTTAATTACATAATTTTATTGTTATTAGGGCGGTCAATATGTGTTGCAATTGATGGATGATTACGGCGGCAGCACAAGTTTAATATTCATTGCAATCTTCGAATGCGTATCTCTCATGTGGGTCTATGGTAATACCAATGAAAACGACAATGATTCATTATTATTTCCTTACTAAATGATTAATATTTTCTCAGGTGTGACCCGCTTCTCCGATGACATTGAATTCATGCTTGGCAACAAGCCCAGCATTTATTTGAGAGTCACCTGGACTCTCACAGCACCCATTATTCTTATGGTAAACAAAAAATCTATTGCATAACATTTCTTTTGTCTGAAGGATGAATAAATAAATAAATAAATGTAATTTTCTTTTTCAGATTATTTTTATATACATAATGGTTAACCACACAAGATCTACATACGGGGACTCTTACGTTTACCCGGTTTGGAGCGACGGAGTCGGATGGTTATTGACTTGTTTGTCGATGATTCAAATTCCTATATTTGCTTTGATTGCCATCTGGAAACAACCTGGACCCACACTTTTAGCTGTAAAATATATATATAAATATTTTTGTTAAGTTTCTATAATTTTTGTGCTTTGTTATTAGAAAATCCGGCAGAGTGCCGCGCCGGATCCAGATTGGGGACCTGTGGATCCATTGGAGAAGGAGAATTGGTGTCAGTTTAAAGAACAAAGGTGTGCCATAGAGTTGCCAACAACTATCAGCAAAAGAAAGATTGGTACTGACAATCCAGCATTCACCATTAATAATTCATAAATGACAGAACCACGTATACACATTTGCAGAGTTGGGAGTTTTTGGAACACATAAAATGCAATAATTAATTAGTTATTTTATTTTTTGGTAATTTAAAATGTATCAAATACCTCATTTGCTTGAATATTAATTTAAATCACACAGATAATAAGAGAAGAGTAAATAGGATTAATTGTAGTCCTTATGTGGATTTAGTCTGTGGTTTTTACAATCGTTTAGAAATGTCATATTATCATGACAAAGTAGTTCCTAATATGAAATTAGCTAATTTTCAATCAAAATTTGGCGATTTTTGTAATTTGAAGAAGAAAAATAATAATAATTTCAAAAAGTTATGAATATTATTGTGTAATGTGTAAATACATATTGTTTATGGAAAGTTAAATTGATGGGGGTGGTGATTAAATTAAATCGTATAAATTTGTAAATATATTTTTTTTTTTTGCTTTTTAAATGAGTTGAAATAAATTTTATAAAAATTTATATTTTGTTGCACTTCTTTTTGAATTGTCACACACACAATAAAATGGCAACAACATTGACAAATTCATTCATAGATGTCGTTTTGTGGTTTCAATGTCACACACACACAAAACATGGCAACAACATTGACAAATTCATTCATAGATGTCGTTTTGTGGTTTCAATTCACGTTTATTGATATCCAATTGCAACATTCCAACATGTCTACATGGCTTTTGTTTCTCCAGTTTCTGGCTGCCACACAATGTTACCAACAAGAGGTTTTACAAAAAATATATCCGTTTTAAGCTTACTTTATAATGAATATTTTTCCTTTCAGAATTTTCCAGATTTCGATGAAATGGTCGCCGATTTTGTCACACAAAAATCCGCCGCTTTGAAACGTCAAGTGCTTTGGTGGGACGTGTACGGCAACAGACCAGAAATTAAATCCAATCCACAATACACCAAGTACAGAAAAAAAATTTCTACATTATTTAATTTTATTTTTAACATCAAATTAGATACAAACTGACCGTGAGAGTGTGCAACTTCGCCTATGGACGCACAGCAACTGTGAACGAAAATCCGTGCTCAAGAAACATCCGCAAGTTGAAAAACGTCAACGTCACGTCAGGCGTTGAATTCCTCATGCACGGAACGCGAGAACTATTGAGTTTCTACCGCTGGAACGTCACAAAAGGAATAAAAATCAACAGAGTCGTCAACGTACACAATTAAACCATTCAAATTTAACTGAAATCTGCTAAAAACACGTTTTCTACAGATCCACATCCCCGTGCCGCCATTAGAGAAAGAACTCGCGCCGCCAGTGTGGAACATCGACATTAGAAAACCAATCAACAGAGTCACCGTGGGCCGACACAAATTCGTCTTCGATTCTAAACCGTACGTAGTTCCGTACCAGAATTTTGTCAAAACCGAATTCCATTACGTCACGAGAGAATCGATAGTGTCGTGGACGGCCGTGGTTGAATTGGAAGGCGCCATTGCAGTGTGGTTTCGGAGTCCCTACCAAAGTCACAATTTGTGGTTTTATCCGATATCGGAGATGGCCAATTCGCTTTTCCAAGCCGATGGACACTGCCGACTTCGCTATCCGGTGAATGGGATGTTCACGTGGACTCAGCAGCTCAACGCCACCGTTAAGTTGTCGCGATTCGAATTAGGCTGCGATTTGTCGGACATCCAAGATGGCGAGCTACCGGATGAAGTGCTATTCTTTATTCCGAATAAATTGACACTGTATGGACTCAAAACGGTCAAACTGAATTACCCGGATGGGAAATTCTTCCGGAATAAGGTGTTGATGAAGAAAACACAGAGAAAATAATTATTTTGTATATTTGTACATTGTATACAGCTTATATCGGCTTTGATTACTTGTATACTGTTTTATTATTATGTAATTCACTTTAAATTTTGACGAAAACAACAAGCTCCGCCTTGGCTTCACTGCAATGCAACGAAAAAGAACGTTGATGAAAGTGCAAACAAGTGCCCAATTTTCCATTACATCCAATAAAACGGTTAAGGTGAGGTCAAGGTGGTCTAGAAAGAAGAAAGAAAAAACAAAAAAAAAAACACCCAAAACACGAGAAATATTATCGTAAAACATCTTTAATGGTTGATAGCGGTTTATTTTTTACATACTTGTACATAATTAATAATATTTAGACATTTTTTCGTTAAAAAAAACGAACAAAACGCAACAAATTGCTTTAAAACGAGTATTTATTCGGAATTTCTATGCTGTAATTTGCCCGCTATCGCTGCATGACTTTGTACTTCATGAAGCCGATCACAACGCCGCTTCCAACCAGCAAACCGAGGAATATCATACCAAAGGCTAATCCAGCCATCGACCCTACAAAAAATAATTGAGAAAATTAAATTTGGACCACAAATTTGTAAAACCCGAATTTTTACTGTACCGTCACTGTACCCTCCTCCTGCGGACGTTTGAGCTGCTGCCGTGTTCGGAGGATCTGGTGGCGACCCCGTCGGTTTGCGGTCGTCGGGATGCAGCGATTTGTTCCGATCAGCAATAAAATTATTTCCTAAAAAACAAAAATTAAATTTTTTTTTTACTGCGAAATGCTCGTTCAACAGTATCAACACTTACTTGTATAATGGTCGCAGGTTTGGTCATCGTACAACTTCCTCGTTGGTTCTTTACTCGAGTCCAAAATTCGACATTGCGTGCGCGGTTTATTTTCGACGCCGCCCGGCGAGCACATTTCAAACCCTTTGCACGCGTTGACGTCTGCGGAAGTCGTGCACATCCTTGCACAGTCTTTCGCGCCCGCCGCAGCAACGACGGACACGTCGAAGTCCTTAAAAGCGGCCGATTTATTCTTGAATTTCAGAAAATCGCCCAAATAATCCCCTTAAAACAAAAACAAAACGATAAAACATGAAAAATCAAGTTTGACTCGCGTTATACTCGTGAAATGGTTGCAGTTTTTGCTCTCTTTGATGCCCATTGGCTCCATTTCTAATATATGACGCGATCTGAAGTAACACATCATTTTTTCCGAAGTGGGATCGACGCAACTGTCGAATCCCTCGCAATAAAACGGAAGTTTCTCGACGCTGCAATGCGCGGCGCAGTCTGCTTCCGTGTCCGGTTTGATCTCCACTCCAATTTCGATACCCACGGCTTCGGTCACCGTCTGCTTGTTTAACACGTAGTCTTTAAGGAAATGTCCTGAAAATTATGTAAATCCACGTTTAATTGGAGTGAAAAGAGAAGATAAGTGAATTATACTTGAATAAAGCTCGCAGTTTGTCTGTACTTTGAAGTCGAATTCCTCCTCTTTTGCATGGTCGAAGAGAACCGACGACAAAACGCAATCGCCGGTGTCTTTGCAGTAGGACCAACTTTTGCAATCGAACTCGAGGCTGTCGATGCAATTTTCGAAGCATTCCATTCGTGAAATTCCGCTCGTTTGGAAATCAATTCCCTTTGTTATTACTGCAACGCCGACTTGCTTAAACGATGCAGTAATTTCGTCTAGAAATTATTTTTGGGACAAAAAATATTTATTTAATTTTTTAAAAATTTTTAGTCAATAAAATCACCTTTTAGAGATGTTACTGGAATAGATACAACGTCATCCCTGATGCTAATTACATGATAAGAGTGGGACTTCCCTTCAGTCTATAAACAAACAAATAACTATAACGAAAAATATTCATTTAAACGTGTATACCTTGAATGTAAATGTGAGATTTGAATTGAAAATAACGTCGGAAAGGTCTGCATACACTTGTTGGTTGGTTTTTTTATCACCGTTGTTGGAGCCAGTGTGTCCTATAAATATAAATGGAGAATTTATTATCTGAACAAGAAATTCATTTCATTATTTCTTACCTGCATTGAAGGGGTTTTCAACCAAGGTTGTTGTAAATAAAATAGTGTCTGTTGCATTTGGTGTTTCAAAGTCGTCTATCTGTATGAATAATTTAATAAATATGTATTTCAAATGTGCGGACTATATTTTTATTTATTTAATGTTGTATTACGTACCAGTATTTCTTGGAATCTATTGGGAAGTACTTTCGTTTTGGTTGCCAATTGCGTCTGAATTTGAAAAATGAAGTCGTTTGGATTATGGTCAATTACATCGAGGTATTCTCCTGAGAATTGAAAATTTCATACAAAGTATAACAGCACAATTCAAGAAAGAAATAGTCTAAAACATTCTTATTGACTTATCTAATGTGACAAACCTTTGAGTTCAAGTTGGAATCTGATTTTGAAGTCTTCGATGAAACACGATGTTGTATCGAACCGACTCCATGATGGAACTTTTAAGTCGTAGTTGAAGAAACTCATAGCACTACTTTGGACTTCCTACGTGTACGAAAAATAACAATAATCGAGTCTTTAGAAATCAATGTATAACATAATATTCGTTTTCGGCTTACCATTCCTTCGTCCGTTAATGAGGTGTTGAGAAAAACTGGAACCGAGTAGCTGTGCACATTTCCGTCTTCATCTTTTGCCGTTTCCTATTTAAACCGATTTAAAATTTCGAATAACTTAATTCTGAAACTCAAACTTGCATTGATCATGTAAATCTCCGTTGGCTTGTCGGTCACATTGCTTATCCACACATCGCACTTCAAACTGCGATAAATTCTCTGAAATAAATCATTTATTCGCTTATTTACGCTCAAAAATAGTGTTAAACTTTTAATTACCTCTCCGACATAATGAAATGTATTAGGATCGAGTTTGTCATCCAAAAGGGAATTCAAAATTCCAATCGAACTCTTCTTTCTCTCTCCCAATTCCACATCGGACTGGGTCAGATTCTGTACTGTGCAAGTCCCATTTTTCGAATTCATTTTATAAACAACTCCTAAACAAAAGAATAAAAAACATTTCAATACAATTAAAAACACTGGGTGTATGTGATATTCTGATATACACACCAGTGTTGTAATCCCAAATTTCTCTATCAAGCCCCGCAGTCTCAGATTCTTTCATATCAGCGGGAAGATCAGCGTCGAGTCTAATCATTTTACGATCCATATTGTAATAAACCTAAATTAATATATTTAGTTTTTAAATTAAATTCCTGAATTAAAAATTGAACATTTTTAAGTTCAAACCCTCTCTTTAGCCGATATTTGCATTATAGACAATGGAAAATAAATCTCCACACCCGCTTCAAAGTGAATTGGTAAATTCGTAGGAAATGGTTTCGTGTTTTCCAGAAGATTGCAAGCGACACCTCTCGGAAGCTAAAATTAAACCATAAACATAAAAAACAAAGATTTATTAATATTTTATCGTATAAAAATATACTTGGAACGCTTCTGGGTCGTCAATAATATTCTTGTAGTCATAATACACATAAGTCAGCTGAAATGTAGTGTTGTCCGGTTGTGGCATCTGTACAACGGTTTTCAATGGAACCCACCAATTCGCACAGTCATTAACGTTAGGACAGTTTGGAAACAACCAATTATCATTAGGAACTGTAAAAAAAAAAATACCCGACGATAGATTTATTTATTAATGATTAATAAAACATTTTATAATTACCTGACCAATAAAATTCAATGTCAGCATCTTCGGTACCGAGTCTAACCGCACCTCCATACTTTGCTGCTTTGATTCCCATGTGCGTTTCATCTTTTGATATTAATTTCTAGAAATTAATTTTTCTTTTTTCAAATCGTTTTTCAGTTCCACAAAAAAATATTATCTTTAATACCATGCGTGGAAGAAACGAGAAAAAATAAGCCGTTGTCAAAATGTAACTTCCATTAACAAACATATCTACGTTATCGGCTACTATTACATCTTTGCACAAAACGTCGTCTTAATTAAGAAATAATATTCGTTAGTGATTTTTCTCTCGTTATTATTTGATGTGGAGTAATTTCGTAATTACCTGTGATAGTGAAATACTCCATTTTCTTATCCTGGCGTCTTCTGTAGGTAGTTTGCGTTTTTCCATCCTTGGCCCACACAATATCCGAGGCCTTTTCATTTACTCCGTCGTAATATTCTTTGCCTAACGTCGTCATTCTGTATTTGGTGTTAGTAGCTTGGATATTTAGTTGGAACACTTTTGGAATAGCAGTTGCTGGAAAATCGTCTGCAAGAAATTAAATAAATATTAAAATGTCAACAGGTGTAAAGTCATACGTGAGTGTCATTATTTACCACCAATTTCTAAGGTAGATACTAGAATTATTGGTAGAATTAGAATTAGTTGGAGCAACATGGTGGCTGCAGAGAGGGGATTCATGTTGGAACCATTCAACAGTATTCCACCTTGCTCGTGATGTGGCAAAAAAAACACCTATTCAAGTGTCACTCAATTGATTAGGTGTTGTCTAATCTTATCTTTGAATTTCTATTTCATCTTGTCAAATGATTTAACACAAAGGTGAGATATTTTTTTCTACAATAAATTTTTTTTTTAGTAAAAAATAATTTTAATTTAAGTAAATATGGAATTTATTTTGTCTGTGTTTGATCTTTTATCGGATGGGAGATGTGGAGATTTATTCGCAAAGCTTTGCTGCATTACACCGAATAGTAAGAATTTCTTTAAGGAGCTTTGCTGCATTACACTGAATAGAAAGAATTGTTTTGGAGTTTCTGAATTGTTTTTAATTCAAAGTAAAATTAGGGAAAAAAAATCAAAAGAATTCTCTAAGTAACAACTATATATTTATTTATTTATTTATTTATTTTGTTCTACTATTTAAAAAAAAAATTATCGCTTAAAAAATGTTTTGTAGATTTTGTTCTATCGTTGTGACGGCACAATTTTGTATTTGATTACACCTATTACGATGACCCCTCCAATCAACAAACCTAAAACTATCATACCCACTGCCAAACCGAACATCGCACCTAAAACAAAAAAATAGTTTACCAATTAAAATAAACTACTCCGCCATATTTTTTCTTCAAAAATTCACCTCCAGTGTATCCAGCTTTCGATTCCAGAGCTGCTGTAGAAGGTTTACGGTCGTCCGGATGCAATGGTTTATTCCGATCGGTTATAAAATTATTTCCTACGTTATAAAACATTAGACTCGACTTTAAACCCACTCTAAAAACACGAGTGTCTACTTGTGTAGTGGTCGCAACTGGCATCGTCGTACAACTTCCTGCTTGCTTGTTTACTCGCATCCAAAATTCGACACTGCACGCGCGGTTTATCGACGACGCCGCCCGGCGAGCACATTTCAAACGCTTTGCACGCGTTGACGTCTGCGGAAGTCGTGCACATTCGTGCACAGTCTTTCGCACCTGAAGCTGCAACCACGGACACATCGAAGTCCTTAAAAGCGGACGATTTATTCTTGATTTTCAAAAAATCGCCCAAATAATCCCCTGAAAACAAAAACAAAACGATAAAACGTAAAAAATCAAGTTTGTCTCGTTGTATACTCGTGTAATGGTTGCAGTTTATGCTATTGTTGATGCTCGCTGGCTCCATTTCTAAAATATGACGCGAGCTAAAGCGACACGTGATTTTTTCCGAATTGGGATCGCTGCAACTGTCGAACCCCTCGCAGTAAAAAGGAAGCTTCGCTGTGCTACAATGTTTGGCGCACTCCGTTTCGGTCTTCGCTTCGAGTGTCGCTCCGATTTCGGTGTCCTTGGCTTCGGTCACTGTGTCCTTGTTTAGCTCGTAGTCTTTGAGGAAATATCCTGAAAGTTATGTATCAATGTTTACTGGAACTGGAGTGAGTGATTTTGAATTATACTTGTGTAAAACTCGCAGTTTGTGTGATCTTTATATTCAAACTCTTCGTCTTGTCCGTGTTCGGCCAAAACCGAAGACAAAACGCAACTTCCGACGTCGTTGCAGTAGGACCAACTTCTGCACTCGAACTCGATGCTGTTGACACATTTTTCGAAGCATTCCATTCGTGAAATTCCGCTGGTTTGAAAATCAATCCCTTTAGTAATTATTGCCGCACTCACTCGGCGAAAAGATGAAGAAATATCATCTATAGAATTTCATTTTGGAAAAATATTCGTTTAAATGTTGATTTTTGAAATATTTAGTTAATAAAATGACCTTTTAGAGATGTTCCTGGAATAGATACAACATCATCCCTGATGCTAACTGCATGATAGGAGTGTGGCTTCCCCTCAATCTATAAAAAGAACAACTCTTATGATGAGAATGGTTGATTTCTTTAAAACGTGTATACCGTAAATGTAAATATGAGTTTTGAATTGAAAATAGTATCAGACAGGTCTGCATACACTTGTTTGTTATTTTTCTTGTCACCACTATTAGTTCCAGCATGTACTTCAAATATAAATGGCAATTTATTATCTTTGTAGTAATTCCAAAATTAATTTTGGGGATAAGGAAATATTTATAAAAATTATCTATTACTCCGTATTAAAAAAAAATATATTTACGTAGTTTTTCTATTTTTTCTCATCACTGTAATAAGTATGGCTCACAGGAAATCATCAGCCAGGGTTTCGAGCCCTGGATAAAGCCCTGGGAACTTATTGTGAGTGTTTGGATGGCCGCCACGTGGTCGGGGGATTGCCACGAGACGCTGGACACAACACACACGATAAGAATTACCACGAAATGCACAAGAGACACAAGTTAGTTTTGATTATTATTGGCTTTATTGTTGTCTAGGGGTATGATATGGTGTGTCATGGTGTATTTTCCAATGCGATGGCTGTTTCAACCATTCCTAATCAGACCGCGTGTCACGGCGACCACACACGTGGTCGGTATTGCTGTTTCGGTCATGCCGTCACAATGCTCCAAAGGTCGCAACTTACGCGACTTACGCCGATTAGTCGGGTTGCCATCGCAGTCGGAGAAGAAGAGAAGGTCGGAATGCGACCGTTGACTGTGCTGGCTGAAGGAACAACTCTTGGATCGCTACAGGGCCTACCCACTTCCGGAAGGATCACTTCCGAGGCTCGATTGGTGAATCAAGCGCCCACAGCTCCACCTGGTTACGAGGAACCGCAACTGGTGCGCGAGAGACTCGAGAGCTGAGCCAATTGCGCTACCGGGCAGTGATCAGCGCGCAGGGGCAGCTGGTCACATTCTATTTTCTTACCTGCATTGAAGGGATTTTCAACCAAGGTTGTTGTAAACAGAATGGTGGCTGTTTCATTTGGTGGTTCAAAGTCATCTATCTGTATATTAATTATATAATTTTATGGTTATGTATTGAAAACATTTACAGTTTTGTTTGTTATTGTATTAACTATTATGTACCAGTATTTCTTGGAATCTATTGGGAAGTACTTTGGTTTGAGTTGCCAGTTGCTTTTGAATTTGGTAAATGAAGCTGTTTGGATTTTGGTCAATTACACCAGTGTATTCTCCTGAAAATTGCAAATTTTATAAAAAATGGAAGCAGAATTCAAGAAAAAATTGTCTTATACTTCTTACTGATACACAGTACCTTTGAGTTCAATTTGAAATCTGATTCTGAACTCTTCAGTGAAACATGAAGTTGTGTCGAACCTACTCCAAGATGGAACTTTTAAGTCGTAGTTGAATAAACTCACAGACCTAGTTTGAATTTCCTGAGTCCAAAAAAAAAACTAATTTTTAAAATACAATACACCTAACATAAGATGATGTCACGGGCACGTCTACCCGTCTATTTTTATTTTAGAATAACCCGATCTTATTTCTTATAATATTTTCTTGTTTCTTTCACTTGTGATGATTCATCTCACTTACTCATCTTCAGTTAATGAATGTGCAATCTGTATGATGCGCATATCATTATTCTTAACAATTGAACTCCTATTTTTACCTTTCCACCCCCTTTTTCTAATTGATCTGACCAGTCACATGACTGAGTTTTCCTCTTTCCAATCATCCTAAGTTTAATCACTTCTTCTTATGCTCTCTATTGGATAACACCATTCTCCTTTAGTAACATTTAGATTTAGTCCTCTATTATTTGCGCCTTCAACAAGCGCTCCTACATCTAACCCTATTGCGCTATTTTCTAAGCCGACATCTTTTATATTATCACTGCCCGATGATATCCCCTTTCCACTTTAGGTTAATATCATCGTGCTTCCATTCTTTTACGCCTACAAACACCCGTCGTAAGCAAGGAACTGTCCAATATAAATTATGTTAGTCAAACGCGAGTTTTAGGTTTCCTGAGTTTCTGGATGTCCACATTTGAAGGAAACAAGGTTTAGGGAAATCTACGAACTTTGCCCATTACTATTGCGCGAATTAGTTTTCGCGCGATATTGTTAGGAATTAATTATACCAACAGAATTAATCGTGACAATTTTTTTTTCTGTTTACCGTTTTTCCCATTAGAGTAGTCATATTGAGAAAAACTGGAACCGAGTAGTTGTGCACATTTCCATATTCATCTTTTGCTGTTTCCTATTTATATCAATATTTAAAATTTTTAATAGTTTAACTCTAAAACTAAACCTTACATTGATCATGTACGTTTCTATTAGCATATCTGTCTCATTAAGCTTAGTTATCCACACATCACATTTCATACTGCGATAAGTTCGCTGAAATAAATTATTTATCTATTTGTTTACACTCAAAAACAATAAGTCTTAGCTGCATTCAAAAGTTAAAATATTTTGTGTTTTACTTCAATTTTAAAACAAAAATAACTTCATTTCCTGTCCTATTTATTAAATTAAATTACTTATAATTATAATTATCTATTGAATGCAGCTACCGCTAACTTTTATTACCACTCCGACGTAGTAGTATGCATTAACATCAATACTCGTACCCAAAAGAGCATTAAGTCCCAATTCCGCTTCGGATTTTGTCATATTTACCACTTTGCAAGTTCCATTTTTTACATTCATTTTATAAAAAACCTCTAAACAAGAAAAATAAATTTATGTAATTGAAGACACTAAGTATATCTGACACATACCAGTGTTAAAATCCCAAATTTGTCTATCAAGTTCTGGCATGTCTTTTTCAACCGCGTCAGGAGGAAGATCAAGATCCATTCTCATAATTAAACGATCCATATTGTAGTACATCTAAATCGATATTATTATTTTTTAATTCTGGAATAAAGTTGACAACTTTTGTTCAAACCCTTTGTTTAGTCGATATTTGCAATGATGAATATGGAAAATAAATTTCCGAACCTGCTTCAAAATGTCTTGGTAAATCACTAGGAAATGGTCTTGTTTTTTCCACAAGATTACAATAGACCCCTCTTGGAACCTGAAATCAGATCACAAATATAAAAAACAAAAATTTATACATTTTTTCCATATAAAATTATACTTGGAATGCTTCTGGATCGTCAATTATATTCTTGTAGTCATAATAAACATAAGTCATTTGAAATGTAGTGTTGTCTGGTAGTGGCATCTTCACAATGGTTTTCAATGGAACCCACCAATTCTTACAGTTATTAATGTCAGGGCAGTTTGAAAACTGCCAATTACCATCAGGAACTGGAAAAAAAAATGTCTACAAGTTTTGCCCGGTATCTTGATACTAAATTCGTGCTGCGCAGACGATTTTCTAATATTAGGCCTAATAATGCTAAAAATAAGGTAAATAAATAAAAATAGTTTGGTAAATTATTTTAATAATGAGTTTATTGTTGTTTATTTTACTTTCTTTTAGCATTATTAGGCCTAAAATTAGGCTTAATACTGCTAAATAACAACTGGAATTCGAAAATCGTCTGCGCAGAATGGGATGCGCAGTACGAATTTAGCATCAAGACACCGGGCGCGAACCGTAGATTTATTTATTAATGATTAATGAAAAAAAAAAATTAAATACCTGACCACATAAATTCAATGTCAGCATCTTGGTCACCAATTTTAATTACACCCGCAAAAGTTGCTGCTTTGATTCCCATGTGAAGTTGATCTTTTGTTTTTAATCTCTGTGAATTAATATTTTTTTTAGTTTCTCAAAATAATAATTTTCTTTAATACCGTGAGTGCTAGGAATGAGAAATAATAAGATGTCGTCAAAATATAAGTTCCACTAAGAAACAGACTGTCTGCGTTATTTTCTAATAATTCATCTTTGCAGCTAACATCGTCTTAATTAGGAAATAATCTTCGTTAGAAATGTCTGTCCATTTTATTTGACAATTTATTAATTTACTTATGACATTGAAATACTCAATGTTGTTATCCTCGCGTCTTTTGAAAGTAATTCGTGATTTTTCATTCTTGTCCCAAGTGATATACGAGCCCTTCTCATTTACTCCATCAAAATATTCTTTGCTTAGCGTTGTCACTCTGTTCTTAGAGTGAGTTTCTTGGATATTAATTTGGAACACTTGTGGCACAGCAGTTGGTGGAAAAAAGTCTACAAGAAATTGAAGAAATATAAAAACAACAACAAATGTAAGTTGTACACATGTTTGTATGATTATTTACCACCAACTTCTATGGCAGATACTAGAATGATTGGTAAGAGTAGAATTAGTTGAAACAACACGGTGGCTGCGGAGATTGTATTCATGTTAGCAGCATTAAACAGTGTTCCACCTTTCTCGTGATACGGCAAAAACCATTTAGTTAATTGTCACTCAATTGATTAGGTGGTAATCACTAATCAGTAATTTGTAAACAATATTTTTTTTTACTCTTATCACTGCATTTCTATTGCAATTCGTAAAATGTTTGATGTTAAAAGAAATTTGAAAATTTATTCATGAAGCTTCAAGAACTTCCTTGTGAAGCTTCAAGAACTTCCTTGTGAAGCTTCAAGAACTTCCTTGTGAAGCTTCAAGAACTTCCTTGTGAAGCTTCAAGAACTTCCTTGTGAAGCTTCAAGAACTTCCTTGTGAAGCTTCAAGAACTTCCTTGTGAAGCTTCAAGAACTTCCTTGTGAAGCTTCAAGAACTTCCTTGTGAAGCTTCAAGAACTTCCTTGTGAAGCTTCAAGAACTTCCTTGTGAAGCTTCAAGAACTTCCTTGTGAAGCTTCAAGAACTTCCTTGTGAAGCTTCAAGAACTTCCTTGTGAAGCTTCAAGAACTTCCTTGTGAAGCTTCAAGAACTTCCTTGTGAAGCTTCAAGAACTTCCTTGTGAAGCTTCAAGAACTTCCTTGTGAAGCTTCAAGAACTTCCTTGTGAAGCTTCAAGAACTTCCTTGAAGCTTTGCTGCATTGTAATAAATGTACTAGGAGTAATTGTACTCGCGCGGCTGCGGTCATCCGCAACCAGATGGAGCTGCTGGCCCTTGATTAGCCAATCGGGCCCCGGAAGTGACCCTTCCAGAAGTAGGTGAGCCCTGTATTGGCCCACGAGTTGTTCTTCTAGCCAGCATGGTGAACAGTCGCATTCCGACCCTCTCTCCATCTCTGAATACAATGGCGACCCGAACGATTGTTAGTCACCTTTTGGTTCCGGTTCTTCAACCATCACCGCACAATGTATCTGCCGCACCCTCAGCCGTCGGCTCGCTCCCTCAACTCTTATCACTGAATTTCTAGAGGTTTTGCGATTGCACTGTTTATAAGTAGAACTTATCATTTAAACTGAAAGTGAGAAATAAATAAGAAAAAAAATCTAAAAATTTCTGTAAATGACAACCCTATTTATTTCATTATATTATTTTACTACAACAAAACAAACAAACAATCACGAAATTAAATTATCACTTTAAAAGAAAAGGATTTTGTAGATTTCGTTCTATCGTTGTGACGGTACAATTTTATATTTGATTACACCTATTACGACGACCCCACCAATCAACAAACCCAAAACTATCATACCCACTGCCAAGCCGAACATCTCACCTAAAACGAAAAAATAGTTTACCAATTAAAATAAACCACTCCGCCATATTTTTTTCTCCAAAAATTCACCTCCAGTGTATGCAGCTTTCGACTCCAGAGCTGCTGTCGAGGGTTTACGGTCGTCCGGATGCAACGGTTTGTTCCGATCGCTTATAAAATTATTTCCTACGTTAGAAAATATTAAAATCGACTTTAAATCACCCTAAAAACACGTGTCTACTTGTGTAGTGGTCGCAACTGGCGTCGTCGTACAACTTCCTAGTTTCTTGTTTACTCGCGTCCAAAATCCGACATTGCGTGCGCGGTTTATCGACGACGCCGCCCGGCGAGCACATTTCAAACCCTTTGCACGCGTTGACGTCTGCGGAAGTCGTGCACATTCGTGCACAGTCTTTCGCGCCCGAAGCTGCAACCACGGACACATCAAAGTCCTTAAAAGCGGACGATTTATTCTTGATTTTCAGAAAATCGCCCAAATAATCCCCTGAAAACGAAAACAAAACGATAAAACGTAAAAAATCAAGTTTGTCTCGTGTTATACTCGTGTAATGGTTGCAGTTTATGCTATTGTTGATGCTTGCTGGCTCCATTTCTAAAATATGACGCGAGCTAAAGCGACACGTAATTTTTTCCGAATTGAGATCGCTACAACTGTCGAACCCCTCGCAGTAAAAAGTAAGGTTCGCTGTGCTACAATGTTTGGCGCACTCCGCTTCGGTCTTCGCTTCGAGTGTCGCTCCGGTTTCGGTGTCCTTGGCTTCGGTCGCCGTGTCCTTGTTTAGCTCGTAGTCCTTGAGGAAATATCCTGAAAGTTATGTGTCAATGTTTACTGGAACTGGAGTGACTGATTTTGAATTATACTTGTGTAAAACTCGCAGTTTGTGTGATCTTTGTATTCAAGCTCTTCCTCTTGTCCGTGTTCGGCCAAAACCGAAGACAGAACGCAACTTCCGAAGTCGTTGCAGTAGGACCAACTTCTGCACTCGAACTCGATGCTGTTGACACACTTTTCGAAGCATTCCATTCGTGAAATTCCGCTGGTTTGAAAATCCATTCCTTTCGTTATTACTGCCGCGCTCACTCGGTGAAAAGAATCATCAATATCATCTACAGAAATTCATTTTGGGAAAATATTCGTTTAAATGTTGATTTTTGAATACTTTAGCTAATAAAACGACCTTTTAGAGATGTTACTGGAATAGATACAACGTCATCCCTGATGCTAACTACATGGTAGTTGTAGGACTGTTCTTCAGCCTATAACAGGAACAAACAACTCTCAATGATGAGAATCAGGCCCATGCGGATATTCGGGCCCTCCTTTACCATTGGATTAACTGGGCTGCAACTGGGGGGGCGCCGGACACAGGGGGGGGGGCAACAGGCACACAGAAGGGCGCTGGGCACACGGGATACTGATTTTTATTAGCCCAGGGCGCTGAAAAGTGTTAAGACGGCCCTGCGGATATTTCGGCGTATCGCATTGCAATTTTTGAAATTTTCAATATCGCACATTCATATCGCAATGAAATATCGCAAACGATGTATCACAATTTGCGATATACAGGGTGTTCTAAAAGTCTGGTCCCCTCCAGATATTTCCTGAGCAATTGCATCTAGGCCAACTTTGATAAAGCGATCGTGTATAGCAATCGATCATTCTTATTGAGAACAATTCGATCGGTGCATTTTTTTAAAAATATATACCGTGAATGTAAATATGAGTTTTGAATTAAAAATAGTGTCAGATAGGTCTGCATACACTTGTTGGTTAGTTTTTTTGTCATCGTAGTTAGAGCCAGCATGTCCTACAAACATAAATGGAGAATTTATTATTCTGTAGAAGAAATGGATGGTAAATTTCATTATTTCTTACCTGCATTGAAAGGGTTTTCAACCAAGGTTGTTGTAAACAGAATAGTGTCTGTTGCATTTGGTGTTTCAAAGTCATCTATCTGTATGAATAATTTAATAAATATGAATTTGAAGTGTGTAGGCTATACTTTTATTTATTTAATGTTGTATTATGTACCAGTATTTCTTGAAATCTATTGGGAAGGACTTTAGTTTGGGTTGCCAATTGCTTCTGAATTTGCAAAATAAAGCCGTTTGGATTGTGGTCAATTACACCGATGTATTCTCCTGAGAATTGCAAATTCCATACAAAGTAACAGCACAATTCAAGAAAGAAATATAATCTAAAACTTGTTATTGACTTATCTAATGTGACAAACCTTTGAGTTCAATTTGGAATCTGATTTTGAAGTCTTCGATGAAACAGGAAGTTGTTTCGAACCGACTCAAAGATGGGACTTTTAAGTCATAGTTAAAAAAATTCATTGAAAATATATTCTTTTCCTAAAAATAAAAAAACGAATCTCAAATAATAGTGAAATACAAAAGTTATTGTGTGCTGCTTACGTCGACTTCAATTATGGACGACATGTTGAGAAAAACTGGAACCGAGTACGCCACTTCAACTCCATCCTCATTTCTCGCCGTTTCCTATAAAAACACAAAAAAATTGAAAACTTCAAGTTAATTTCAGCTTTTAAAAACTCACATTAACCATGTAAATTTCTATTAGCGTGCTTGTCAAATTAGTAATCCACACGTCACATTTCATACTTCGATGTGATCGCTAAAAACAATAAAAAATTTAATTTTTTTTGCTAATTAATTATTTATAACACATTTTTACCACTCCGACATAAAATAAAGAAGAAAGATTTATACTTTCGGACGTAAGAAAATTCAAAATTCCATTCGAACCCTCCTTTTGCTCTGCTAATGACGTATCAGCTTGTGTCATATTCATCACAACGCAACTACCATTTTTGACATCTATGTAATAAATAACCTCTAAAGAATAAAAAAATATTTTTATATGCAAGAAACGAATTATGTGCGAGTTACACACGAGTGTTGAAATCCCAAATTTGGCTATCATGCTCTACCATGCCCGGTTGAATCAAGTCAGGAGAAATATCAAGGTCCAATCTAAGCATACGATCATCCATGTCGTAATAAAGCTAAATTCGTGTTGATTTTTTAAATTTCTTGAATAAAAATTGACAAATTTTTGTTCATACTTGCTCTTTGGTTGATATTTGGCTCGGGCTGTGTGGTAAATACACTTCCATTCCTGCTTCAAAGTGTTTTGGAAAATTGCTAGGAAATGGTTTTGTGTTTTCCAGAAGGCTACAAGCGACACCTCTTGGTAGCTGAAATCAAATCAAAATATCAAAATAATAAAATTATACACACTTGGAAAAAAATATGGCTTTAAAAGTCTTTTAAATGCTGAATAGTTAATGTAAATTTGAATTTTTAGCTTTGTAAAGTCACATTTACAAAGAGTGCGTACACATTACACAGTTTTAAGCCGCGTGCCGATATAAACTCGAATTTGTCCAGACTGCCGATAAACCCCATTTTTACCGGCATGTCCTTATAAATGAGTATAAATTTTTTAAAATAAAAATTGAACGTTTTTGGATGTCCAAAATGTATAAAATTGGCCTAATTCTTCAAATTTACCCAAATTTTAATAATAACCTTCAAAATATCAAGAAAACTCAAATTTCTGGCCCAAATTCCAACATAATTATTCATCCGGGTTCTTAAATTGGCATGCGGCTTAAATCTGGTTACAAAAATGTACTTGGAAGACTTCTGGGTCGTCAATAACATTCTTGTAGTCGTAATAAACATAGGTCAACTGTAATGTAGTGTTGTCTGGTTGTGGCATTTTTACAATGGTCTTCAATGGGACCCACCAATCAACACAGTTCTTGATGTCAGGACAATTAGGAAACAGCCATTTAGAATCAGGAGCTGTAAAAAATAAGTGATCACAATGGAGATTCATTTAATTAATTATTAATAAAAGATTTTTCAAAATACCTTTCCAAATATATTCAATGTCATTGCCTGTATCTTTGCCTTGCTCAGGAATTACACCGACATAGCTTTCTGCTTCAATGCCCATGTGAAGTTTGGGTTTTGATTTTAACAGCTATGAAAATTTTAAAAAATAGATTAATTTAAGTGGGAAATAAATTTTAAAATGTATATTTTTTAAAACCATGTCTGGAAGAAATGAGAGATAATATGCTGTTGTGAAAAGGAAGCCTCCATTGACAAACACTCCGTCTCTGTTGTTTTCTACTTGTTCATCTTTGCATGTAACATCATCTAAATTCAGCAATAAATTTGATTTTTGTGATAAAAATTGACCTAGGGGTCGTCCATAAATTACGTAACGCAAAATTTGGGATTTTTAGACCCCCCTCCCCCCCCCTCTGTAACATGGTCGTAATATATAAAATTAAAATTAAAATTAAAATTAAAATTTTTTATTTTACATGGAACGTAACAAAATTTGAAACCTCGAAACAACTGTTAATGCTCTACTAACCCAATAAAACGCTGTGGCAATGTTCCAACCATCCTCTGCTACCAGTATTGGTGCGTTACGTAATTTATGGACGACCCACTAGTCCACTTATTTTGTTATTACCTTTAATAGTAAAAAATTCAACTTGGTCATCATTGCGTTTTCTGAATGTAATTTGTGATTTTCCTTCCTTTGACCATGTGATAATTGACCCCCTGCCATTTATTCCATCATAATATTCTTTGCTCAATGTTGTTACTCTGTCTTTGGAGTCAGTGGTCTGGATACTAACTTGGAACACCTTTGGTATAGCAGTTTCTGGAAAAGATTCTACAAAACAAATTAAGAAATAATAATAAATCATAAATCCTAAATAACTTAATTTTCAGATATTTACCATTGATTTCTCTGCCAGATACCAACATTATTGGTAAAACTAAAAAACTTAGTAACATTGTGTTTGAGGAAATAAAATTCATGCTTTCACCATAGAATAGTGTTACACCTCCTCTCACCAGATTAGAAGAAAGATGGCAGCAATATTTCACTCTTATCAGTTCATGGCCATTTTATTTACTCAAACTTTCCACACAAAGGTGAGATTATTTATCTCTATGTTGTAATTACAGTAAATATAAAATTTTATTTTATTTGTTCAGATAGGAAATCTGGGGAATCCCCTTAAAACTTTGCTGCAATGCCCACAAAAATTAGAAATTTTGCTGTTTTGAAATAATTTTTATATTTTTGAGCAACTTATAAACACTAAACAGGAAGAATTAGGCAAGCAGAATATATTCTACATCATCCTTTTCCTTTATTCTAAGAAGATTGTTCAATAATTGACACAGTCACATCTTGTTTTTGTTTTGGCATGAAGACATCTTCTGCAATGATATGTGTTACACATTTAGTGTTTTTAATCTGCATTTTTATTGATGGCACAAAAGCTTATTGGCATGTTAGTTCATTGTTATTTTCACTATAGAATTAGACATTAATTCTGCACATTGTTTCAGGTATCAAGTTCAATAGAAGCAGAAGGTAGATTGTATTCATTGAATTTGACTTTAATTCAATTTATTTGTTCATTTATTTTGTTTAGATGAAATAACTGATTTGAAGTTGAAATTTAACACTGGGAATGAAACTATTTTGAAATTTACTGCTTTGGGCACAAAATATGATTTAACTTTGATCCCTTTGAATGACATATTTGTACCAAATTTTCAAGTTTTTACTACTAAATCATTGCCAAATGATGAAACTAAATTTGATGTTTTGGAGGACTCTTCAGTGCCTTTGAAAGGTTCATTTTACCAAGTTAATCCCACACAAGGAGCTGTTTATCTTGACAAATCAGGAGATTCATATCATTTGGTAATTACAATTATAATGTAATATTTTCATACTTAATTATATTTTTACAGGAGGGAATAATAGATGATGACAAGAGATTAGTAAACGACAAACCCAACTCTTACAAATTAATCAAATTAGGTTGGAAATATGCAAAAAGAAGCCATTTTGAAGGTCACAATGGTACAAAAATACAAAATAAAGAAAAGTTTTCATTTTTTATTTTTTTTTAATTAATAAAGCATCACCTTCTTTTTTCCATCAAATATCCAAGAGAAAATTACAAGATGTTAGTAACAGTTTGGTAAAAAACAAAGTGACAATTGAAACACTTGTAATTCTCGATGAATCAAATATCAAGAGATTAGAAGTCTCCAAAGTTGGTATCAAAAAATATTTGGGAATTTTTTGGAATTCTGTAAGTGGAAACAAAGAAAATGATGATAATAATCATCAAATCATCAAATTGTAGGTTAATCGACGTTATGCAGACATTGACAACCCAAAAATTAATTTTGTCCTTGTTGGAGCCTTAAAAGCTGACGTAATACCATTCAAATCAACCTGCAGATTTCCTCAATCTGACATACTTATATCTTTACAGTCGCACTTAATATCTTCATCAACATTCAAGCAAGGGCATTTAAATGGCTCTAAATTATTGGACGATTTGAGTTATTGGCTCTACAGAAATAAAAAATTAATACCTAAATATGATGTTGCCATGTTGGAAACCTCATTGGATTTAGTATTACATAGTGATGGACAATTTGACAGCAGCTTGTTAGGTAGTAATTTTTGTAAGTAAAAAACATATATATTAGGAGATATAATTGTTTGTTCCGTAGGACGTGCTTATGTTAGTGGAATTTGTTATTCTGATGCGGATATGAAACGTGCATTTGATGTTGGAATAAGCGAAGATATTGCACCGGTGTATTCAGGAGTTCTTACCACTGCTCACGAAGTTGGTCACATGTGAGAAATAGAAAACACCCACATGGTTCAAAAATACATTGAAATTATAGACTGTATTCTCTAAACCGATACGACGTTGAGCCGGATTACGCCTAACTGTGGACTGTGCACTACTACGCGAAAAAGTAGTTCTGTGTCAAAGCAACACCTTTGACAATGAAAAAAGTGTTGGTAATCGATCACAATGTCTGGAGTTTGATTACAATTCTGGTGTTGTGGGCTTTTTTTGTGCCACTACACCAGTGATACGGCTGGAGTTAAGTCAACGTTGTATCGGTTTAGAGTATAGCAATGTTTTTCGTAGCGTGCAGAAGAAGTCGGGTCACTTCATCGAATCCCGTTTCATCAAATGGCGATTTTTTTTCGATGACACGTACCATTTTTCCAAGAAATTCTTTGAAACGGTACAAACAGAAAACCCAAAAACCTAACCTAACCTGACCTGACCTGACCTAACCTAACCTAACCTAAACTGACCTAACCTGACCTAACCTAACGTAACCTGACCTAACCTGACCTAACACAACCTAACCTGACCACTTAGCCACGGGAATAACATCTCCGATGATGGTTGAAAATTCGATGAAACGTACCGAGGGGAATTTAATTCGATGAAACTGCCCCCGTTTTCTAAAATTTCAAAAAATGAGATAAAATGAGAATTCGATGAAACGGGATTCGATGAAGTGATCCGACCTGGTGCAGAAGTGTCACACTAGGTTATATTATTTTATTGGTTTTGTTTATTCCTTGGTTGTATATTTTCAAGATGACTGCGTAGCAAGTTTATTCAGTTACCTCTCATTGCTGAGCTATGGCAAAATATGAACTATTCCCGACTCTTGATCTTGAAAAGCCATGTACGGTATTTTGAAATGCATCGGGTTTCGCAAAAATGCATTTTATAATACATTTATGCAATACATTGTAAAATATATTTTTGAACCATAGTCTATGGGTAAGTTAAGGTATTCAAAGTTTCTGTTTGTGTGGTTTTCAGTGTTTCTAGAATTAACAAAAAAAAAAATAGAAGACAAGAACCTGCTTTTGCAGCTTTCATTGAATGTCTATGGCTGTTTTTGGTGGACATTCTACTTATACAGAAACACAAACAGGAACTGTAACTGCATTTCCTGTCCAATTAACCTACCGTAACTATATTTCAGATTGGGTGCTCCACATGATGGTAGTCGTGAAGCCTCAAATTGTCCCGGGGGTGCTGGATACCTTATGGATGAAATTACACTACATGGTCCCAAATCCTGGCATTTTTCAACTTGCTCTAAGAAAATCATAAGACATCAGCTGCAACATAATGCCGATTGTGTTTATGATTTACCGAAACATACAATCCCATTGCTGGATAATTTGCCAGGTGAAGTAATACAACTTGACAGTTTGTGCGAGGCTATGTATGGGGCAAATTATAAAGTGTACAAAAAAGTGAGTAATAGCTTTGAAAAATGTGCAGGAAAGAATTTTCTTAATTCTTTAAAAAAAAAAATGTTTGATTTAGGATTCAAACTTGTCCGATGTTTGTAACAAGGTTCGGTGTTATCGGCCTGGATCGACACAGACTTACACCTTTAGAGAAATTCCTGAAGGAACCACCTGTGGAAAAAACAAGGTTTCAATTTGTGAATAACGAATATCCAGATTCAGTACAGTCGTGGTCATAAAAATCGTCCCAGTCCAGCTTGAAGATCACCCGCAAAATGAGCTTTGTCGGCTATATCAACCAGGTAGTGCAAAAACTCACTGATATGTTGTGACAAATTGACATTTAAATGATGTTACACAATCATCTAAACCATTTGAAGGTGGACTGGGACGATTTTAATGACCATGCATATACTGGATATTGCATAAATTTTATTGGCCACAGAATTCACTAATTCTTATTAATTAATATACCAACTTGTCCATTTTACTGTTGGTGCAACATCTCTGATGAAACACAAGGTGAAACACAAAGACACTAATTTCCAAATCTATTCTTTAGAGTTCTCTAAAATTTGATCAGGGTGTCGACAACCTACGACTCAAGGTTGAACGAGTTATTAGGTTTGGCCACTTGGCCAAAATGACGTCACTTCCGTAAATCGAACGGGCAGAGCTATTGGTGCTCTGACGTCAGTGGGCGCCCATTCAAAGCGTAAAGCAAGAATATATATTGACCTGTTTTTTATTAAAGATTGATTCATATGGATTGTTTCGTATTGATTGTTGCAAATTGATCTAAGAATCACTTGTTTTTGGCTCTTAATTCTAATTGTTTTGAGTACACACATACAAATTATGCACAAATACCTTTAAAATTTTGTAATAATTTCACATGTTTGGTTTTAATGGATCAGAAATCACGAGTCTCTAGCCAAAAATCATAAAATCAATAAAAAAAAATTTTAAAAACTTTAAAAAATTAATTATTGAGTTAAACAGAACTAATTTTTTTCCCCTTCAATTTAGCCAAGAGAAAAAATCTTACTTGTTAGATTGGGATGCCTTGACAATCAACCATTATTATTCCTGTTTGTTTAAGGAACAATGGAAGAATGGTGGATTGTGGATGATGGTGGCAAAAAAAATAACCCAAATTGAAATTCCAAACCTGAAAAATACCTGCAAAATTTGCAGAATAAATTAGTTCATTAATTTGGAGTGAATTGGTGACATTTGTGGATTTGGAACTCAGTATCAATGTTTTTCAAAGACTGATCAGCACATCTGGCACCCACTGACGTCACATCAAATGTGAGCTAATGAGAGCTGAATACACCAAATTCTCCAAGTGACCAAACCTAATAACTCGTTCAACCTTGCTAGGACTATCAAACACTCCTTGATAAAAGAAGTTCGTTTCCTAGCCTGGGTTGTGATTGGCTGAGATTATCACCCGATATTGTACCAACACACTGGCAAAGCAGCCATCCAATCAGAATTAGTGGATTCTCCAAGCAGTATAGTGTTTCATCATTTGATTGATTGAATTTTCTTTTTATTTCAGGTCTGTCTGAAAGGTATTTGTTCGGTTAAAAACACCTAATTTATTATTTACAATGTCTTGAAATAGCTTCAAAATGTATTCAAAGTTTCTATTGTGTAATAAAATGTAATAAAATAACGTAATATTGAATATTGACGCACATTAAAACAAGAATTAACCAAGATCATTTCACCGTATAACTAGAACTTCGTGGCTTATACTACTCCTTGCCAAAAAAATAGAATACCCTATATTTTTGAACTGTTAATATTTGAAATTTCTCAGAAACTATTTCTCATAAGTAAAAATGGTTTTAGGAGGATTTAAAGGATTATTAGAGCTATCATTTCGTTAAAAGTTTTTTGGAAAATAATGAATAGTTAAAGAGAAAAAAATTAAAAACTCCAAAAAGTGACTTTTTACAATATTTCTCATAACTTGTAAACAGAATGAGATAAAATTAAAAACTAAACAGATTTGAGATCGTCTATATCTCAGGAAACTTTTCTAAATTGAAAGTATGGATCTCCAAGGCCTTCAAAAAAAGCCACAATGGAGCTATGTAAAGGAGTAGAAAACCACTATTTTTCAAAAAATCGTGGCGAGCACAACTGTTGACGAATCAAGTCATAACTATAACATGTTATAGTACGACACAATAATGCTTCAATGCTAAAGTTTCGTTTCGTCACTTAACTGACTTAACTGCCTTTCAGAGGGCGGAAGTGACGATAATTACGTCACATTTTGACCAAGTAAAGTCACTTAAGTGACTTTCAGGAAAGTAACTGGAAAGTTACTTTTCCACCTTTTAAAAGTCACTTATGTGCGTGCGCGTGCGCATTGCACATTTAACAAAGCTTCAATGGCAGCCATTTTGTTCTCGATGAACACGGTAAATTCACACGTGTGGCATACGGTAAATTCACACGTGGCACATGGTAAATTCACGTGTGGCACACGGTAAATTCACACGTGGCACATGGTAAATTTACGTGTGGCACACGGTAAATTCACACGTGTGGCACACGGTAAATTTACGTGTGGCACACGGTAAATTCACACGTGTGGCACACGGTAAATTCACGTGTGGCACACGGTAAATTCACACGTGGCACATGGTAAATTTACGTGTGGCACACGGTAAATTCACACTTGTGGCACATGGTAAATGGAAATGGAAGTCTGGTGGTAAGTAAGTGCATTCAATGAAAAGTGACTTTGAGGAAAGGAAGGAAAGTGAAAGTCACTTTTTCTAACCCAGATTGAACGCACCTCATGTTACGCACAGAATTAAGGGAAGTGACCTTGGCAATTATCTAGTTCACACTACTGGATTAGAATTATCTAGTTCAAAATTTTTTAAACTAGATAATTTTGCGCTAGATGCGTTCGCGCCAAGAACCAGAACTAGATTTAAACTTTGTGCTAGCCCCAAACTTTCTGGTGCGAACAAAGTATTAGGTTCAGTTTAGCGATGTCTTTTTAGTGACAGTGAAGCGACTTTAACTTGACCTAATCTGACTTAACATAAATCCTCTATGGGAACACGGATGTTCTAAATTCTAATAACAAACTTCAGATCCCAGGGTTGACTTTTGGAAAATATTTTTGTTGGATTTAAATTCTGAGCAACTAATAAACAAACAGGAAGAACAGAGAAAAAACCAAGGAGGACAGTACAGTAGCATCCTTTTCCTTTATTCAGAGAATTCTCCACAACTTGACACAAACAAATCTTATATCAGTCTAAGTTATAGCAACTCACAAACAGTATTTTTGTCATGATGATTAGGACATCAAACATAATTCTTTTAATCTGTTTCTCTATACATTGTACCAAAGCTTATTGGCATGTTAGTTCAGTATTTTTTTTACCAAACACAACATCATTTTAATTAATTCTTAACTATATTTTCAGGTGTCAAGTACTATAGAAAAAGAAAGTATGATCATTTCTAATGGAAATGGAAGCCTAAATTAATTATTTTGTTTCTTTTAGATGAAATAAGTGATTTGACGGTCAAACTCAACACAGGAAATGGAAATGTTTTAAAATTTACTGCTTTTGGAAATAAATTTGACCTGACTTTAGCTCCTCTAAACAACATATTTGGACCCCAATTTCAAGTTTTATCTGCTAAATCATTGCCAAATGGTCAAATCAAGTTTGAACAACTAAAGGACACTTCAACACCATTGAAAGGTTCTTTCTTTCAAATTGCACCCACTGGAGGAGCTGTTTATCTTGATCAAACTGGAGATTCATATCAATTGGTAAGCCTAAAATGAATTTACTCATAACAGTATCAATTGATCATGTAAACATTTACAGGAGGGGATAATAGATGATGACAAGAGACTGGTAAATGACAAGCCTAATTCTTATAAATTAATCAAACTAGGTTGGGAAAATGCAACAAAAAGTCCCTTTGAGGGAGATAATAGTAATGAAAATATGTGGAGTTAATAGTTTATATATTTTTTAATTTTATTATGTAATTAAGATGTGGCATCTTCTCCTGACCATCAAATATGGAAGAGGAAATTAGACATTAAGAGCTTGAAAAAAAAGAAAGTGACAATTGAAACACTGGTAATCCTTGACTACTGGCATGTGAAGAGGTTGGAACAATCCAAAGTTGGAATCAAAAAGTATTTGGGGATTTATTGGAATTCAGTAAGTGCTGAAAAGAATTCCTTAAGAAATTATGAAATTGGGATTTCTGAAATTACAGGTGAGAAGACGGTTTGCCGATATCGATGACCCAAAAATTGATTTTGTCCTTGTCGGAGCCATCAGAGCTGATGTAACAATATTAGATTACTAAAATTTAAAAAAAAAATTTTTTTTTAGAAATTTTGAAAATTTTATCTTTTCACAGTCTCGCTTAATATTTGGATCAACATTTAAACATCTACATCTGAATGGGACGAAACTATTGGATGATTTGAGCTATTGGCTGTACAGCCATAAAAAGAGATTACCTCGATTTGATGTTGTGATGTTACAAACTTCATTAGATTTAGCATCTTATACCCATGGAAAATCTAGCAGCGGCTTGTTAGGTAAAGATGTTTAAAGATAGGTTCACACGTGTGTTCACACGTGTGTTCACACTAGACGCAACGCAAGCTGCTAGCGTCCAAAAATTCTTGACATTGACGCCAATTCCTGCTTCAACTCCAGCATGAAGGAAAAGGCTTAAACTAGGTTTAACAGGAGAATAGTAGAACATAGGAAATATAACAAGGAAATTGAGAATTAAACAACAACAAAGCAATAAATTACAATAAAAGAGGATAATAAACACAGTAAGTAAGAAATAACAGTAATTTCAAGCAATTCTCAAAAGTTGAAGTAAGCGACGCAACGCAAGGAAAGGTCTATGCGGCCAACCAATCACAATCGACTCCAACTCTCCTCGATTCACGTCTGGTTGGCGAGACTTTGCCACATGCAAACAGGCCGCCATTTTCAGATTCTGCAACTAGTTCTAGAACGAGATCCAATTCCAGGTTTCATTGAAACCCTCTGATTAGCCAGACGCAACATCAATTGTTTCAGCTCCGTTCACACGGCTACAGTGTGCACAGACTCTGCGTTGCGTTTGATTAATATTTCCTTGCATTGCATTGCGTCTAGTGTGAACACAAGTGTGAACACAAGTGTGAACCTAGCTTTAAGTTGTTATTGTTTTATTTTACATTATGTTCGTTAGTGTTTTCATTTTAAAAAATTCTGTTTTATAGGACGTGCATATGTAGGTACAGTTTGTTATAGTACTTTAAAAAAACGCCTTTATAATTGTGGTATTGGCGAAGATATTGCACCCATTTATTCGGGAATACTCACTACTGCACATGAAGTTGCTCACATGTAAGGAAACGCAATCCAGGGGCGGATCTAACTTTTCGGGGGCCCGGGGCTCGAGGTTCTTTCGGGGCTCCTTTATCGAAATTTTTAATAGCAACCTTTCTTATTATTTTTTTTTTAGCGACCTTTTTTTTTTTTAGTACATTGCCTTGCGTCTCGGGGGCCCCCTAGAATTTGGGAGCCCGGGGCTCAAGCCCCATTAGCCCTATGCTAGATCCGCCCCTGGCGCAATCTCATAACAATTTCTCTTAATCCGGCACCACATCTTGTCTCGCTGAATTCCCAGCAAATCTTGAAATAAGATGTAATTAATCAAAAGATTGTTATCTCTGTGAACAGATTAGGTGCTCCTCACGACGGTACTAGTGGAGCCTACAATTGTCCTGCAGATGCAGGATACCTTATGGGTCAGGGAATGAGCAAAGGCTGGCATTTTTCGGAATGTTCCAAGAAAATCCTGAGAAACAAATTAAATGGAGCTGATTGTCTTAATGATGTTCCAAAATATGTCATACCAATTGGGCCCAACTTGCCAGGTGAGGTTATATCACTTGATGCCATTTGTCAAGGGTGGTATGGCGCAGATTACAAAATGGATGAAAAGGTAGTTAATTAAGTTTTGGGAGATGTAACAAAGTTGTGTTGTAAGTTGTAAGCAGTAAATTTTCATTTAGAAATCAGATTGTCGCAAAGTTTGGTGTCATGTGCCTGGAACTAGCGAAATCGCCACCTTCGGAGGAGCTCCTGAAGGAACTGCGTGTGGAGGAAATAAGGTTAACGCAAGGTTTTAATAAGTCCCATTGGTCGAGCCATTTCACGTGTGTAGTGACATAAAAGTAGGCGACAACGCCAGAATTAAAACCCATCTACGGACATTGTAATCAATTATCTGTTTGCTGAGAAAATATAATAGAAGAAATATAATCAGGGATAAAATCAGAAATATAATCAGGGATAAAATCAAAAATATAATCAGGGATAAAATCAGAAATATAATCAGGGATAAAATCAGAAATATAATCAGGGATAAAATCAGGAATACAATCAGGGATAAAATCAGGAGTAAAATAATATTCAAATTCGTAAATACCGGTACCTTCAAATGAATTCACCCGTCCTTATTTAATTCTATTTTCTTTTCTTTTCTTTCAGGTCTGCCTGAATGGTGAATGTGCAGATAAACACTTTTAATATTCAAATAAAATAATTTATTATTAGTCACAATGTATTAAAAAAAACTTTTACAAAAGTGTATTACAAACCAGTGCAGTAAATATCACCATAAATATAAACTGATACTGTGGTCTCAATTGAATTGCAACATTGCATCCATCTTGTGCGCAGAAAAATCTGCATCCTGATTGGCCAGAGTATGAAGACGAACATCCCCTGTTTACGATCTGTTTACCTGTAATAAAATATTGTTAATGCGGCTAATTTAACAGACGATAACTGTAAAAGTTGGTTACCTTGTGGTATTTCAATGACGGCCGTAACACAGCCCGTTTCGTTAGCGTCGCAGTCTGATGCATTTGGGAGACCGACTGCGCAGTTATTGCATTGTACACACTTGATATCTTGAAATTTAATTTGAATTACATCGTTTATTATGAGTTAAAATAGATTGTTTTACTTTGGGAAATTTCAATCGCAATTGAGAGTAATAAAAATATAAAAATTGAAATGATTTGCTTCGGTTTCATCAGCTCTTTTGCTTAGTTCGAAATTAACCTGAGTGAGTTAGGGCGCCATTTGTTTAACTTTAATATCGTCACCAAGGTAACGGATCGGTTAGAAATATGGTGCAAACTTACAAGATTTGAAGATTTAACGAATTTGATACACTTTTTCAATAAATTTAAGAATTTTTCCACAAATTTGGGAATTTTTACACAAATTTGGGAATTTTTACACAAATTTGAGAATTTTTTCAACAAATTTGACAATTTTTTCAACAAATTTGACAATTTTTTCGATAAATTTGACAATATTTCGATAAATTTGACAATATTTCGATAAATTTGACAATTTTTCCACAAATTTGACAATTTTTCCACAAATTTGACAATTTTTCCACAAATTTGACAATTTTTCGATAAATTTGACAATTTTTCCACAAATTTGACAATTTTTCGATAAATTTGACAATATTTCGCAATTATTCGACCAATTTTGGACAAATTTCGACAAATTTCCATAAATACCGCCACAACTCACTTCGAAACCGTCGAATTTCCAATTCCAGCCTCAAACAATTCCCTTAAATAGTTTTCACACTTCAATTTATTCCACTCAGTTCTGCACCAAATACAAAATGTGACTTCCAATATCTATATATACACAATTTATTTAAAACCAAATTAAATAACTTGATTGGTGAAACTAATTAAATCTCGCTTCATAGCATACGCGTCTTCGCCATCAGCGTAATACTTCGGTTCTATTTCGCTTATCCTAAACATCAAACACAAATAAAACGATTAGAAAAAATCAAACAACCATCCCAAAACACAAATCTCCCTTCTTACATAAATCCTAAAGTGTTGGTGTACAAATGTAAAGCCGCACGATTACTTTTCCGAACGTGCAGCGACACGTATTTAGCATTAAAACATTCCACCATTGCTCTTGATGCTTGATCCATTAACTTCTGAGCTAAACCCAGTCGTCTGTGTGATCTTTTCACTGCCTAATATTAGTGGAACACAAAAGTAAATTTTTTTAAACGATTGTATATGAAAAATCAAAATTGGTCCGTGCTTCTCGTGTTACAAGTGCGCATGTTTATCTCAGGGATGTCAATTTCACGTTTTACTTTACAATACAATTGATGTTTTTACTACTCTCTTACGGTAAAAATAAAAGTAAAAACGTCAAATTTACCGTAAATATGAAACAAATGGTCAAATTCAGCGTAAATATGAAACAAATGGTCAAATTCAGCGTAAATATGAAACAAATGGTCAAATTCAGCGTAAATATGAAGTAAAAATGTCAAATTCAGCGTAAATATGAAGTAAAAATGTCAAATTAACTGTCAATATAAAGTAAAAACGTCGATTTTACTGTAAATATAAAGTAAAAACGTCGATTTTACTGTAAACATGAAGTAAAAACGCCGATTTTACTGTAAATATGAAGTAAAAACGTCGATTTTACTGTAAATATGAAGTCAAAACGTCGATTTTACGGTAGAAATAAATAAAAACATCAATTTTACCGAAAATATGAAGCCAAAACGTTAGATTTACGGTATAATATGGCCTTAAAGATCATTTTTACAGCAATTTGTTCGTCTTTATCTTCATTAAAGTTAAATTGACCTTTTTACTTCACATTTACAAGTAAATTGACGTTAATACTTTACATTTACATAAAAATCGACGTTCCAATTTCATACGAAGGTAATTTCAACTTCATTACGCCATATTTAAGCCAATTTTCACGCTATAACTCGATCTTTGCAGTGAATTACAACGATATTGCACACAACGTTTGACGTATACTGCTGGGAATCCAAGATGCGCGCACTTCCAACACGAGAACCACGCGAAACAAATTTCATTACTAAAGACGTAATGTGTCCGTGTGGATCATCTTCAGAGTCCTCTTCCCTGGTCAAATAAGTTCTTTGCAAGATATTTTATACAATAAATAATTTTACAGAAATTAATTACTTACATTTTGGCTAAAACGTATCCGACGATCTTCCCCTTTTCATCTTCAGCAACGTAAGATAACTAAAAAAAAATTAAAAATTAAAATTAATAAATCATAATCTAATTATTAGCAAAAAATAATTTACCTGTGGCCAGGATAATCCGTGATAAAAATAATATTTCATTTGGTAATTTTCAGGTAAACAGAGCAGATTGCAATGCTGCATGTTCATCAAATCTTCGGGCTGAAATTCACAATTGTTACGCGGATGCGTGAGCATCGGTCGGGTTTTGTGTTTGCGTGTTTATTTCACTTACTTTGGCGCATCTGATGTTCATTTTGGCTCGTTTTAGGATGGAAGCATGCGTGACTACAAGACTGGGAATATCTAATGTCGGATGGCGTGCGCGAACCGGGCGGGATCGATCAATCTACGCGCAGATAGCCTCAAACGAGGTGGTTTGTGTTGTGTGGAAGTCTAGAAGAGTTTTAGAATGTTAGATTTTTGTCGAATTTGTGATGAAATTATTGAGGGAATTACAAGTTGGATAATTTATTTTAGCAGTATGGTTTTATAAAAGCTTATAGTGAGTTTGGGAAACTCATCGCTAGAGGGCGGCTTTAGTGATTTACAAATCAATTGTAAATCTAGCAAATCAGCTGCAAAATCATCAACCGCAAATCATGCAAATCAACTGAAAAATCATATAAATCAACTGAAAAATCGTATAAATCAACTGAAAATTATATAAATCAACTGAAAATTATATAAATCAACTGAAAATTATATAAATCAACTGAAAATCATATAAATCAACTGAAAATCGTATAAATCAACTGCAAATATGCCAGAGGTGGAATCAGAGCTGGACTGGCCCGGCGGGTTACCGGGAATTTCCCGGTGGCCCGTGGTGGGCCCACTAGCCTCAAATGACGATTTCGAATTCGGCGTGGAGTGCAGCGGAGGATAATCGTTTGATTAAAATAATGTCCGACTCCATCGAACGTAAGTTTTTATTAGTAAAAAGTTTGGATTTTTGGAATTTCTGGATTTTTCTGATTTTTTTTTCTGAGTTTTTTGATTTTTCTGATTTTTATTTCTATTTTTTTTTGTTTTTCTGATTTATTTTGATTTTTTGATTTTGGGATTTTTTAATTTTTTGATTTTGGGATTTTTTGATTTTGGGATTTTTTGATTTTGGGATTTTTTGATTTTGGGATTTTTTGATTTTGGGATTTTTTGATTTTGGGATTTTTTGATTTTGGGATTTTTTGATTTTGGGTTTTTTTGATTTTGGGATTTTTCTGATTTTGTTGATTTTTGATTTGTTTTTATTCCGTAGCTAGGTGGTGCGAAGTTGTGACGCATTTTCCTGGGAGAACTGCGCAAATGGTGGCGAGACGATACGGAATTCTGATGGACTTCAGAAAGAAGTGCGATAACGAGTCGTTTTGTGAAATTGAACGACCCAAAACGCTCTTCCGACAGACGAACAAATATCGGGACATGATCTACGCGAAAGTCGTGGAAAGTTTGGAGAAAGTAAGCTCGAGTTTGTTTGTTTGTTTGTTTTTTAATTTATTTTGGTTGAAAAATTGATTTGAAATGAAATGTAGAGCCCGACGAACGACAACAATCCCATCTTGGATAAATTTCTCAAGAAGTTGGAACACGAGTTGGGGAAAAAACGATCTCAGAAAAAACGACCAATGCCGATAAGAATGGAAGAAACGTTTGGCTGCGAAGATAGAGCGTTTATCGAGTATTTTATGCTGACAACTCATCACGTAAAATACGGAAGACCGTTTATAAAAAGTGACGAAACGAAAAATTAATTTTTAATTTTTAATTTTTTAATTATTTCTTTGATTTGATTTTCTTTTAGAAGAGTTTGAAGTTTCCGAATCCGAGTCCACCGCCGAAAGATGCCGCATTATAGAGTCGTTGAGCGACAAAAGGACGGCGAAACAAGTCAGTTCGCCGGTGAAAAACGAATTTGCGATCGAACGGTTGACGCTGCTGGCGCCTTGTGCGTCCACTTTTCGTGCAATGAGGTTTTATTCGCTCGTGCGCAAACGTTTGAGCGAAATTTCGAACAATGTCGATCGTCCGCTCGAGCCGATCACTTCCGTGGATGATAATCAAGCGGAAAAATGGCGGCTGCTGGCCAGGCGATTCGTAACTTTATTTTTCATGCCGGCTTTGATGACCAAGGTGCCGATGATCGAGATAAAAAAGGAAAAGGAAGTGCCGTTAATACCTATAAAGTAGTGGATTATTTTTTGGTTTTTTTTTTTTAAAAATGTTTATTTAATTTTTATTTTCTTTTATAGAAAAAAGTATAGAAAATTGCGCATGAGGAAGGCCAAGAAGCCGTGGGTGGTCGGTGCAAATTCTACACGCGTGAAAAAGGATGTTGTGGTTGGAGAAAATGTTTCGGAAAATGGCGCGACGGAGGAGACAGCGGCGACGACGGCGCTTGAGGAAATACGTGTGGTCGAGACGGTTAAAGTTGAAGAAAGCGCGGCGGAAAATGTCGCCACGACGAAGAGAAAAGGGCGGGGAAGACCGACTGGAGCGAAAATGAAAGTTTATCCAGTTTCCAGAAGAAACGATCGAATCAGATCGACAAAAACGACGCCAGCAAATTGAATGTTTGCAATTTCGCTTATTTATTTAATACTCAGGCTTTTTGTATTGCAATTAACATATAAAAGGTGACTAAGCGAGCGAAACGAGGCATTTAATCGTCTTTTTTCAATCCGCCGAACACTTCGTTGGGAATTTCTTGCTGCTCGATGTTTACTTCTGCAAAGATTAAATAAATGGATGATAAATTCGTTTGGGAATGTTTGGTTTTTAGTCGTTTACCTTCTACGGTTTGCTCCTCGTCCGTCTCTCCGTCTTCCTCGATGACTATCTCGTCCGGATTCGCGGCGCGACTCATTTCGGCCAACTTGTCGTCCTCGAGTTGAGTGGATCCACGAACGAACGACACTTCTTTGGCCGTTTTCGCGACGTCGCCCTTCGCTTCGTTGCTCAGATGAGCAACTTTAGCTTCCAACAACCTCATGTCGTCCTTCATACCCGGCGCCAAGTCCGAAACGGTTCCCGTGGTTTGCGAGGACGCGGCCAGCATTTGCGCGCTCATGAAGTTCACTTGCGTGTTGTAGGTGGCCTGGACGCTGCGTTTGATTCGCAGCATTTCTCTCATGGTGTCTTCGTTCCCGTGTCGAATTTCGAATTCTTTCCACGTCTGCCAAAACTCGCTCGTCGTCTGAAAAATAGAAAAACACAAAAGTCAGCTAAAAGTTGCAATTAAACGCCGCAAAAGTGAATAAAAAGTTACCCTCGGATCACATATTTGCGAACAATGCGCGTATATTGCCCGAGCACGATCCACTTCTCCCAATTTCCTCTCCAAATCCGCAAACTTCAAACACATGGCTCGAGCGTGTTCGTCCGGCAGCATTTCGATGGCTTTTTCGTAAATTGCTCTCGTGTAGGCGATTCCGTAGATTTCGGCGGCCTTTTTGATATAAATGTTAAACATCTGCAACGAAATTAAATTAAATTAAATTTAATTCATCCCGGAATTTGCGAATTAATACCTCGAACATCTCATCGGGCAGCACGGCTTTCGTGGCGCGGTCGTAAACGGCCATTGCGTGTCGAGTCAAACCGTGTTCTTCCTCCAATTTCGCGTACAGAAGATAAAAATCTAAATTTCGAAACGATTGTAAAATAAAAAAATTAAATCAATTCAAACAAAATTTTAAATCAAACTTTACTTTTGGCAAATTTCGCCGGACAATCTGATAAACACTGCTCAAGAAGGTCTCTCGCTCGTTCCAATTTCTTACCCCCGTATCGGTCCAAAAACTTGGTTAGATAAGTATTCCATATGCTGTAAACGTTTGGCCATTTGAACAATGCGATTCCCTTTTCGTACGCCTTTAAAAAACGAGATATTACTTACTAAACGGAGCTAAAAATGTCGGTACTTACTTTAAAAGCGTCTTCGAAGTAGTTGTCTTCCTCTAGAAAGAGCCCAAAGTTGATGATGATTTGCGGCGTGGCGATTCTGAGGTCCACGATCCGATCGTAAACAGTTTTACACGACTTAAAGGTGCCGAAACTCTCCTCCAAGTCCGCGTACATCGACCACACTTTCAACGATTTGTGCAATCTCATTTGCACCGTTTCGGTCTCGTCGTAATAAGCGACCTTGCGAGAAGGCGGAGTTGTCGCTCGCTGCATCAATTTCAACGCTTGATCGTAGTTTCTGTTAAAATAAAAACGAAAAAATATAAAATTTCATGCGATGCATTTAAAAAAGGGTTCTTTCTTACTCGTGTTTTAATTCCGTTTCCGCCCAATCGCACCAAACGGCGGCCAAATCGTCCACCTTCGTATAAGACACTTGAACGGCTTTTTCGAATATAATTCGAGCCTAGGAAATTTACAACAACAAAAATTAATAAATTACACAAACAAATTGCACAATCAACTTCATTACGTCCTCTATCTGTCCATTCTCGTCGTAGAACTTCGCGAATGAGATCCACAAGCTGTTCAGCTTTCCCGTCGCTAATTTTGGTTCTACGGTTTGAACGGCTTCAGTGTACGTGTTAATAATCTTTGAAATAAAATACAAAAAAATTTAATACAGTTTATTTGTTAAAAAAATACTTTTTTTTTTACTTCGCACGGTTTTCCTTCGAATAATTTAACTCGTTTATGCCATTCGTGGACGTTATGGGGATTCTGTCGCAACAAAACGCTGTTTAAAAGCAACGGCCGGCGATCCATTAACGCTTCAAAGCGCGCGAGCCGTAAATCGATGTCGATATTCTCTTCCTCCTGGCCCGTCGACGCTTCCATTTTAGCACTGATCATGCTTTCTTCAAATTGCGCGTACGCATCAAACACTTGGCTGAAATCTCGCACGGTCGTGACGGTTTGAATCGCTTCTTCGTATATGTCACGAGCCTACGCATTCAAACAAAGAAATTAAAATTACAAAAGAAATAGAATAAACTCGTTTACTCTTTCGAATAAGCCACTTCGAATGTAATAATCGGCGAGAGAATTCCATAATTGGCCGAGTTGTTCCGTGTATCTCTCGAGCCCACCTCTGATGATCGCGTCAACTTTCAACGATTTGACGTGGTCGGGATTTTTCGACGTTAAATCGCACAGTTCGTTCCACAACTTCAAATAACAAACCATTAAACAATTAAATTGATTTCTATTCAATGAGTTTTTACTTGATGATTCGATTTGCCTTCCTTCGATACGAAATCGTCCTTATTAACGATTGCGCCGAGTCTGATAGCGGCTTCGTCCAATCTCCCGATGGATTTTAAATAATCGATGTATTCTTCCGCGTTTTCTGGACACAACTGCAACATTTGAATGACAAAAATGAGAAAAAATGGAGAAAATCCATTTTTTTCAACAGAAAATGAGAAAAAATGGAGAAAAATCCATTTTTTCAACAGAAAATGGAAAAAAATCCATTTTTTTCAACAGAAAATGAGAAAAAATGGAGAAAAATCCATTTTTTCAACAGAAAATGGAAAAAAAATCCATTTTTTCAACAGAAAATGGAAAAAAAATCCATTTTTTTCAACAGAAAATGAGAAAAAATGGAGAAAAACCCATTTTTTCAACAGAAAATGGAAAAAAAATCCATTTTTTCAACAGAAAATGGAAAAAAAATTCATTTTATTCAACAGAAAATGAGAAAAAATGGAGAAAAACCCATTTTTTCAACAGAAAATGGAGAAAAACCCATTTTTTCAACAAAAAATGGAAAAAAATCCAATTTTTTCAACAAAAAATGGAAAAAAATCCAATTTTTTCAACAAAAAATGGGAAAAAATCTATTTTTTTAAAACAAAAAATGAAAAAAAAACATTTTTTTCAACTACCTTTAAATACCGGCGGTAAATTCGAATAGCCGTCTCAGGGATGGGATACGACTTGATAAACTGTAAATACGACGGCCAAATGCGTCGATGTTGAGTAACTGGAAGCGCTCTTAGAGCCTGATCGAACGCGTGACGAGTGCGTGTAATTTTCTTCTGGTCCACCAAGAACTGACAATAATCCAACCAGATTCTGGGCATCTGCCGAACAAAAAAGTTGATCATTTTATATAAAAATAATTACACTGTAGTAATTAATATACTTTATGCATAAACACCAACGATCGTTCGAAAGCGTTGTTTACATCCTCGTAGGCTGGATCGGTGATACATTTACCGTACACCTGTTTCCTCCTGAGTTTAAGATAATTATACCACAGTTTGTAACTGCCCGGCAATTCCCTCAGTGCCCTTTCGTAGATCAAATTGACCACTTCGTTGCTTGCCTCTTTTTTGTATAGAATATAACGCAGCCAATGTTTGATTGAATATGGGTTACGGAGAATTTCTTCTTCGTACGGAAGATCTTCCTCGTTCTAAAGAAACGCAATGTTTTCATTTAAAAAATTACAAACGGAAAGTTTGAGCTTACAAATATGATATCAGGCATCGTGTTTAGTTCGTTGAGAACTTTACAAGACGTTTCAATCACGCGCATGCGCACATCATTCCAGAAGAAGATAATCTATTTTTTAAGATGGATTAATTACTCCTGGTGCTAAAAGTTGTGTTGCGAGCTTCCAAAGAAATAAAACAAACACAGCCCATATCTTTAACGAATATTTTATTTATTTTATTTTCCTTTCGCTCCGTGCTTTTGATTACAAAGAAGAATTAAATTCTGTACACCAGTAAGCGTCGATTGCTCATTTTGTCCCGTGATTAAATGCCTGTCAATCACCACATGAACCGCATCCACGTCGCTGTGCGAATACACGCCGCCATTGTCTTTGATGACATCTTCAGGAACCAGCGCCAAATTTAAAAAATCCGCAGACCTCGCCAGCTCGAACACAGTTGTCTGCAACAACAAAAAGCGAAAATAACAAAACAAAAACACTCGAATCATCTCGCAAACGTACACAAGTCATCGAGTATCTCTTGAAACTCCATTCCTTCTTCTCGTCTTCGTCAAAAGCAGCAAATAACGACGCCACTCCCATCCCAATTGCACAGATGGGTTCTAAAAAAATATATGCAACAATAACACGAAGTTAAGCAATAAAAATGATTTTTTTTTTTACTTTTTTCTTTGATAAATTGATTCAATATGAGTCCCAAGTCGTTATCAGTTGCTAGATCGACTACAGCGCCAGGTGCGTGCGGAATAATAATGCAGGAATATCTGTTTGCTGTAGAAATATCGTGAGAAACATTGTTGAATTTTCATCGAATGTTTATAGTGACCGTCGACTTTGGATAAGTGAATTGGAACCGACATGGATTTCATTCGGAAGTCGTTGAGCCATCTTTTGTTTTGTTCATCTGACCCGTCGAGAATAAATTCCGGCATTTTACCCTGTCAAATCAAGAAAATTTTTGCATTTTTGTACGCTCGTTTTTGGTTTGTTTACCCCGGGAGTGGCAATTTGCACCGAGAAAGACACGTGAGTTAAGCTGAATGATTGGATGAAAGATGCTGACGATACACCTGGAAATTCAATTAGAAATTAGAAATCGTTATTTTATGTTGCCGTGTAGATGACAACGGTTGGTTTGTTTTACCCTCTTTGGCTGATGACAGAACTAGTAAGCAATTCAAACGGGGAGTCGCCATGTTTTCGCCGCCTCCTACTTTGATCGGTGTTTGTTTTCACGGAGTCATTGACGCCATTGTCGCATTGGCAGCAGCGCCGCGGTGGCCGAAATGCGCGGTAGTAGCTCGGTTCTGAGCACGGTGTGATCTGACGCGATGGCTACGACAGCAGCAACCATTGGCCCGGTATATTTAGAACTAATCTTCAGCCATCCAATCGTTTCGAGGTGGGAATTTGAATTTGTTTATCTTAAACTGTATTTCAGATAGTAAATGTTCTAGAATTGTTGAAAAACAACGGAATAATTAAGCGAATTTGGCATTTTCAGTTTTTTTTAATAGAAGGCGAATCTCGCATCTAGCTGCCATTAAAAGAGATTTGATTCTGACAAGTGAGCCATCCACCACTTCATGATGAAAAATGAAATTCCTATACATGTTCAAAATACACATTGGTAAGTACATTTTCTAAACTTTACAATATTTTAAGGAATGGTTTATTGAATCGTGATATTTTTAATTTTTGAGAAACAAACTGTTTCAAAATGGCTGAATTGAAAGAAATTACTGAGAAAATACTGGGGTTCACAATAATAACATCACGGTGGTGGGTGGTAGTGGTAATGCGCATAAGTGGCTTGGTTCTCAGCCAATCACAACAACCGGAAGTAACAATCAAGGTGCATTATGGGATAAAGAACATGTTCTGACGCGATGGCTTAGGACAGCAGCAACCATTGGCCTGTATATTTAGAATTAATCTTCAGCCATCCACTCGTTTCGAGGAGGGAAATTTGAGTTTGTTTATTTTAAACTATATTTAAGATTGTAAATGTTCAAGAATTGTCGAAAAATAGCAAAATAATTTAACAAATTTCTGTATTTTTAGAATTTTAGAAGGCGAACCATTCTGGAATCAAATCGCACCGCCATTTTTCGCAACTCAATCCGGAGCCATCCACTCCTCCTTGATGGGAATTTCAAGTTGTACAATGGTAAGTACTGTTTTAAATTAATAATAATAATAATTAATAATAAATTAATAAATTTCGCCTCAAATTAAATATGAATTAAGATATTGCTTATGAATGGTTGTTGTTCACATGTGCCCCAATGTTCGCCATTGTTAGGTCAACTCAACTCAACCTAACCTGACCTGACCTGACCTGACCTAACCTAACCTAACCTGACCTGACCTAACCTAACCTGACCTGACCTGACCTGACCTAACCTAACCTGACCTAACTTGACCTGACCTGACCTAACCTGACCTGACCTGACCTGACCTGACCTGACCTAACCTGACCTAACTCAACAATGGCAAACATTGGGGCAGAAGTGAACAACAGCCTTATGAATATTAAATTTACAAAGAAATTTGTTTTTCCCTGCTACAGTTCGTGCACGGTATCTTGATGCTAAATTCGTACGCGGCATCCCATACTGCGCAGACGATTTTCTATTTCCAGTTGTTATATTGCAGTATTAAGCCTAATATTAGGCCTAATGATGCGAAAACAAAGTAAATAAACAAAAATATTTTGGTACTAAGTTGTAAATTTCTTTTAAATATGAGTTTATTGTTTTTATTTACTTTATTTTAGCATTATTAGGCCTAATATTAGGCTTAATACTGCTAAATAACTTCTGGAATTAGAAAATCGTCTGCGCAGAATGGGATGCGCAGTACGAATTTAGCATCAAGATACTGTGCGCGAACCATAGTTTAATGTGGTGTCCTTCCGTTTATAATACATTTTTTCGATTTTTGATTTTCGATTTTTTTTACCGATTTTAATCATTTTGTCATGCTTTTGAGCATTCTTACACTGTTTGAACCCGATATAGCGCAATTTTACACTGTTTGAACTTGGTATAGCACGATTTTTATTCTATCCGAATTTTACATGAGTTCACACGTTTTTATAATAATTTATTAAAAAATTCTTGAAAAGTATTCAAATACCTTTAACAATAGTTTCACATTATTTTAAAGTAAACTTTTTCAAAGTTAAACCAAAAAAAATATTAAGAGTAAAAACATCATACCGGTATGCGGTATTTGTAATTTGTGATGCAGTGAAGCATCTAGTGTTAACTGAGTGACGGCTGTCGTCTGACAACGTAAAAAGTTTTAAAACGTGTGTTATTGAGATTAAACAGTTGTAAAAGCATGGAAAAAAATTAAATTATTGATTTTTTGAAAACTTTTATTCACCTACAAGTAAAACTTCCAGCCCGATTAGAATTGCAAGAATAATTTGGAATTTTACATGAATAATGGGGGAGAAAAGGAAAAATAAGAAAAATATTAATAAAAATATATATTTTCCTTTGAAAATTTATTATTTTAAATATTTTTGTGTAAATTGTGTATTTAATTTGCTTTCCTCTTTATTTCAGATTAAATATCCAACTATACAGCCGCCATAATGACACCACAATTGGCCTTCGTCGACATGTTCGAGTTCGACGAGGAAATGCACAAACACACACTTGTGTAAGTAAATCTTAAAAAATTTATTATTTACAACTTAATCACTTTATAAATCGAGGTAAATTCCGTCTCAAATTCAATACGAATTAAGATATGCTGGTTGAATATTAAAATTTTAAAAGAGATTTATTTTTTCTACAAGCTTATTGTAAAGATTTTAGGCGCCCCTTCTTTGTGTAGTGATCCTGCACGGCGATACTTGCTTGGAAGGAATGTAGAAAGATTTAAAAACGTGTGTTATTGAGGTTTTTAGGAAATAATTTAATGAATTTCGGTATTTTTAATTTTTACGAAACTTGCTGAATTCGAACGAGTCTGTTCATGAGCACATATACTTGGGTGAATAAATTTTGCCTCAAATTAAATGTGAATATGAATATGAATATGAATATTAAATATGAATAATAAATTTTCAAAAGAAATTTATTTTTTCCAACTGGTTTAACGTAGTGTCCTCCCGTTTTTAATACGTCTTACAGTTTTATCAATTTTTTTTTCGATTTTAATCATTTTGTATGTTTTTGCGCATTCTTATACAGTTTGAACTCGATGGAGCACGATTTTACACGGTTTGAACCCGATTTTAGACGTTTTTGCATTATTCTATCCGAATTTTACATGAGTTCACACGTTTTTATAATAAGTTATTAAAAATATTTTGTAAAGTTTTGAAATACCGACCCCCTCCCGGTAAAGTCGGTTCGGGGCGGCGCGCGGTGCAATAAACGCCGCCGAAGCCCCGGCGTTTATTCGGGCCCGGCGTTTGAATGAACCCGGGGGTTTAAATGAGGCAGTACGATACCTTTTAACAATAGTTTCACATTATTTTAAAGTAAACTTTTTCAAAGTTAAACCAAAAAAAATATTAAAAGTAAAAACATCATATGTATTTGTTAATTTTGATGCAGTGAAGCATCTATAGTAGTGTTAACTGACAACTGTCGTCTGACAACGTAAAACGTGTATTATCGGGGTTAAACAGTGTTAAACCGTGTAATAATAGGGCTCAGTCTGTGTAGAAATCATTTAATATCAGGTTTAATCGGCGTAAAAACACGAAAAAATGATTAAAATCGAAAAAAAATTGAAATATCGATTTTTTAAAAAAATTTTATTCAACCGAAACTCACAGCCAGATTAGAATTGCAAGAAAAATTCCCAATTTTTCTCGTAAACTTCCCAATTTTTCTCGTAAAATTCCCAATTTTTCTCGTAAAATTCCCAATTTTTCTCGTAAACTTCCCAATTTTTCTCGTAAAATTCCCAATTTTTCTCGTAAAATTCCCAATTCTTTTCGTAAACTTCCCAATTTTTCTCGTAAAATTCCCAATTTTTCTCGTAAAATTCCCAATTTTTCTCGTAAAATTCCCAATTTTTCTCGTAAAATTCCCAATTTTTCTCGTAAAATTCCCAATTTTTCTCGTAAAATTCCCAATTTTTCTCGTAAAATTCCCAATTTTTCTCGTAAAATTCCCAATTTTTCTCGTAAAATTCCCAATTTTTCTCAAAAAATTCCCAATTTTTCTCGTAAACTTCCCAATTTTTCTCGTAAAATTCCCAATTTTTCTCGTAAACTTCCCAATTTTTCTCGTAAAATTCCCAATTTTTCTCGTAAAATTCCCAATTTTTCTCGTAAAATTCCCAATTTTTCTCGTAAAATTCCCAATTTTTCTCGTAAAATTCCCAATTTTTCTCGTAAAATTCCCAATTTTTCTCGTAAAATTCCCAATTTTTCTCGTAAAATTCCCAATTTTTCTCGTAAAATTCCCAATTTTTCTCGTAAAATTCCCAATTTTTCTCGTAAAATTCCCAATTTTTCTCATAAAATTATAAAATTTCTTTTTTTTAAAACAGAAAGCAGACCACATTGAAAATAAATCTCAGAGCCATTTTTAGAGATTTGATTCTGAGCCATCCACAACTTCAAGATGGGAAATGAAGTCCCTAGATGTTCAAAATGTGTAAGTATATTTTCCAAATTTAACAAAAATATTGGAAATAATTTAATGAATCAGCCATATTTTAATATTTTTGAAAAGCACAGTAAACGATGCCTGAATTCAAACATGGCCCTTGGGGTTAGTAATAATAATAATATCAAATTCACAATATCCTAGTCTTGATGAGAAAGATCATGCACATGCGGATTGCAGAGAAGTGGCTCAGAACTAAGCCAGTTCTGAGCCAATCACAGCGACCGCAGGTAAGAACCAGATTGCATTGTGGGAAGTAGAACAGTATGCAGTCTGACGCGATGTCAATGGCAACCATTGGGTGGTATATTGAGAATTAATCTTCAGCCATCTACTCGTTTCGAGGAGGGAAATTTGAGTTTGTTTATTTTAAACTATATTTAAGATTGTAAATGTTCAAGAATTGTCGAAAAATAGCAAAATAATTTAACAAATTTCTGTATTTTTAGAATTTTAGAAGGCAAACCATTCTGGAATCAAATCGCACCGCCATTTTTCGCAACTCAATCCGGAGCCATCCACTCCTCCTTGATGGGAATTTCAAGTTGTACAATGGTAAGTACTGTTTTAAATTAATAATAATAATAATTAATAATAAATTAATAAATTTCGCCTCAAATTAAATATGAATTAAGATATTGCTTATGAATGGTTGTTGTTCACATGTGCCCCAATGTTCGCCATTGTTAGGTCAACTCAACTCAACCTAACCTGACCTGACCTGACCTGACCTAACCTAACCTAACCTGACCTGACCTAACCTAACCTGACCTGACCTGACCTGACCTAACCTAACCTGACCTAACTTGACCTGACCTGACCTAACCTGACCTGACCTGACCTGACCTGACCTGACCTAACCTGACCTAACTCAACAATGGCAAACATTGGGGCAGAAGTGAACAACAGCCTTATGAATATTAAATTTACAAAGAAATTTGTTTTTCCCTGCTACAGTTCGTGCACGGTATCTTGATGCTAAATTCGTACGCGGCATCCCATACTGCGCAGACGATTTTCTATTTCCAGTTGTTATATTGCAGTATTAAGCCTAATATTAGGCCTAATGATGCGAAAACAAAGTAAATAAACAAAAATATTTTGGTACTAAGTTGTAAATTTCTTTTAAATATGAGTTTATTGTTTTTATTTACTTTATTTTAGCATTATTAGGCCTAATATTAGGCTTAATACTGCTAAATAACTTCTGGAATTAGAAAATCGTCTGCGCAGAATGGGATGCGCAGTACGAATTTAGCATCAAGATACTGTGCGCGAACCATAGTTTAATGTGGTGTCCTTCCGTTTATAATACATTTTTTCGATTTTTGATTTTCGATTTTTTTTACCGATTTTAATCATTTTGTCATGCTTTTGAGCATTCTTACACTGTTTGAACCCGATATAGCGCAATTTTACACTGTTTGAACTTGGTATAGCACGATTTTTATTCTATCCGAATTTTACATGAGTTCACACGTTTTTATAATAATTTATTAAAAAATTCTTGAAAAGTATTCAAATACCTTTAACAATAGTTTCACATTATTTTAAAGTAAACTTTTTCAAAGTTAAACCAAAAAAAATATTAAGAGTAAAAACATCATACCGGTATGCGGTATTTGTAATTTGTGATGCAGTGAAGCATCTAGTGTTAACTGAGTGACGGCTGTCGTCTGACAACGTAAAAAGTTTTAAAACGTGTGTTATTGAGATTAAACAGTTGTAAAAGCATGGAAAAAAATTAAATTATTGATTTTTTGAAAACTTTTATTCACCTACAAGTAAAACTTCCAGCCCGATTAGAATTGCAAGAATAATTTGGAATTTTACATGAATAATGGGGGAGAAAAGGAAAAATAAGAAAAATATTAATAAAAATATATATTTTCCTTTGAAAATTTATTATTTTAAATATTTTTGTGTAAATTGTGTATTTAATTTGCTTTCCTCTTTATTTCAGATTAAATATCCAACTATACAGCCGCCATAATGACACCACAATTGGCCTTCGTCGACATGTTCGAGTTCGACGAGGAAATGCACAAACACACACTTGTGTAAGTAAATCTTAAAAAATTTATTATTTACAACTTAATCACTTTATAAATCGAGGTAAATTCCGTCTCAAATTCAATACGAATTAAGATATGCTGGTTGAATATTAAAATTTTAAAAGAGATTTATTTTTTCTACAAGCTTATTGTAAAGATTTTAGGCGCCCCTTCTTTGTGTAGTGATCCTGCACGGCGATACTTGCTTGGAAGGAATGTAGAAAGATTTAAAAACGTGTGTTATTGAGGTTTTTAGGAAATAATTTAATGAATTTCGGTATTTTTAATTTTTACGAAACTTGCTGAATTCGAACGAGTCTGTTCATGAGCACATATACTTGGGTGAATAAATTTTGCCTCAAATTAAATGTGAATATGAATATGAATATGAATATTAAATATGAATAATAAATTTTCAAAAGAAATTTATTTTTTCCAACTGGTTTAACGTAGTGTCCTCCCGTTTTTAATACGTCTTACAGTTTTATCAATTTTTTTTTCGATTTTAATCATTTTGTATGTTTTTGCGCATTCTTATACAGTTTGAACTCGATGGAGCACGATTTTACACGGTTTGAACCCGATTTTAGACGTTTTTGCATTATTCTATCCGAATTTTACATGAGTTCACACGTTTTTATAATAAGTTATTAAAAATATTTTGTAAAGTTTTGAAATACCGACCCCCTCCCGGTAAAGTCGGTTCGGGGCGGCGCGCGGTGCAATAAACGCCGCCGAAGCCCCGGCGTTTATTCGGGCCCGGCGTTTGAATGAACCCGGGGGTTTAAATGAGGCAGTACGATACCTTTTAACAATAGTTTCACATTATTTTAAAGTAAACTTTTTCAAAGTTAAACCAAAAAAAATATTAAAAGTAAAAACATCATATGTATTTGTTAATTTTGATGCAGTGAAGCATCTATAGTAGTGTTAACTGACAACTGTCGTCTGACAACATAAAACGTGTATTATCGGGGTTAAACAGTGTTAAACCGTGTAATAATAGGGCTCAGTCTGTGTAGAAATCATTTAATATCAGGTTTAATCGGCGTAAAAACACGAAAAAATGATTAAAATCGAAAAAAAATTGAAATATCAATTTTTTAAAAAAATTTTATTTAACCGAAACTCACAGCCAGATTAGAATTGCAAGAAAAATTCCCAATTTTTCTCGTAAACTTCCCAATTTTTCTCGTAAAATTCCCAATTTTTCTCGTAAAATTCCCAATTTTTCTCGTAAAATTCCCAATTTTTCTCGTAAACTTCCCAATTTTTCTCGTAAAATTCCCAATTTTTCTCGTAAAATTCCCAATTCTTTTCGTAAACTTCCCAATTTTTCTCGTAAAATTCCCAATTTTTCTCGTAAAATTCCCAATTTTTCTCGTAAAATTCCCAATTTTTCTCGTAAAATTCCCAATTTTTCTCGTAAAATTCCCAATTTTTCTCGTAAAATTCCCAATTTTTCTCGTAAAATTCCCAATTTTTCTCGTAAAATTCCCAATTTTTCTCGTAAAATTCCCAATTTTTCTCGTAAACTTCCCAATTTTTCTCGTAAAATTCCCAATTTTTCTCGTAAAATTCCCAATTTTTCTCGTAAAATTCCCAATTTTTCTCGTAAAATTCCCAATTTTTCTCGTAAAATTCCCAATTTTTCTCGTAAAATTCCCAATTTTTCTCGTAAAATTCCCAATTTTTCTCGTAAAATTCCCAATTTTTCTCGTAAAATTCCCAATTTTTCTCGTAAAATTCCCAATTTTTCTCGTAAAATTCCCAATTTTTCTCGTAAAATTCCCAATTTTTCTCGTAAAATTCCCAATTTTTCTCGTAAAATTCCCAATTTTTCTCGTAAAATTCCCAATTTTTCTCGTAAAATTCCCAATTTTTCTCGTAAAATTCCCAATTTTTCTCGCAAAATTCCCAATTTTTCTCGCAAAATTTCCAATTTTTTTCGGAAAATTTCCCAATTTTTTTCGCAAAAATTCCCAATTTTTCTCGTAAAATTCCCAATTTTTCTCGTAAAATTCCCAATTTTTCTCGTAAAATTCCCAATTTTTCTCGTAAAATTCCCAATTTTTCTCGTAAAATTCCCAATTTTTCTCGTAAAATTCCCAATTTTTCTCGTAAAATTCCCAATTTTTCTCGTAAAATTCCCAATTTTTCTCGTAAAATTCCCAATTTTTCTCGTAAAATTCCCAATTTTTCTCATAAAATTATAAAATTTCTTTTTTTTAAAACAGAAAGCAGACCACATTGAAAATAAATCTCAGAGCCATTTTTAGAGATTTGATTCTGAGCCATCCACAACTTCAAGATGGGAAATGAAGTCCCTAGATGTTCAAAATGTGTAAGTATATTTTCCAAATTTAACAAAAATATTGGAAATAATTTAATGAATCAGCCATATTTTAATATTTTTGAAAAGCACAGTAAACGATGCCTGAATTCAAACATGGCCCTTGGGGTTAGTAATAATAATAATATCAAATTCACAATATCCTAGTCTTGATGAGAAAGATCATGCACATGCGGATTGCAGAGAAGTGGCTCAGAACTAAGCCAGTTCTGAGCCAATCACAGCGACCGCAGGTAAGAACCAGATTGCATTGTGGGAAGTAGAACAGTATGCAGTCTGACGCGATGTCAATGGCAACCATTGGGTGGTATATTGAGAATTAATCTTCAGCCATCTACTCGTTTCGAGGAGGGAAATTTGAGTTTGTTTATTTTAAACTATATTTAAGATTGTAAATGTTCAAGAATTGTCGAAAAATAGCAAAATAATTTAACAAATTTCTGTATTTTTAGAATTTTAGAAGGCAAACCATTCTGGAATCAAATCGCACCGCCATTTTTCGCAACTCAATCCGGAGCCATCCACTCCTCCTTGATGGGAATTTCAAGTTGTACAATGGTAAGTACTGTTTTAAATTAATAATAATAATAATTAATAATAAATTAATAAATTTCGCCTCAAATTAAATATGAATTAAGATATTGCTTATGAATGGTTGTTGTTCACATGTGCCCCAATGTTCGCCATTGTTAGGTCAACTCAACTCAACCTAACCTGACCTGACCTGACCTGACCTAACCTAACCTAACCTGACCTGACCTAACCTAACCTGACCTGACCTGACCTGACCTAACCTAACCTGACCTAACTTGACCTGACCTGACCTAACCTGACCTGACCTGACCTGACCTGACCTGACCTAACCTGACCTAACTCAACAATGGCGAACATTGGGGCAGAAGTGAACAACAGCCTTATGAATATTAAATTTACAAAGAAATTTGTTTTTCCCTGCTACAGTTCGTGCACGGTATCTTGATGCTAAATTCGTACGCGGCATCCCATACTGCGCAGACGATTTTCTATTTCCAGTTGTTATATTGCAGTATTAAGCCTAATATTAGGCCTAATGATGCGAAAACAAAGTAAATAAACAAAAATATTTTGGTACTAAGTTGTAAATTTCTTTTAAATATGAGTTTATTGTTTTTATTTACTTTATTTTAGCATTATTAGGCCTAATATTAGGCTTAATACTGCTAAATAACTTCTGGAATTAGAAAATCGTCTGCGCAGAATGGGATGCGCAGTACGAATTTAGCATCAAGATACTGTGCGCGAACCATAGTTTAATGTGGTGTCCTTCCGTTTATAATACATTTTTTCGATTTTTGATTTTCGATTTTTTTTACCGATTTTAATCATTTTGTCATGCTTTTGAGCATTCTTACACTGTTTGAACCCGATATAGCGCAATTTTACACTGTTTGAACTTGGTATAGCACGATTTTTATTCTATCCGAATTTTACATGAGTTCACACGTTTTTATAATAATTTATTAAAAAATTCTTGAAAAGTATTCAAATACCTTTAACAATAGTTTCACATTATTTTAAAGTAAACTTTTTCAAAGTTAAACCAAAAAAAATATTAAGAGTAAAAACATCATACCGGTATGCGGTATTTGTAATTTGTGATGCAGTGAAGCATCTAGTGTTAACTGAGTGACGGCTGTCGTCTGACAACGTAAAAAGTTTTAAAACGTGTGTTATTGAGATTAAACAGTTGTAAAAGCATGGAAAAAAATTAAATTATTGATTTTTTGAAAACTTTTATTCACCTACAAGTAAAACTTCCAGCCCGATTAGAATTGCAAGAATAATTTGGAATTTTACATGAATAATGGGGGAGAAAAGGAAAAATAAGAAAAATATTAATAAAAATATATATTTTCCTTTGAAAATTTATTATTTTAAATATTTTTGTGTAAATTGTGTATTTAATTTGCTTTCCTCTTTATTTCAGATTAAATATCCAACTATACAGCCGCCATAATGACACCACAATTGGCCTTCGTCGACATGTTCGAGTTCGACGAGGAAATGCACAAACACACACTTGTGTAAGTAAATCTTAAAAAATTTATTATTTACAACTTAATCACTTTATAAATCGAGGTAAATTCCGTCTCAAATTCAATACGAATTAAGATATGCTGGTTGAATATTAAAATTTTAAAAGAGATTTATTTTTTCTACAAGCTTATTGTAAAGATTTTAGGCGCCCCTTCTTTGTGTAGTGATCCTGCACGGCGATACTTGCTTGGAAGGAATGTAGAAAGATTTAAAAACGTGTGTTATTGAGGTTTTTAGGAAATAATTTAATGAATTTCGGTATTTTTAATTTTTACGAAACTTGCTGAATTCGAACGAGTCTGTTCATGAGCACATATACTTGGGTGAATAAATTTTGCCTCAAATTAAATGTGAATATGAATATGAATATGAATATTAAATATGAATAATAAATTTTCAAAAGAAATTTATTTTTTCCAACTGGTTTAACGTAGTGTCCTCCCGTTTTTAATACGTCTTACAGTTTTATCAATTTTTTTTTCGATTTTAATCATTTTGTATGTTTTTGCGCATTCTTATACAGTTTGAACTCGATGGAGCACGATTTTACACGGTTTGAACCCGATTTTAGACGTTTTTGCATTATTCTATCCGAATTTTACATGAGTTCACACGTTTTTATAATAAGTTATTAAAAATATTTTGTAAAGTTTTGAAATACCGACCCCCTCCCGGTAAAGTCGGTTCGGGGCGGCGCGCGGTGCAATAAACGCCGCCGAAGCCCCGGCGTTTATTCGGGCCCGGCGTTTGAATGAACCCGGGGGTTTAAATGAGGCAGTACGATACCTTTTAACAATAGTTTCACATTATTTTAAAGTAAACTTTTTCAAAGTTAAACCAAAAAAAATATTAAAAGTAAAAACATCATATGTATTTGTTAATTTTGATGCAGTGAAGCATCTATAGTAGTGTTAACTGACAACTGTCGTCTGACAACGTAAAACGTGTATTATCGGGGTTAAACAGTGTTAAACCGTGTAATAATAGGGCTCAGTCTGTGTAGAAATCATTTAATATCAGGTTTAATCGGCGTAAAAACACGAAAAAATGATTAAAATCGAAAAAAAATTGAAATATCGATTTTTTAAAAAAATTTTATTTAACCGAAACTCACAGCCAGATTAGAATTGCAAGAAAAATTCCCAATTTTTCTCGTAAACTTTCCAATTTTTCTCGTAAAATTCCCAATTTTTCTCGTAAAATTCCCAATTTTTCTCGTAAAATTCCCAATTTTTCTCGTAAACTTCCCAATTTTTCTCGTAAAATTCCCAATTTTTCTCGTAAAATTCCCAATTTTTCTCGTAAAATTCCCAATTTTTCTCGTAAAATTCCCAATTTTTCTCGTAAAATTCCCAATTTTTCTCGTAAAATTCCCAATTTTTCTCGTAAAATTCCCAATTTTTCTCGTAAAATTCCCAATTTTTCTCGTAAAATTCCCAATTTTTCTCGTAAAATTCCCAATTTTTCTCGTAAAATTCCCAATTTTTCTCGTAAAATTCCCAATTTTTCTCGTAAAATTCCCAATTTTTCTCGTAAAATTCCCAATTTTTCTCGTAAAATTCCCAATTTTTCTCGTAAAATTCCCAATTTTTCTCGTAAAATTCCCAATTTTTCTCGCAAAATTCCCAATTTTTCTCGCAAAATTCCCAATTTTTTTCGGAAAATTTCCCAATTTTTTTCGCAAAAATTCCCAATTTTTCTCGTAAAATTCCCAATTTTTCTCGTAAAATTCCCAATTTTTCTCGTAAAATTCCCAATTTTTCTCGTAAAATTCCCAATTTTTCTCGTAAAATTCCCAATTTTTCTCGTAAAATTCCCAATTTTTCTCATAAAATTATAAAATTTCTTTTTTTTAAAACAGAAAGCAGACCACATTGAAAATAAATCTCAGAGCCATTTTTAGAGATTTGATTCTGAGCCATCCACAACTTCAAGATGGGAAATGAAGTCCCTAGATGTTCAAAATGTGTAAGTATATTTTCCAAATTTAACAAAAATATTGGAAATAATTTAATGAATCAGCCATATTTTAATATTTTTGAAAAGCACAGTAAACGATGCCTGAATTCAAACATGGCCCTTGGGGTTAGTAATAATAATAATATCAAATTCACAATATCCTAGTCTTGATGAGAAAGATCATGCACATGCGGATTGCAGAGAAGTGGCTCAGAACTAAGCCAGTTCTGAGCCAATCACAGCGACCGCAGGTAAGAACCAGATTGCATTGTGGGAAGTAGAACAGTATGCAGTCTGACGCGATGTCAATGGCAACCATTGGGTGGTATATTGAGAATTAATCTTCAGCCATCTACTCAGTTCGAGGTGGGAATTTGAGTTTGTTTATCTAAACTACAATTAAGATTTATAACGATTTTTGGCATTTTTAGTTTTTTTTTTCTACCAGAAGGCGGACCACGGTGAAATCGAATCTCTCCTCGCCTTGATGAGGAATAAAGTTTCCTGAGCTTCAAAATGTAGATTGGTAAGTGCACTTTTTAAATTTATCAATATTTTAGGAAATTCCTTAATGAATTTTGGTATTTTTAATTTTTAATTTTCAAGAAACTTAGTAATTCGAACAAATGGCGGCTGAGTGTGTTCATCAGCACACACACTTGGGTAAATAAATTTCGCTTTGAATTAAATGTGAAATACGATAGGCTTATGAATACTAAAATTGCAAAAGAAATTTATTTTTTCTACAGATTTGAGGCGTCCTTTCTTTATGTAGAGTTCCTGCACGGCCATACTTGTCACAATTTTTCTCAAATGTTTTTAATTTGACATTAATAAATTGTTGGTTTATTTATTTTTATTTTTTTCTCTTTCCAGCGGTATTACGATTCGTTACCCGGAAGTGACGTAACTACTGGTTGTAAGTCCGATCGTAAGACAGGAAATAAGAACGAGACTGCATTGTAGGAAGAAGAGCAGCGAAACGTGACGTAATGGCCTAGAACAGCAGCAACCATTGGCAACCAACTTGGTAAATTAGAAACATTTCTGTGAATACGAATTAAGAAATACTTGTTGATTACTAAAATTTGAAAAGAAATTTAATTATTTTTCCTACAGGCTCAATTTAATGATTTGATGTGTCACACTTGGATGGAAGGAATGCAGAAATGTTTTCAATTGAATTTTAATAGTTGGGGTTGGGGCATGAAAAGTTTTCAAGCGCGCGTCACGATTTTTTCTTTTTGCAGGTCGATTTATATCTGCAATGTTTTTCAGAAGAAGTATGTTTCATACTGGCTTAATGTTATACCATGAGTATGTAAAAAGAAACACGATTAGGACATGTAATGTTATTTGCATGGCATTACACCGTGGATGTTTTGCCATTAATAAGTTGTTTGTTCGTTTGTTATTTTTCTTTTTTTCAGGGAAATTAATTGCTGCCGTTTGGAGACTGATTTGTGTATGTAATGTCTGCAAAAGTTAGAAGAATAAATGTTTTGCAAGTCTTTGATCGAATTCGTGTCTCCAAGTGACGACCTGGAAACACGAATTCGATACGCAATATGCAAAAGAGCACATAAACCCAATGGTCGACCGCTTGCTGCCTCATTCCATGGATTTTGGCTTTTGTGCAACACGTCGCGTGAAGTTGCAGATTTCTAAAAGTAATTTGTTTAAATTGATAATGTTTATTTTTTCTTGTTTCTTTCGACAACAATGGATGGGATCCGCAAATTGCAAGCAATGATGTTTTTCACAGTTTGGCATTGAGTCTGGGAGGAAGTTGATCCTAAGATAAAAGGTGCTTCCGGGGAAGTTGGTCCTAAGATAAAAGGTGCTTCCGGGGAAGTTGGTCCTAAGATAAAAGGCGCTTCCAAAGAAGTTGGTAGTTGGTCCTACAGTAAAAGGCGCTACCGCTGCGCGTAAATTGATATGTGATAGGCAAGACCAAGGCGCTATACTTCGCTATATGCAGCCGAGCATTGTTAGCCACCACTCACTATCGTCTTTTATGCGCGGTCAAGTGATTTTCACGGGTATCAGCAATAGAACTCAAACGAGGGACATGCTGTGAATTACCCAAATGGAAGAGTAATGTTGAAAAGGTGATTACACTTGGCTTCACACAGTGGCGCAAAAAGAACTCAGCTCGAGTAATGCTAATTTGTGTTAAACTAGCTTGCGTTTGCTGATGAAAAAGGATTTTACCACTACGCAGATTTCTACAGGTAATTTATTTAAATTAATGTTTTATTTATTGTTGGTTATTAATTTTATTTTTTGTTTCTTTTGACAGCAATGGATGGGACCCACAAATTGCAAGTAATGATGTTTTTCACAGTTTGGCATTGAGTCTGAGAGGAAGTTGATCCTAAGATAAAAGGTGCTTCCAGGGAAGTTGATCCTAAGATAAAAGGTGCTTCCGGGGAAGTTGGTCCTAAGATAAAAGGCGCTTCCAAAGAAGTTGGTAGTTGGTCCTACAGTAAAAGGCGCTACCGCTTCTGCCAAACTAACACGTGTGGCGTGCACGGTCAAGTGATTTTCACGGGTAGCAGCAATAGAACTCAAACGAGGAACATGCTGTGAATTACCCAAATGGAAGAGTAATGTTGAAAAGGTGATTACACTTGGCTTCGAACAGTGGCGTAAAAAGCAATGGATGGATCCCGCAAATTGCAAGTAATGATGTTTTTCACAGTTTGGCATTGAGTCTGGGAGGAAGTTGATCCTAAGATAAAAGGTGCTTCCGGGGAAGTTGGTCCTAAGATAAAAGGCGCTTCCAAAGAAGTTGGTAGTTGGTCCTACAGTAAAAGGCGCTATCGCTGCGTGTAAATTGATATGTGATAGGCAAGACCAAGGCGCTATACCTCGCTATATGCAGCCGAGCATTGTTAGCCACCACTCACTATCGTCTTTTATGCGCAGTCAAGTGATTTTCACGGGTATCAGCAATAGAACTCAAACGAGGGACATGCTGTGAATTACCCAAATGGAAGAATAATGTTGAAAAGGTGATTACACTTGGCTTCACACGTTGGCGCAAAAAGAACTCAGCTCGAGTAATGCTAATTTGTGTTAAACTAGCTTGCGTTTGTGCTTGAGCTGGTGATCAATAGACTGGGAGGACGGTCCTGCCTAGAAGGACCTTCCGTAGACCGGGTAAAAGTGACCACACACTTACAGGCATATTTGACTAAGTCAAGTAGTCCCAGGGGGGGGACACGTCCCAGGGGAGGGACACGCCAACCGGGAAATGATTTTCAATGAATTTTAATGATTTTCACGAATTGGCATTTGACCAACACGAACTGGCAACTCGTGAGGAATTGGCATTTGACCAATGGGCAAAGTGGTTCAAAAAAAGGTGATTATCTTTGGTTTCGGAACCCGTCTTGGTCATTACGCTCATTAAGGAAAAAGGAACAAATAATGATGTTTTTTACATTTTGGCATTGAGTCTGGGAGGAAGTTGGTCCTAAGATGAAAGGCGCTTCCAGGGAAGTTGGTCCTAAAGTAAAAGGCGCTTCCGCGGCCACGGTCAAGTGATTTTCACGGGTAGCAGCAATAGAACTGAAACGAGGGACATGCTAAGAATTACCCAAATGGAAGAGTAATGTTGAAAAGGTGATTACACTTGGCTTCACACAGTGGCGCAAAAAGAACTCAGCTCGAGTAATGCTAATTTGTGTTAAACTAGCTTGCGTTTGCTGATGAAAAAGGATTTTACCACTACGCAGATTTCTACAGGTAATTTATTTAAATTAATGTTTTATTTATTGTTGGTTATTAATTTTATTTTTTTGTTTCTTTTGACAGCAATGGATGGATCCCACAAATTGCAAGTAATGATGTTTTTCACAGTTTGGCATTGAGTCTGGGAGGAAGTTGATCCTAAGATAAAAGGTGCTTCCGGGGAAGTTGATCCTAAGATAAAAGGTGCTTCCAGGGAAGTTGGTCCTAAGATAAAAGGCGCTTCCAAAGAAGTTGGTAGTTGGTCCTACAGTAAAAGGCGCTACCGCTGCGCGTAAATTGATATGTGATAGGCAAGACCAAGGCGCTATACCTCGCTATATGCAGCCGAGCATTGTTAGCCACCACTCACTATCGTCTTTTATGCGCGGTCAAGTGATTTTCACGGGTATCAGCAGTAGAACTCAAACGAGGGACATGCTGTGAATTACCCAAATGGAAGAGTAATGTTGAAAAGGTGATTACACTTGGCTTCACACAGTGGCGCAAAAAGAACTCAGCTTGAGTAATGCTAATTTGTGTTAAACTAGCTTGCGTTTGCTGGTGAAAAAGGATTTTACCACTACGCAGATTTCTACAGGTAATTTATTTAAATTAATGTTTTATTTATTGTTGGTTATTAATTTTATTTTTTGTTTCTTTTGACAGCAATGGATGGGACCCACAAATTGCAAGTAATGATGTTTTTCACAGTTTGGCATTGAGTCTGAGAGGAAGTTGATCCTAAGATAAAAGGTGCTTCCGGGGAAGTTGATCCTAAGATAAAAGGTGCTTCCGGGGAAGTTGGTCCTAAGATAAAAGGCGCTTCCAAAGAAGTTGGTAGTTGGTCCTACAGTAAAAGGCGCTACCGCTTCTGCCAAACTAACACGTGTGGCGTGCACGGTCAAGTGATTTTCACGGGTATCAGCAATAGAACTCAAACGAGGGACATGCTAAGAATTACCCAAATGGAAGAGTAATGTTGAAAAGGTGATTACACTTGGCTTCACACAGTGGCGCAAAAAGAACTCAGCTCGAGTAATGCTAATTTGTGTTAAACTAGCTTGCGTTTGCTGATGAAAAAGGATTTTACTACTACGCAGATTTCTACAGGTAATTTATTTAAATTAATGTTTTATTTATTGTTGGTTATTAATTTTAATTTTTTGTTTCTTTTGACAGCAATGGATGGATCCCACAAATTGCAAGTAATGATGTTTTTCACAGTTTGGCATTGAGTCTGGGAGGAAGTTGATCCTAAGATAAAAGGTGCTTCCGGGGAAGTTGGTCCTAAGATAAAAGGCGCTTCCAAAGAAGTTGGTAGTTGGTCCTACAGTAAAAGGCGCTACCGCTGCGCGTAAATTGATATGTGATAGGCAAGACCAAGGCGCTATACTTCGCTATATGCAGCCGAGCATTGTTAGCCACCACTCACTATCGTCTTTTATGCGCGGTCAAGTGATTTTCACGGGTATCAGCAATAGAACTCAAACGAGGGACATGCTGTGAATTACCCAAATGGAAGAGTAATGTTGAAAAGGTGATTACACTTGGTTTCACACATTGGCTCAAAAAGAACTCAGCTCGAGTAATGCTAATTTGTGTTAAACTAGCTTGCGTTTGTGACGAAAAAGAATTTTACCACTACGCAGATTTCTACAGGTAATTTATTGAAATTAATGTTTTATTTATTGTTGGTTATTAATTTTATTTTTTCTTGTTTCTTTCGGCAGCAATGGATGGATCCCGCAAATTGCAAGTAATGATGTTTTTCACCTTTTGGCATTGAGTCTGGGAGGAAGTTGGTCCTAAGATGAAAGGCGCTTCCAGGGAAGTTGGTCCTAAAGTAAAAGGCGCTTCCGCTTGCCAAACTTACACGTGTGGCGTGCACGGTCAAGTGATTTTCACGGGTAGCAGCAATAGAACTCAAACGAGGAACATGCTGTGAATTACCCAAATGGAAGAGTAATGTTGAAAAGGTGATTACACTTGGCTTCGAACAGTGGCGTAAAAAGCAATGGATGGATCCCGCAAATTGCAAGTAATGATGTTTTTCACAGTTTGGCATTGAGTCTGGGAGGAAGTTGATCCTAAGATAAAAGGTGCTTCCGGGGAAGTTGGTCCTAAGATAAAAGGCGCTTCCAAAGAAGTTGGTAGTTGGTCCTACAGTAAAAGGCGCTATCGCTGCGTGTAAATTGATATGTGATAGGCAAGACCAAGGCGCTATACCTCGCTATATGCAGCCGAGCATTGTTAGCCACCACTCACTATCGTCTTTTATGCGCAGTCAAGTGATTTTTACGGGTATCAGCAATAGAACTCAAACGAGGGACATGCTGTGAATTACCCAAATGGAAGAATAATGTTGAAAAGGTGATTACACTTGGCTTCACACGTTGGCGCAAAAAGAACTCAGCTCGAGTAATGCTAATTTGTGTTAAACTAGCTTGCGTTTGTGCTTGAGCTGGTGATCAATAGACTGGGAGGACGGTCCTGCCTAGAAGGACCTTCCGTAGACCGGGTAAAAGTGACCACACACTTACAGGCATATTTGACTAAGTCAAGTAGTCCCAGGGGGGGGACACGTCCCAGGGGAGGGACACGCCAACCGGGAAATGATTTTCAATGAATTTTAATGATTTTCACGAATTGGCATTTGACCAACACGAACTGGCAACTCGTGAGGAATTGGCATTTGACCAATGGGCAAAGTGGTTCAAAAAAAGGTGATTATCTTTGGTTTCGGAACCCGTCTTGGTCATTACGCTCATTAAGGAAAAAGGAACAAATAATGATGTTTTTTACATTTTGGCATTGAGTCTGGGAGGAAGTTGGTCCTAAGATGAAAGGCGCTTCCAGGGAAGTTGGTCCTAAAGTAAAAGGCGCTTCCGCGGCCACGGTCAAGTGATTTTCACGGGTAGCAGCAATAGAACTGAAACGAGGGACATGCTAAGAATTACCCAAATGGAAGAGTAATGTTGAAAAGGTGATTACACTTGGCTTCACACAGTGGCGCAAAAAGAACTCAGCTCGAGTAATGCTAATTTGTGTTAAACTAGCTTGCGTTTGCTGATGAAAAAGGATTTTACCACTACGCAGATTTCTACAGGTAATTTATTTAAATTAATGTTTTATTTATTGTTGGTTATTAATTTTATTTTTTTGTTTCTTTTGACAGCAATGGATGGATCCCACAAATTGCAAGTAATGATGTTTTTCACAGTTTGGCATTGAGTCTGGGAGGAAGTTGATCCTAAGATAAAAGGTGCTTCCGGGGAAGTTGATCCTAAGATAAAAGGTGCTTCCAGGGAAGTTGGTCCTAAGATAAAAGGCGCTTCCAAAGAAGTTGGTAGTTGGTCCTACAGTAAAAGGCGCTACCGCTGCGCGTAAATTGATATGTGATAGGCAAGACCAAGGCGCTATACCTCGCTATATGCAGCCGAGCATTGTTAGCCACCACTCACTATCGTCTTTTATGCGCGGTCAAGTGATTTTCACGGGTATCAGCAATAGAACTCAAACGAGGGACATGCTGTGAATTACCCAAATGGAAGAGTAATGTTGAAAAGGTGATTACACTTGGCTTCACACAGTGGCGCAAAAAGAACTCAGCTCGAGTAATGCTAATTTGTGTTAAACTAGCTTGCGTTTGTGTTTGAGCTGGTGGTCGATTCGGATTTCTACAGGTAATTTATTTAAATTAATGTTTTATTGTTGATTATTAATTTTATTTTGTTCTTGTGGAATTTAGGGTCGTCAATGAAGCCGTCAATGAAGCCGTCAATGAAGCATTGGATGTCGTCATCAATGAAGCAGTGGATGTCATCATCAATGAAGCAGTGGATGTCGTCATCAATGAAGCATTTGCTGTTTTTTATTTTATTTGTTTTATTTTACTTGTTTTGAGATTGTGTAATTTTTGTTTTAAAATTCTAGAGAAAATTGTACCACAGTTTGCAAAAAGAGGTGTAAAACAAAAGAATGATAAGAAGAAAAATAAGAAATAGAACAAGAAAAATGAAAAACAAAATAAAAGCAACAAAAAAGAGTAACAAAATAAAAGCAACAAAAAAGAGTAACAAAATAAAAGCAACAAAAAAGAATAACAAAATTAAAGCAACAAAAAAGAATAACATTAAAATAAAATAGAAGGTGGAGTTCTGCAATGTGTGATTTTAAATTAATGCTAAATTTGGCCAAACCATAGACAAAAATGGATATTGTTGACGGTTAATTAAATGTTTTTGAATAAATTGCTGTCATAGAAGTGAAATAAATTTATTTGAATCGTGGTCATTGAATCACGAACATGACGTTCGTGGTTGAATATGTTCACAAAACAGAAGGAAAAGTGCGAGGAAGAAGCAAAGAATATTTTAAAAGGAAGATGGAAATGCTTAAAGAGCTAAATAAAATATAAACATAACGAGTTTATTCTGATTTTGCTTTTATTAATTATGAACAAAAAATATTTCAATGATAATTGAAAAATTCACAAACAATTTGTACAAATATTCCGCAACGCACAAGCTGGCGAAACCAAAAATCGAGAGAATAGAGCAAAAATTTAATTTACAAAAAAATAGAATACAGTTAAAATAAAATCTCAAATGAGTTGCTCCAAACGTTCAAACATCGTTCAAAAAATTGTCCTTAATCTCTCGCCGAGTAAAAACGAAGACATTGTTTTACGTAAATCGTCAGTGTTTGATGATAAGTAATTTTTGGGCGGTATTCAATGCGGTATTATTTCGTTCAGTCGTCTCCAGATGGCAGGAGCGACCAGAGACTGTTTGCGATAGGAAAACAGTGGCGCCATCTATGATTTCAGATTGCTATTAATTAGGAGTTAAAATGCCTCTGACTTGTGAGTGGTGATTATGCTTTGGAAAGTACCTGATTTATCGCCCATGGAAGCAATGCAACACGGTATAGTCCTAGCTTGTATTTTACACACAGCTCGGTTTCAACAGGTTTGGCACACCTGCTATAAATTGAATATGTTTTTTGGATTTATTGTTCAGATTGAAGCGACTTTTGATCATGAGCGATAAATTCGGATACGTTTATTCGATTTACACAGTTAAGTTTCAACAAGTTAGTGCAGTTTCGTCAGTTTGTGTTTATGTCTGGGCGATAAATTCGGATGCGTTTTCACATCGACAGAGCAGTTTCAGCTTGAATTTCAGTGAGAATTTCAGCTAGATATTCAGTGCAATTTCAGCTTGTATTTCTGCGTGAGCGATAAATTCGGATGAGTTTTTGAGATATTTCGTCCAGTTTCAGCTTGTATTTGTGCGTGGGCGATAAATTCAGATTGCTTTTTTAGACATTCAGTGCAATTTCAGCTTTTATTTCTACGTGGGCGATAAATTCGGATGACTTTTTTAGGTATTCAGTCCAGTTTCAGCTTGTATTTGTGAGTTACCTTAGGTCAGGTTAGGGTTAGGTTATTGTTAGGTTAGTGTTAGGTTAGTGTTAGGTTAGTGTTAGGTTAGTGTTAGGTTAGTGTTAAGTTAGTGTTAGGTTAGTGTTAGGTTAGTGTTAGGTTAGTGTTAGGTTAGTGTTAGGTTAGTGTTAGGTTAAGGTTAGGTTTCGGTTAGGTTAGGGTTAGGTTTGAGTTTTTGAGGTATTCCGTCCAGTTTTAGCTTGGATTTGTGCGTGGGCGAAAATTCGGATGACTTTTTTGGGTATTCAGAGTAGTCTCAGCTTGTATTTGTGCGTGGGCGATAAATTTGGATGACTTTTTTAGATATTCAGTTCAAATTTTAGCTTGTATTTGTGCGTGGGCGATAAATTCGGATGACTTTTTTGGGAATTAAGAGTAGTTTCAGCTTGTATTTGTGCGTGGGCGATAAATTTGGATGACTTTTTTAGATATTCAGTTCAAATTTCAGTTGTATTTGTGCGTGGGCGATAAATTCGGATGACTTTTTTGGGAATTCAGAGTAGTTTCAGCTTGTATTTGTGCGTGGGCGATAAATTTGGATGACTTTTTTAGATATTCAGTTCAAATTTCAGCTTGTATTTGTGCGTGGGCAATAAATTCGGATGACTTTTTTGGGAATTCAGAGTAGTTTCAGCTTGTATTTGTGCGTGGGCGATAAATTTGGATGACTTTTTTAGATATTCAGTTCAAATTTCAGCTTGTATTTGTGCGTGGGCGATAAATTCGGATGACTTTTTTGGGAATTAAGAGTAGTTTCAGCTTGTATTTGTGCGTGGGCGATAAATTTGGATGACTTTTTTAGATATTCAGTTCAAATTTCAGTTGTATTTGTGCGTGGGCGATAAATTCGGATGACTTTTTTGGGAATTCAGAGTAGTTTCAGCTTGTATTTGTGCGTGGGCGATAAATTTGGATGACTTTTTTAGATATTCAGTTCAAATTTCAGTTGTATTTGTGCGTGGCGATAAGTTCGGATGCGTTTTTGGTTTTGCTGAGTAGTTCCAGCAAGTTTTGCACGGTGGGCGATAACTTCGTATGTGTTTTGTGATATTGCAATCAAGTTTAGCATGGTAGGCGATAAATTTGGATGTGTTTTGTGGATTTGCATTGAAGTTTTGTACGGTAGGCGATAAAATCGGATGTGTTTTGCGAATTTGCAGTGTTGTTTTGTACGGCAAGCGATAAATTCGGATGTGTTTTGTGGATTTGCAGTGAAGTTCCAACAAGTTTAGCACAAAGCGATAAATTCGGATGCTTTTTTGGATTTAATTTATGGATTGAAGCTTGTTTTGTACCGTGGCCGATAAATTTGGATGCATTTTAGGAATTTGCAGTTGAGTTTCAACAAGTTTTGCAACTTGGCCGATAAATTCAGATGCATTTTATGAATTAGCAGTTTTACTCGTGGGCGATAAATTCGGATATACTTTATGAATTTATTGTTGTGAATTTGCAGTGCAGTTCCAACAAGTTTAGCACAGCAGGTGATAAATTCGAATTCATTTATTGATTTTGCTGTTCAGTTTCTGCAAGTCTTGCACCGTGGGCGATAAATTCGGATGTGTTTTCTGGATTTGCAGTGAAGTTTTGTATCGTAGGGAATAAATTCGGATGTGTTTTTCGGATTGTAGTACCCGTAACAGTAGAAACAGGGTATTGCTCCAGTAAATATTCTAAATCCAATCGGATGACTCTAGTACTTGTTCAAATATATTTTATTAGGTGAATCGATTGCAATTTCTGCCGAAATCGAGAATTTATCGAACCGAACGACCGTACCACGAGCGGATTTACGAGTAAATCAAAGACGTTTTTTAAAATTCAAATTATTCAAATAAATTTATTGTAATGTTCCAATTTTATGTTACATTTCGAATAATCTGTCCATTGGGAAACGAAAAGCTATACGAGAAGCTCGGCAAACGTAACCGATAAATTGTATACGTTATTATCAACAATTCAAATTTAACGTTTCGCACGTAATCGATAAGTCTAGGTATGGTTTATATTATTTTATTTTATTAACAGTTCAGTTCAACATTCCGTATGTGAACGTGAACGAGATTAATTACACAATGTTAAAACCAATGTTGCAGCTCCTTCACAAAGTGATGCTCGTGACGTTACACTTGTCCATTCATGACCAGTTTAAATTCATAATACAAATACAAAATGAAACACTCAATTCACCACAATTTTCGTCAAACATTTTTTCAATCCACGCTCAACTTACCACTCAAACAAATCCGCCTCAAAGTGACACGAGAAAAACACTGACAAATAAAAATAAATCAATTAAAATACCGAATTACGTCAAGTGGTTCCACCGATGTCCAGCGAGTGCCGGATGATGCCCAATGATGACCAGGATCCATTCCCAAACTCCCTTATTGCCCTCGCTCCCCTGGGCACTCCAAATCGCGGTTAAATGCAAGAACAAAGATAATCATTTCCTCCCTGATCAGCAAATTGCTGACCACCATAGCTAATGATATCAGAGGTCCTCGGAGACTCGATCAAGCGCCTGGTAAGCCCGGTTGGACAAACGAATGCGGATGGTGCCTTCTGGTCAGGACCTTCCTCCCAGGCTAAGACAAGATGCCAATACGGGAGGAAAGATTAAAATTTCTTCTTACATTTGTGGGAATGTACTCCAGTTGCTGAACTGGAGATCTCACACGGAATAATGCAAGAAACGCAAAGATAATCTCGCTTCCTCGCTCGTTGGTAAAAGGACAAAGCGTAGGGATGGTTCCTCCTGGGCTAAACTGAGTGTCAAAGAATGAAGAAGCTAAAACTTTGTTTTGCCTGCATTTTCCGTGTCTAACTCAATAGTTATGCCAAGTGAAGAATGTCGTTGCCCGTGGATTTGAATTGAATGCTGTCGGGAACACACAGGGAAATAAAATTAGCAACTTTGCATTTCATTTTCACTAAAAATGATTGAAACGTTTGAGAAAAATTGTGGGTGATTGAATTGTAATGAAATAAAATGTTAAGAAATGATAATTCGTGAGTTTGGTCGAGTTTTGGTTCGTGCGATAACGCTGACGACTCTTGGAATATACAACATGGCCATGCGGGTGAAACAACTTGCAGCGTGCATTCTCTAAAAAAAATAATGCGGGAATTTTTTAATTTATTCGGCCCTAAATTGTTAATTTTGATAAATGTACTCACCAAAATGCATTTTTGAGATGCGAAAACCTCAGTTTCTATATCCAATTGCGGTGGATGGCAGCAGATTGATTTTTAAAAATATCCGCCAATGCAGGAGATTGCCGGTCATGACGTGTACGTTCTTCTACCCACAATCCAATAGTCTTTTGCTGGGCTTTCCGAAAACCCGATACATACTCACAGCTAGATTAACTTTCGCCAGCATGTGACAATTATTTTTTTCTCAGCTTAATTTGTAATTTTAATTCTGTTTTTTTTTTTTCATTAAATTTGGAAGTAACTCAGAAAAAAAAATTAAAGGAAATGTAAAAAATATTTCTAAATCACAATTTGTACCAAAATCACAAAAAATTGATCAAAATAACAACAATTTCAAACAAAATCACGAAAATTATATTTATTACGGCAGGAAAATAAAAACAATAAAAACAGATCCAAAGTGTTTTGCATAAATTATTTGTTTGTTCCGTATGAGAAGTGATAAAAACTAAGATAATAAAACCAGACTTTGGCCTTATTCCATTAGAACCGCCATTTTTGCACATGAACACTCCATAGTCGTAGCGATTTCGTGATTACGACCAAATTTCCTTATCCTCATCCCTATAAACTACAGAAATTGATTTATAGGTACAAAATGACCCTAAATTGATTTTTATTAAATCTTATTTCTGCTCTATAACTCCTTTATAGTTTAATTTTCCGCCTAGTGGCGGTTCGTGCAACGACCTAATCACCGCTTAACCTTAACTCGTCTTCCGTGTCCTCTGTCCTGTCTCAGCGCAATGCACCGTGCACCAATGCAAAAAATGGAAAACTAAAGAAATGAAAAGCAAAAATAGCAAAATTTTTATTCAACTTTTCACGAAGTAAGTTAATATTTTTATTTATTCACATTTTTCTTTATTAACCAACAATTTTACACAAATAATTTGAAATATAAAGAGAAACGAGGACATAAAAACTAAAAAACAACATATCACGCTTGATTAATTTATAAAATCACCACCAGTTGTTACTAAAACGAAAATTCAATATAATTAACTGGAGCACAGAGTCCCATTGACTCGAAAAAATGTTACAATAACAAGGTAGTACGTCATTCATAATTGGGTGTGTTCCTTTCGGGTGGGGCTTGGCTTGATGCCTGTCACGACGATTGGCATGCTGCACACAATTGTATCGTATTTAAAAAAAAAAAAAAAAAGAAAGATAGAGTTCAGGTAATATTTCGTTACTCGCCAGGCATGCCCAGGCATGTTCGTAACCGGAAGTGCTCATTCACCATGTTGTTTCTTCCAGTTCGGGATCCGTGACTCACTCGAGCCAAGTTGTGAGCGGATAAGTCTTCGATTCGGCTTGCAACCAAGTATTATATGAATCCATACGCAATGTAAGTGTGAAATACTCGTTGAGTTGTGCGGGTGTTGTTTTAACGAGACAGTTCTAGGGAATGTTATTTAGTAATGACGCTCGCGAGTCGCGACCCGAGTTGAACCGCCGTAGCCTGGATTTGTTTTATTTTTAATTAAGTTTTGCGGTTGTATTTTTTTCTTTTTTAGATTTATTTAATTTGTAGTATAAAATGGTATATATATATATATTTTTTTTTTGTAATGACGCTCGAGTTTGAGCTGTTCGAGTTGTTGGTTATTTGAGGCTTAAAAATTTCAAGGTCGCCGGTTGTAAAATGGATTAAATTGCGTGATTATTATTTATTTATTTATGATTGTTTTATTTTTCCCAGGGTTATTTTAGGGTTTAAATGTTGTTTTTTGGATGTATTTTTGTGCGCAATTGGTTCGGGGGACGAAAAAAAAATAAAAAATAAAAAATAATGTGTTTTATGGCTGAATTGGTGCCATTTTGGGCTGGTTTTACAAATGAAGAAAAGGGAGAAAAATAATAATGGTTCGTCTCTCAAGACTCGACAAGGGTGCGGTTTGTTGGAATTTATCCAAAATTGAAAAGGTGAGCTCATTGGGAAGTCAAATTTGTCGAGAAAATGGGTGCTGGCTGACCGGCTGAAACTGCTGATTGGGATCAAACTCGGGATTTAATTTTTGGTGAAAAAAAAAATAACACAATGGAAAAGAAATGAAAAAATTGATAAATTGATAAGGAATATATTTTTAATCAAGCTAGGCGAGTCGATACTGAAAATATTACGATTTTTTTCTCTCGAAAGGTTACCATGGTGAAGTTTTCTTCGAAAAACGACGAACATTTTGGTGAGTTATTAGTTTCTTACAACAATATTAATAACACCGTTGTGGGAGGATTGTAAATATTGTTTGTTACCTTGACGTCGTAAATGTTTGAAGTGCTTGTTAAATCATTAAGAAATAACAGACAAACATGTGGTGAAATGTGCTGGAAATGTTTTCTAGAAAATGTTAATTTATTGGATTTTTTTGAATTTGATGGATTTTATTGAAATATTTTATTTTTGTTAAAAAATTAAAAAAAAATCGGAGTTTCGGACATGAGATTTGCCTGTTTGGTTTTGTTATTTCATTTTAATTATGTGTACATGGTACGAGTTCTAGGTTAAATAAACTAAGACAAATTTTTAAATTATTCAAAATGGCGGATCAGTAGGTGCATTCCAAAACTCAGTGTTAGGCGTTTTAGGCGTTTTTGTTCCGTGTCGTTTTATCGTCGTTTCAGGCCTGTTTAGGAACGTCAAAACGAAAATTTTTTTTGCCCTCGTTTTAGCAATTTCATTTTACGGTGTGACCGGACAAGTGTCCAACCGTGGCTGTCACCAACCAAATTTCTACTATTCGAAAGATTAAAGTAGTTGATTGCTTAGCTAAAACTACACTTATTATGTTACAAGCTTCAGAAAATGATGCCGAAGATGAGGAAATTTTAGACAGTTATGACTGGGTGAGAATACAAATATAATTTAATGAAAAGAAGCACATGCCGAATTGTTTACCACGTTCGCCTAATTTGTTTGTTACATTCGGCGAATTTGTTGCCCACGTTCGCCTAATTTGTTTGTTACATTCGGCGAATTTGTTGCCCACATTCGCCGATGTCATGTTTGACCAACAATTGGGAATGTCACGTTTTTCAAACGTTTTTTTATTTTTATTTTATTTTTATTTTATTTTTATATTTTTTAATTTAGAGTAAGGGGAATAGTTTATGGGCAACGATATCTATTCAGAAGAAGTGTGATAGTTCCAAAAACTGCCAATATTCTAGATGTGCTACCAAATCTAGACCCAAATCGATGGCAGCCCTAACACCCAAATCGTTTCTACTAACACGTGTTTTAATACACGTTCTCGTTTCAGCCGTGTTAGCGCCACAGACACGGAATTTTTCCGGATGTGACGTCATAACCGATGACACGACACGGCTGAAACGGCTGAAACAGGAGTTTTGGAATGCACCTAGTGTTTTTTAAAGAGGCGTCGCTCGGTCGCTAGGCTTAAACGTTGTTATTTCAAAGAAAACGTAAATTCCTTTGCAGTGACATTTCTCATTTGCCAAATGGGATTTTTAGTGGAGGCAAAACCTTTCCCTTCCCTTCGCCACGCCACTCCTTCATTTCCTCATGCCTCTATAGACAAACACCGAAATGACGCTTTAATTTCCAAATCAACCAAATGAAAATGAAAGCAAATCATTAACGATGAAACCCGCAGTCATTAATTCTCGAAAACAGATATCCACTCTGACGTCATTGAATTATAAATGAAATATAAACATAAAACGGATTAAAGGTGGATTAGAGAAGTAAAACCTGGAAAAATCCATTCAAAAACGCAAAGAAAATTTCAAAAATGATTTAAAAATGAAAAAAAAAAATAACGTCTAAATTTTTCACGTGGGATTCCAAGTAAAAGAGTAAATTAATACGTACCACGTTGAGAATTGGCCAAATCGAGAGCGGCGTACTAGGAAAAGCGAGCGGGAATGAATCCGTTGAAAATTGCGGATTCTGTGATCCGTCGGTCGCATCGCAGCATCCGAACTGCACTAGCCTCAATTATCTTCTGTTGTTCGTTTTCCAGTTCTTTCTTGAATACTTCCAAATCCTTAATAAAATCCAGGATCTTTTGGCGTTCGCTACTCTTCTCAGTCATTTGATTTTTATCGGTTATGTCGTTATAGAGTAGGTTAGACAACTCTTCAACACGTGCATCGCTATTCATATTCATCAACAGTTCTCTTTTCCAGTCAGTTTCAGTCAAGTTTCTCTGAATGTTTGCACTGATGTCAGCAATGTGTCTGGTCACCCTGCATGCTTATGTCCCTTTGGTCCCCCCTTGACTATCTTCTGTGCCCTCGACCCAAATACAAGAATGAATATTTTTCTTTTGCCTCCCACCAAGAAACTCCTACCATACCATTGCTGTTTTTAACAAAAAATATCCGGTTGTATATTAATTTTGACCTATTTTTTTTTTACTGTGCCCCTATACACACAAACTGTAAAGGTAAACTACATTTTATTCTACATTACAAGATCAATTATGATCCCCAAGTTGATTTTCATGTTTCTATTTTGGAATAATTCTCTGGTTGACAGCATCATCAAAGTCTGTACTTGTGCTGATCCAAAATATCAGAGTATTTGTTGCAAACTGTCACCACCTAATTGCTGTAACAGTAAGTAAGATCAACATTGTTTGCTATGCAACTAGTAATTAGATTTTTATCTTTCAGATAAAGGTGGATTTTGTGGAATGACAGTAAGGGCAATCCCGCCGGGTGGACTCCGATCAATCATTTGCAATTCAGATGCGTATTGTCCAGGGAATTTAAAATGCTGTCCATTTTTACAAAATAGTACAAAAATAATATACAATATTTGTGTAGTTCCATTTATACAAAATCTACCAGCACCAGCACCAGCTACTACAAGACCACCGGCTGGTGGAGGTTGAAACTATATAAAATTTGCAGCAATAATTTGTATTAGAAAGAAACAAATAAAGAAAACAATTCCTGTGTACAAAGTTTCTTATCGGTGATTGAACTAATTCATGTACAAGGCTGGGCCAGCTGCCACAGGCTCTGATAAATTTCTCGTCGATAATTTTGTCGCCATTTTTTGGCAACAAAATACTTGTTGGATTGATTTCTCTCACTTGTTTCGCTTTATGGGTCCCAGTTAAGGCACGGAGAGCGCAAACTGAAAAACTAGGTCCACTTTAGCGACATAGTTTTAGTGGCAAAAACAAGTTCATCCTTACCTGACCTAACGTCTTAACACTTTTCAGCACCCTGGGCTAATAAAAATCAAGTGCCCCTTGCCCGGCACTCTTCTGTGCCCGACACCCTTCTGTGCCGGCGCCCTTCGGTACCCTTCGCCGTAGGCTGTATACTACGCAGGGCCGTCTTTACACTTTTCAGCGTCCTGGGCTAATAAAACTCAGGCGCCCCTTGCCCAGCACTTTTCTGTGCTCGGTGCCCTTCTGTGCCCATCGAGCCACTGTGTCCGGCGCCCCCCTGTGCCCGGCGCCCCTGGGCTGCAGCCCAGTTAGCCCAATGGTAAAGATGGGCCTGATACTACGTTAACGTATACATAGTAAACTTGCTTATGGAATACCTAAGGGAAATGGGTAATTTTATGCATCACTGTAGTCTACTTTAGAGATATAAATAATTCATGTGTTCCATTACTTTTTCCACAAAAAAAAATGGAAAATAGTTTTGCGTATAATAAAATATCCGACCTACTATTTATTCTAGCCTACTTTCTTTTCACCTTAGTCTAATAAATTCAAACTGTTCAATGGTTAAACTACACTTACCCATCACAAGTCTACATAGAAGATAAAGTATGTTTCCAAAGTTACTGCTGCTTCTACTTTTTAGTCATACAGTGGTAAAGAGTATATTCTTGACGTGTACATGCAAAGATTCAAAAAATCAGTATCTGTGTTGCAAATTGGCACCACCTAATTGCTGCAGCAGTAAGTTCATCACAACAATACTGGAATTTGTACAACATATTTTGGTTACACTATCTACCATGGTAACTTTTTTTGTGTTTTAGATAAGGTTGGCTTTTGTACTGCACCTGGAGGTCCCATGAGAATAATTCCACCAGCTGGGCAGCAAGTGGTCATTTGTGATGGGGATGCATTTTGTATTGGACCTTTAAAATGCTGCCCACTGTTGCAAAACAGCACCAAAAGGGTCTTCAATGCTTGTGTAACTCCATTGGCCACTGCTCCACCGCCGCCACCACCTACTCCGGCAGGCTAGCATACAGCAACAGACATTAGGTCAACATGGGTTGATGTATTGACAGGCATGTTGACCTATTGTACTTTTATTGGTCGGATGCTTACCAGTCCTACCACAAGGCCAACATTGTAGTTTTAGATGTGATATGAGTGTGATGAAGTATTGTAGGAAATAAAAACTTCAACTCAAGTAATAGAAATAAACTCAAAGTCACTTAAGAAAAGGTTTTCTGCTGTTAAAAATATTATTACACATACAGGTGGAACTACATATTTGGGGCCTTGAAGCATGAACTGTTTAGGGGACCATTTCGCAACCACCAATGACATCTGGGTAACCACCAGTGCTGGATGGGCCGTAAAGCTGTTAATTTTTTTTCCTTTTGTCGTGGCCCGATCTATCCAGATTTCCAAATTTCCAATATAAATTTGTTCCCATGGCCCGACCTGTCCAGATTTCCCTGTACTAAATTTGTTCCCATGGCCCGACCTGTCCAGATTTCCCGGTACTAAATTTGTTCCCAGTCCAGCCCTGGTAACCACACCGATAGTTAGTTGTAAAATGTCTAAAAAGAATTTGGTGTACTATAATTTTGTATTGAATTACACTACGTCATAAAAATTATTACTCCCTATTACGATATTATTTTTTTAAAAACAATTTCTCAAACAGTTGACCCAAAATTCAAAGAAATGCAAACTAAAATCGCTGTTTAGGCCCATCCGGACACCCAATACATCAATTAAAAACAAATGTGATTTCTGTTAACTGACAATTCATAATAATTTTCCTGAAAATTTCAATTTCCAGCAAACTATCCTGACTCCTCAACTCGCGCCCGACATCTTGTACCGAAAGAAACATAAATATCGACCCACTTTGAGGCTATTTTCTGACCGGTTTCACCTGCATCTATAAACTCGAAAAACCAACCGATCAATAACGGCAGAAACTGGGGTGTTGATAAGAGATTCAGCGTTATTTTCAAGTGTGTTTAGCATCCGACTTCCAAAATGAACGCAGTTTGCATCAACCCGGACTGCGGATCCAAAGACAATTTAGTGGCGGCAAATCTAAGCGTCAAGCGCCATTTTGGCGTCAAGCGAAGCAATGTCGGCGTGAGCTACGAAGTGTGCGAAAACTGCCTGAATAACTACGAAAAAATATCCGAAGTAAATCAACAAAATGCCCAAACCAAAAACCCACAAATAAAACACAAAACTAACTCAATTTTTTTCTAGTCTAACGGAAGTGGGAACGAAATGGACGACGCCATTGATGAGAAAAAAGCCGAGGACGAGGACGAAATTCAAATTTTAGACGCCGAAAATGCCGAAAACGAGGAAAAAGATGAAAAGGACGAATTAACTGAGAGCGAAGATGAGATATATGAGTTGGACAGCGATGTTGATTTGGAGGAAATAATTTGCGAAGCGCTTCAAAAATTGAATTACGAGTCGATGGTTAAAGCCGAATGTGACGAAATGCGGACGAAATTGAATGTCGTCGCAGGTGAAATGGATGGAGAATTTGTTGCATTGAATTTTGTTGTGGTTTTGAATTTTTTGTTTTGTTTTTTGTTTTGTTTTTTAGATGATATGTGGACGATTGAACAAACGTGCGTGAAAATGCAGGAACAAATGGCGCTGCTGAAACCTGAGATGAAATTGTTCACTAACGTCGAGAGAGGAGAAGAGCTGGAACCGTTGGAAATTATTGATACGATTCCAGCGTCAACGCATGTCGGATTCAGCCAAGCCGTGTATAACCCGTGTACAAGTCAAACAAAACTAGGTTTACATTTAATTTATTTTTTGATGTTTTTTTTGTGTTTTTTGATGATTTTTATGTGATTATTTTATGTTTTTTTTTATGGTTTTTGATAATTTATGATGTTTTTTGATGTTTTTTGATGTTTTTTGATGATTTTTGATGTTTTTTGATGATTTTTGGATGTTTTTTGATGATTTTTGATGTTTTTGGATGATTTTTATGTGATTTTTTAAATGTTTTTAATGTTTTATGATAGTTTTTGATGTTTTTTGATGATTTTGATGATTTTTGATTTTTTTTGATGATTTTCATGTGATTTTTTATTATTTTTTTTGATAGTTTTTGATGTTTTTTGATGTTTTTTGATGATTTTCATGTGTGTTTTAAAAATAATTTGTATGTTTTTTGATGTTTTTAATGTTTGTTTTGTATTAGATTCGAGGGAAATTATTCCTATGGGGAAAGTTAAGGTTCAAGCACCCGTTTTACCGCCTATTGGAGCTGTAAAACGGAGGTTGGTTGATGAGTTTTGGTTGATTTGATTGAAATTAATGTTATTTTTTTCAAATTTTTTTTTAGGGAATTATGCGTGAATATGATTGTGTATGCCATGCGGTCTGTTCTGAGTATTTGGTATAAGGCGAAGATTTTTGAAATTTTAGATACTCCTGAGGTGGGTTTGAGTTTTGGTTGGATTTGGGTGTTGTGCAATGTGCTTTTTGGTTAAAAATTGAATTTTTTTAATAGATATTTGTGAAAGAAATCTAATTTTTTATTTAAAAAAATCGAAGTTTTTATTAAAAAATCGAATTTTTCATTAAAACGACAAAATTTCCATTTCAAAAATTGAAACTTCCATGAAAAAAATTGAAATTTCCATGCAAAAAATTGAAATTTTCATGCATAAAATTGAAGTTTTCATCCAAAAAATTGAAATTTTCAATATAGAATTGAAATTTCCATGCCAAAAATTGAAATTTTCATTCAAAAAATTGAAATTTTCATTAAAAAAATTGAAATTTTCATCCAAAAAATTGAAATTTTCATTCAAAAAATATAAATCGATAATTTTTTCCACCAAAAACCGAATTCAACAAAATCCAATTAAACCCAAAAAGCATTAAACACGAAACAATAATTTCTAAATCCGAACCACTCAATTTTGCATTCCAATCCTCCAAAGGGCCGCCAATACAGAGTTCGCATCGAAATGAAAGGCAGAAACTCGGGACTAGCTATGGTTTTACCGGCAAAACACCTCGCTTACATGCAACCATCCGAGGTCATCCTCCCTGTCGGAACCAGAATCATCGGTAATAAAAAAACAAAACAAAAACAAGAAAAACAATAAAAATAAAAATTCCCAAACAGCAAAATACAAAGACGAAAATTGGTACCAGCAAAATTCAATGTACGCAGGTATAATTGCCGAACCCCCGAAAATAATGAACAAATATAGGTAAAAATGAAAATTCACACAAAAATTAAATTAAATTGTCATCGTAATTTGTTGCAGGTATTTAATTTTTTTCGATGACGGTTTTGCGCAGTACACGAGCCACGAACACATTTATCTGGTTTGCGAAGAAAGTAAAGATGTCGCCGACGACATACATCCGGATTCGAAGGATTTCATCCGCAGTTATCTGAAACAATACCCGGAAGTGAGACATCGTGGAATAAGTTGATCGATTGTTTTTGTTGATTCATTTGTGTTGTTTTCCAGCGTCCAATGGTGAAATTACAGCGCAAACAAGTGATATTTACTGAGTGGAACGGCAAATGGTGGGTCGCGCGGGTCTCAGACGTTGATGCCAGTTTGGTGAAGATGTATTTTGATGCGGATAAACGGACCGAGTGGATTTATCGCGGTTCGACGCGACTTCGGCCACTTTATAACGAATTGGTGCGCTGTTTTCACTGGTTATTTCGATTAAATCTGATTAAATTCAATCATATCCGGTTAAATTCAATTAAATCCGGTTAAATTCAATTAAAACCGGTTAAATTCGATTAAAACCGGTTAAATTTGATTAAAATTTGATTAAGTTTGATTAAATTCGATTAATTTTTTTATTAAAATCGATTAAAATAAAATTATTTTCATTAAATTTGATTAAAATCCGATTAAATTTGATTAAAATTCGATTAAATTTGATTAAAATCCGATTAAATTCGATTAAATCCGATTAAATTTGTTAAAGTTCGATTAACCCCGATTAAAATGCTATTAAATGGATTAAATTTCGATTAAAATCAATTAATTTACATTAAATTCGATTAAATCCGATTAAATTTGTTAAAGTTCGATTAACCCCGATTAAAATGCTATTAAATGGATTAAATTTCGATTAAAATCAATTAATTTACATTAAATTCGATTAAATCCGATTAAATTTGTTAAAGTTCGATTAACCCCGATTAAAATGCTATTAAATGGATTAAATTTCGATTAAAATCAATTAATTTACATTACATTTGATTAAATCAGATTAGAATTCGTTTAAATTCGATTAAAATTAAATAATTTACACTAAATTGTGATGAAATTCGAGTAATTTTCATCAAATCTCAATAAAATTCAAATGAAATTTGATAAAATGCGAATGAAATTTGATAAAATTCGAATGAAATTTGATAAAATTCGAATAAAATTTGATAAAATTCGAATGAAATTTGATAAAATTCGAATGAAATTTGATAAAATTCGAATGAAATTTGATAAAATGCGAATAAAATTTGATAAAATTCGAATAAAATTTGATAAAATTCGATCAATTTGGTTTAATAAAATAACTTTTTATAAACAGTCGAAAGCTGAAGCGAACAAGGCGGCTATGCACGGCAAGTTACCGAAATTCAATAGATTCGGAGGAGTGTTCCGGTTGAACAAGCGGAACGAGCCGTACGTCGAATATACGCGCGGATTGGACGATCCGCGAGTGGAAAGCGAAGAACCCACGCCCGCTGCGACCGATGAACGTGCGAATTGATATTGTTGAAGTTTGCACAGAGTTTGATCGAATTTTTTGTTATTTTTTTGTACAATAGCGAGTGTTGCTGGTGGTGATGCCGACGTGGAAGGCAATACGCACGGCGATACGCACGAAAAGAGACAAATTGCTAGAAAGCATACTGCTCCGAGAGTAAATGTTGCCAAGAAGAGCACTACTGCGTCAAGTCCTGTCGCCGCCAAAAGGGATGTTGGTCAGTTGATGAGTTTAATATCTGGGAAAAGTCAAATTTGTGATGCAGAAATCAATTTTTATGTAGAAAAATGCAGTTTTCACATTCAAGAGTGCATTTCTAGATCCGAAAAGTTAATTTTGTTTGTTAATAATGCATTTTAGTGTTTGTAAATGCTTTTACATTGTTGAAAAGTGCATTATTGGTGTTAGATATGCATTTTTGAGTTGGAAAAGCACTTTTAATGACTAAAATGCAATAAAAACGCAATATTAGGGTCAAAAATGCATTAAAAATGCATTATTTGTGTGCAAAAATGCATAATTTGTGTGCAAAAATGCATTATTTGTGTGCAAAAATGCATTATTTGTTTGCAAAAATGCATTATTTGTGTGCAAAAATGCATTATTTGTGTGCAAAAATGCATTACTTGTGTGCAAAAATGCATTATTTGTGTGCAAAAATGCATTATTTGTGTGCAAAAATGCATTATTAGTGAATAACATCATCTAGATGTTAAATGCACGTTTAATTTTCTTTTAAAGTGCATAGAACGGAGTGCGACGGCACTTACCAGGCCAAGTTAATGCAGAGACTCGACCGACGTCAGGCGTACACGTATCACAAATGCGGGCCCGCCTGCCTGCCCGATGGCTCCCACGATCTGAAAAAACACAAAGGAAGCAATCCGCTCATGATCCCCATGTTATGTGGATGGGAACGGTTGGTTTTTGATTTTATAATTCGTTTTTGGTTATAATCAATTGATGTATTTGTTTTTCAGGCAAATTGGGAAATATCAGACGAGTGGTAAGCGCGTGCTGTTTTACCGGACGCCTTGCGGTCGACGTTTGCGGGAGATGAGGGAACTTCGCTTGTATTTGGCACTCACCAAGTGTCCGTTTACTGTCGATTTATTTTGTTTTGACGTGCAAGTTCATTGTTACGGGGAGTTTGTTCCGGCAAGGGTGAGTGCGGGAGTGGCGGGAATTGAAAATTTGTTTAATTGGTCGGATTTAGTGTTATCGTTTGTACATTTTCAATTTGTGTGTAAATATTCGTTTATACGTATAAATATGCTTTTATACGTGTAAATATGCGTTTTTACGTTGAAAATGTGCATTTTAACGTTGAAAATGTGCATTTTAACGTTGAAAATGTGCATTTTAACGTTGAAAATGTGCATTTTAACGTTGAAAATGTGCATTTTAACGTTGAAAATGTGCATTTTAACCATGAAAATGTGGATTTTACCAAGAAAATGTGGATTTTACCAACAACAATGTGCATTTTACCAACGAAATGTACATTTTAACCATAAAAAAATGTTTATTTTATTCATTTGGACCATAAAAAATGTTTACTTGTTCATTTAAAGTGTGCAAATAATCGTTGAAGCACATCTAATTGTATCAAACACTACCGTTGGAAATACATCGCAACAATCTTGTCGCTTTTCGAAAATCGAAATTCGAAATTTGCCATTTTAACCGAAACTTTTACAAATATTATTATTGATAGCAATGTTACTATAGATACAAATATTTAAAAAAATTTAAATTAAAAAAAAAATAATAATTTCTTGCCTAATATATATTTTTTAGAGTTTCTGCGTCATCCTAGACATATCATACGGAAAAGAAAACATTCCCGTGTCCTGCATCAACAGTCTAAACAGACAATACCCGGAGTACGTCGAATACTCGACCGAACGTCTGCCCGCGAAAGGCGTCAAAATCAACCTGGATCCCGATTTCCTTGTCGGCTGCGAATGTGGCGACGACTGCAGTGTAAAATTTCGAAAAATAGAATTTTGAATTTTGAAAAATTGAATTTTGAATATTGAAAAATTGAATTTTGAATTTTGAAAAATTGAATTTTGAATTTTGAAAAATTGAATTTTGAATTTCGAAAAATTGAATTTTGAATTTTAAAAAATTGAATTTTAAATTTCGTAAAATTGAATTTAAAAATTCGAAAAAATTCAATTAAATTTAATTAAATTCGAAAAAATTCAAAATTTTAATTCATATTTTGTTAATTTAGGATTCTCGGAAGTGCGCGTGTCAACAGCTGACGGTGGACATTTTTCGTCGGATTTATCCGAAGGGAGGAGGGATCCGCGACTGGCCGCCCGGGTACAAGTATCGGCGGTTGAACGAACACGTCATCTCGGGGATCTACGAGTGCAACTCGAAATGCAGTTGCTCGAAGCGATGCGTCAACCGGGTGGTTCAAAACGGGCTGCAACTGCGGCTGCAGGTGTTTAAGACGGACAAATGTGGTTGGGGCTTGCGGTGTCTGGACGACCTGCCTAAAGGATGCTTTGTGTGCATTTACGCTGGGCAATTGTTGACCGAACAGGAAGCGAATGAAGTGAATTATTTAATTTCGTTTGATTTTTTGTCATTTTTCTGATTTCTTTGTTTTTTTTCTGATTTATTTTGTCATTTTAAATTTATTTTATTATTTGTTTTGTTTCTGATTTCTTTTCTGATTTCAGATTTTATTTTTTTTATTTTTCTGACTTGTGATTTTTTTTCTCATTTTTTTTTGTTATTTTAAATTTATTTTATTATTTTTTTCTAATTTTTGTTCTGTTTTTTGATTTCTTCTGATTTCTTTTCTGTTTTTTGATTTCTTCTGATTTCGTTTCTGTTTTCTGATTTCTTCTGGTTTCTTTTCTATTTTCTGATTTCTTCTGATTTCGTTTCTGTTTTCTGATTTCTTCTGATTTGCTTTCTAATTTTTTTTTTATTTTTGATTTCTGCTGATTTTTTTCTTCCGATTTTTGATTTCTTCTGATTTTTTTCTTCTGATTTCTGATTTTTTCTGACTTCTTCTGATTTCGTTTTTGTTTTCTGATTTCTTCTGATTTTCTTTCTGATTTTTTTTTTATTTTTTATTTTTTCTGATTTTTTTCTTCCGATTTTTGATTTCTTCTGATTTCTTTTCTGTTTTCTGATTTCTTCTGATTTCTTTTCTATTTTCTGATTTCTTCTGATTTCGTTTCTGTTTTCTGATTTCTTCTGATTTTCTTTCTGATTTTTTTTTTTTTTTGATTTCTTCTGATTTTTTTCTTCTGATTTTTTATTTCTTCTGATTTTTTTCTTCTGATTTCTTTTCTGTTTTCTGATTTCTTCTAATTTCTTTTCTGTTTTCTGATTTCTTCTGATTTTCTTTTCTGTTTTCTGATTTCTTCTGATTTTCTTTCTGATTTTTTTTTTCTTTCTGATTTTTTCTGATTTTTTTCTTCTGATTTCTGATTTTTTTGATTTCTTCTAATTTTTTTCAAATTTTTTTTCTGATTTTTGATTTTTTCAAATTTATTTTCTGATTTCTGATTTTTTCAAATTTATTTTCTGAGTTTTGATTTTTTCAAATTTATTTCTGATTTCTGATTTTTTCAAATTTATTTTCTGATTTCTGATTTCTTCAAATTTATTTTCTGATTTCTGATTTTTTCAAATTTATTTTATTATTTTTGACTTTCTTGGTTATTTCTGATAATTTTCTGATCCGTTTTATTACTTCTGATTTTCTTTCTTATTTTTGTTAGGATGGGGCCCAATTTGGAGATGAATATCTGGCGGAGTTAGATCACATTGAGGTATGCGAGAGGGTCAAAGAGGGTTACGAATCCGACGTCATCGAACCTGACTTCGAAAAAGGCGGCGAACGTGATTCAGCAGAATCCGGCGACGAATATCAACCTCAGCGCCACAGGTGAATTTAATTCATTCGATTTAAACGACCACAATTCCATTTCCCACTCAATCCATTTCTAGTGACCCTGCCAATGTGAACTCATCCGAATCTGAATTCGAAGCCAATTTGTACGAACTAGTCGAACCGCGTAAAAAATCATCCCGAAGAAAAACCTCCGAGTTTGTCTTCTTTTTCCCTTCGAAACGTTTAAAACTAAAAATAAAAGAAATAATTGTGCGTTTAATCCGAATAGGACTGAAAAGAAAACCATCGTGCAACCAAATACCGAAGATAACGCTCAAAAACTAAAGGAAATAGGTAACAAGAGCACTATAATTCAAAGTAAAATGACGTTATCTGTAATAATTACGTCGTAATTAACATAAATATTATGAAATACATTGGAATTCACTTATATATTAAGAAATTCCTCTTATGTACATAGAAATTCATGTAAGAAATTATGAAATTCATCATTTTAACATTGAAATTCATGTAAAAATTAAAAAATTCGTCGTTTTTCATTGAAATTCGTCGTTTTTCATTGAAATTCGTCGTTTTTCATTGAAATTCGTCGTTTTTCATTGAAATTCGTCGTTTTTCATTGAAATTCGTCGTTTTTCATTGAAATTCGTCGTTTATCATTGAAATTCGTCGTTTTTTAATTGAAATTTGTCGTTTTTGTATTGAATTTTGTCGTTTTTCATTGAAATTTGTCGTTTTTGTATTGAATTTTGTCGTTTTTCATTGAAATTTGTCGTTTTTGTATTGAATTTTGTCGTTTTTCATTGAAATTTGTCGTTTTTGTATTGAATTTTGTCGTTTTTCATTGAAATTTGTCGTTTTTGTATTGAATTTTGTCGTTTTTCATTGAAATTCGTTGTTTTTCATTCAAGTACGTCGTTTTATATTGAAATTGGTCGTTATTCATTGAAATTCGTTGTTTTTCATTGAAATACGTCGTTTTATATTGAAATACGTCGTTTTATATTGAAATTCGTCGTTTTATATTGAAATTCGTCGTTTTTCATTGAAATTTGTTGTTTTTCGTTGAAATTCGTCGTCTTTCATTGAAATTCGTCGTCTTTCGTTGAAATTCGTCGTCTTTCGTTGAAATTCGTTGTCTTTCATTGAAATTCGTCGTTTTTACGTTGGAATTGACCTTCAAATTAACCGAAATTAAAGAAATATTAACATATTTGTCACTTTCAGAGACCGAACCCGACCTAGAGGAACAGGAAAAACAATTTGCAGCCAAACCTTCGCGCTTCAAAGCTTTACCCGACCCCAAACTCAACACGAGCGTGATCAAACAAACCGGCACGTCGCAAGTCAGCACCCGAAAGTACTTCGGCGACGAATACTGCTACATCATGGACGCCAAAACCATAGGCAACATCGGACGTTATTTTAACGTAAAAACCCAAACCCACATTTCACTCGTCCCGAATTTAATTAATCCCTTTCTCCGCTTCCACAGCATAGTTGCAGTCCTAATCTATTCGTCCAGAACGTTTTTGTCGACACGCACGACATCCGCTTCCCCTGGGTCTCTTTTTTCGCCACCGAGTGAGTATATTGGCAGCCATGTTGTTAACCGAGCGGGAAAATTGATTTTGCGGACGTTTGTTGCAGTTACATTCGCGCCGGCACCGAGTTGACGTGGGATTATAGTTACGACGTGGGAGCCGTGGCCGACAAGTGTTTGTATTGTCATTGTGGATCGAGCGAATGTCGCGGCCGTTTGATTTAAGTTAATTCTGACGAGTTTATTGTAATTTGTGTACCGATTTTTATACTAATTGATTAATAAAATTGAATTTAGCAGTCTAGGAATGGAGGAACGTGCCATTCTTTTTCACGCCCTTTTGCAATGCTGCTGGATTATCTTCGCACGGTTTGATCGTTACCATGTTTACATGTAGTCAGTTATCCAGATAAGTGAAAATCCGAAAAAGGGGCCGTACATAAATTATGTAACGCACCAAGGGGGGGGGGGGGTTTTCAAAATTTGTTATGCAAAATAAGCAAAATAAGCAGTTGCTTATGGCCCTCATCCACCGGAAAAAAAATCCAAAATAAAATCCATATTTTTGTGAAAACAATCTGCAAAAGATCTGCATTTTCCACGAAAAGATGCTGCATATATGTTTACGGATTTATGAAATAAAAAGAGATAATTTATAAGTGTATTTTTTAGACTTTTTATAATTAAACTTCTTTTATGGAGTGGGGCAAAAAGATTTTTGTTTGGGCCTCGCAATACCTAAATCCGGTCTTGAGACCGATCACAAACGACACTTAGTACCGAAAACGATATGAAATGAGCTAAAACACGATTTCCAGGGTCGGAATTTGTTTAAGGGCTGAAATAGACCGACAACCATTTTGTTGTTCCAGATAATCAAAATGCATTATAGGTAATTCACATGTGAATTCATGTTTACGAGAAAACTAATGCCATGTAAACATGCACAGTTATCCGGATAAATAAAATCCGAATTTTAACTTGTCACGTCGTATATTGGCTTTAAACAATGTTTTCGAAAAATTAAGTTTTCTAGATTGTAGTAACCAAAAGATTGTGGGTCCACAGGCGCCTCAACTCTTAATAAGTCACCATGGGGTAGCTTCGTAAAGACAGCGTCTGTTCGTGAAATCTAAAAATTTTGGATGCAGAATATCAGCCCGGGCGCCGCGCAAAATGGCGAACAATGGCATCCGAATTGCCACCAAAATACTGTGCCTCACTTAATGAAAACGTCGTCACTCGCTAAGCGCTCTTATGAAAATAATATTTCTTCTCCTCGTTGGGTGTACGCGCAGACAGGTGTCGGACAGCGAACCGCGTCTTCAAACCGTTGATAATGAAATAAATGCGCAATTGAGACCGGAAATAAATTCAAAATGTCTAGAATGAGAATGAAGTCACAGTTGTGGCTAAAAAGTGTTGGCGAATTAAGATCGCTCAACATGCCGTTTCTTCAACAAAATGTACGCAAAATAAGGGGGAATGATTAAGGCGCTGGTTTGATAGCCAACCATGAGAAATTGGGCTGCGTAATGGCCCAATGCGTTGCGACGCACCATAAATTTACAATTTGAAAACCCCCAATTGAGACAGGAGTTGTGACTGCTTCAAAGGGCAAAAGGTATTCTGAGTGTTTTTAGTGATTTGGTTAAACAAGTCACATGTCTCCGGCCAAGTCTATTCCCAAGGAGAATTGGTCAAAAACAGGTGGTCAGAGGGAGATATTCAAATGAGCAAAGCGCGAATGTATTAATTTAGGTGGTAGAATTCTCATGAATGCTTGGAAAGCTAAACAAAACCGGGCAAAATTAATGATAAATGGCAAAAAAAAAAAATAAAAAAAAATGATAAAATTAGGATTTAAAGAAAATAAAATAATTTGAAGAAATTAAAACAATTCCTAATCAAAATGGGACAAAATAAAAAGAAAAAGTGCAGAATGCACACAAAATTTTCAAAATTTCTGCTGTCAAAACCTTATCTGGAAACAAACTTATCAAAACAAACTTATCTGGAAAACTAAGTATATGTAAACATGGTTATTCATTGAATAATAAATTGTGCTCATGGGAAATATGGATAGAAACATCAATTACAAAATTGCAAAAAAAAAATATTCTACTTCAATGAATAATGTCGTACTTGAATTTGCAAATCGACGTGATTAAATATGTAAACAAAACATTAGTTTGAGTGCAAAAGTTTATTCGCATTAATATTATTTATATTTCATTTCAATCTATCCATTGCTAACTAGAGTATACTGTAGTAAGCAGATGCGAGCAGTCGCAGAGTATGTATATGAAAGTAATTGTAAAATGAATCGTAAACCTGGCAAGCATATTTACACGACGCGAGGAAACAAAATGGCGCCTCGAATGAGACCTAAACGAAGATTCGCGCCCGGAAGAATGAAAAAAGACCTGAAAGTTGGTTTTTATGCATTTCGTTTTGTCTTAATTGTTCTCTCTCTTTTTATATGCATTTGGCAAGTGTCGGTCTGCTTTGGCCGATTTGCCACTGAGCCAATCAGCACCAGTGTTGCCGTGGAAAGTCATTTCGACAATTACACTTTCCCAACGATCATCGCATGTCCGAATCAATTTCTACAAATTGTGTTGCCGCTAGAGATGGCACGTTTAAAAGTTTCTTTGGACACTGCCTTGTGGGAAAGAAACGATTTAAATGATTCCATGATGTTGCAATCGGTAGGTTTTACAAATTTGAAACGTGGATTGACAAACATTGCACCGTTTTCGTCGTTTATTTCCAGTGCGACGAAGCGATTAATCGTGATTGTGTTAGAGCCCGAGTTCCAGGGATCCCCGTAGATACGGTTCAGGGACACTGCTACAAATTTATTAATGGTATAATATTAAAACAAAATTAAAAAGAACGTTGACAGAATTTGATTTGATTTAGATAATGTTTATCGCTTTACTGGCACGGATTCTGGACAGGTGATGATATTTTTCCCTAGAATGATGAACGACTCGTCGGCTCAGGTTGTTGTCCATACGCTTTCTTGTACATAAATTGCATTGACTTGATATTTTGGCTGTTATCAATCGTAATCTTGTGATTTTCTTTACTTCAGATATTCCTTTCACCCAGAACAGTGTATAAATATAATCTGCAACACGATAAACTCAGCCATAAGCCATTGAATTACGTTTATTTCACAGTGACCGAGGTAAGAACTCCTCCTTGAGTTTCACTGCAGCGCAGCACGCATCAAACACAATATTGTGAGTGTTCGGACTGACGCCACGTGGTCAGGGGAGTGCCACGAGGCACTGGACGCAACACACACTATAAAGGTTGGTTCACACTTGGAAGTAAAGTAAGGTAAAGTAAAGTAAACAATGGAGAAGTAGAAGTAAGGTAATGCATGTATGTTCACACTTGTTTGAAGTAGAAGTAAGGATTATACAATTTTGCGATTGCACTTTTTAAAAAAACTTTTACATATAAAAACTTAAAGTGTTTTTAAATTTTTATTTCTTGTGTGGGTGTTTGTGTTTTTTTTCTATCTCACTGCGCGCCTCGTCAAAGCGATGTTTGGCCGCATTCAATTGCACAAATGCGGCCGATGTTCCGCCACATTTCCGCGATCGAATGCAGCCGATGTTCGGCTGCATTTGAGCGATTGAATACGGGCGAACATGTGCAATCGAATACGGACGATGTTTGGGGAACATTTCGCGAAAACGTCGCGAAAACGTGGCGAATAATGAATGAAAATACCTCGCGAAAACGTCGCGAACACGTCGTGAATAACGAATAAAGATACATCGCGAATATTTCGCGAAAACATTGCAAAACCGTCGCAAATAACGAAGAAAAACGTTGCTAATAATGGCGGCGAATTTAGTCTCGTTCAGTCTCGTTTAGTTTAACCTTCTCACGAGATTAAGATTGTTCCTGATTGGCTGGAAGTAAGCTTGCTGCATTGCGTTACTTCCTACTTCAAAACAAATTTGAAGTAGCTTTTTGCTTACTTTACTGCTAAAACAATCCAATAATGCAATGCGCAGCAACATTGCGTTACGTTACTTCCTAGTGTGAACACAAGTGTGAACCAACCTTAAGAATTACCCATGAAATGTGCAGGACACGAGGTTTATTGTTATACAGTTGTCTAGGGAATTTGAGTGTCTTATGTGCATTTCCCAATGCAGTTCATTTTGTCATGCAGGAAAGTGATCGGCGCAGGGGTAGCCGGTCACAATACAGGGTGTACAAAAAGTCTATCACTATAGTAAATATTTCTGAAAGTGCTGACAATTCATCTGATCTAATGATGGTAAAGTATTAAAGTTGGGTGGGACAATCTTTTGGTGACCCAAAATTTGACCTTGGGATGTTCCTTCAAGGTCATTGAGAAATTATCTCGGAAACTGTTAGAGATAGACAGAAATTTCGAATTGTAAACTTGTAGGGCAACATTTGTTTAGTCTAAAAATGATTACTCCTCAAATCTTTTGTACTAAATTTTTTAAAGAAAAATGCTATTTTATAAAGTCAAAGGAAAAATGCCAAAAATTTAAAAAGTGTCAAAAACTTGCTGATTAGAAGTAAAATGACCCAAAAAATCGATTTCCCTGGTTGGAATTTGCATTCCTGGCACCGTTGCAGAGATATGGGCAAAAAACTGAGTTTTTTGAAAACTTTTTCTTTTCAAAAACTGTTTTTTGCCCATATGCAAATTCCAACCAGGGGAATCGATTTTTTTGGGTCATTTTACGTCTATACTTAAAACCACCACAACGTTGATGTAAGCTTATTTAGCCTGTTTACGCCAAACTGTGTACTGTGTTCTGCTACGTGGAAAAGTAGTTCTGTTTATTTTCAATGAGTTTATGTATAAAAAGTGATTAGATTGATGGATTTTAATTAATTGGTAATAAAATGTTTATTTTAATTGCTAAATAACCTTTTCCCCTTTTTAATCAATCAATTAATGTAAGTATAGTTTGTTGGTTTCTTTTGACAGGTAAACAAAGGTTTTGTTTTTTATTGGTTGTTTATGCCTAGTAAGAATACAATTCTGGTGTTACGAGCTACTTTTTTTGTGCCACTACACCAGTGATACGGCTCGACCAATAGGGAAATACATCAACGTTGTGGTGGTTTTGAGTATAATCAGCAAGTTTTTGGCACTTTTTCAATTTGGGGCATGTTAGCCTTTGGCTTGTGTCTACTTTAGAAAAGTGCGATTTTCTTAAAATATTTTAGTACAAAAGATTTGAGGAGTAGTCATTTTTAGACTAAACAAATGTTGCCCTACAAGTTTACAATTGGAAAATTCTGTCTATCTCTAACGGTTTCCGAGATCATTTCTCAATGACCTTGAAGGAACATCCCAAGGTCAAATTTCGGGTCACCAAAAGATTGCCCCACCCAACTTTAATACTTTACCATCATTAGATCAGATGAATTGTCAGCACTTACGGAAATATTTACTATAGTGATAGACTTTTTGTTCACCCTGTATAAGCCACTAATTTCACACTATTTTGTTTTTTAGTTTCAGAATATCAATTCATTGCGCAATCCATGTTGGCCGGAAAACAATGTTATTAATTGCATGAATTCGTGCATGGATAAACTGCTACTCGAAACAAATGTCACCTGCAAGGTATACAATATGAAAATTAAAGTATACAATAATTAAAAATAAATATTACTATTAATATTGTATGATTTTGGCAGTTACCATTTCACGAATTTCGTTTTATGCACATAAAATATGCGCTAAAAATCCCATTTTATGCAAAATAAAAAATTGAAATATGCAAAATAAAAAAATTTATTTCAGTTAAAATCATTTGTTGCAATAACAAATCAGTGCCATTTCTAAGTGCTGTGTGGTAAAACCGTGTTGCTTGTCAGTAAGCACAGACTTAAATTGGGAAAAAAACCGTTCAACATCGCAACTGATGATAGGGGCATATGTAAATTTTGCAGAAGACTTCTGTTGTGGTTTACCACTTGCACCAATTGGGGCGGAACAGACAACACAGAAAATGAAATCACACCCAACTCGTAATGTGATTTTATCAATTTCATTCACGTAAGCTTTTAATTGTTCCTGCGTCGATCTCGAATTGACAACTTTCGACATTGTTGTAAAAGAAATGCAATGAAAATGATATGTTGATAAACAATACATGTATTTAAATACAGCAAAGGCCTTTTGTTAAGTGATACGTAAGCAAAACTTAACATAGACGGGCTACGTCTCATGTTCGTATCATAAAAAAAGCTGATTTATGCAAAAAAAAACAATTTTCGGGAAATATGCAATAAAAGCCAATTTCGGCTTTTTATTGAATATAAATATATTGTATGCATTTATGCATTTATCCGGGGTCTAATTATGAAAATAGTTAAATAATTAAATAAATAATTAAAAATAGATATTACTATTAATATTGTATGATTTTGGCAGTTACCATTTCATGAAGCAGACGTCGCGACGATTCCGCCTTGTTCAACAGAAAAAGAAATTGCCAGCTACGTGTCTGAATATTTAAATAAGGCATACATGAAACGAGGTTTATGTAAATGCAGACGACCTTGCAAATCAGTGATTTATTCGACAGTTATAAAGAGTCTGACCGATGCAAAACATGGAACAAAAGTAGCAACAGTGTTGATCGCAGTCCCGAAAACAGTTGTGGTCGAGTCTTATTCGTATCCATTTTCCTCACTGGCGGCCGAAGTACTCAGCAACGTCGGCTTTTTCCTCGGCATCTCGATGATCACCATACTCGATTTTATTACGCAAACCTTCAAACCGATAACCGCAACCATCCAGAAAATTAAACTCTCGCTTAAAACTCGAAAAACACGTCGTTAAACCAAATCTAGAACCATTTTTTTTTTTTAGTTATTTTTATTTTCTCCGATAAAAATAAAAAACAAAGTAAATACATTCCATATTTCTTAGTGGCAAGGTCCACAACTCTTCACTAATGTACACAATAAAAATTAATAACATTGTAATTTTTGCAATTTTTAATTTTCGATATTTATTTTCGAATTGGATGATATTTCGACTAAATCGCATCTGGGCCAATGGGAGAGCGACAGGAATGCTGTCCTTAGTCGCTTGTTTCATGTTGGCGTGTTAAGTTCCGTCGACTTGTCCAGGACTTACCCTTGCTGTCGTAGCACCCACGTTTGCCGTGAACCATCGTCGTTGACTTTAAGCCACCGAGAGCTACTAATTTAATATTAATTTCTCGTATTTATTCTCAATCATTTGTAAAATCCACGAATAAAGTTTATTGCTATTTTTCATTTTAAGCCACACTTTGTTGTGAGCCTGAACTTACTCTCTTAAATAAATTCAAAATCACAACTTGTTGCTCCGCGAGACTTATCAATTCTATCTATTTAAATAAACTAGGAAGAAATGTTAATAATGAATATTAATATTCCTCTCCAAGACTAATTTACACTAACTTCAATAAACTGAACTTACTAATTCCAAAATAGCTTAATGTTGAAATAAATACACTTAATGTACAGTACTTAAAATGAATAATTAATTTATTCGGGGACAAATTAATTATATTAGTGATACAGAAAATCGTTATATTATACAGTATAATTGCTAATTTTAAATGAAATGTTAGTAATAATGAAAATGTGTGAAATAAAACAACGCGACGTGGCCGACGTGGCTGGCTTGGCGACGTTGCACTTCGTTCTGTTTCAACAATGGTGGCAAAACAACGAAATAATACTTGCTCACAAAATGGCGAGAAAACCCGAAATTGTTTGGAAATAGTAAATAAGGTGCGGCACAAAAAATTATGAACACGTGAAATTTGTTTGTTTTGAATTGATCTCGTCATTTTATGGTTTTCTAACCTATTCCAATCGTTTTTTCACATCAAAATAAGCAAGAAACCTTGTTTTTTAACATGGAAACTTTTATTTTTCTCTCGCAGTCAACTAAAATGAAAAAACACCCTGGTTCATAAAATTATGAACAGTTGGTTAACAATGATTTATGACAATGTAGGCAATGATTTAGTACCATTTAATACCAAATAAAGTTACCTTACTTTAGTATAACTATGTACACCCTGTCTAACATGGAATTAATTAGTGATTTTAATGTGGTGTTAACATGGTCTCCGACGCATTTTTCATTTGACTGTAAATAAAAATCAGTCTGCTCGAAAAATTGCTAATGAATTGAGTGTAAATATATAAAATACCACATTTACTTGAGTTTTGAAGAAGAATGACAGTAGTAAGTAGATGAAAAAGAAGGCAAAACCCTTCCTAAAAAAGAAGCACAAAGAAGACCTTTGAAAAATACTCCTCTTCTTTATTTAAATTATGCCAATAGTATTTATTGCCATCTGGGTCATTAAGGTTGAACTTTTTTCATCACAGAAAATTATTTTTCTCCATTCTGCATCCCAGGTTTGATATTTTTTTGCCCACTTTAATCTGTCTTCTTTGTGCTTCTTTTTTAGGAGGGGTTTTGCCTTCTTTTTCATCTACTTACTACTGTCATTCTTCTTCAAAACTCAAGTAAATGTGGTATTTTATACATTTACACTCAATTCATTAGCAATTTTTCGAGCAGACTGATTTTTATTTACAGTCAAATGGAAAATGCGTCGGAGACCATGTTAACACCACATTAAAATCACTAATTAATTCCATGTTAGACAGGGTGTACATAGTTATACTAAAGTAGGGTAACTTTATTTGGTATTAAATGGTACTAAATCATTGCCTACATTGTCATAAATCATTGTTAACCAACTGTTCATAATTTTTTGAACCAGGGTGTTTTTTCATTTTAGTTGATTACGAGAGAAAAATAAAAGTTTCCATGTTAAAAAACAAGGTTTCTTGCTTATTTTCATGTGAAAAAACGATTGGAATAGGTTAGAAAACCATAAAATGACGAGATCAATTCAAAACAAACAAATTTCACGTGTTCATAATTTTTTGTGCCGCACCTTATTGCTCACAATTTCGACTTTACTCACGATTCCGCTCTCCTCGCGACGGCTGGCTATTCAGGTAATTTTCCGTGGCTCGGGAAATTCCGTAGACGGTTGGTCGTCGTAAAATCTGCTTCTCTTGGCGATGGCACTACGATTCGGGACCTCCGTTGCTGGAACTCCGTATGCCGCAAATGTTACCACTCGTTCTCCTTTGCTCTCTCTACGGCGTCCAAGTGATTCGGGACCCGGTTTGACCGACTCTGTAGGCCAGTGATGAGCGTCGTTCTCGTCCGGCGATGTCGTCGTGATTTGGGACCTCGATGAGTTCCGTAGGCCACAAACGATGTCGCTTCTCATCCTTCTTCACCAGTAGAATTAGTTGGAAGTTTTAGTGAAACACAGCATACAACAAAACCAAATTCTCTTCTTGTTTGAAGCCCAAGGCTGAAGCTTTCCAAAATGGGTTCCAAAAATGGCTTTCTTTCTCAAAATGATTCCTCTCTCAAGCTGGCTGCTTGAGCAAGAAATGTAATCTCTCCACTGTAAATGTTCAGTGGGAAGACTATAGAAATCACACAACTAAATGCTAGTTGCATGAATAAGATCTGAAGGTAATATAAAATTACCTCTAGAAATGAGCACAAATGCTGATCAGGTTTAAATCACAATCAAATTTGGTGTTTGGATAAATTGGAGTGAATTTGTCATGATTGTCTGGACTGAAAAGAAGACTTGAACTGAACTTGCATCATCTGCACAGGATGCACATCCTGTGCAGAATCCTAAAGCTTTTCTGATCATGTGACTTTTCTCTGAAAAACATCTGTTTTCTTATGACTAAATGTAATCATCTTGAACATTTGAAATTGCTCGTGTTCAAGTTATAAAATTTAATTCAGAACATAGAAAAACGTGAAAGTGAAAGAAATTTTAACATTTTAATTACAATGCAAGAACGTGTTTTAAAAGTGAAAATGAACCGAGGAAAAAATATACAATTCTACTTGTCAAGAACTCAAAGAAATAAGTATGTTACTTTAAAAAGTGAAATGCACAAACAAAACAAAAAATTAGCGTTTGAATTCAAGAATTATAAACAGAATGAACGAAACAAATGTTTTTGAATTTCTATTCCTGCTTTTCTCCTGTATGGATTAAATGGTGTCTTCTTAAATTCCCACTTTTAATGCAGGAATAAGCACACAAATGACACTTGAACGGTTTTTCGCCAGTATGGGTTAAAAGATGTGTTTTTAAGGTCCCATTTTGAGCCGAAGAGTAATCGCACAAATGGCACTTGAATGGTTTTTCTCCTGTGTGGGTTAATAGATGACTTCTTAAATTCCCACTGCCATTGCAAGAATAAGCACACAGATGACACTTGAATGGGTTTTCTCCTGTGTGGCTTAGTAGATGGTCTTTTAAATTCCCACTATGATTGCAAGAATAATCACACAAATGGCACTTGAATGGTTTTTCTCCTGTGTGGGTTAATAGAGGTCTTCTTAAATCCCCACTTTGCTTGCAAGAATAATCACACAAATGACACTTGAACGGTCTTTCTCCTGTGTGAATTCACATGTGGACAGTCATGCATTGTTTAAGTCGAAATGAAAGTGAACACATTTGACATTTGAACGGTTTTTCACCAGTGTGTTTGAGCATGTGCTGTTCCAAACATGAATAGCGTAAACACGAATAATCACACAGATTGCATTCGTAATCCTCACGTTTTCTCTTCATTTTTTTACTTGAAATTAAAAAAATAATAATAATTAAGCTCGAAAACGATTAACTAAATTGGACACACTGTAAATAATATTTGTATGTATAAACTCAGTGGGGGATGATCAGGCATCACCGCTAATGGTTCGCATTCAGTTCGGCGAGTTAGGCCTAACGTCTAACGTTCGATGCACGATTGTGACGAATTTTATAAACCGGAAAAAAAATCCAATAAAACAACCCCAAAAAATGTGATTTATCTATTCTCCTATATTTACCTTAATCTGCTTACACTTTGGAACCTTCAAACGTAATAAACATGCATTTAATCGAGGAAGAACGAAAAAGTGGAGTTGGACCTATTCCGCCCGGCCCAAAACCGCCCCTTCGTCCATTTCCGCCCCATCCCAATTCCGCGGCGAATTTTCCTATTTAAATTAAATAAAAATTATTTAAATAAAAATAAAATTTTATAAAATTTTGCAGAGCCCAATTCCGCCTAAATACATTGCGTAGTGGAATTGGGACTGGGGCGGAATTGGGACTGGGCTGAATTGGGACTGGGGCGAAAATAGGACTGGGGCGGAATTGGGACGAGCGGATTTGGATTGCATCAAGGCAGAGCCCAATTCCGCCTAAATACATTGCGGTTTTTACATAGATTTTTATTTTTATTAACAGTTTTGTTTTAGTAATTTTTCTTTTTGTTCCTTTGTTTTTTGTTGAGGGAATCGTCTTTCTTTTATCAGATTTTGTTCTGTTTCGGTCTCAATGGAATCGTGTTTTGGGTACGAGTGGTGAATTGTGCGAGAGGAATTTGTTTTTAATTTTTGTTTTTGTTTTTATTTGTTTTTTTTTGTAGTGCAGTATCGAGCTGTAGATTTGTGGTTCCGGGGTTCTAGTCCATGATCGAATACACTTTAGGTGTGTTTTTGGGTGTTGGTGGTTCTGGTGCAATGCAGCCATAATGTTAATCTTGTTGCCAATTTGATTTTAGTTGGATATTGTTTTGGTTGCAATTTTGTATACTAAATTGATGTTGAGTATGCAGTAATTGGTTGATAATAAGTTTAAATGTTTTATAATGTGCTGAAATTGATAGTAAATTGCCAGATTTGGCTAAAATTAGTGAAAATTCATCATAAATATGCTGAAATTTATCTCTGTAATTCCGGCAAAAACGCGACCAGATTCAAACACGGGCTATTCGAGAGGCAAACGAATGCTTCACACGGCCCAAATGATCTGTGGATGTTGAAGCAAAAATCTTTGTGTTTTAAAAGCAGGCCTCGAAATGGATGTATGTATTGTTTATTAAATAACAGAAATAAAACAAATTTCAGATATCTAATATTTTGGAGTGGAATTGGGACTGGGCGGAATTGGGACTGGGCGGAATTGGGACGCGGCGGAATTGGGACTGGGGCAGAATTGGGACTGGAGTGGAATTGGGACGCGGCGGAATTGGGACAGGGGCGGAATTGTGAGGGGCGGAATTGGGACGAGCGGATTTGGATTGCATCAAGGCAGAATTGCAACCTTCTTTACCGAGAGGGGCGGTTTTGGGACCGGTGGAATTGGTTCTGGCGGAAATGAACCCCGTCCGAAAAAGTGATATAACAAAATACAATAATAAAGATCAAACGGTGGTTGCCATAGAAACTATAAGTGCATAATAGCGCCGACTAGTGACAATATTTGAACTAAACACAATACAACAAAGACACAAACACTATTACACTACAAATTGAATGCACATTGCAAATGCTTTAATTTAATTAAACATCGATAAAAACAAGCCTAAAAAGAGTCAGTTTTCAAACAATTTTTATTTCATGAATCAAATGTCATTTATTTTCAGGTTTGTTTATTTGTGAACATGAAATTGAAATTTCTAGTTTTAGAACGAGCAATTATTTCGAAGCATTGCAGCGAAGCAAGGATTATTTTTATTAGCTTTGAAATAAAGTTGAAAAGATTAACTTAAAGCTTGTAAAACGAGCGAATTCCAGCGTTTTGGATAAACCACTTGACAACAGGTAGAGCCTTCCAAAATCGCAAATTCTTGTGGTTTCTTCTAGGCAACTAAACTCTATTCCAAAAAGTATTTGAAATACTCCCATTGGTTGGGAGATTCATAACACCAGTATAAATGCATTGCAACAAAACAGCACAAGTCTAATGGAATCTGAAAACAGCATCATATTCAATACACAACTGAACTAGAGACAAAATCTCTAATGGGAGTATTTCAAATACTTTTAATAGAGTTTTAGGTGGAGCGTTACAACATCCGGCCCTGGCATTCAATTTGTCATGTTTGTGCCTTTGTTGTATTGTGTTTAGTTAAATTATTGTCAATAGTCGGCGCTGATATGTACTTGTAGTTTTTATGGCAACGGCCGTTTGCTTTATCTTATTGTATTCTGATGTATCGCACTTTTTCGTTCATCCTCGATTAAGTGCATGTTTATTACGTTTGAAAGGTTCCAAAGTGTAAGCAGATTAAGGTAAACATACGAGAATAGATAAATCACATTTTTTTTGGGTGTTATTGGAATTTTTTCGGGTTTATAAAGTTCGGCGCAATCGTGCATCGAACGTTAGGCCTAACTCGCCTAACTGACGTGAATTTAACTGAATTCGAACTATTAGCGGCGATGCCCCGACCTTCCCACGCCGCGCCTTTTCTGTTCAGAGTATATACCGTACATACAAATATTATTTAATGTGTGTCCAATTAAGTTAATCGTTTTCGAAATTTATTATTATTATTTTCTTTTCATTTCAGACTACGTTCATTTCAGTGTCATTATTGTTGAAGTAAAAAAAAATGAAGAGGACACGACAGGATTTCAATTGCAATCTGTGTGATTATTCGTGTTGGTACATTTATTAAATGAACTATCACATGCTTAAACACACTGGTGAAAAGCCTTTCCAATGTCAAATGTGTTCACTTTCATTTCGACTTAAAACTTACATGACTGTCCACATGCGAATTCACACTGGAGAAAAACCGTTCAAGTGCCATTTGTGTGATTATTGTTCGAGTAAAAATTGGAATTTAAAAAGTCATCTATTAACCCATACAGGAGAAAAACCATTCAAGTGCCATTTGTGTGATTATTCCTGCAGTGAAAGTGGGCATTTAAAGAGACATCTATTAACCCACTCAGGAGAAAAACCATTCAAATGTCATTTGTGTGATTATTCTAGTAATCGAAATGAGACCTTAAAAACGCATCTTTTAACCCATACTGGCAAAAAACCGTTCAAGTGTCATTTGTGTGCTTATTCCTGCATTAAAAGTGGGAATTTAAGAAGACATCATTTAACCCATTCAGGAGAAAAGCAGGAATAGAAATTCAAAACCATTTGTTTCGTTCATTCTGTTTATAATTCTTAAATTCAAACGCTAATTTTTTGTTTTGTTTGTGCATTTCATTTTTTAAAGTAACATACTTATTTCTTTGAGTTCTTGACAAGTAGAATTGTATATTTTTTCCTCAGTTCATTTTCAATTTTAAAACACGTTCTTGTATTGTAAATGGAATGTTGAAATTTCTTTCACTTTCACGTTTTTCTATGTTCTGAATTAAATTTTATAACTTGAAAACGAGCAATTTCAAATGTTCAAGATGATTAAATTTAGCTATTGGTGCACAAATTGATATATTTGCAATATTAATTTTGATGCCTAGGAACAAATCACTTCACACGTTTTATGTACACTACAACGTTTGTTGGTTTTGGTTTTGGTTTTGTTTTTGAGTTGATTTGTTTGGGTTTTACATGTGGGTTTAGTCGGTTGTGTTTGAGGAAGTTGGTAGTTTTTTTTGTGAAAGATGATTGAATTTGAATAAAATTTAAAGGAAAACGATTGGAATTGAAATAAAATTGAGGGGAATTTAATTAAATTTTAACAAACGTTGAAAGAAAACAATTGAATTTGAATAAAATTAAAGGAAAACATTTGAAATTTGAATAAAATTGAAGAAAAACAATTTAAACTCTCCTACGCATTTCAACAACCCAATACAACCACATTTACTAAATTGAAGTCAAAAAGATCAACCATTTAAAACTTCACTAAAGAAAGGCAGTGAAGCTCAAGGGGTCTGCAGCACATGGAACTCTTCTTCGCCGGTTACGAGACGCCCTCGTCACAATCCTCGTTGCAGCAATTGGAGCGCCGACCGCGTGCTGATCACGGCATTTCGAGATATACTGTAAGCACGATGGCCGAACGGATCCACTTGCCACAGACCATCGTGGACAGGGCGAACAATCTGTTCAAGAAGGTCCTGGAAACGAAAAAGGTTAAAGGGACCCACCAAGCCATTGCTACTTCCTGTCTATACCTCGCGTGCAAGCAGGAAAAAGTCCCGAGGTCCCTGAAGGAAATCTGCGCCGTTTCCAAAGTTTCTGTCAAAATCATTGGACGGTGTTTCAAGTTGATCGTGAGGTCGCTTGAGACGACCGTCGAGGATGTTGGGAGTGAAGCGGGAAAGGGTGTGGATTTTATGGCCAGATTTTGCGGCAAATTGGGTGTGGACGTCACGGTGCGACGAGCAGCCATCTGCATTGCCGAAAGAGCGGCTGTTTTGGACGGTGTAGGCGGGAGAAGTCCGCTTTCGATCGCGGGGGCAGCTCTTTACTTGGCGTGCCTGGCTTCGGGGGAGAAAAAGAGCGGGAAGGAGATCGGGGAAGTGGTCGGAGTAAGTGAGGCAACCATCGCAAAAGTTTATAAGCTCATCTACCCCAAAGCAGCGCAAATGTTTCCAGGTGGTTTCGTGTTCGCCATCCCAGTCTCTAAGCTACCCGCAAAATAATTTATGTACTAGTAACCATTAAACTTTTTTCTAACCAAATTATTTATGTTATTTTGCACAGAAACTTCACTTTAACAATTTTATTTTGCTACAGTACGAGTATCTGTATAATCCGTAATAGAACTACCGTAATCACATTTTTTAAAGCAGTTGCTATTATAGTGTTATATAGAAATCATCCATTTTGGGTAGGTGACCAGAGTTCTCTTCTACTCCAAATTTACAAACTGAATAAATCTATAAATTCTGCCATTATTATTTTTATTTTTTTATTTCAGCGTCGGTGCACAAACCAAAAGAATGTATTTGGGTGAGTACAATTTCCAAAATTAAGAATTTACTACTGAATAAACTTTACAATTCCACCATTCTTATTTTCTTAGAGAATACACGCTGCAAGTTGTTTTATCCACACATCCATATTGGATTCTAAGCGTTCCTATTGGCCGAGCCTATTCACTGGTGTAAGGCTACATAAAAGTAGGCCAAAATACCAGAAATACGGGAAGCCATTTTGTGTCCAGACTAAACAATCAATCATAACATTCAAAAACCGCTTGACATAGCAACCAATAAACTCAACAAACTGAACAATCATGTATTTTGAAAAAGTAACAGCATAAAACATTGCTTCCAGACTTTTTAAAACATTATATTATTAAATATAAAAAAATTTACATCATTTCAAACACCTAAAATAATTAAACTAATTAAAATCACAACAAACCTACTTTTTCTGGTGGAAGTATACAGGCAACAGTTAGGAGTAAACAGGCTCGGCCAATAGGAACTGGTGTGCTTCTTACGATGAGCCAGAGTATACGGTATATCTATATTTATATCTAACTTATACAGTATATACATGTAGTTTACAAACACTCAAAACCAACATAATATTTATTTTTGATATTGATTTTTGATATTGATTTTTAATATTTATTTTTTATATTTATTTTTTATATTTATTTTGTATATTTATTTTGTATATTTATATTGTATATTTATTTTTTATATTTATTTTTTATATTTATTTTTTATATTTATTTTTTGTATCTATTTTTATATTTATTTTGTCTGATAGTTCAGCTTCACAATAGTTCAACTTGTTCCGCTGTTCAGCCGTCTCCGCAGCATTGGTGATTGGAATCACCATCGGTTCCACCAGGTTCCTCCGTTCCGCCAAATACCCAATATCTAAAATGAACCGTAAACCTCACACGCGTATTTACACGTTGCGAGGAAACAAAATAACGCCTCGAATGAGACCTAAACGAATATATGGGCCCGGAAGAATGAAAAAAGAGTTAAAAGTTGGTTTTTATGCATTTCGTTTTGTCTTAATTGTCCTCTCTCTTTTTACATGCATTTGGCAAGTGTCGGTCTGCTTTGGCCGGTTTGTCACTGAGTCAATCAGCACCAGTGTTGCCGTGGAAAGTCATTTCGACAATTACACTTTCCCAACGATCATCGCATGTCCGAATCAATTTCTACAAATTGTGTTGCCGCTAGAGATGGCACGTTTAAAAGTTTCTTTGGACACTGCCTTGTGGGAAAGAAACGATTTAAATGATTCCATGATGTTGCAATCGGTAGGTTTTATACATTTGAAACGTGGATTGACAAACATTGCACCGTTCTCGTCGTTTATTTCCAGTGCGACGAAGCAATTAATCGCGATTGTGTTAGAGCCCGCCGAGTTCCAGGGATCCCAGTAGATACGGTTCAGGGACACTGCTACAAATTTATTAATAGTATAATATTTAAAAAAAAATTTAAAAAAATTTTGATAGAATTTGATTTAATTTAGATAATGTTTATCGCTTTACTGGCACGGATTCTGGACAGGTGATCATATTTTTCCCTAGAATGATGAACGACTCGTCGGCTCAGGTTGTTGTCCATTCGCTTTCTTGTACATAAATTGCATTGACATCGACATTTTGGCTGTTATCAATCGAAATATTTTGATTTTCTTTACTTCAGATATTCCTTTCACCCAGAACAGTGTATAAATATAATCTGCAACACGATAAACTCAGCCATAAGCCATTGAATTACGTTTATTTCACAGTGACCGAGGTAAAAACTCCTCCTTTAGCTTCACTGCAGCACAGCACGCATCAAACATAGTCTGTCTTGACGAAGTATTTGAAACTGTAATGGAGCATGCAAATAACGTGACCGTTGGTGTAGTTGAGATTTACATAACTGACTAGTTTATTCAAAGTAACATATAGGTGGCGCTGCAGAAAGGCAGTGTCACAAATTAACAAATAACAAGTGACGTGCCTTTGAGTGTCTGATTTTGTCACGCAGGAAAGTGGAAAGGGGCAGCCGGTCACAATATAAACCACTGATTTCAACACTATTTTGTTCTTTAGTTTCAGAATATCAATTCTTTGCGCAATCCATGTTGGTCCGAAGATAATGTCATTAATTGCATGAATTCGTGCATGGATAAATTGCTACTTGAAACAAATGTCACCTGCAAGGTATACAATATGAAAATTAAAGTATACAATAATTAAAAATAAATATTACTATTAATATTGTATGATTTTGGCAGTTACCATTTCATGAAACAAACGTCGCGACGATTCCGCCTTGTTCAACGGTAAAAGAAATGGCCAGCTACGTGGATAAATATTTAAATAAGGCATACATGAAACGAGGTTTATGTAAATGCAGACGACCTTGCAGATCAGTGATTCATTCGACAGTTATAAAGAGTCTGACTGATGCAAAACATGGAACAAAAGTAGCAACAGTGTTGATCGCAGTCCCGAAAACAGTCGTGGTCGAGTTTTATTCGTACCCGTTTTCCTCCCTGGCGGCCGAAGTGCTCAGCAACGTCGGCTTTTTCCTCGGTATCTCGATGATCAGTATAGTCGATTTTATTACGCAAACCTTCAAAACGATCCAGAAAATCAAACCCTCGCTTAAAACTCGAAAAACACGTCGCTAAATCAAATCCACAACCATATTTACTATTTTTTTCTTTATTTTTTTTCCATTTTCAATTTTTTTTCCGATATTTATGAAAAAAAAAATAAATAAATAAATAAAAATACACGTCAATTTCTCAATACACCAAATAAAAATCCTTCAAACAAAAAAATTCCGTTTATATCTTTTTTTTTCCTCTTTTGTAGTAGACACTTCTATTTTAATTTGCAGTCAACCCGTCATCTGAAACACAAAAATTTAATCAATTCAATTCAACTTAAAATCACTCAAACTCCTAACAATTTCACACAACATCGTTCTTCAACACTCGAATTTCCAACTCAACAACATGGCCTAAACAAAAACAAACAAAAATAAAATTCAAAAAACCCAATTTTACAAACCAAATCATCGTATACTTCAGAAACATCGATTTCCGCTTGTTGCAACAGCAACAAGTCCCTTTCATAATCGGCCTTTGATTTCTCGTCATGCACGTAATGACGTCTTTACTGGCGGTTTTCATCCTGCATGTGACACAATACATTATAACAACCTCTTCTTCATCTTCTTCTTCCTCCTGCTGCGGACACTTTGATTTTGGCATCAATTTAGCTCAGGATTGACCGCTAAATTTTTAAAAACTCATCGAGACAAGTTTTTTTTAGAATTTTTTTTTTAAGGCTTTTAAAAACCGCCTTTTTTAGAATAAAACAAACAATAAATGAAACGACAAAGAATAGTCGAATGGCGAGACACATCGTTGATATTCCACGCTCCAAAAACAATGATATTCAATCATTGTTTCGTATGCCAAACGTTTCTTCTGTTTACCTTGAATTGCAGCGACAATATCCTTTTTCTCTTCAAACAAGCTGGGATTTGTAATGCAGGGAAGCATTACACATTAGACTTCTAAACCCTGTCCTTTTGTCCCTAAATAAAACACCGAAATAATAGAAAATAAAGTAATTAAAAAAATAAGAATTTTTTTTTGCCAATATAAAGCAACAACAAACAAAATCCCACCAAAATTTGATATGATATGCTGCAGAATTGTTGCATCCGGGGTTTGCTACAATCGGGAAATAAATCGCGCGAGAAACTAGAAAATATTTCTAAATAATTCGATTTTATTTCGCAGCCCCCAGCTCATTTGCAGCAAACCCCGGATGCAACGTATCCGCGGCGTATCCGCAAGTGTGAACCGTCTTCCATGAAAATTACGGAAATGACGTCGTCATGATGACGTCATTTCCGTAATTTTCATGGAATACACCGCTAAAAATGCACTAAAACCGGTTTATTAATTCAACCGGAGGTCGGAGAAATCTGAAAATACCTTAGGATACTAATATAAGTATGCTCGATTTAATGCCGTTGTCCGTTTGTCTCCACCTACTATAGATTTTGAGATATGGATGCGTACAGACAGACAGACAGAACCGTTTCATGAGACCTTCTAAACATCAGGTTTAGAAGTCTAAAAGTGCCGTAGTCACTTCCAACATGCATTCTTTTACTATCTCAGAGTCTGAAAATGGCTTCTGGTGTTTATTAAGCGTCCAGCACACACGCAATCCTGCTTCTGCGGATTTTTCTTGCTCGCTCATGCAGCGAACTAGTAATGCCGTGCTTTTTTTGTAAGAAGTTAAAAATGCTTGGAGTTTTTCTTTACGAGCTTCACTGCCAAGAGGAAAGTTTTTGTGGAACTGCTGATGAGTTGTTTCGTAGTGTCGCTTTAAATTGGTACTTTTAACAACAGCGACAGTTTTGTTGCATATGAGGCAAACTGGAACCGGATTAGGCCTATCAGGCAGCGTAAAACAATATTGTTCAGTCCACTCAGTCAGAAACTTCTTATTTTTCACCGTCAATTTTTAGCTTTTTAGAATCCATATTGATGTAGGTACAAATTCTAACACAAATGAACGAATGCTTCTCACAAGATCACAACACAACTACTTTAAAACTGATAATGTGTCGAAATATGCCCGCCAGTACGCTTCCTTTTCACACTATTAGATTAATTTTTTTTTTTGACAATATTGGCGGTCCAAGATTCGACCATCCGCGGGCCGGATCCGGACCGCAGGCCGCCAGTTGCCGACCGCTGTTGTAGATCAACTTTGGGGTGGTTTTGAGTATAGCGATTTGTTGTTGCAAGTGTAATGCAACCAGAGAAAGCGTTTATAGTCTTCTTAAGACTTAACTAAACTCAAAACACATATAAATACTAGCATATACAAATGCACGTTTTGCCAAAAGGATGATCACTCGAGTCCGGATTGTCCATTGACTGTTGCTGAGCGTAAAACCGCTTGTATGAAAACGAGGATATGTTACAATTGCTTTAAAGAAGGACACATATTTTCTAAGTTATTTTTTGTGCAACAAATCTAACTAAGAAATTTGGAATTTCTACAAAAATGGTTAATTTAATATTTTTGAAGTATTAAAAGTGTGAAGTATCTTGTTGTGCAGCAGTGCAACCGTTATTATAGTCTTCACTTGTGGAAAAAGGAAGGTTAACTCGCCACATGTCGACTGTAGTCTATTTTATTCAACAGAGCGCAGTTGCTAGGAGGCCAGCTCCTAGCAACAATTTGTGCAAGTAAGTGATTGTTTAGAAAGTATGATACAAGATATGGCGAGTCGGTAGACGCAACAAAAAGAATTCCACACATTTCGGAAGTAAGTTTTTTTTAGGTTTATTTTTCTGTTGAAAATTAAACTGTGAAATTTTACAACCTGTTTCCTTGTAAATATTTTGGCAGAAATATTTTAAGGTAAAACAAAACCACAATTTTGTTTAAAAAAAAGCACACTTGCTTTCCCGACGTGCCAGTTGACCGGAAGTGTCCAATGTTAGAACTTTTCTTTTTTTGGGAATTTATTTTGGTTTTTATTGTTCCTGTGGCATTTATTACTGCCACAAATCTATTTCCACACATGTTTATTTATTATTTTTTCCTTCATTTATTGATCAATTTTTAATTCTTTTATTTCATTTTGTTGTTGCAGGTTAATAGATGAAAAGTAACAAGATGAAATTAAACCGGAACATTGTGATTCCATGCATATCCTGTACCCTCATCACGTTTTGTTTGTACGTTTACATATCCGGCACTGGAAGAAGCTCTTTCATTGTCTCACTTAGTTACTGTCGACAACTGTCTGCTCTTCACAACAACGCTATCTTGAACTTAAAACACATTTTATCCGTCATGGAAAAAAATCCAACTCAGTACAAGAAAGAAATAACATCAAAATTATCCGAAACAATTCGAATGTTGTCTTCAGAATTTAGCAGCGCTCCAGAATCCAATAATTCTTCGGAAGAACTCTCCTCGGATAAACCTTCTTCGCTAATCGCAAAAACTCGGCCATACGCATGTCCTGAAGAATTTCTCCATGCTAAATACAGCCGTCCTTATTATTTCATGAACGGTAGCTGGGTCACCAAAGATTGTGGATACGTTGAACACATCTCCAAAATCCTAACCGTTGTTTTTGTATCATCCAAAGATAACCCGTGTTCGGCTGAGAACAAATTGTTGGAACAAATTGTAAAAGACTATCATAATTTGTCCATTATAATCGGAGCGCCTGAAAATTCCAAATGTTTTTCATACATACATCCCATTTCAATAGTGACGTATTCGAACGAGACGAACCTCGGCGGTAAACTAAACGTTCTCATTAATGCAGTAAAAACTCCATTGACTTTAATTACACGTCGTATGGATGCCTTCAATTGGCTAGCACGATTGGAGCGACAGTTACGTGTTTTTTCCGCCGAGCCTAGCGCTGTTATTGTAGGCGGATCAATTCGTAATAAAACGGGACATTGGCAAGTTGGATGCTACCAGACACAACTAATGCGGTATATATTGGAATATATTGAGGGTTACTACAAATCAAGACACGAATGCATGTACTGTGAACATTTAATTGGCCCCTTCATTGCCAAATCGAGTTTTTTACGTGCTCATAAATTTGACGAAAAGCTAGAGGACGATGTAGTGTTTGAAGATTTCTTTTTAACCGTTAAGCAGTCCAACGCGGGATCTATTTTAGCCTGTCCAGATGTCATGTACCATTCAACTGATCCAGGGATCCAACTGAAGATAAATGAACGTGAAACATGGTTTTCATTAAGTGCAAAATGGGCTTTGAATAGAATTGTTCTTCCCGATGGCATCACACACAAATTCTCGTGTGAAGAAAGCAAACTGAATTGTAAATCCCTAGGTGGAAAAGTCGGTGCGAAGATGATGCCAGTTTGTTGCAGAGATGCGTTGATCAATGGATATAAAGTGTTTCACAAGTTTTGTGTTAAAAATAAAGTTGTGTATCAGATCGAATGCGGTTCGTTGTTGGGAGCTGTCAAATTAAATGATGTAATTCCTTGGGATTTCGATGGTGATGGAGGTTACCTTGAAGATAAGAAGACACTGTTTTCCAAAGAGATGAACTGGACTAATTCAGAGGGTGAAGTGTACGTGGATCATATAAACCACAAGGCTGATGGTTTTTTTTTTGTATCGACACCAGATGCTTTTATTGAATTTTGGGCCGAGTCAAAGTTATCGGCCAATATGTCGAACTCAACTAAAATATACCGCAAAAAGCCCACATTAGTTCGAATAGGAGATGCTTGGGTTTATGGACCTCCTAGTCCCGGATTGTTCGTTCGGAATTTTTACGGAAAAGAAATATTGCGTCATTCTAATAGTTGGGTTCATTTGGGTAGAAAGCATTCGTATTCGCCATACAACGTATCTCAACCATTTCTAAGGTGTAAAGTTAAGCATGGGATTAAGCATCACTCATGTTTGGATCAATTTTCGCAAGATGGGAGTATTCAGTTTGTCGTAACCTTGATTCCGGTAAATAAACTTACACAATATCTTACTAATAACACCCTTTATTTCACACTTGTAATAATACAATAATGATACTTAACAATGTGGTCTCGGATCCTTGCTGGCGGATACGATTTGTTGCTGCACGGCAGTCTTACACGTGGCTTCTACTGTTGTCTAGGGTAATGGCGTCTGGCGAAACACGTGTTCGCAAACGCTTCGCTTCGGGAGATATTACGATCGTAGTATTGCTACGATAATATCTGTGACTCTGATTTATAGATGTAATTGGCAACGGGCATCGATCCTCTATCAATCCGGTAAAACGGCCTGACGGTGAGGTGGTGATGCTAATGTTGCTCTGGTATCTATAAAGTGGGGGTTTCCGGTCAGACACGGGTTTAAATAGTGGCTGGACCGGAAATGACGTATTTGCATAAATTCGGGGAATTATGCAAATCTATGACGTTGTCACGTCAGTCTCGCAGAAACGGTAAAACTAGTATAGCTAATTTTCCCGCAATAATCTGACAATCATTTTACTATCAATATTAAAATTACTATTTATTAGGTTATGATTAATTAAAACACTTTTGTGACCTCGTGGTCACCACACGTCCCCTCCTCAGCAATGTTGTTGGGGGATTTACAATAAAACAACAAACATTGCGAAGACTCAAAGTTAGATTTAGTTCGCTTCCTTTTCAGATGATCCCTGAGGAACGTCCGGAGGCGGAGGTGGAGGTAATTCTTCGGTTACAGGTGGTTTAGCCATCTCCGGAGTTGCTGGAATCGTTGGTTCGGCGATCGGCAAAATCGAGGTGAGACGTGATGAACGATCGCTCGGGTCTTCGAACTCCCCGATGAAGTATCGATCGTGGCCGCCAACTGGTTCGTAGGGGGCGCCGACTCGTTCATGTACCCAGATACGCGAGAGGAAGGGGGCCAGGCCTTGATTGGTATGGTGGATCTTCTGGGCCTCGGCCGGATTCGTCGGGGCGCGGTGTGCTCGCAGCAGACGTTGGTGCTGAATGAAATCGACGCCTGGACCCGCCTCTAGAGTTCGCTCCATCCATAAGTAGAGCGAGTGGCCGTGGTCGCTCGATCGCTTGATCTGGTTCTTCGTCTTCTGGGTCATCGTCAAACTCGGGTAGTAGTGTTTGAGTTGTGCGTCGATCGGAGGCAAAGGTTTCGGCTCTAATTTTTTCTTGGGCCGCAGGATCTTCGGTTTTGTTTTCGTCTTTCGGACGACTACTTTCACGCCTTCGATCGGAACCAGTCCTTCGGGGAACTTTATCGTCTCCTCTGGAGTGGCCGTCGGGGCTGTCTGGCTCGCCGCAGTCTCGGGAAGAGGTTCGTTGATTAATGCGGCTGGTTCGCGTTGTGGTAAAGCCACAGTTCGGACCGCTTGATATGATTGTTCCGGGTCGACGTCCTCTGCAACTAACTGCGCGCGAACCTGGATACAGGAAGGGACTAACTTTAGCCATCGCTCGATGAGAGCGGGAGGCAACAGAAAGCTTTCATGAGCGACGACTGCCCAGGCTGCCAATGCTACACGGGCGTTTCTAAATGTGGACGCGGCCAATACGAGCGACATCATGTCTGTGAGCACGACTGTTGTGCGCGCTGTTCGTGACGGATGATCTCGTCCGGGGCTCTTGATGAACTCGATGGCCGCACTTTGGATGTTCGTTATCGCAATCTGCATGGTCCTGGCTTGATATTCGTCAATGTCGGACACCATCTCTTTCGCTTGCTCGATCGTGGTTGTGTCGAGAAACGACTGTAAATCGTATGGCGTTGGGTCGAACTGGATTGTGGCTCGAACCTCCGACGACTGGCTACTGGAAGTTGGTTTTGAAGGCGTTTGGTCGTTCTTTTCGGCTTGAGCTACGGCTACTTGCTTTGAATTAATTAAAACTCGTTGAATGTCGGGTTCGGGCTCATCCCAAACAATCGGTGTTCTCGACGTGGAAATTTCGCTTCGCGTTTCTTCTGGTACGGCCGGGAAAATGGGTCCAAAACGATCTTGTCGTCGTTTGAGTTGCTCAAAGGGACTCAGCGATGCTGGGGTTCCGATAATCACAGTCTTTCGGAAGGCGCTGGGCAGACTAGAAGGTACGCTACTAACTGGTTTGGCTGGCGCCTTGATGAATGCGCTTGGTACCGACGTTACACTCATCTCGATTGATTTGGTCGGCCGATAGACGGGTTTCGCCTGTTCGTTCTTGACTTTCAGGACGGCTGCTACCATATCGGCTTCGGTGTAAAGTTTTTCTTGTTCGGGTACGATCATCGGCTCTACCGATTGTTCGTGTTCGATCGTTATCGGCACTTCTTGTCGAACTTCCACTTGCAAAGTCTCTACCTCATCGACTTCTCGCGATCTCTCAAAGCGTCCCCATGTTTCCGCTCGTGGCCTTGACAATCTGAGGCATCCGCGTTGGTTCGGTCGGTTTCTGGAGTAGCGGCATGTCTCAACTGCTCGTGGTCTCTCGACTCTGGGTTCTCGTCGCGGTGAGGGTTCTCGAGCGTGTCGGTAATAAACTCGAGGATGTGACTGCGATCGATCTTGCGTGTTGTACGACGTGCTTGGCTGATCCAGGCGTCGTCGTTTGTTGTCGTGTGCGTTATTTAACAACTCGCTCGAGAGTCGCTTCTCCGCTTTTTGTCGCTTGCGCCCAAAGATGCCCAGGTAGTGGAGCTGGTGCATTGCTTTCTGTGAGGTGATGAATCCGTGTTCGGGTCGCCAGTTGGGAACGTCTGGTCTTTCTCCTCGAACCTGGCTTAACCAAGTTTTTATCTCGTCTGTCGAATACCCTGCGGGTTTCAGTATTTTGAAGAGATCTCGATACGCCGTCCGTCTGACTTCGTTGTAATAGTCTCTGTGTATTTGTCGGCGCTCTTCGTCTGTGGCGGCGTTTTGCCACTTCTCGAGGACAGCCCACTCTTCGGGTTCGCTTGGATAGTCCTTTTCCAAAAACTTGTTTGGGAGTGGTGCTGGTGCGTCGTCGCGTTCTGGAATTTCCGTCCTCAGTGCGTCACGCATCTTTTCTGGGAAGTAGTGTATTAAAGTCTCCTGACTTGCCCAAAATCGCGATCGGGCTCGGGATTGAAGTGAGCCGAATTTTCCATGGTCCGGTGTCTACGTCGTCCTCTAACGCTCTTCGAAATGGGGTCGGAATTTCGCTTCTCCAGAGTGTACCCGAAGACACGTTTTGCGGATCGATGGGTCCCCACGTAAGTTGGTGTTCCGGCTGAGGAATGAATACATAAAAATTAGATTTTTGTTAAATTCCGAATTTGGATTCAAGATGGCGCCATGGTCGACCATGTGCTTTTTACACGTGTTGAAATTTTAAATAATGGCTCGTGTAATTTTTCGTTTGTTGACATAAAGATGTTTTCTTTTATGAATATTGTTTCACGTGTTTTTCGTGGTTTAGCCGCGAATTAAATTCTTTGTTAAATTTTTTACCTTTTCGTTACCATCGGGCTTTTCCCGATTTTCTTCCGGTTCGACCTCGTCCCATCTTGCGGGATCGTTCCATTCGTCTTCGCTTGGGTCTCGATCCATTTCTTCCTCTTCGTTGTCGGGTGATTGCTTCCAGTTTCTTCGCATTTTGATTTTAATTTGTTGGTTGCGATTTTTTCTTGTCAAGTACCTGTTGTCGTCGTGACAGAACGCGGAGTGCAAAGTTGAAAGGGTAGTCGAGGTTAAGTATCTTGATTGGCTTTCGTCTGTAATACGTAGTTGATTGTTGGAGTCTCCTTGTGATTGTTTTTGTCCCTAGGAGGTCGGGGTAATTACGTCATATTGTTTTGTCGCTTTTGATTGGTTATGCCAACCATTTTGGATTTTGTTGCTTTATCATGTCCTCCCGGCGATTTTACCGTCCTTTATAAACGGGTTTGGTACCTTTTTTCTTGTACTTTGTCGTATTATAGGTTTCGGTATTTTACTTCTCGATCGTGTGGATTTTTTAGTAATCTCTTTTTCTTTTTCAGGAGTTTTAGGAGTTTCTTCGTTAACTGCTGCTTCCTCCCCTCCTAAATTTCCATCTGGGGCGCTAGTTAGTTCGGCGCTGTCTGGAGTTACGTGAGTCGTATTTTCGTTCAAGTCTGAAACAGTGGCGATGTCGTCGAACATATCTCGTATTGTGGGCGATGGAGATGGCTGCGTTTGGTCCTCGGCCCATTCTTCTTGTGGAAATTCCGGCAAGTAAGGCGTCAGTTCCCGAGCGTGGATTGATCGAAAATTTACATTATCGGCCAAACGTTGCAGAGAAAATGCGTTCCCGCCGTGGGCTTTGGTAATTACGTATGGGCCGTCTCGTTTGTCGGCTAAGCCGGCATGAATCCCTTTATCTGCACTGGATAAAATGTGAGTGTCCTTCCATACGAGATCGTTGATTTTAAAATTACAAAATTGTGTGTTCTTTTCAGACTTTTTCACTCGTTCGCGCATGTCAAACACATGTGACATCATATGTTGGTAGGTTGCCGAAATCGCTTGTTCTAGTTGATGTACGTAGATGTGAGGATTTTTTGGATCGACTTTTCGAATTCCTTCTGGGATGCGTGGATCCCAGGGCACTCGTAGCTCTCGAGCGAAGTTGAGATAAGCCGGGGAAAAGCCGCGGTTTCTCGAAATGGTCGTTCGGATGCTAAATGCTATTTCTTTAAGGAATTCGTCCCACTTGGAATGTACGTCTGTGAAAATAGCAAGCGCATATTTTATGTCACGGTTGAGGCGCTCCACGGGATTAGCCCGTGGGTTATACGTTGAAGTAAATGATGGTTGAATGTCGAATTGATTGCAGAAGTCCTTGTACAACCTTGATGCGAACTGTGGGCCATTATCGGAAATTAATTTCCGCGGGAAACCAAAATGTAACGCGACTTCGTAAAGACATTGGATTATTTTCTGCTTAGTCGGGTGGGCCATCGGATACAATTCTGGCCATCCAGTTGCGACATCCATGATCACGAGTATGTATTTGTGGCTATTTGCACTTGTTATCTTAGGACCCATAAGGTCTACGCTCCAACAATCAAAGGGGGCGAACGGTCCAAGTGATAAATTCTCGTAGTTAGCCTTATTTCGAGGCTTGCAGGCTTGGCATCGTGGACAGTGTCGTATAAATCGAACGATGTCCCTTCTCATTTCGGGCCAATAGTACAGTTGACTGGCTCGATAGAGAGTCCTGGCCACGCCGGCATGTCCGGCTAGAGGGTGGCCGTGTACCATCCACAGAATTTGTGTTCGAACCTTTCTCGGAATTACGACTTTAATTGAACTCCCTGACTCTGTCAAGTCGTCCCGAAAGTTTGGATGGTACTTTAAAAGTAGGCCATCGTCTATCAGATAAGCGGATGCCTTAATTTTGAATTCTTCTCTGGATTCTTCGCTGTAGACGTCGCTGGGGAAAGTCTCGTTGGTCAAGTAGTCATAGAACCTTTTACAGAAGGCGGTGTCGTTCTTCTGAGCTTCGATGAGTTCCTCGCGAGTAGGTGGGACACAGTTCGTGCCTTTACTCACGTGTGCAACGAAAGCTCGCACAAATTTATCCGAGATTCTGGGTTCGATGGATAAGTCGTAATTTGGTCTGGCATCTTTTGCCGATTGATATGCCCTCATCCAATATCCGACGTATTTTTCATCGGAAGATTCTAACTTTTCTTTTGGCAGTTCATTCTGTTTTCTGAATTCCCACTTCCTGATCGGGGTGGGACAGTAAGCTATCCGAGAATCGTCGTCACCGTCGTCGTCTGGCTCGTCGGGTTCTGAGGCGGGAGCTCTAGAGAGTGCGTCGGCGACTGTGTTGTATTTCCCTGGTTTATATTCGATTTGTAAGTCGTAAGCCATGAGTTCTAATTGCCATCGAGCCATTCGACCCGACGGTTCTTTAAGGCCCATGAACCACCTCAGTGCTTGATGGTCAGTCTGGACGGTAAATTTTGTGAATTCGAGGTAAGGCCTGAATTTTCGGACTGCCCATACGATTGCTAAGCATTCGAGCTCGGTTGCTGAGTAATTTTTCTCGGCGGCTTGAATCTTCCGGCTGATGAAGATTGTGGGTACTTCTTGTTGGGTACCGTCGATTTCGTGCATCTGCATTAACGCAGCCCCCAATCCGATTTTACTTGCATCCGTATGTAAGATAAATTCGCGATTCAAGTCTGGAAGAGGGATGGTTTTGGTGTCGATTAGCATTTGTTTGATTTTGTCAAACGCTGCTTCGCAATGGCTGGTCCAGTTAAATTTGATTTCGGGGTCTTTCGGCGGGTCCTCTTTTGGATTTATTTTCTGGACAGTCTTTAAAAGATCAGTGATTGGGGCCGCGACTTCCGCTAAATGTGGCAGGAGTCGGCCGAAGAAATTTACCATTCCTAAAAAACGTTGTACCCCTTTCACGTCCGTAGGTGCTGGAAATTCGGTGATTGCTCGTACTTTCTTTGGATCTATGGATAAGCCATTGACTCCAACTTTGTATCCAAGAAACGCAAGTTCTTTTCGGCAAAACTGGCTCTTTCCGGGGTGTACGTGGAGTCCGGCTTTTGCTAAACGACGTATTACTTCGTCGATATGTCCGAGGTGTTCGTCAAAAGTTTGGGAAACAATAATAATATCGTCCAGATAAGCCCAGGCGTATTTATGTAGCGCGTCGCCCAAGACTTTCTCGATTAATCGTTGAAAAGTTGCCGGGGCATTCACTAGGCCAAATGGCATGACATTAAACATTAATCTGCCCATCGGGGACCAGAAAGCGGTTTTTTCTTTGTCTTCGGCACGGAGTTCGACCTGCCAATATCCTTTCGACAGATCCATCGTTGTTACCCAATTAAATGGGGCTAATTCTCGAAGAATAGCTTCGATTGATGGCATCTGGACGGGGTCGATAACGGTAATGGCGTTTAGAGGTCGATAATCGATACACAGTCTGGGTTCCGATCCTGCACGCATGACGAGCACGATTCTCATCGCGTATTCTCCTAGTGCCTCGGACACTATCCCCTTGTCCAGTAAGTCTTGACAGATCGTCTTGACGATTTCGCGTTTTTGGGGGTTCATGCCCTTGAATGGAACTCGTACTGGCTTATCCGTACTTAATTCTATTTCGTGTTTTACGTAATTTGTCTTTCCCGGTTCTTTAGTCAGGATTTTTCGATGTTTTTGTAGCATTTCTTCAAGTAATTTAGTCTGGGTTTCTCCTAGGTTCGCGTCCATGGCCAAATTGTGAGCCAAATTTCCTTCTTGGAGTCGGGCGTTAAAAGATTTGAAATCGTAATCTTGTACGAATTGCTTCAAATTTCCGCCTTTCCATTCGTCCTCTTCGTCGTTTGAATCCAGGAGTTCGGTAGGTACCGTCATTAGTCGGGGGTCCTCGCGTTGGTCGATATAGTTCCAGGACCTCGTTATGGGGTTGGGCTGGATCTCCATTATGGCCATGATGTCCATACCCAAGAGTAGGACCGTGTCGTAGGTTGGTAAAACGATGAAAGGATGGGTTATTACGCCGCCCTCCCATATGACTTTTGTTGTTAGTACCCCTACTGGACGTACTTCTCCAGCAGCGGTTTTTACGGCCACATTTTCGCTTATTCCCCGTAGTTTGTCGCGTTGCTTTTTGTCCAAAGACTCGTATAGATCCGAAGAGATGAAGGACCGGTCGGCTCCCGAATCCAATAAACCGATGAATTTTTTGTCATTGAACTTGATTGTTAACATCGCGAGTGAATCCTTCCTCTCTTTAGCTAAATTACAATGTAAAATGCGTTTCTTTCGAGGTGGGGCCTCCTCGTAGGCGTGAGGTAATTCTTGGAATATTTCGGCTATTTTTTCGCCGTCCGCCGTATTAGTGGTTGGGCCACTATATTCGCGTTTTTCTGTGGTGAAGTAAGCCGTAGTGAAATAAACGACCTTTCTCTGTAATTCTTTTATTTGTTTTTCTAACCAATTGGTGTTTATCCATTTGGCTTTTAATTCGTCTTCCGAACTTGAGTCGCTAATTTCTTTATTATTTGTTTCAATTTCTTTCGATTTTTTCTCTTTTAATTCGAGTTTTAATTTGACTACTTCTTCCGTAATTACTTCGTTAATTGCTTGGTTAATTGTCGTATTCGTGGTAAATTTTTGGGGTTTGGTCTTCCGGGCGTGCAGACAGATTTATTATTTTTTCTCTGTCTGCTTTAACCAGTTTTTTGTCAGTTCTTCGAATTTAGCTGTTAGCTTTTCTAACAATGCGTCGTTTTTGGCGGCTTCCTTCTCTTCTTTCCTCTTCTTTCGTTTTGGACAATCTCTTCTCCAGTGTCCCATCTCGTTACAGTAATTACAAGGTTTTGTGGTGGAGTTATCTGTTTTCGGGTATGGTCGTCTCACGAACTCTTTTTTCTCGTAGGGTTTATCGCTTTTTGGATTGTGGTGCTCCGTTTTATTCGCGGTCTTCATTCGGGGTCGGTAGCTTGGGGCGATTTCTTTCCCCATGTTAGCGTGGAGAATCTCTTCTTCTTGTTGGCTATCGCTGGTATCCCCTCCTGAGTTCTGCTCGGAGTTATTGTCTTCACTTTCCCTCCCTTCTTCGAGATTAGTTGCGTCGGAGTTCGTACTGGCTCTGTAAGCTTTTGGAGCCGGTATCGGGTTCGAGGTGGCTTTATCGTTCGCCTTTTTCGGCGGTGCGGCCTCGATTTCTCCGTTCAGGAAGCTACGCGACTGGATCAGTCTCCCTGCGTCATGATTTTTAGCATGGATACGCTGTATGCGGAGTTGTGTTTGTGTCCTTTGTTCGGGCGTCAGGGCTTCCGTATAACGATCGTCTACTTCTTCGTGATAGTCATTTACAAATTTTAGCAGCTGTTCGAAACTATCTGCTGTGGGAGCGTTCATATCTCTCAGTACTTTCTTCGAGGTGTCGTTTAACCCCTTTTCGAAAATCACGTTTTGCGCATATTCGTCGAGTGGCGTATCCAACTCGTTGAACAAACTTTTCGCTCGTCGGAAATAGGCTCGTAATTCTTCTCCTGAGGCTTGTAGCATGAGACTGACTCTCTGTCTAATTTCTTTTTGTGTCTCGCCGTACTGACTGTTGAAAGCGACGACAAACTGTTCCCAAGTTTTTAATTTTGCTTCCACATACCAGGCTCTGGCTTCCCCTACTAACATTTCGGGTAGCCCTTTTGCCACCATCTCGTCGGGTTCGGCTCCGAGTCGTGAAATGGTGAGTGCCACTTCGTCTAAGAATTTATTGCCGGCCCTCCAAGTTCCGTCGAATCTCATCAGTCGCAACTGTGACCATTTTATGTTTCGGTCCTTTTGTTCTAAGGCCCATTGATCGGCGGAATATTTTCGAAGAAGGCTCTCGTTTTGTCTTGGGCGATTTCTCAGATTTCGATTTTGGTTGACCTGGGAGTCGGCGCGTGCTCGTTCCTCGAGTGCTCTTAATCTAGCTTCCATTATGGGATCGGCTTGGTATTGATTCCCACTGTTCGGGGACGTAGCTCCATTTTGTGGCGCAAATCGTTGGAAATTGTCGTTGGTCGAGTTCGGGTCGGTCAAGGTCGGTGTTGTCGAGTTTAGCTGCGACTCGGTCAGTTGTGTTCCGGGGGGGAAAATTCCGTTTATGGCTGTTCCAGTTAGGACCCCGTTCTTCTGTCCGATCAAAATGGTCGACTTTCTCCCGCCGTAAAGTTGTGCTTTTTGTCTTGCGGCTTCTCGGTCGGCTTCGTTGGCGGCTTGTATTTTTATTCTCTCCGCCTCATTCGCGGCGTCGACATTGGCTTGTACCGTCTGGATATCCTCGAGGCTTGGCATTGCCAACCTGTTCCGTCCTTGCTGGTTTCTGAGGTGGTTTCGCTGATTTATCAGTCTAATCATCTCTGCGTTAGGATCCTTTGGTGTTTGACTGGTGTGGCCAGCCCTCGTAGCGAAGGATTGGGCGATTGCCCACGACTGTTGACCCTTATTATTTCGACGGTCCTGTTGGAAGGCTTCCAGAAATTCGCTCTGGATTTCGACTGGCTCGTTCACTATACTATCCCATCCTTGAACGTTGATTCCTTTCGAGCTGAGGGAATCGGCCTCGCTTTCGTCGTCGGCGTCGGATGTTCGGGTGGAATCGTAGGAGTCCGTCGTTTGGTTATTCGTTTTTTGACGTTTTACGCTTTTTCGACCCCTTCTAAGGGCTCGTTTTTCCGCTCGCTCTTTGGCAAGACGAATGATCATGTTCATCTGTGCTAGCGGGTCCCCTTCTTCATCGTAAGGGATTCCCTCCAGTCGAGCGAGTTCGTACGCTTCTTTACAGCTATCGATTTGGGATTTCTTCGAATTATAACCGTGTGTGATCGTGACACGATTACTCTGGCGATTATCCTGATTGTCGAATAGGTTATACCCGTTCTGACTTTGTTCGGATTCTTCTTCTTCCTCTTCTTCGACTTCTCCTTCGATTCGCTGGTTTATTGGCGTTTTATTCGTTGGGGCTTTGCTAGCGGGTACTTTACTAGCCGGCGTTTTATCGGTCGGTACTTTCTCGGGTGGTTTTTCCGCGTGGTTTTCGTTGACTGGTGTCTTTCCAGTCGTCTTTTCCCTCGTCGGCTCCGGTGGCTGCTTTTCTAACGCTGGACTAGCTAATGCTTCGGCCCTTGCCTTGGCGGATTCCATGGCTTTTCTTCGGGCGCTTGCGGTTGAAGGGTTTCGATTTTTCCCGCTTTTCGTCATTTCGATAGTTTGCAAATGTCAAACCGTAAGATACGTTTATTTAAAATAGTCTGATTAGTCAAACTATCCCGGACAGGCCCCCACGTGTCGTAACCTTGATTCCGGTAAATAAACTTACACAATATCTTACTAATAACACCCTTTATTTCACACTTGTAATAATACAATAATGATACTTAACAATGTGGTCTCGGATCCTTGCTGGCGGATACGATTTGTTGCTGCACGGCAGTCTTACACGTGGCTTCTACTGTTGTCTAGGGTAATGGCGTCTGGCGAAACACGTGTTCGCAAACGCTTCGCTTCGGGAGATATTACGATCGTAGTATTGCTACGATAATATCTGTGACTCTGATTTATAGATGTAATTGGCAACGGGCATCGATCCTCTATCAATCCGGTAAAACGGCCTGACGGTGAGGTGGTGATGCTAATGTTGCTCTGGTATCTATAAAGTGGGGGTTTCCGGTCAGACACGGGTTTAAATAGTGGCTGGACCGGAAATGACGTATTTGCATAAATTCGGGGAATTATGCAAATCTATGACGTTGTCACGTCAGTCTCGCAGAAACGGTAAAACTAGTATAGCTAATTTTCCCGCAATAATCTGACAATCATTTTACTATCAATATTAAAATTACTATTTATTAGGTTATGATTAATTAAAACACTTTTGTGACCTCGTGGTCACCACAAGTTTAAAATTCCTGATGCAAAAAATCGGATTATTTTGTAATTTTATTCGTTCATTACATTTTCTGTGTTTCGGACTTCGAAACATAATTTGTGAAATTGTAAATTTTCTTCCAGCAATCGCTGAAATAGATTTAATGTAAAAGACATTGTAAGTTTTTCAAAAATAAATTTATAGATGTTCATTTTGTTAATTGTTACTTGAATTCATCATGTTTATATATATTAGCAAAGGTGAACCGGGCTGAAGTTGGCAGACCATTTGATTCGCCCATCTAGGGGCAGGACGATACCCAATGTTAAAACTTAAAATATTTCCCAAACGTAAAATATTCACTAGCACAGCACCATTCATGGTGCATAGGGTCAATCACCCCCAAATCTACCGAATTTCCAAGTTTCAGATCGATCTGATCGGCCAGTTTTGAGATATTGTCATATTTAGGCCAACAGACTATTCAAAAAATGCCTAAAAGTGTCACTGACAAATAAATATTCGCTGGCACAGCACCATTCGTGGTGCATAGGGTAAATAAACCTCGAATCTAACGAATTTCCAACTTACAGACCGATCTGATTGGCCAGTTTCGAGATATCGGTGTTTTTCAGCCAGCAGACTATTCGAAAATGTTTAAAAGTGTCCCCGACAAATAAATATTCGGTGGGCTGGCACCATTCTTGGTGCATAGGGTAAATAAACCTCGAATCTAACGAATTTCCAACTTTCAGACCGATCTGATCGGCCGAACTTAAAAAACTTAAAAAACTTGGTTTTTTATATTTACTTGTTTATTTTTTTTTTGTGTGGGTTTAAGACAAGTGTACGTATCTTTCAAGTAACAAATTCTTCTAGAATTTAATTGAGGCTATTTTAGGAATTTTTTCCGACAAGTGCCAGTTGACCGGAAGTGTCCAATGTTTTTATTGTTCCTGTTCCCCACGATTCGGAGACAAAGAATATTCGAATGGCGATACACAACTTCGCCTTTGTTGATATTCCACGCCCCAAAAACAATGATATTCAATCATTATTTCGTATGCCAAACGTTTCTTCTGTTTGACATACGTTTTCATCCAATATAAAAGACTTTGGCCATACATTTGCGTGTTTTTCGACATGCCGTACACGAAACCAGTTCCGAGTCTGCAAGAATTGTGTTTGGCAACCGTGACGACTAATTTCGACGATCTGAAAGCCGAATTAATGACTCAACCTTACGTATGTATCGACCGAATCTATCAACGATTTTGTCGGTTAAAACCCGGCGATCGACGTTTGCCGTCAAATATCTTCGTTCATTACCGCAGTAAAGCGTTACACCATTTGCACGTGTTTGATCTGCTTATCGAGCCTTTATTGGTCAGAATTGCACGAGTTTGTGGCAACCTCGTTGATTTTAACCTACAGAAAACTACGGACGAAATTCCTTCGAGATCGCTGATCGAATTGATGGCACATCTACCGCAACTTCGACGTCTTAAGCTCGAGGAGCGACCGGAATGTAGCGATCGAGTCGTTTTTGCAATCGCCGAAAATTGCCGCCAGTTGACGCATCTCGATCTGATTAAATGCCGTTGCGTTACGGACGTCGGGCTCGCTGCGCTGCAGCGCTGTAAGAAACTCGAGTATTTGAATGTATCCTCTCGCGTTGGTGTCACGCACTATGTGTGTTTTTATCTTCTGCACCAATTGCCGGTTTTGAAAGTGTTCGATAATTGCCACTGGAGCAAGTTGTACGAACACCTAAAACGAAAATTCAGATCACAAAGCTGTTTATGCACATATTCTTTAATTAAAATGACGAAAATGTCGAAAATTATGGGGGAAGACGACATCGTATTTCTGAAAAGCTGTTTTCCAAATTTATCTTGCTTGTTTATTACGAATTTAAATTTTTTTACAGCTCTACAGATGTCTGAACACGATATACTGCAACGTATAACCTGTCTGCATTTACATCCGCTCAATTTTGGAACGGTTAATGTTTCGGTCGTCGGTCGCTGTTGTCCAATGTTGGAGAAATTAAGACTGTATGGTTGTCGTATTTCTAGTGAGGGTAATACCGATGCTGGATTCGGGAATTTACGGGAACTGCACGTTCTCCTTTTCGATGGGAATGATGCTTGCGGGTTGCAATTGCAAAGGTTTTTGGTGCAGTGTCGGTTTTTGGAAACACTACGTCTTGTGAAGTGTGATGCGTTGACCGATGATTTGGTTTTGGATCTTGTCGAGTCGAATGCGTTTGGTTGTCTTAAAGTTTTCGATTTGATTCGTTGCGATTCGGTTAGTTTGAGATCGATCTTGAAGTTGTTGGAAATGCGGAATCCGTTGAATACGCTGAGCTGCAAAAATTGTCTGAATATCGGCGATTCGGCTCACGAAGAAATTAAAAGGTTCGTGAAAAGCAACAACTTGGATTTGGAGGTTACGGTCAACATTATTTTAGAATTTGAATATTTTTTCTAGAGATAAAAAATTAAATATTTCTTCACAACAAGATCACTATTCTCATAAATTCACCGGTTACTGGTGCTTTAGATTCATCTTCGGAGTCCTCATCTACAGTTTCAGCCCGGTATCTTGATGCTAAAATCGCACTGCGCATCCCATTCTGCGCAGAGGATTTTCTAATTCCAGTTGTTATTAGGCCGAATAATGCGGTAAATAAACAAAAATATTTTGGTACCCAGAGGTCGGACCGATGAATATGTTATTGAGGTACGTCCGCCATGTAATCGAATTGCGATATAACGAATTTTCGATGAGGCTATTCCCACTGACATTTCAGTGGAAACAGCACACAGACTATTTATTTCATATCAAGCACTCCTGGGAAGTATTTACAGCGCACAGGCTATTTCCACTGATATATTTCCACTGATATTTCAGAAGAAAGAGTCTGTGTGCTATTTCCCTTGAAATCCTCGGAAAATTCATTGATTTTATTATATTGTATAGTTTTATTTTTTTTGCCAAATGTTTTTGCATTGTTTGATAGATTTTTTAATGTTTTATTAGTCTTTCTTAGTCTTATTATTATTATATTACTATTCGGTTAAAATAACAACATTGATATTTACTGCTTCTTCACATCGAAAATCGCAGTAATACCAGCGGGTCCGCCATTTTTTTTATTTCTAAGCCAAAACTACCAATAGTTAGGAGGCTCACGAAGAAAAAATTCTACTTCTCGCATAGCGTCTTCCAGTTGTTGCTTCTCATATTCGCTCCACCACAAATCAAATCTCTTCCCCCATTCCGCAACACGACGTCTTTCTGTGCAAATAAATAATCATTTTATAAATAAAAAAACATTATTAAACCAATTTTATAAATAAAAAAACATTATTAAACCAATTTTATAAATAAAAAAACATTATTAAACCAATTTTATAAATAAAAAACCAATTTTATAAATAAAAAACCAATTTTATAAATAAAAAACCAATTTTATAAATAAAAAACCAATTTTATAAATAAAAAACCAATTTTATAAATAAAAAACCAATTTTATAAATAAAAAACCAATTTTATAAATAAAAAACCAATTTTATAAATAAAAAACCAATTTTATAAATAAAAAACCAATTTTATAAATAAAAAACCAATTTTATAAATAATAAACCAATTTTATAAATAAAAAACCAATTTTATAAATAAAAAACCAATTTTATAAATAAAAAACCAATTTTATAAATAAAAAACCAATTTTATAAATAAAAAACCAATTTTTGTAAAAAAAAAAGACCCATTTTTGTCCGCTTTTCCATTGGTCATTATTTCATTAATTGTGCTTAATCGTGACACTAATTTTTCTCTTGACAATTTTGGACCCATAGACATCAATAATATTAAACTGTTTCGACATAAACAGCAGTCTAGCAATCTTAGTGCGCAGGCGACACGAGCTCACTGCCCAGGAAGTGCAATTACAACACAAAGACCGGTTGACCAAAACACCCTTTTTGTTTTTCACCTTCATCCCAAGCAATTTCATCACCTGATTCCTCAGCTTTGAGCATTCGATTGAGTTTGTAAAAATACCTATTCCAGAATACAACGTGGGAAACGGAACTTGTGTAATGAGCCTGAATTACTCCTTAAATTAATAAAGAATAATTCCAAGCTTATTGATGCTTTGACAAGACTTATCATAAAAACTACTCTCTAATATAAAACTTACTCAAAATGGTGGGAAAATAAACACAAGTTATTCCTCAAATAAATTCTAAGATGATTTATTCTTAACTTAAACTATGCTTTAAAGGAAATACAAATAATAGGAATACGTGATAAAATCATACATATTTGACTAAATGATAAAATTAAATAAGAAATGAAAGATGAAATAATACAAAATGGCGACGTTCGCGGTGAATCTCGCGGCGACGTTACGGCAACGTTACGGCGACGTTACGGCGACGTTACGGCAACGTTCACAAATCGTTCGCGACGTCCGATCTTCGTTTTCTACTCCCGGCGTTCGTTCCCGACGACACGGACAAATTTCCGACTAATGATGACTCGTAGCCGGACTCAATTCCGTTCTCGAAGATTTTCTCGACGAAACGGACAAATTTCCGTGCAACTTCTCTCTCGCTTCTCATACGAATCTTCGCGACTCGACTCTCGAATTTCGGCGACACGGACTAATTCCGACTCGGTGATGAATTCGGACTAATTTCCGTTCCTCCGACGTTCTCTCGCAACTCATCCGTTGCGACTCCAACTTGTGGCTATTTCCACACAAATATCCCTTCTCAACAATGTCGTTGAGACAAGATGAAATCTCACAATTGTATTCGTACAATTGCAAGAATGAACTCTAGCTGGATCCCTCTCAGCAAGAATGTGGCTTCCCGTGTCACTAGTTGTGGTGGCACAAGATGAATCTAGCTGGATTCTTCACAGCAAGATTATGAGTTCCATGGTGTTTCCAAATGTCACAAATCTAATGAAGAATTCTGGTATTTCTGGAGTAGATTTGGTGTGACTTGACTTGGTGAACATGAACATAAAACTGAAGAGTTCTCACTCTTCACAGGATGTATTTCCTGTTTGGAGGCTTGTGGGCTGGTTACCCTGGCAACCACCCACATTTCCTCCCACTCTGCTTAACTTCCTTGTCTGGGGACAGGAAATATAAAAAACCAAATAAACTAAAATAAAATAATATTTTCAGACTTTATTTCTGATACTTCTTCCACTAGTGACCACTAGGGTCACTACACCTCCCCCCTTTTTAGGAAGTTAGTTCCTAACTTCTTTAAACCTCATCATCGATCCTCGAGGTGAAGTCCTTGATGAGGATTTCAGACTCGGAGACCGAAAACTTCAGTAAATCTCTTGTCGGGTCAATCTTTGCTCTGGATAACCGACTAATTGATTGAGCTGGTTTTTTGTTCTGCATTAGTTTGTCCTGGGATTTCGTTGGATCATTCCTTGTCGTAACCGATTGATTCTGTCCAGTGATTGCAGATGGTGTCCTGCTCCCAGGACTAAAATCCTGCCAACCGCTTCTTCCGGCAGCTTCTTTCAGTTGACCAGTCCAGTTGGCTCGAACAGGCAATTGATCTTCAGTTGTGTGTTCTACCAATCCGGAGCAGGCATCTTGCAAAATTTTGCCGGGGTCATCTTGGTCATTCTGGGTTGCAAGATTCATCACTTGCGTTGTCACTGCTGATTGCTGTTGCACAGCAGATGCATTTGTGGCTTCAAATTTCAATGGCTTTTGGCTTTCCATTGTTGTGATTTCATTCACTGCAATTTTCTCAATTCCGAGCCATTGCTTCTGGATTTCTAGTTGACTGTTGGACAAATATTCCTGTTGAATTCCAAACTTGGACAATGAAAAACTTTCAACTGGCTGTTTTCCTTCAGGTGTGTCCTTAATTGTAATTTTAGTGGGCACTGTAGCTTTGCTGTCTGAATTGCCACAATCAGATTTTTTGGTCGCGTCCAATAAATTAATTTTGGAAATGTTTTCAGTTGTAATTGAGCCGGAAGCACATTTCGGTAACTCAATTGATTGAGTGCTGTGTTGCTTTAAGTCAATTCTCTGTAAAGTTTTTTCCAAAATTTTGTTTCCTTTTTCTGTTGATTGTAGACCTTGTTTTTCAATTTGACCAATTGATGTCAATACTTGGCAATCTTGATTTTCTGGTTGTCTTTTCAATCCTGTACTTGTGTGCTGTACACTGCAAAGCATCTTGCAATCATCTGATAAATCAATTTTGGACCCATTTCCAATTTCAACCACACTGACAATATGTTTCTGCCGATCAGTTGATTCGGTGTAGGGTTGGTCTGTGTGACTATGCCTCATTGCATTTTTAACTTCACTGGACTCCCTGAAGTGTTGATCAACTTGGATTATTTGATTTGGTTGCTCTTCCAATTTTTCTTTGGTGTGTAGAACTTCCTTTGCCAAATCCAGTCGCTGATAACATTCTTTGATCAAAATTTTTACTTCCTGTAGGTCCTCGGAAGTTATGTTTTCCAGTATGTTCTTCAGAGCCTCGATGAAATATTTGGAGGGCCACTCTGGATTCTGCTGACTACATGATTTCGGTGAAGACGTGGAATCTTGTAACATCATATTATGTGTTAGACTTTTGATCACTTTTCGAAATTGTTTTCGAATAATTTTCATTTCTCGAACCAGACATTTATTTTCTGATTTCCTGGAATTTTCTTTTCGTTGGACTTGAACTGAATACTTCGACTCTTCAGTTGGCAAAATATTTCGTTGATGTTGAAATGACTTATCCGCCATGCTGGTTACATCAAGCAGTGACAAATCTGTTGCATTAGTCTGACTCCCTTGTGATCGCATGTCCACATTTTTCAACTTGACGGATGACGTAATGTTGTTGACAGTGCTCTGACTTTGTAAAATTGACGAAGTTTCCGTAGAATTCAAATCATTTGATGCTAGTGTCGGCTGGACAATGTACTGTGGCGGAGATTCTGCTGCATCTTGAGTGGGTTTTTCTTCATCAGGTATGGATAACGCTGGTGATGAAAAGTTGACTGAAGTTTGCTGTTTCACATGATGAATCTTTACTTGATCTACCAATGATTTCAGGTTGACAAATGACGAATCCGTTTGGCAGTTTAAGTCTTGCTTCTTTAATGACAAAATTTCATTTTCTTTTTCTTTTTCCACTACTCTTCCCCCCTTTTTTGAAAATGGTTGAATTTGTTCATCAGTTTCAAAATCTACACTTTTTGGAAAAAGCAATGGATTTTCTTCTAAGTTTTTAACAATAGAATTTTCTGTGTCCGATTCGATAATTTTTTCTGCAATCTGTGTGTCCTCTTGGTTCTTTGTGTCATTAAAATTTTTCGCATCATCAAGAGGTTGCGCACATTCCTGAGCTTGCTCTTTGTCCAATTCTGACGCACTTTGCATAATTTCAGCACTTTCAACAACCGGTGTGTCTTCTGCACGTTGTGAGTCGTCTGCACTTTGCACACTTTTTTCCTCTTGTTGTCTACCATCTATTTTCGTTCTTTGACCACTCAAATTTTCGAAAGCAATTGTTCTTTCGTTTGGCCAGTCTTCTCTGCATGTGTCAACTTGTGTTTGGCCAAGTTCTTTGCTTGCTGTGGACATTCTGATGTCATTTGGTTCTAGAATGGTGTCGCCTGTTGCAGGTTGGTCATGACCCAATTGAACTTGATTGTCTGACTCATGTTGGAGGTTCTGCTGGTCCATGACATCAAATAACATTTTCTTTTGCGTAGGTGACGTTACTGTTTGTTTATTCTCTCTACGATCTTCTGTATCGTCATTTCCTCGCTTTTCTGAATTTCTCGCTGAATCTGTAGTGGTCTGTTCAACTTCCGGCTGATGCATGACACTTGCTGTATTCCTAACTGGTGGACACTGCGACTGTGCCATGTACCGCAGCTCTTGTAAATCTTGTTTTGCCTTCTTCGCGTCTTTCTGAGCTGGTGGAGATGCTTTACGACAATTTTCGTTTTCAACATGCGATGATGGTTTCGTTGTCTTCCCTTCCACGACAAGTGCTTGGTTCAGGCTGTCAGTCTTCTTCATTTTTTCAGAAGGGGTCTCTTTTGCAACATCAATCAAAAATGTTTTTGTTTCTGGAATTGGGCTTTTCTTCATTTCAGACATTGTTTCTGTTCCTTGATCAGATGTAGATAACATTTTTAATGCCTTCTTGACTGCATCCATTGCTACTGGTGATGACAATCTTTTGGTAACTTCAGAAATTCCTAAGTCCACTGTTGAGCTATGTCTTTTCCTCCTCCTTGAGGTTACCTCAATACTGGTCAAATATCTTAAAGTTTTCTGGTCAGCTCTGGATTGACGTTTTGTCTCTGCAGGACTGTCTCTAGTTTCAGTCTGTAGACGGCGACGTACTTCTTGCAACTTAAGTCGGGTTGGCGAAGGTACTGTTGATAATGCCGGGCTGTCAACTGATATTTTGGATGAAGCCGTCTTATCCGCCTTTATCAAACAATCTCTTTCTTCTCGACGTAGTTGACTTAACAATTCTTGTTCCTCTAGCTTGTCTAGACTCATCCGTCGTTCGCGGTCGTAATCTGCAGTTAACGATGCAACAAATTCTTTAGTAGAGACTGGTCTGCCAATTTGATAGCGATGTCGTCTGTCTTCAAGACTATCGTCTGCTTCTTGTATTATATTCTGCATGCGTTGCCTTACTCTTTGCAATTTAAGTTGTGTTGGCGAGCATTCCATTGTTGCTGTCATGCTATCACTTGGTTCTATAGATGGGGTTGTCATAAACTCTCTTAACCAGCGACTTCTTCCTTTTGCTATTGAAATTAATTCAATGTTCGATGTTAGATCGATTTCACGGCGCGGAGTGGACCTCTTGCTTCCCGACAATTTTGTGAGATCAATTTCGCTTCGTGGAATGGATTTTGCACTTTCAGATAATGAACATAGTGAAGATGTGGTGTGCGATACGTGGTGTTGTTGTGACTGCACTTTGTTAGCTTCTAATTTATTTTGTTCTTCGCTTATTTGAGACTCCATTCTTATTTGCGCGAGTTTATTGTCCAATTTCGTTTCACGTTCCTTGCGCTTTTCCACACGTAATTGTTCCCACAGTTGTTGCTCTTCTAATCGGATCTGTTTTATCCGCTGCACTCGATCATTCGCCGCGGCTATCGATGCAGCATATTCCTCGCGGGAGTTTGGTTCACTTATGTGGCAATAACATCTTCTGTCACGCCCTTCCTGTATGAAGTCTAGCATCCGGTTGTGTACTTCTTTTAACTTGAGATGTGTTGGCGAAATTATTCCTTCTAACTGTGTCAAGTCAATCCTGTAACTGGGTGAGGATGTCGTACGATTTAGCAATGAACACTTTTGACATGTGGCACGTGGTACGTATTGTTTTGGTGACTGCCCTGTTTGCATTGTTAAATCCACTGATTCCTGGGATCTCGATGAAGATTTTGCTAGATGATCATCCGTTTGTTTCAAGACAAATTCTTGCTCTTTTATTGTGTTTTCTGGCGAACCAAGTTTATTTCCGGGAGGTGAAACTTTTTCCTCCAAGTGAAAGTCGAATTTTTCTTGTCGGCTTTCTTGCGGTTTTGGAGTGCTAGATTTATTCTGCCTCAAATGTCCAAAATCCAAATATTTTTGGTTGACCTCATTGTCACAAGCACGTGGCGGTGGTGAACTCGCACGTCTCTGTCGCTCATTTTGATATGAATCATCCTGCCGTTGATCCGACTCTCCTCGCGAGCACAACTCGTATCCGTGATGCGACTCATTGCTATGGCGTAACTCATCTCTTTGTGGGCGTTCTCGATCGTTAGAACGGCATCCCTCTTGCCTCTGAGATTCAAATTGATGGTGAGAATCGTCTTGCTGATGAAAATTGTCTCGTTGATGAGGAGTTTCCCGTTGATACGACTCATTTTGATTAGAGTAACCATACGCGTTTTGTTGACGTGTTTCTTTTTTAAAACATGATTCACTTTTCTGGCGGGTTTCGTCCTGACAACGCGACTCATTTCGCTGATTTGAGTCCTCGTATGGACGTGAGTTGTTCTTAAAACGTAATTCACTTCTGTGACGCGACTCATTTCGCGGATCCGAGTTCTCATACGGATTCCCATGTCCAGTCACATGATGATCATCGTGGTGACTTGATTTGCCACAATAACGTGACTCGTTTCGCGAATGTGAGCCCTCTTGTTGACGCTCTTTGTCACGGTAGTGCGACTCATTTCGCAAATTTGAGTTTTCGCGTTGACTTTCTTTGTCACGGTAGTGCGACTCATTTCGCGACTGGAAGTCCTCGTATTGGCAGAAATCGTCTTTGTACGAATGTTCTCGTGACGTAGAAGGACCATGTTCTTCTTTTCTGTGATTATCGTGTCGTCTTTCGTTGTCACGTTTACTTCTTGAAGAATCATAATCCATTTCTTCTTGACGTTGCTCATCTCTGTCATATCTTGAATGACTCGGTGCACTTCGACTTAAGTGTTTGGAATCCGAATATTTTCGGTCTGATTCTTCACGATATGCGTATCCAGGTAAAGGACTTGCGCGTTGGTTCTGCCAGTCCTGTTGACTTAAATTGTCTTCATGGTGTGAAGCATCTCTACGACGTGGATCATCAGCGTATGCACTTCCTTGTCCTGTTGAACGATGTTCGTTCCTCGGACTGCTGTACGAATAGTGATATTTCGTTATCAAGGTCGTATTAATGTCTACTACATTTCTGTGATGTAACTCATTCTTGTCTGAATTTCCATATCGAGCAGAACTGTAGTCGTTTCTCCTTTCTGAATTATCTTTGTTCCGACAATCACGTCCCGACTCATTTCGGTTATCATGACGAATGTCGTATTTCGGTACTTCCTGATCTTGTTGATCGTATCTTCCTCCATAGTTCTGTGGTGAAGAATAATGATGCATTTCATTTTGATCTCTTGATTGCCATGTCTTATGGATTGTTGATGTGCCACTCCTAATCTGGCTGGCTTGTAGTTGGTGGTCAGCCGTCTTGATTGTGTAATCTTGGAAAAATTTTTCTTGATCTCGTTGAACAATCTTAGAATGTTTTCTGTCATCTGTGTTCTTAATGGCAATCGGAGACGACATATCTTCTGAGTGGCGTAACAATCCCAAATGTGGTGGCAGACTATATCTTTTCAATCTCAATGATGATTGTTGAACTTCCATCGATGGTCCTTGTAGTTGTTTCTTATGATGATCAGACATGATGTTAATATTAGATAGGATAGTGAAGAAAGAAACAGCTTAAGTTAGAGAAATTACTTCTAAACTCTGTTATCCTTTCCCCCCTTTTTTGTTTTCAAACAAAAACAAAAATTCCACACCTATTTTTACTACAACTCCAAATAAGAAGTTCCTCAATCCAACTAACTCTCACAAAATAATTTTCAAAACAAATTAGGTCCCTCAACTAAATAAAAGTTGTTAAGGTTCAAATTTTAACGGGCCCCCAGGTGTAATGAGCCTGAATTACTCCTTAAATTAATAAAGAATAATTCCAAGCTTATTGATGCTTTGACAAGACTTATCATAAAAACTACTCTCTAATATAAAACTTACTCAAAATGGTGGGAAAATAAACACAAGTTATTCCTCAAATAAATTCTAAGATGATTTATTCTTAACTTAAACTATGCTTTAAAGGAAATACAAATAATAGGAATACGTGATAAAATCATACATATTTGACTAAATGATAAAATTAAATAAGAAATGAAAGATGAAATAATACAAAATGGCGACGTTCGCGGTGAATCTCGCGGCGACGTTACGGCAACGTTACGGCGACGTTACGGCGACGTTACGGCAACGTTCACAAATCGTTCGCGACGTCCGATCTTCGTTTTCTACTCCCGGCGTTCGTTCCCGACGACACGGACAAATTTCCGACTAATGATGACTCGTAGCCGGACTCAATTCCGTTCTCGAAGATTTTCTCGACGAAACGGACAAATTTCCGTGCAACTTCTCTCTCGCTTCTCATACGAATCTTCGCGACTCGACTCTCGAATCTCGGCGACACGGACTAATTCCGACTCGGTGATGAATTCGGACTAATTTCCGTTCCTCCGACGTTCTCTCGCAACTCATCCGTTGCGACTCCAACTTGTGGCTATTTCCACACAAATATCCCTTCTCAACAATGTCGTTGAGACAAGATGAAATCTCACAATTGTATTCGTACAATTGCAAGAATGAACTCTAGCTGGATCCCTCTCAGCAAGAATGTGGCTTCCCGTGTCACTAGTTGTGGTGGCACAAGATGAATCTAGCTGGATTCTTCACAGCAAGATTATGAGTTCCATGGTGTTTCCAAATGTCACAAATCTAATGAAGAATTCTGGTATTTCTGGAGTAGATTTGGTGTGACTTGACTTGGTGAACATGAACATAAAACTGAAGAGTTCTCACTCTTCACAGGATGTATTTCCTGTTTGGAGGCTTGTGGGCTGGTTACCCTGGCAACCACCCACATTTCCTCCCACTCTGCTTAACTTCCTTGTCTGGGGACAGGAAATATAAAAAACCAAATAAACTAAAATAAAATAATATTTTCAGACTTTATTTCTGATACTTCTTCCACTAGTGATCACTAGGGTCACTACACTTGGTACCTGCAAACAAACCATCAAACCAAATAAATAAAAAAACAAAAACAAAACAATTTCCAACCAACTTCTTACCACTTTGGTATAAAACTCCTGCACTTGGACATTGTTAGCCATAAATTTAGACAACCATTCTTCGTATTCCTTCAAGTTATCTTCGGGGTCCTCTAAATAAGTCTTTGGATCGGATTGCAGCGAGTTCAATTGCCTCTTTTTAGAAATAAATAATAATTTTCAATTAGTTGGCGCGTCAATTCACGAATCACGAACTGTACCGCGATTTCGATTTAATTATTTTACCTGAACTCTGTCCTTATAATACTCCGCAATAAACAGTTCTTCATTTTCCGCTTCACATTTGCTGAAATTTGACATTTTTTCCGCCATCTAGCTGAAACTGAAAGTAAAAATTTGTTCGTCAACTGGACTTTCAGTAAACTGAAACTGAAAGTTTCCCTGTTATAGTGTCAATTTACTGGCAAGATTATAATTTTTTTCCTAAACAAAAAAGCGGTTGACATTGTTTCTGAGCTTACGTGCAATTTACTTACACAAATTTCTCTCGTTTCTACTCAAATTTTGACTGAATTGGCACGCGGTCACAAACACAATTGTCCAAGACAGCTATACTCTAACCGAACTCAAATTGAAGCAACAGTCCCATTGGTCGAGCCAGTTTACTACTAACTCCAGACTGTATACTACTACTAAGAGAAGTAGTTTTGATTTTTATTTATCTTTGTGATGGTTATGACTACTACAATTAATGTAATTTTGATTTTTCTTATTATAAAATGTTATTTCCATCATTTAAATGAAGTTTTACACACATAAAAATGTCAAACTCATGTTTGTTATGTTTAATGCTTACATCGCCTGGCAGTTGTCTAGGCAATCGATTACAATGTCTGTACATTGCTTGCAATTCTGGTGTTTGGGTCTACTTTTCCGGATTACTACAACAGTAAACTGGCTCGAACAATGGGACTGTTGCTTCAATTTGAGTTCGGTTAGATCAAGGACGACTACTTGGAGTAGTCGTCCTTGGTTAGATAGAGTATATACTCTCGCTCACAGATTAGGGGAAATCCCCTAATCTGTGCTCTCCCATTGGCCGAGCCATTTTACTTGTGTAGTTATACATAAAAGTAGACCTAGCACTCCATGTACAGACATTGTAATCGAGAAAAAAAAATTCAAAATCTGTTTGCTTTCTTGACAAAGCAACCAATAAACTGAACAAACATGAATTTTGAAATAAAAACAGCATAAAACATTATTTTATGAATTGAAAAAACATTTTATTATAAAATACAAATAAAATTTCATCATTTTAATCATTCGAATAATCCAAAAAATAACAAAAATAACAAAAATTACTTTTCCTGGTGGCAGCACAGTAGGAGTAATGAGGCACGGCCAATGGCAGAAACGCCCAATTTGAAGTCACGTCCAGAGCATAACAAGTGTCACATGATGTGGTGTCTTTTACACATGCCCACTCTATTGGCAGCAACCGGCAGTGATGTAAAATCACACTTGGAAAAATCTTTATGATCAGTTTGAGTTTTGTTACTCCACACTCCGTAATCTTTATTTTGTAAATCAATCAAACCTGACATGTGTCCGTCTAGTTCTCTCTCAATCAAATAAAAATGGCCACTGTGAACATCCGCCGAGTAATCGAATATTGCGTGTAATTTAAATATTAAATAAATAAAAAAAAAACAGACAAGCACCGACACAAATAGCCGTTGTAAAACTTTACAAAATCTACAAAGTTATTCATTTTATTCCACGATTTCTCGGAAAAAACTCGAAAACCACCAGCACAATTTCGCGTCAACTCAATAAAACACTCTAAACAACACAATGTGGAGAAGAAAATATCAATATAAATTTTTCAAATTTTATATACACAAGATAAGTGCCCAAACATCATCATCCGAAACAAAAAAACAAAATAAAACAATAATTTGCACTAAAATTTCCTTACAATACAATGTTATTCCCATTTTTCCCATTCTTCCTCCACCTAAAAAAGCAACAGTTAGTAACACTAAACAACATTTCAACCAAAACTACCAATTAACCTCGGCTTTTACTTCTCGCTCGGCTTTCATGTTTCGCACATCATCTTCGCTGACCTCCAACTCAAATTCCTTCTCCCATTCCTCGTCGTTACTTCCTTCTGTATCCACGAAAAACAAATTTAAACGATTACATCAAAGCCAACGAATATAAAACAGCAAATCCTGCCTTTGTTGCTGGATGCGGGCGAAGTCCCGATGCTGGTACACTTGCCCACGACGATCAAATCACCTTTTTCTTTGGTGGTGAAGGTGTTCTCTGTGGATGTGCTCGTTAAGAGTTCATTGGAAGAGACTGGCGACGCTTCGTCGACCATGACGAAGCTTTCACTGCTGGATTTGACGGAGCAAACGGCGGCCTTGTGCGGTTCGCTCGAAGCGGGCAACTTGGAAAGGCTGAGTCTTTGCCTGGATGTGTTTTTCACTTCGCATTCCTTTTCGTAGGCGGCTAATACTTCGTTGGCCGTAGCTTCGGAGAGGTCCTGAGTACCGGCAAAATCTTCGTCTGAAAGTTATTTTTAAATGATTTTTAAGATTAGACGGGTTTTGGATAGGTTCACAGGTAAAGATGCACTGTTTTAACGAATTTTGCAATTCTGCAATAAATTATTTTAGTAAAAAAACAGATTTTTTAAATAAAAAACCAATTTTTTTAACAAAAAACTATTTTTTGTAATAAAAAACCAATTTTTTTTAATAAAAACCAATTTTTTTAATAAAAAACCCATTTTTGTAATAAAAAACCAATTTTTTAAATAAAAAACCAATTTTTTAAATAAAAAAACCAATTTTTTAAATAAAAAACCAATTTTTGTAATAAAAAACTAATTTTTTTTAAATAAAAAACCAATTTTTGTAATAAAAAACTAATTTTTTTAAATAAAAAACCAATTTTTGTAATATAAAAAACCAATTTTTAAAATAAAAAACCAATTTTTTAAAATAAAAAACCATTTTTTTAAAATAAAAAACCAATTTTTTTAAATAAAAAACCAATTTTTTTAAATAAAAAACCAATTTTTTTAAATAAAAAATCAATTTTTTAATAAATAAAAAAACCAATTTTTATAATAAAAACCAATTTTTATAATAAAAACCAATTTTTATAATAAAAACCAATTTTTATAATAAAAACCAATTTTTATAATAAAAACCAATTTTTATAATAAAAACCAATTTTTATAATAAAAACCAATTTTTATAATAAAAACCAATTTTTATAATAAAAACCAATTTTTATAATAAAAACCAATTTTTATAATAAAAACCAATTTTTATAATAAAAACCAATTTTTGTAAAAAAAAAAACATTTTTATCCACTTTTCCATCGGTCATTATTTCGCTGTGATTTCGCTTTTCAAGTGTGCTTAATCGTGACTATAATTATTTGCCCGACAATTTCGAACCCATACACATCAACAACATTAAACCGTTCGAACATAAACAGCAGTCCAGCAATCCTAGTGTGCAGGCGACACGAGCTCACTGCCCAGGAAGTGCAACTACAACACAAGGTCCGGTTGACCGAAACACCCTTTTTGTTTTTCACCTTCATCCCAAGCAATTTCATCGCCCGGTTCAACGGCCCGTTGAACAATTTCCTTTTTCCTTTCTTCAGCTTTGAGCATTTGATTGAGTTTATAAAAATACCTATGCCAGAATACAACGTGGGAAACGGAACTTGGTACCTGCAAACAAACCATCAAACCAAACAAATCAAAAACCAAAAACAAAACAATTTCCAACCAACTTCTTACCACTTTGGTATACAACTTCTGCACTTGAACATTATTAGCCATCAAATCGCACAATTCATCCTGCTTAACCTCCAAATCAAATTTAGACAACCATTCTTCGTACTCCTTCAAATTATCTTCGGGGTCCTCCAAATAAGTCTTTGGATTGGCTTGCAGCGAGTACAATTGCACCTTTTTAGAAATAAACAACAATTTCAATCAGTTGGCGCATCGTTCCTCGTATTTTATCGATTAACAGACGCGGCTCTTATTCAAAACTGCCATTTTTGTCAGCAATTACATTTTTTTCGTTTATTACGTTCGTTTAATGTAACAAACGGAGTCTGAACGTCACGAACGAAGCGTACGTTCATCGTTCGTGAGGTTAAATACGGAAACAATACCGTACTTTTGCAAAAATACGCTATTCTTGGTGTCTCAGCCGCGGCTACTATTCGAAGGCGACTCTTAATCGGTAAAATACGGTAATTATTCAGGGCTGGACTGGGAACAAATTTATTGCCGGGAAATCTGGATGTCTGGGCCACAATTAATGAAGTCGGGACAGGCCACAGCGGGCCGCGACAGGCCACAGCGGCCACGGGCCACCGGGAATTATTTTACCTGGACTCTGTCCATAATAACCGGTTCTGAATTTTGGATGACACACATTTCTGATTCTTCGTTCTCGATTTCAGAAGACAGAGCATTGGAAACTGATCCAAGAAAAGAGGAAACACTTCTTTTCACTTTGTTGACAGTTGATGCTGACTCATCATCCTAGAAATGTTTGAATAATTGTTGTTGATTGGTAAAGGTTGTATTTTTTATTTTATTTTTTGCACCTGTTTGTCGTCACTTCTTGCATTCAGTGTCCCCTTGAGAGCTTCAGCTGCTGTGCTCACGTATGATTTGGTCTCGTATGAAACAACTTGAGTGAATTCGTCCAAATCTCTCTTCATAAACTCCAAAACATTTGTACTCTGTAAAGGTTGCGTCATTTTTATGTGTTTTTTGGTGATTTGGGGGCTTGGTTACCTTTTCTTTAGCTGAGGTGAGTAGATTAGTCCACCAGGTAGCACCTCTAAAAGGAATAATAGCATTGATTTGAGTTAAAAGTGGAGAAAAATAGAGAGAATCGTGGAAAAGGACATCTTACCCGTCTGCCATGTTGTCATGTTTTTATTGCAAGTGCCATCTGGTGGTAAATGTTAGCATTGATGGTGTCGGAGTTTCTATCTGGTGGTGGTTTTTAGAAGTAGAATTTATTTTGAAAAATAATGGTTTTTTGTGCCACTAGATGGCGGTTCTGTTGCACCGAATGGAAATAATAAATGGAATTTATTTATTTTTGAGTTTAGGAATGAGGAAATTGTCGGAATTCCTTCGTTTTAAATTTGTTACATGATCGGTTACTCCCAACCGAACCAAGGAACGAACGAACCAATCCTAGAAAATCATTCGTTTGTATATGGTTTGCGTAGCTATGGCAATGGCACAGTGGCTATGGCGATAATTATGTTATGATTTGATTTCCACAAAAAGAGTCGTATCATCTAACTGCTTTGTCTACGGATATTTTGATCAGTGAGTTCAAGGAACCTGGATTTCTTTAAAAGAAAAACAATCTGAGTAAGTGTATCGACGTAGAATCTGTTTAAAATACCGAAGATTATTATTTTTTAAACAATTTGCATGAGCAGACTACGACGTTTAACGTTAGTTTTAGTTTTGGTTTCATTTTATTAATTTGCTTATTTACTGTCATGTAATCAAACTATTTTTTTTCTTTTCTGCTGAAGTTTCTGCTAAATGGCGGCAAACATTTCGGGAGGCGGAGACTCAACGTTTGGTCCCAAAGATGTGAAATCGTTTTATTTGAATGTCAAACGTGGGGACTTTCTCCGATATCCGTGTTGGATTACCAAATACTCCTTCTTTCAGAAAACCATTGATAACTGTCATTTTCATTTTGGAGTGTTCTTTGGCGAACCTGGGTTGTATTCGACGTCGTACGAGAGTATTGTTCACTTTCCTCCGACTCCAAATCGTGTAGAGAGAAGTTTCTTGGTCGATGTGAGTAAATTTGCAGAAGATAAAGCAGACAAATTGGGCATTTTCTCTGCATTACGTCACTACGATGTGAAGCCATTCGCTGTCAGTTCCGCCGAAGACATTTTCAACGCATTAGATCCTGCTGGGCGTGTTGAAATTTTAAACGATTTGGATTCTTTCTGGGACATCGGAAAATTTACACCATGCAGCATTATTGTAAAAGAAGATTACAAAACGTGCCAAGAATGGGAGAGCATCATAAAGCAAAAACAGGAGTTGGGAAAATGATAACAATCATTTACGACAGTTTAAATAAAGCTTAAAACTAATTTTCCAAGAGAGAGAATTTGTAAAAACTAGTACAGTAGTCGAGATCGTTCTTATTCTTATTCTAACTGTCGCACTAATGCTATGTTCACACTTAAACCACTTTTCTAGAACTTATCATTTTCTACAAGTCTAAGTTCTACAAATCTGAAATCAATTGTTTACACTTAAGGAAAGTTTTGTACAAGTGTCAGATTGGTAGGGGTTTGCATTTCTACTTGTAGCTAATGATCTATTAAAGATAGAAACTTCTACTTTTTTTTAAAAGAAAGAGGGATGCCAGTTTAGTAAACCGACATATTTTTTTAATTTTCTTTCCACATTAAAAGTTGAAAATTTTGGGACCGAAACGAAAGTGCACGATCTATTTCTACTCTATCGAAACGACCAAAACGCATTTCCGTTCATATTTCACAAACCATTAGGACTGGAAATACGTTCTTTTTTTTAAAAAAAAGGAAGGCCGTTTTATTCTCCATCTTTTGATGTATTATATTAATTTTTTGATGCATTTGAAAGTGCACTATTGTTTCAAAACAACAATACAAAAGGTGCCAAGAATGGGAAAGCATCTTCAAGCAAAAAAGGAGTTTTAGAAGTAGAATTTATTTTGAAAAATAATGATTTTTTGGTTCCACTAATGGTGGTTCTGTTGCACCGAGTGGAAATTTAAAATTTAATTTAACGGTCTTTGCTTTTCGATTAAAAACAAACCGCCGTTTTGAAATGAAAATTAATTCAATTAATTTAATAAATGCTACAAGAAGGCGTAACAGTTGTCACATGATCGCTCGTGCCCAATCCTAGCGGATCATTTCCGCTTCGATTTCATCCAGTTCTTATTTCAACGCGACTTTTTATTTTCTTTCGTAAATCCCGTAAATCTGGATTTTTTTCTCAAGTAAGTACACGAGATAAGAAACCAACTATTACTATCATTATTTTTATTTGTAAGCCCAATTTTATTTCTAAAATAAAAAATTGTATTGCAGCTAACAAAATGGCGGAGTATTTTCCCGGAAGACTCATTCCGTGGAAGAAACCAACTGAGACACTTTTATTCGCGTGTCAAACGAGGCGATATTCTTCGATTTTCGTATCCGCTATTTAGTTATCAATGTACTCATCACGGAGTATTTATTGGTGACCCAAGATTGAGTTCAAGTTCACGTTTCTATATTTTGCATCGATGTATGTATGAACTATTTAAAATGGCCGTAACATTAATTTTAGTTTTATTTACTCTCTTATTTACTGTCATACAATTTTATTTTCTGCTCAAGCTTCTACTAAATGGCGACAAACATTTTGGGAGGCGGAGACTCGACGTTCGGTCCCGACGACGTGAAATTATTTTATTTGTATGTCAAACGTGGCGACTTTCTCCGATATCCGTGTTGGCGCGACTATAATAACGGATTCCCCCGTCAGAAGACGTATGATAACTGTCATTTTCATTTTGGAGTGTTTTTCGGCGAACCATGGTTGTATTCGACGCCGCAAGATTGTATCGTGCACTTTTACCCGACTCCAAATCGTGCAGATAGAAGTTTCTTACTCGAAGTGAGTAAAGTTGCGAAACAAATGCGAGACAAGTTTAGTATTTTCGCAGCATTGGGTCAATACGATGTCAAGTTATTCGCAGTCAATTCTGCCGAGGAACTTTTCAAGGCATTAGATCCTCCTGGGCGTGTTGAAGTTATAAACGATTTGGACTCTTTCTGGGACATTAAAATGGACTTACCTTGCAGTAGTCAGTTAATAGAACAATACAAAACGTGCGAAGAATGGAGGGAAATCATTTCTGACGGTTTAAATAGAGCTTAAAAGGGAGAATATAGTTTTAAGTTTACTAGATGGCGGTAAAATTGAATAGAATTATGAAACCATGCTTAAAACAAAACAAAACTTGTAAGATTTATTTTGCTGTATTTAATTTTGTTACTTGACCAAATAATACAATGAATGTGGATTTGTAATTTCAAAATTTAACACTAAAAATTGTTTTACGGTGTTCTCCTCCCTACGTAACCTTGCACTTTTATTGTCCTTTTGTATATGTGACGCTGTTTCATCTCGAATTTCGAGCAAGTCTGTCTTCGATCTTTGAGCATCTCCATACACCGCGTGGAAACAAGCGTCAGCTACAAAACTCAAGTCATCACTCAATAGCTCCATCATCTACACATAATCAAACGCTAATCATGAATTAATAAAGTTTAATTAGTGCAATTTTAAACATCGTTTATTAATTTTTATGGTTTTTACATTTCATTTACGACACATAGGGTTTACAGACTTTTGTAGAGGTTTTAAAAGTGTATTGAAATGATTTATGATCTCCCAATGGAATTTTTTAAGTAATACAAAAACCAGAGATTGGGCATTTTGAATTTAAGAATTATGAACAAGGTGAATTTTTTCACTTTTGTAAGCCCCGTTAAATGTTTTTCAATGTATTATTTAATAACGCTTGGGTGGGTTTACTCCCAGTATGGGTTGAAAGATGTCTCCTAAAATTCTCACTTTTGAACAGAAGAATAGGCACACAAATGGCAATTACTGCAGATGGTTTTTCTCCAGCACGAATTTTTAAATGAATTTTTCAAATTCCCATTTTGATTGCAAGATAAAGCACAAGTTTTTGGTGTGTCGCTCACCATAAAAAATTGAAATGAAACGAGAAAAATATACAAACACAGCAAGTAGCAGGCTTTGATTTGTGGATTAAAGAAATTGAAACAAAATTTTTGAGTTGAAAACAAAAACAAACAAGAATTACAGAATTATGAACTTAATGAACAATGTGATTTTTACTTTTTATGTTTTGTTAAATGTCTTTTTAAAGTATCATTTCGACTACTAGAATAATCACACAAATGGCACTTGGATGGTTTTTCTCCAGTATGGGTTAAGAAATGTTTTTTTAAAGTTCCACTTTCTCTGCAAGAATAATCACACAAATGGCAGTTAAATGGTTTTTCTCCAGTATGGGTTAATAAATGTCTCTTTAAATGTCCAATTTGACTGCTGGTATAAGCACACAAATGGCACTTGAATGGTTTTTCTCCACTATGGGTTAACAAATGCATTTTTAAACTACTACTTGTAGTACAGGAATAAGCACACAAATGGCACTTGAAAGGTTTTTCTCCAGTATGGGTTAATAAATGTGTTTTTAAACTACTACTTGTAGTACAGGAATAAGCACACAAATGGCACTTGAAAGGTTTTTCTCCAGTATGGGTTAATAAATGTGTTTTTAGAGTTCCACATTCACCGCTAGAATAAACACACAAATGGCACGTGAATGGTTTTTCTCCTGTGTGGGTTAATAGATGACTTCTTAAATGCCCACTTTGATTGCAAGAATAACCACACAAATGACACTTGAATGGTTTCTCTCCAGTATGGGTTAATAAATGTTTTTTTAGAGTTCCACTTTCTCTGCACGAATAATCACACAAATGGCACTTGAATGGTTTTTCTCCTGTGTGAATTCTCATGTGGGCAATCATGTATTGTTTAAGTCGAAAGGAAAGTGAACATGTTTGACATTGGAAAGGCTTTTCACCAGTGTGTTTGAGCATGTGATGTTTCAAAAGACAATACTGTGAACACGAATAGTCGCACAAAAAGCAACTGAATTTTTGATGTGTTATTTCCATTTTTGACTCTCAGTTTTTCGCAGATAACTCCCAATGACGCTGAAGTAAACTGTTCTAAAATTTAAAAAAAAAATTACTTTTTTTAACTTGTTCCCCTGACTGCTCAACAACCCTAGCTCTACTCTTCCGATCAATCTACTCCCTTTTCTCCACTCAAAAAAAATAGTTAATTACTTTACATACCTGGTACTGATTTTAACTTTGTGAAATCAGTAGAGATCCCTGATCACAAACAATCCAGCCGAAAGGAGTTCTGATAGGCCTAACGTTCGTCGCCCGAGCAGAATTGCACCATACGTTTATAAACTGGAAAATATAAAAACAAAACGCAGTCAAAAGAATACCACAGATTAGTACCTCCTCTGCAAATCTTTCAATTTTTCAAGTATTTAGAAACTTTGATACCTTTAAAACGTCATAGAAATGCATTTAATCGTGCACGAACGAGAAAGTGCGATGCTATAAGAATGCGTAACAGTTGTCACGTGATCGCTCGTGCCCAATCCTCGCGAATCATTTCCGCTTCGATTTCATCAGCTCTGTCGAGTTCTTATTTCAACGTGACTTGATTTTCAATCGTAAAACCCGTGAATCTGGATTTTTTTTCTCTAGTACCCGTAAGTACATCAGAAAAAGAAACCGTTTAAAATACCAACTATTACTGTTATTATTTCTATTTTCCGAAAATGAAAAATTCTTTATATTTGCAGCTAACAAAATGGCGGGGATGCTTCCAGTGTTTTTTCCCGGAAGACTCGTTCGATCGAGACCAACTGAACGAATTTTATTCGCGTGTCCAACGGGGCGACATTCTTCGATTTTCGTACGAGGTCTTTGGTACTGAAGAATGTACTCATTACGGAGTATTTATTGGTGACCTAAGATTGGGTTCAAGTTCACGTTATTCTATTTTGCATCTGAACACCGCTCAAACTCAGTCCGAGCATTCTTTCTTGTGTCGTGTGAGTGAGTATGCAGCAAACACAGACGACGCATTGAGCACATTGTATGAAATGACTGATCACGATACGAAGCTGTTCGCGATTAATTCTGCCGAGGAGATCTTAAACGAAATAGATGAGGGAAGTAGTGATGGTGACGGATGTATTGAAATTGTTGACAGCGGTGGGGATGATTTGTGGTCTTGGGACGATTTTCCTGGTCCACGTTGCCAATATTGTTGTTTTGAAGATGATTTTAAGGACTGCGAAGAATGGATTAGTATAATGGAAGAAGAAGAAGAATTTGAGTGGGAATAATAGCAATAATAATAGTAGTAATGTTTGAATAAAAGAGTTAGATTTCCGTGAATTGATTGCACAAAATGCCTTATTCATCAGTGGGACATCATTTGAAAAATAAAAGATTTTTATTTTTTTTTTATTTCTGGTTTTGCACAACCGGAGGCCTCGCAGCCACACATGGTGATCACATGGTGATTCGACTGCGGGAACTGTGATGACCTTTAATTCTGCTCGTGCACAAGACTACAGTCGTATTTGTGTCTGAGTAGAACAATCCACATTTTACAAGATTTTACTACTTTTTATTAGATTTTTACCACTTCACAAGATTTTTACTACTTTTTAGAAGATTTTAGTACTTTTTACAAGATTTTTGCCACTTTTTACAAAATTTTACTGCTTTTTACAAAATTTTTACAACTTTTTACAAGATTTTTACCATTTTTTACACGATTTTTAGCACTTTTTACAAGATTTTACCACTTTTTACAAGATTTTTACAACTTTTTACAAGATTTTTACCACTTTTTACAAAATTTTAGGACATTGTTTACAGTTTCGTGACTGAACTGACAAGTGAGTGAATTTGCAAAACAAATAAACGACAAATAGAGCATGTTGGCTGCAGTTGTTCATCACAAGATATAAGATGCCATAAATTGATGCTCGCTGTGCACCGAATGAAAATAAAACGTGTAGAAAATTGAAATTTATTTGCATTTGACTGACAAAAATAACAACACATCTAACGCCATCATGTGTACACACATGATCGATCATGCCCAATACTATGGCCTCATTATGCATTATGAGTAATTCACATGTGGTGTCAAGTTTACCAGAAAAATGTAAACGCATATGGTTATACCGATAAATGAAATCTGAATTTTAACTTATTTGGAAAATTGAGTACATGTAAACACGGTAATTGCTGGTCCTTGCTAAACATCCCCTACTGCACGAACACTCAACAACAAACAGATTTTTGTACGATAATTTATTACTATAGAAATTATACGAACAAAAACAGAAAGATGCCATTTTTGTTACATTTGGTTATATTTTTATTACAGCTATATTGTTCATACCAAAGCACATAATCGTATATTGGGGAGTTAACTTGTTCATTATAATAATTGCTCGATGAAAGTTTAAACAAATACAATGATGTCATCCTCGTTTTACCATTAGTCTTTGAACAAGTGTTATTGGCTGCATGTTGTCCTAATAAATTTAAGTTGCGTGTAACGATTGCGCCATCCCGAGACGAGACCAGACAGACCGGGATTGACCCAGTGCTGCGATTTCTTAACCAGTTGTAATTACACGTGCAAAGTTGTGAGTTATTGTAAATTCGATTGCAACTTCAGATAGAGCCGGATAGCGCGGATCAATTCAAATTGCATAATAAACGTGACGACGGAGTACGACACGGACTCAGTCGAAGAAGTTGTGGCCCAGTTGGATACCGTCATCAAACACGGACTGGCCGACCTGCATGAAATGCTCAATTGGGTTGTCACGATGTATCGGACGCAATTGCAGTGCCCAGTGCGTCAAGGCAAGAGTTCCAATGGCGGGATACCAACAAAGATAATTTCTTAACCTGCAACGAAATTGATCCTTCCTCCAGATAAAGAATAGATAAAGTCGAAGGAAAGTATTATAGGAAGACAGGAAGACAGAAAGACTAATTATCTAATTAGGCAGGAGATAGAGGATAACTAGCTGTTCACCCGCAGCCAGCTGCTCTGTATAAAAGTGAAATAATAAAATCCACAAATAAAATTGATTAAATTGGTCAAAATCGATCAAATTGCAACTTTTGCAAAATGACATCATCGGCTCTCATATCCATACTGTGGCAATAAGAGTTTATGACGTCATTTCAATCGTTAGAAGAAGATGACGTAAACGGAAGCAAACAAATTAACACTTGCCGGTCTTAAGCTGTGCTAAAGTGTTTGAATTTAAAAGACAAACCAAACGATGCGCTTAATTAATGATTTAAGAAAAAGCGAGGCGCCAAGCAAGCGTGTTGTTCGCAATAGAATATTACAGACAAATATAATACAACTTGTTCACGTGATGGCGTATAAAGATAGTTAATCGTGCGGTGAGTAAGCCTCGGCCACGGTGTAAGAGAACCGTGGCCTCGGCTTTAGTGGTCTCAAATTGATGGAGTTGAGTTCCTAGTTTTGTTCTTTGTCATGGGTGAATCAGTAGATAAAGTGTGTGACAGTTGGAAAACGTTTTTAGAGGGTAAGCAGTTGTTCGAAACTTGCCAATCACTTTGGAAATGTAACTCACGAAAATAATGTCAGGTTCAGTTTCTGAATTTAAATCCGATGTCGTGAGTTTCGAAATAACCAGGCTTTCCAGCTGGTACAAATACATTCGGTTGCCCGGATGAAATCAAACGGAGCACTTATTCGTGGACAATAAGTTAAAAGGAGTCATTAAAGTTGGTAGCAACCACGACAGTTGGAGTTGTTTAGTAGTCAATTCAAATCTCACGGTTGAAGTTAGCAGAAAACTTAATCAAAAACACTGTATTCAGAAATAATAATAATAAGAAAAAAAATATTTAAAAAAAATGAAAAGAAATAAAAAGAAAAGAAAATAGCTGTAGAACAGCTGTGGAAAAAGTGTATATATATATATATATATAGTTGTTGATGTTGGAAATAAGATCGCATCCGTGTGAACGAGTTAATTGTGATATTTGATAAGTAAAACACGCAATTAACATTTTTATAGAGCGTTTTTGTGCGCTTCATATTTCCTTTTGCTTCGGTTGGACTTGAATCCATCGTCCCGTTTTACCACAGTTCACCTTGATGGTGTTAAATCTGCTGATTTAAATAGAAAATTAAAATTAAAATATATATTATTTCAAAAGGATCCTACTTTTCATTTTAATTTTCATCTGAAATAGATGTAAATTGTAATTTTCTTTTATTAATGAAATCTTTTTAAGACTAATTATTATTAATCTTTTAACTTTTAAGCCACTTTCCGTACTCATACGGTATTACACGGAATTATTACGTGCGAATGGACAGAAAATTAAATTAAGCAAATTAAAAAAGCAAAAAAAATTATTTTGTTTATGAGTTTCAGAATTTTTTTTTTATTCGATGCAACTTTGGTATGGAGCCCCCTGTCGTCACTCGCTTCTTTGTAAAAAGCGCCCACATGACCACATCACGTGACACTAAGCTCAAATTACTCATCCGTTACCTTTTCACAACTCTCAGTTTTCCAATTTGATTGGAAGCAAAAGATTTGCGTGTAAGAAATCTTAAGTGGATTATTATTATTCATTTTATGCTTTCTAGTTTCTATGGCTCCAGTTTACTCTGATCATCAGATCGAACGATTTTATTCGGATGTCAAACGTGGAGACATTCTCAAGTTTGCGTGTTCAAACGGAAATTGCGGTCACTACGGAGTGTTCGTCGATGAACCTGGATTATACTCGACTTCGAATATGAACGTGATTCACTTGAAGGTCACTCCGAATCGTCTGGAGAGAAGTTTCCTGACTGATGTGAGTTCACTGGCAAAAGAAAAGAAAAGCAAACTGGACATTTTGTCGGCAGTTAGTCGATACGAAAAACATGCTTTTGCCATCAATTCTATTGAGATTTTCTTGGCGCTCGCTGGAAGCAATTACAAAAAGATTGACTGGGAGAGTCCACATGAAGAGCTGGATTACGTTCCTGACGCTCAAATTGAAATTGATAACGAGATGAAAACATTCTGGCCGGCTCCATTGCCTTACTCACGTCAGTGTAACATGTCCTTGAAACTTAACAAAACCTGTCAAGAATGGTATGGCATAATCAAAGGGTCCCAAATTCAGCAGAAGTGCGGTAGGGGCCTGGATAAAAAAAATAAAACAAATATGTATCGGTCCGGTACTAAGAAAACGGTTGTTTGTAAACAATAATTACCTGTATCTTACTCCACTGGAGTGTCTCTTAAATAAATAAATAAATAAATAAATAAATACATTTTGAATTTCCGTTATGATATGTTATTATTATTGTTATTTTTTTTAGTCAAAAACAAAGATATTTCAACGTATTTTATTCTCATTCACATTATCGCCAGCGAATGGACTTGAAACGATTATAACCGTTATGTTTGAAAACTTCATTATAATTACAGAATTATTTTTGCAGTAGTGTCCACCAGGAAATATGTTCCTGGTGCAGAGAGAATTCAAATCGTTAATAATTTTAGTACATCCATCGATGGCATTTATTTCGGATAAAATCTCTTCGGCAGAATTAATAGAAAGTGGCGCCACCTCGGAATGCGAAACTGCAGTCAAAATGCTCAATTTGTCTTTCAGTTTGTTTCGATCGAAATAATCTCTCCCGTTTTGTTATCACCATGGCTACTTGAAAACCATAAACGGACGAATGCTTTTCTAAGATTGGTTTGTTCGGTTGGATGCAAGCGATCGTATAACAAAGTGAAAACTAATCAATTCAGACAATTTTCTCATTCCTAAACTCCGAAACAAATAAATTTATTATTCCCATTCGGTGCAACAGAGCCGCCACCTAGTGGAATAAAAAAAACATTTTTTTATACGCGATTTCTATTGAGATATCTTCGAGTCAATTGGTAAAAAATAAAATAAGAGTAAGAACGATCTTGACTGGTTTTTACAAATTCTGTCTCTTGGAAAATGAGTTTTAAGCTTTATTTAAACTGTCGGAAATGATTGTTACAATTTTCCCAACTACTTTTTTTGCTTGAAGATGCTCTCCCATTCTTGGCACGTTTTGTAATGTTCTTTTAACAAAGTACTGCATGATGTGGACATTCCAATTTCCCAGTATGAATCCAAATCGTTTATAATTTTAACACGCCCAGTATAATTTAATGTGGTGAAAATCTCCTCGACCGAATTGACAGCGAATGGCTTCACATCGTACTGACGTAGTGCTGTGAAAATGCTCAACTTGTCTTCATTTTGTTTTGCAATTTTACTCACATCGACCAAGAAACTTCTCTCTACACGATTTGGAGGCGGAGGAAACTGTACAATACTTTCGCGTGACGTCGAATACAACCCTGGTTCGTTGATGAACACTCCAAAATGAAAATGACAGTTATCATTGGTCCACTTAACGGAGTATCCGTTATTCCCATAATAATCGCTCCAACACGGATATCGGAGAAAGTCACCACGTTTGACATTCAAATAAAACGATTTCACATCATTGCGACCAAACGTTAAGTCTCCGCCTCCCGAAATGGTTGCTGCCATTTAGTGAGACGCTTCAGCAGAAAAGAAAAAAAAAGTTTGATTATATGACAGTAAATAAGCAAGTGAATAAAACTGAAACCAAAACTACAACTAATGTTAAACGTCATAGTCTGCTCATGCAAATTGTTTAAAAAATAATAAAAAACGATATTTTAAACAGGTACACTTACTCAGATTGTTTTTCTTTTCATGAAATCCAGGTTTCCTGAACTCAGTGATCAAAATATTCGTAGACAAAGCAGTTGATGACACGATTCTCTATTGTGCTCTACTCTGTACTGTACAGCATGATCATAGCCTTGGTTTATGAATTCAGGAGTCAAAATTATTAGATTCAGGATTTATGATTTCAGAATTCAGGATTCAGGAATGAATTCAGGATTTAGAATTCATGATTCAGGATTTAGAATTCAGGATTTGGGATTCAGAAATGAATTCAGGATTTGGGATTCAGAAATGAATTCTCTACATATTTTCAGGATGCATTGAATTTTTATGGAAATTTCTAGCGATTTATTTTAAGATTTAACTTATTTAGAATTTTTATTAATAAAGAAATATCAAATTTTATATTTGGAAAGTTGTTATTTACTAATGGGAAACTTATATTTTACATTTGGAAAGTTGTTATTTACTGATGGGAAACTCATATTTTACATTTGGAAATGTAATATATCCTGCTATGAAAAGTCGTATGGAAACGGTTGCATTCAGTGTTGGAAAGACATTGGAAAATTGATGTTTGTACAATTTGGAATATATAACTTTCGGGTTTGGAAATATCGCATTTCAGTTATATTTCCAAAATATTTTATGAACGAAAATCTAATTTTTTTTGCAGTGCAGTTTCTCATTACGAGGTGACGCCACTTTCTATTCATTCTGTGGGAGAGATTTTATCCACGTTAAATGACACCGATGGATGTATTTGTGGTGTCGTGGAATAGGCATAATAAAGGAGATCTGCTCAGTAGCATGACATGATACAAAGTGTACCGCTCAGGTTTATTAATCATACAAGGTAACACCGGGCGCCAGGTGTCGCCTCGATTACACTGCCATCTAGTGGCTCATATTTACACTATAATATCACAATATCACATCACTCTTTTTTTTCCAAATTATAACAACATTTTGTACAAACATAATAATATAAATAAATTAAATTAAATGATTAAAACTTACAATGTATATGTATTATTCCTTAACAATGTTTTTGGTCCAGGCCTGAACTCTTTCCTTTTCTCTTTTTTTTTCAAACACATTTGTTACTTATTAATAAAGTTAATTTGGCAACAACATCCATTTGAAATTTTGCTCATCTCACATACATTTTCAAATAATCTGGAGGTCTTCTGTTCCGCTTGGACCTCCGTAATGGTCCAGGTGCTGGGCGATTCAACGGTCGGCCCCTTGGTAACGCCTCTCCTGGTGGTGACCCAGGCTGCAAATGGGTATCTGCTCGTGGTCCTTCGGGTCCCGCCTCTATTTGGATGTTGTCTTCTCCTCGAATCCCGATGTCCTCGTCCAGTGGAATGTAACGTCTTATTTTCGTTACATTTCTCTTAATAATTCGTCCATCAGACGTTTTCAACGAAACGCAATTTCCGTCTTTCCGGCTAACTGTCATCAGATCGTGTTCGTAAGCCAAATCCAACTTGTGAAATCTTGATTTCGCAACCAAAACTCTATCTCCAACCCGAATTTCACTTTCTTTACTTTTCCGGCTGTGATCTGCAAATTGTTTTGATTTCGCTTTTTCCTCCGCATCTTTATTCTTCACGATCCGATGTAGTTTTCCTCGTTGTTCTTTCATTATCTGTGGGATCTTATTCCTCATTTTCCTTGTGGTCATCAGTTCGTATGGTGACACTCCTGTAGTCCTATGTGGAGTGCTTCTGTACGCTTCTAGAAAAGTTCCGAGTGTTTTCTTCCAATCTTCGCCTTCGATTTTCGCCGAACGAAACGCCTTTACAAATGATTTGTTTAATCTTTCGACTTGACCGTTGGCCTGAGGCCAATACGGTGTAACCCTTCTGTGTTGCGTTCCACATTCGTCCATAAAGTCACGAAACTGCTCCGAAACGAACTGCGGCCCGTTGTCGGACGTCAACGTCTCGGGAAGTCCCCAACACTCGAAAGTTCCGCGTAGCCAACTTATTATTTTTTCTGCTTTCGTCGATTTTAAAATTCGTGCTTCCGGCCACCTGGAATAATAGTCCACCAGCACAATGATCGAATGTCCATCGTTAAATGGCCCGCAGATGTCCAGTGCTAAGTCCCGCCACGGCCCTTTTGGTAAAATGGTGCTTTTTATCGGCTCCGGCTTCTCTGTCGCGCTGCTGTTAAATTGACAAGCCCTGCACTGTCGTACGGCGTGCTCGACGTCGTGGTCAAGGCCCGGCCACCAGACCTTCTCTCGTAGGCGTTGTTTCGTACGTACGACGCCCTGGTGACCCCTGTGTGCCAATTCGATGACCTTCTTCCTTAACGCCGTCGGCATCACGATTCTCGTGCCGCGAAGTAATACGTCTCCCGCCATCGTTAATTCATTTCGAATCGGTTCGAAACTTTGTAATTCTTGCGTAAACTTCGTCGCGTCCTGTAAACTCGTGGCAATTGTGCAGATCTGTCCGTCGGCCCTGGAAGCAACTTCTACGTGTCTCAAAGTCATCGCTTTCGGGATGGCGTTTTCAAGGATGAAATGCACGTATTTTTCCGTTTTTCCAATCACCGTCTTCCCTTCTCCAACTGGAAGTAGTCTTGAGAGAGCATCCGCGATGTTTGAACTTCCTGGCCGATGTTTGATCGTAAATTCGTACGGTTGCAGCCTCAACACCCACCTCTCGATCCGGGCGCTGGGCTTCGACTTCACCGAGTAAATAATTTCCAATGCCTTGTGGTCGGTTATTAGTTTGAATGGCATCCCAATCAAGTAGAGTCGGAACCTCTCGCAGCCCCAAACGACTGCGAGAGCTTCTTTTTCCGTGGTGGAGTATCGGCGTTCCACGTCGGATAACGTCCTGCTGGCGTATGCGATAGGCTGATTCAAACCGTCGACTTGCCGTTGCACGAGGACCGCCCCTAATCCGACTGGCGACGCGTCGACTATCAATTCCGTCTCCACGTTCTTCTTGAAGAAGGCGAGCGTTCCCGAGCTGCACAAACTCTCTTTTAGCTTGTTAAATGCATCGTTCTGTGGTTTTTTCCAACTAAATACGACGTCCTTTCTCGCCATAACTCTCAACGGTTCTGCAATGGTCGCAAAGTTTGGTATATATCTGGCGCAGTAATTGACCAGGCCCAGAAAGCTCCTAATTTCCGTTTCGTTCTTCGGGGCCGTCGCGTTTCGAACCGCTTCAACCTTTTGTTCCGCCACGGAAATGCCTTTCTTTGAGATGATATGGCCCAAGAATGTCAATCTCGTCACGCCAAACGCACACTTTTTCAAATTTAACGTTAATCCGTTACGCATTAAAGTTTCTAATACCTTTTCTAGCCTTTCGTCGTGTTCTTTCGTCGTCCGACCATGTACGACGATGTCATCAAGACTATTACGCGTTCCCTCGCAATCGGCCAAAATGTTTTGGACGATTCGTTGATACTCCTCTGGAGCACTCGCGATCCCGAAAAATAGTCTTTTATACTGGAAAAGTCCGCGGTGTGTGACGAAAACTGTATATTTCCTAGAATTTTCTTGCAAGGGAATTTGCAAGTATCCCCACCTGCAATCTAATTTTGTTATCATTTCGGCCCCGTCTATTTCGTCCAGGACCTCATCCATCGTGGGTAATGGGTGGCGGTTGCGCTTCACGGCCTCATTCACCGCGCGCATGTCGAGGCAAATTCTGATTGTTCCGTCCGGTTTTCGCACCGGAACCATCGGCGAAACCCATTCAGTGGCACCGGTGACTGGTTCGATGATGTCTGCTTTCAGTAGATTATCGATTTCCATATCCACCTGTTTGCGAATGTGAAACGGTATTCTCCGCACCATCTGCGCCACTGGTCTCACCAACGGGTCGACATGAAGTTCGAGTTCGTAGTCCTTCAACCTGCCAATCCCATTAAATACTTCTTTATACTTTTTAATTCGACTACTTAAGTCATCTCGGAGTTTTCCGACTGTCTCGTCAAACAACGTGCTGTCATCCACCGCATTCACTATCTCGTCTTCCAATTTTAATATTCCGAGTTGTTTCGACGTTGCTCGTCCCAATAATGGCAATTTTCCCGATGGGACGACCAAAAACCTCGCGTTGACTGACTTCTTCGCAGTTCCCACTTCCGCGTGAAATTCTCCGCTTACGACCAATGGCTCATTCACACCATATGCAAATAAACGTGTGTTAGTTGGAATTAATTTGATTCCCTTACTTTTCAACGTGTTCCACGTCTTCTGATCGACTAGATTCACTGTCGACCCGGAATCAATCAATACATTTACTTTCTGTTTTTCAATTTCCACTACAATGTCCTCGGTCGGCTTTCCTGCGGACACGCACCACGAATAGTCACTGTCGCTTCCGTCGTGTTCACGTTCGTACTCGTTGACTCCTACGTATCGCACACGGTCCTTGTTTCCACGCCCTCGGTCAGCATTTTTCGCCCTACAAACTTTTGAAAAGTGCCCCAGTTTATGGCAAAAACCGCATTCTTTGTTTTTCGCGATCGTGCACTCGCTGGCCAAATGGTTGTTGTGGCCGCACCGGAAACACATCTTCGCCGCCTGGGTCTTATTTTCTCGCCTGTCGTCCACGTTGTGTGGCTTCGAGCTGAATTTCCGGAACGTGCCACGCCCCCTTCGATTTCCACGACTCTTAAAATGTTTATTTTCATTAATCGAACTCACGGTGCTTTCCTTCGGTTTCTCCACACTGTCTCGCTCCATTGCGGTCGCGTGTTGTTCGCTGGCTTCCGCCGAACGCGCCATGGTCAATAACGACTTCAAAGTCACCGTTGTTTCACGCAAAAGTCGTCTCCGCAATCCCTTATCGCGTCCTTTCTCAAGGACTTGATCAACAATCAAATCCTCTTCGAGTGTTGCAAACTCGCACGTCTTCGCGAAATTTTTTAACCGCGTTACGTAGCTGTCCATTGACTCCTTATCTTCTTGGCACTGTTGTCTAAATATGTGCCTTTCAAAACGAAGGTTTTTCCGGGGGTGGAAATAAGCTTCCAACGCAAGTACTGCCGCATCGTAGGTTTTCGTGTCGTCCTCCTCAAACGTCTCGAATATTTCCTGCACAGCAGGACCAGCTAAATGCAGCAATGTAGCTAATTTCTGGTCTTTATCCACAATTTTAGATGCGACCAGAAAATACGTGAAACTCTTACTCCACTTCCTCCAGAGTTGGTCCAAATTGCTCCCCTCAGCAATAACAAAATGTTCGACTGGTGGCAGATTCAAATTCCCCGCCATTATTCCGCACTAATAACACTAAATACAGGTGTTTAACCAGTTTATCAACACACTCACACAATCAATGTTCCTTGATGGCAGTTTCCAATGTTGATATCAGCGGATTCAGTTCTATTTCTTTATCCTCGTCGCCAATGTGGTGTCGTGGAATAGGCATAATAAAGGAGATCTGCTCAGTAGCATGACATGATACAAAGTGTACCGCTCAGGTTTATTAATCATACAAGGTAACACCGGGCGCCAGGTGTCGCCTCGATTACACTGCCATCTAGTGGCTCATATTTACACTATAATATCACAATATCACAGTATTAAAATTATTAACGATTTGAATTCTCTCTGGACCAGGAAAATATTCCCTGGTGGATACTACTGCAAATACAATTCTTTTCTCCGTCAATCTAAAACCTGCCGAGATTGGATCTGTTTAGTACGGTGTGATGCAGAAGTCTATGCATCTACTCTAATAATTAATATTCTTTGATTGATATAAGTTTAATGTGTTATTTTTAAGATTAAGATATTATAAGGTGAGATATGATATTAGAACCGATTGTCAAGTGATATTGAAAGGAACACTCGTATTGAATCATAATGAATCATGAACAATGAACAATGAATATGACTAAGGAACAAGAACGGTCAGATGATAAAATGACGGAAAACAGTTACTGTTGAGAACTGTCGTATGCTGAAGCTTATGAGAGCAGGATCAGGCATCAGGGTGCTGAGCCCTGGGCCAAGTGTTGTGCTAAATGTTGTGAAATGTGCCTAAGATGTGAAGGACTGAAAATCACCATGAAGCATTTGCACTAAACTCTATTCCAAAAAGTATTTGAAATACTCCCATTGGAGATTTTGTCTCTAGTTCAGTTGTGTATTGAATATGATGCTGTTTTCAGATTCCATTAGACTTGTGCTGTTTTGTCCCAATGCATTTATACTGGTGTTATGAATCTCCCAACCAATGGGAGTATTTCAAATACTTTTTGGAATAGAGTTTAGGACAGGATCCTCAACAACAGAGCATCACAAACAGTAACTATTATGTGACCGATTGACGCTACATTAAGTTATTATTTATCTTATGGTTACATTTTAAATATTATTGCTTTTCTTTATAATTAAATCTCTATTAATGTTTTAAGAAACTCTTATTTCTTTAATATGCAGAAGAGTTTCCCCGTGATACACCCGTCATCGCTCGGTCGGAGTGTACATCACAACGACGAGGAGAAGAATGGTTACCAACTATACTCGAGTTGCACTCAAGAAAGGACCTTACAATCTCGACTCCCATTGGTCGAGCGAGTTTACTAGTAACTCCATACTACTAGGAGAAGTAGTTTTGTTTTTTATTTATTGTTGTGATTGTTATGACTAATTTAGTTTGTTATTTTGATTTTATTAAATAAAAAATGTTATTTTCATCATAACAATGTAGTTTCACACATTAAAAAATGTCAAACTCATGATTGTTGTGTTTATTGCTTACATCAACTGGAAAAAAAGAAATTTTTTAATTATTTATTGGTTACTTCAGTCTGGATCGTAAACAACGTTTGAATTATTTATCGGTTACTTTGTCCAGAAGCAGCCAAAATGTCAACAACTAACAGCTGCTCATCTCCCGATCTTCTGAATTGCTTAGAAATTCCTGGATCTGGTAATCGAGTAGGTAGAAAGGCTGGCCGTGCTACAAAAATTGCGGTTCCTGAATTTCAAAAATTCAAAAAAGGTCGCCCGATAAACCTGCAGACATCTTTGTTTAGCCTTGACAATGTGCAGACATTGTAATCGATGAGTTTGGGTCTACTTTTGTGGATCACTACACCACAGTAGACTGTGCACTACACCAGTAAACTTGCTCGACCAATGAGAGTAGAGATTGTAAGGTCCTTTCTTGAGTGCAACTCGAGTATAACGCTGTAATTGTAAAATAACGGTTGCAATCGTTTCAAGTCCATTCGCTGGCGGAAATGTGAATGAGAATAAAATACGTTGAAATTTCTTTGTTTTTGACTGAAAATAATAATAATAATAATAATAAATATCATACAGGAAACTTAAAATGTATTTATTGTTTACGAACAACTGTTTTCTTACAAGTTAGTACCGGACCGATACATATTTATTATTTTATTTTCTATCCAGGCCCCTATCACACTTCTGCTGAAATTTGGACCCTGCTGGTTGACAAGCGGACCCGTTGATTACGCGATACCATTCTTGACAGGTTTTGTTAAGTTTCAATGACATGTTACACTGACGTGAGTCACGCGATGGAGCCTGCCAGAATTGTTTCATATCGTTATCAATTTGAATTGTAGCACCATCAACCAAAGCACTCTCAAAGAAATGTCTTCCAGAGAACGCCAAGAAAATTTCCTCAACAGAATTGATTGCAAAAGCAGGTATTTCGTATCGACTAACTGCAGACAAAATGTCCAGTTTGGTTTTCTTTTCTCTTGCCAATGAACTCACATCAGTCAGGAAACTTCTCTCCACACGACTCGGAGTGACCTTCAAGTGAATCACGCTCGTATTTGAAGTGGAGTATAATCCAGGTTCATCGACGAACACTCCGTAGTGAGCGCAAAATCCGTTTGAACAATAAAACTTCAGAATGTCTCCACGATTTACATCCGAATAAAATCGTTCCACCGTTTCTTTTGAGTAAACTGTACCCATAGCAAAATGGATTTCCACTTGGTGAACGTGCTTGTATCTGCCTAAATGTGTCCGCAAGGACGGATAATTTAATCCGCCATTATGGCTAAAAATGAGAATAATAATCTAAGATTACTTACAGATTTCTTTTGCTTCCAATCAAATTGACTGAGCTTTCTGACGGAAAACTGACGTGAGAGTTGTGAAAAGGTTGCGGATGAGTGAGATAAGCTTAGTCTCACGTGATGTGGTCATGTGACTGCTTTTATAAAGAAGCTAAGTGACGACAGGGGGCTCCATACCAAAGTTGCATCGAGCAAATAAAAAAATTCTGTAACGCATAAATAAATAAAAATTTCTTTTGCTTTTCATCAGCTCTGTCGAGTTCTTGTTTGAACGCGATTTTCAGTCCCCGGTTTGTTTTATTTCGTAAATCTCGTGAATCTGGATTTTTTTCTCTAGTTGTACATCAGAAAACGAAACCGTTTAAAAATACCAACTATTACTATTATTATTTCTATTTTTAGTCTCGATTTTTTTTCTAAAAAAAAAATTCTTTGTATTGCAGCTAACAAAATGGCGGGGTTTCTCCCAGAGGTTTTTCCGGTCGAAACCAACTGAAAGAGTTTTATTCGAGTGTCAAAATGAGAAATATTCTTCTATTTTCGTGCTGACTGCTGATGAATGTTGTAACGGTTACGCTGTTTATCCCAAATAAACGACTAATTTTGTCAATAGATGGCACATTCAATCATTTAGCGATAAATTTAACAGGAATGTTACAACTTGAAAGTAAACTACATAAAATCGTGTTTTATGTTAGTTTAATGTCAGATTACACTTTTCTAATATATATATTTAAGTAATATTTATTTTAGCTGTATTAAAACTGGATTTAAAGATGATGACGCCTGAGCGCAGCTTGCACAGAGTTCAAACCCCATTTGGATTAAGTTCAAAGACTTACCGGTAATCTCGAACGTGTCCTAAGTATCCAGTTCTTGTTCTCCCCCTAAAAGAGAGCTAAGCTTAGGTTTTGTGTATCTACGCTCGCGCCTGCACATCAATGAGTCTTCGAGCGCTCACTTTTGCGCATCGACGCGCGCTTTTACGCGGCTTCCCGCGCCCGCTTTTATGCGTGTTTCCGCGCACTGGGATTCTGCAGATTGCTGTGGAGCTGCGGACACGGTGGTGTTCCTCGAGGAGCGTTGACTATCTTTCTTCTTAGACTGGTAACGTGGTTTGGAGTCGAGCACTTTCGCACCATGCCAGTAGATGTCTGAAAATTCCTTAGACGAGATTTCTGCCGAGGCAGCAAACGCGACCGCATCATCGGACGTGAGATCCACTTCGAGAGTGAGCGCTTGCTGTACCCGTTCGTTCTGCAGTCCGCACAAAAAACGATTTCGCAGTTCGTCGGATTTGTTGCCAAATTCGCAGTTCTTTGCAAGCTCTTGCAATGCCAAGGAACATTCAGTGACCAACTCTTCCTGCAACCGATCGCGATGATGAAAGCGACGGATTTCAGCAGAAACGCGAGTGGTTTTGGACGCACGTTTTTCTGCATCGGCGCAACCAATTCCGCATATGGCAACTTCCAACGGTATTTACGGCGCTGTAAGCGTAACCCGTTTCTTGAAGGTGCACCTTCTTCTCATCGCGGGATCGCGACGCGCGGGGCCGGGACGCGCTGGGTAGGGACGCGCGTGGTCCAACTCTAGCGCGGGATTGGCAATAGACGGCGCTGCCATGGTTGTGCAAAAGGGGTATCCCAGACATAGCTTGGGCAAATGATGACGTCATGATTGGGTGGTGCATCGAATATGCAAATTAAAATCGACCTAAAAAAAATTTTAACAACCAATTTATTTAGTTTTATTGTCACGTGATCACTTTTACCCAATCGTAGTCTCACTTAGGATGTTAGACTGATCCACCATACAGAGTAGAGCGCAAAAACGAGCTGTATCATTTAACTGGTTTGTGTATGAGCATTTTGGTCAGTGAGTTCATTGAACCTCGATTTCTTCACAAGAAATACAATTTGAGTAAGTATATCGATGTACGAAGTGTTTAAAATACGTGCAAGACTGCTAATACGGTGTATTACATGAGCAGACTAATGGCGTTTAACATTAGTTTTATTTACTGTCGTGTAATCGAACTATTTTTCTTTTCTTTTCAGCTCGAGCTTCTACAAAATGGCGACGAACATTTTGGAACTGGGAGGCAGAGACTCAACGTTCGGTCCCGAAGATGTAAAATTATTTTATTTGTCTGTCGAACGTGGTGACTTTATCAAATATCCCTGTTGGCGGGACTATCACGGATTCCCCCGTCGGAAGACCTACGATAACTGTCATTTTCATTTTGGAGTTTATTTTGACCAACCAGGGTGGTATTCTCGGTCGCACGAGAGTATTGTGCATTTTTACCCGACTCCAAATCGTGTAGAGAGAAGTTTCTTGGTCGATGCGAGTAAAATTGCAAAACAAAATGGAGACAAATGGAGCATTTTTACAGCACTACGTCATCACGATGTCAAGCCATTTGCTGTAAGTTCAGCGGAGGACATCTTCTATAAATTAGATCATGCTGGAAAAGTTGAAATTTTAAACGATTTGGACTCTTTCTGGGACATCGGAAAATTTACACCATGCAGAATTAATGTAAAAGAAGATTACAAAACGTGCCAAGAATGGGAGACCATCTTTAAAAAACAAGCAACAATCATCTCTGACAGTTTAAACGCCCGGGTTCGTAAAGGCGCCGAGCCCGTTTTAGCGCCCGGCAGTAAACAAGGATTTACGGAATTGGCGCCGGCCCCGAAAATTGCAAAAATTTCTACTATCACTAATTTTTACAAAAAACAGTATTGATTTTTGCAAAAAAAAAAGTGATTTTTGCAAAAAAAAGTTATTTTTGCAGAAAAAAGTTATTTTTGCAGAAAAAAGTGATTTTTGCAGAAAAAAGTGATTTTTGCAGAAAAAAGTGATTTTTGCAGAAAAAAGTGATTTTTGCACAAAAAAAGTGATTTTTGCAGAAAAAAGTGCTTTTTGCAGAAAAAAACTGATTTTTGCAGAAAAAAGTGATTTTTGCAGAAAAAGTGATTTTTGCAGAAAAAAGTAATTTTTGCAGAAAAAAGTGATTTTTGCACAAAAATTATCATTCTTTGTGAAAAATTAGCAATTTTTTGGTTATGCGCCGGGCCTGAATAAACGCCGGGCTTCAAGTTGGGCGGTACGGTAAAACTAATTTTCCAAGAGGGAGAATATTGTTTTAAGTCTACTAGATGGCGTTAAAGTTGCATCGAATAAAAATATAAAACTTATTTTATTCTGTTAATTTGCTTTATTTAATTTTATGTTAATAAACGGATTAGGGAATCAGTTAATTCTCGTGCATTTTATGTTAAATTGAATAATCCTTTGAGTCTATTTAAACCGTTTATAAATACTTGAAGAATAAACCACTTATTAAACTTTGAAGCCTAACTGCTTCGGCAACGAGAAAAAAATCTTTGTGCATTTTTTATTTATTTATTCATTTATTTTTAATTAAATTCAAGAAAAATATAGAGAATTCTAGCGATCAATAATGAATTCACGGATTTCTTGGAGTATCACACTTAACAATGCTACATTTGTTTCTGCTGCCGTCATTGTTAATCCAAAGCCTTAAAATCCAAAAATTCCAAAAAGTCTTAAAATACAAAAACATAAAATTCGATTTGAAATCGTTCAGCGGTTCAACCCAGACGAAATTCATGTCAAATTCAAAGGGTAGTCGCTGCTCGACGGTCAAAAACGAGTGCGTCCAACCTGTCCAACCTCTAATGTTATACTGCGATACATGCAAACTGAAAACGATGAGTAAGGACATCGTGACGTGCCAGAATCGAAATTGTCAACTCATCAAGAAAGCGACCTGCTGTGCTTGCAACAAGCGCAGAACCACATCGGTTCGGTATGAATTCTACGAACAAAATCTCTTTTTATCGCCTTTACTCACTTTTATTAATGTCCGACCAGAGGCTGCCATTGTGCCGGCTCGTAATTCCGACGTTGGCGAGAAATTCAACACGATTTCGACGGTGAATTTTAAATTTTAAATTTTAAAAATGCTTTTTAATTCATCGTTTAATTTGTGTTACAGGTGCCGAGTTAATAAATACAAAATTACAAGAGTGGAATTGTGTTACAATCGAAGAAAGCTTTTGGATATTGTCACTAGGAAATTTATTTGAGATGTATTAGCGCAGAAAATAAAAGGAAAAAAAAATTGTAAAAAATCGTTTAAATGGTTCAGATTGGCTGTCGGCGACGTTTGTCGCGGGGTTTAAGCGATCGTTTGATTTTCTGAACGGTTGTGGTTATCATTTTGAAGGTTTGCAGAATGAAATCGACTATGCTGATCATCGAGATGCCGAGGAAAAAGCCGACGTTGCTCAGCACTTCGGCCGCCATTGAGGAAAACGGGTACGAATAAAACTCGCTGACGATCGTTTTCGGGACTGTGATCAATATTGTGACTAGTTTTGATGTATGTTCCACATCGCTCAGACTTTTTACAACCGTCGAATAAATCACTGACGTGCAAGCTCGTCCGCATTTACACGTATCTAACTTTAAGTACGCGTTATTTAAATACGTCACCTCGTACTTTATAGTTTGTAATGAGTTTGTACAAGGCGGGATCGACGCGACGTCTCCTTGATGAAATGGCAACTGTCAAAATCATACAAAATAATACGGAGTAATTTGTATTTTTAATTTTTTTTTTAGTTTTTATACTGTACCCTGCACTTGATATTTGTTTCACGAAGTAATTTATCCATGCACGAATTCAGGCAATTCATGACATCGTCTTCGGGCCAGCATGGGTTGCGATATGAATTGATGTTCTGAAACTAAAAAAAAAAATATGTTCTAAAATTTTCTAAAAAAAACAAATATTTTCGAAAATTTTCTAAAAAAAACAAATTTTCGAAAAATTTCTAAAAAAATAAATATTTTCAAAAAATTTCTAAAAAAAAAAATATTTTTGAAAAATTTCTAAAAAAAAATATTTTCGAAAAGTTTCTAAACAAAAATATTTTCGAAAAGTTTCTAAACAAAAATATTTTCGAAAATTTTCTAAAAAAAACAAATATTTTCGAAAATCTTCTGAAAATTTTCTTCTAAATTTGCTGCACTAATTGAACGTTCTTACCTCGGTCACCGTGTAATAAATATAATTCAATGGCTTGTGGGTGAGTTTATCGTGTTGCAGATTATATCTGTAGGTTACTTTGGTTGAAAGAAATAGCTGAAGAAAAGAAAAAACGAAAATATTGCAAAATGTAAAACTTACTGCAACTTGTGCATTGACAATCAATCACCTGAGCCGAAGAGTCGTTCGCCATTCGAGGAAAAGCAATGAGAAACTGTCCAGAATCCGTGCCAGTATAACGATAAACATTTTCTAAATGAAATAAAATGTTATCAACGCTGTTTAGAAATTAATTATGATATTAAGATTCACTATTTTCAAATTTGTGGCAGTATCCCTGCACCGTATCGATCGGTGTTCCTAATGCAAGATGGGATTTACCACAATCGGGATTAATTGCTTCTTCGCACTGAAATCAAACGATGAAAAATCACAAAAACGTCTTAATTTCACGTCTGAAGTATAAACTACCATTTGCAGCATCCTTGAATCTTTCAAATCGTTAGTTTTCCATAATACATCTAAAGAAATGTTCATCTTCCTCCAATCGGGCAAAGTTAAGAGTAGAAATTTATTCGGACATGCGATAATCGGCGGGAAAGTGTAATTGTCGAAATGACTTTCCATGACCACAGTGGTGCTGATAGGCTCGGTGACGAATCGACCGAGGCAGACCGACACTTGCCAAATGCACAAAAGAAACGAGAGAACAAGTAAGACAAAACGAAATGCGCGAAAACCGACTTTTAAATCTTTTTTCAGTCGTCTCAGCGCAAATCTTCGGTTGGGTCGCATTCGGGGCGCCATGTTGGTTCCGCGCAGCGTGAAAATACGCGGGTTTGAATCACGATTCATTGGTTCTGTTGGTTAATTAGAAGGAATTTGGTTTAGGAAAAATGTTTTGTAATTTGTGTACATACTTTGCGGTGGAATAACAGCACTGCTTGTATTTGCTGACCACTATGGTTAGCAATGGATTGATTGAGATGAGAGGAGACGAGCGAGTGTATATATTCATATAAATAATATGAATATGGTTTTGCCTGTCGAAAGAAATGAGTTTTCTTTAAAATATTTAATCGAATCGATTCAAGTGACATTATTTTTTCATGTATATTTATATTTCTGTGCTGTTTCCATCAGAAATACATAAAATATACATAAAAGCTGATATTTTTAGGTGTTAAAGCCTTTTTTAGCACTTTAGTAATTGATGTTTCTCCGGATTTGCAAATCGATGCATTTATTATTTAGTGAATGTAAAAACCAAAGAGGCGAGTAATCTAGGTCTAAAAGCAATGACACCGAGCGGGTTGTGATGCTTTAGCCAAAATAGAATTTAGCAATAGTCTGTTAAAAATCGGAAATATCAATTAAATGATGAATTTCCTCAAAAACCAAATAGGGACGAGCGTTTTACACGTACAAAAGGGTAATCTTGCACATTTAAATCTATATTTTTTGCAGTGCATTCTCAAAATTCTTTCATTTAGAATCCGGTGATTATAAATCTCCGACCTAGCGTTCCATTCCACGGTATTTACATGTATTCACACGTCATTTACAAGTATTCACACGGTATTTACAGGTATTCACATATTATATGCATGTATTTACAGGTATTTACATACATTCTCAAGTATTTACCTCGATTTACGTGTATTTACGTGTATTTGCAAGTATTTACGTATATTCTCAAATATTTACCTCGATTTACGTGCATTTACGTGTATTTACAAGTATTTACGTATATTCTCAAGTATTTACCTCGATTCACGGGTATTTACCTCGATTTACGTGTATTTGCGTATATTCTCAAGTATTTACCTCGATTTACGTGTATTTACGTGTATTTACAAGTATTTACGTATATTCTCAAGTATTTACCTCGATTCACGTGTATTTACGTATATTCTCAAGTATTTACCTCGATTTACGTGTATTTACGTGTATTTACAAGTATTTACGTATATTCTCAAGTATTTACCTCGATTCACGTGTATTTACGTATATTCTCAAGTATTTACCTCGATTTACGTGTATTTACCTCGATTTACGTGTATTTACCTCGATTTACGTGTATTTACGTGTATTTACGTGTATTTACGTGTATTTACGTGTATTTACGTGTATTTACGTGTATTTACGTGTATTTACGTGTATTTATGTGTATTTACGTCTATTGGCACGATCCTTACCAGTGTTGTTTCCAGTCAGCAGGTCGTCGAAAGAATTATTGAAATTACTGTATAACTCTGAATATAATCTGTTTAATTATTTACTTATAAAATGTTGGGCCAAAAGATGTGTAAATAACGAAAAAATATTTCAAAAATATGTCAAAAGTTGTGTGCAAAGACCCCAAAGTGTGGTTCATTAAACAGATCAATACAGAAATATTTATGTCAACATTTGTTTATTCGAGCTCGTTTATTGATACAACATTTCCAAAGTTAAAAAAAGATGTTTGTAAGACAGTTCGACAGCTTTTCAAGCGGTCGTCGTTGACCTTCTTATTTGCTGTTTGTGATGTTAGTGTTTGCACTTGTGTTTGACAAATACGGAGCAATGTTTCCAATAACAAATATTTTTGTATATTTCTTCAGTATAAAAAATAGTGTACAGTGTATATTTGCACATGTGTGAACATGTAGTTTGGATTTATATTATTTGTATAAGTTTTATTTCACAAAATTCAATGCAAATACTGTATCTACAGAGTCGCATTATTTTTCTTAGAATTAGCAAAATTTTTATTTGAAATTTGAAATTCGTAATAAAACTCATAGAAAGTCAAAATTTAATCATTTTATGTTGGAAAATTGAGTAAATGCATTCAAAGTTCATAATGGAACACCAAATTGAGCCAAAAATGACCATCACCAAAAACCGGAAAAAACGAAACATCGCTGGAGTTGTTTCTAAAAGAGGTTTATGTCGGGTTTTGGTTTTTACAACCAAATTCAAAATGGATGCCACGGAAGTGTTCGATCGAGGGGTGAAACTTTGAAATCATCATGCTGCTGTCAGGCGATGTATCCACCTTCTAAAACGTGAGTAAAGGCATAATTGTGCCCAAGCAAGTGAGCCACAATTCGTTAGTTGAGGTCTCTAAAACACGCGCGACATTTCCTGGCGCGACAGATCTTGAAATTTTAAATACGGTACATCTCAAAATTAATACACATCTCTGAAATCTCCGAAATCCTGGAAATCCATAAAATCTTATAAATTGTAGCAAAATCTTGAAAGAAATCTGACTGAAATCTTGAGAAATTTAACTGAAATCCTGAAAAATCTGACTGAAATTTTGAGAAATCTGACTAAAATTTTGAGAAATCTGACAAATTTTGAGAAATCTGACTAAAATCTTGAGAAATCTCACAGAAATCTTGAGAAATCTCACAGAAATCTTGTGAAATCTCACAGAAATCTTGAGAAATCTGACTAAAATCTTGAGAAATCTGACTAAAATATTGAGAAATCACACAGAAATCTTGAGAAATCTGACTAAAATCTTGAGAAATCTGACTAAAATCTTGAGAAATCTGACTAAAGTCCTGAGAACTCCGCATAAAATCATGAAAACTTCATGACTTTCGCACACGAGATTTCAAAACCCTGTTAAATCTTGAAAATTTATGGATCTCAAGAGTGGATTTCAGTAATGATTTCAGCACTACCGGTAGATTTCAGTACCAGATTTCAGTACTGGATTTCAGCATTTTCCCTGTTCACATCAAAACACACAAACACAGAAGCAGAAACTTTAAATGCATATATTAATTTTTTTACTTCAAGAAATAATATCTTTTAATCAAAGTGGCGCCATCTATTGAGCCGAGATTGTACGACACCAGAAAACAACGCTTGCCAAAATTTCAATCTCTTTTACTTTCTGCTCACTAGATGGCGACACCATCTCAATAAACACTTAAAATCCCAATAAAAATTATTCAAAAAAAAAAATTACTACTTCTAACTCTTTTTCGACCAATAAAAACCATTTCCTGTACAAAATAAAATCCACACGAATAAATCACGACAATTATTTCACCACTAACACTAAATCCCAACAACTTTATTCTCCTTCCTAAACCTTTCTTAGTTGATACGAGTGTTCTAGCCAGTTGGAGACCTGATTTATGGAAATAAAACTTAAAAAAAAACCACACAACATCCTCCTCCTGACCCCACCCACTCCCACTGATTAATAGCCAATGTTAGGACTAATTAGGGTTAGGGCTTAGACACTAACTCATAACCCCCTTCCTTCCACCACGAACTACAAACCCTCCGATGCCTAATTACGAGTCCATCATAAAAGGCCGGTGGCCTCTGCCTGCAACTGCAAGCAGCCATTTTTGATTTTACGACAGTTAATAATGATGGCCAAGATCAGTTATGTAATTGAAAAAACAAATTACTCGACATCCAACATGGCCGACGCATCGAAACGCGAAATATCTGAAATGTCTATATTTCAGTCTAGAGGCTGCATCGTACCCCTGTAATTAAGCGGGTGCATTTCATCAATCATTGCATTAAAAAAGCATTAAAACCTTTTTTGTTTCTCGAGGAAAGCGATGAGAAAAATTCATTTGCGTCAATTTACAATTCGTTAGGCTTAATTTTGTTTTTGTTTAATTTTTTTTAGGCCTAAATCTGTTTTTGTTTCTCACACTGGCTCTGATTTAGGCATATAACTGCGAAAATGATCAGCAGGGGGCGTCGTCAATGAATGCATTGAGTGCGGGGGTGGTTTGGGTGTGGTGTAACGTGGACTCAATGACCCCACTGGAGTATACACTGTAGCAAGACGTATCCCAGAATGCAGCGTAATTATGATAATGTTTCGACTGTTTTGGTGTCTTCTTTGAATCCATTTCGTTTGATGAATGTGCAGATTTACGAAGTAATGCAGGGGCCATTGGCGCCTCCTGACAAATGCAATCACGTGATGATTGAGAATTGAGACGTCAACAATGGATCAAGTCATCAACACGACTGGTGTGACTATTGTTCCCTTCTTTCTGCACCCCCACCCAGCCATCTTTTGCCTTGAACCCCAAGGTTAACGCCAATCTTGGGGAAGTTGATTGGGTGGTAATCCTGTGTAGAGAGTTTGGTAGCACTAATCGTCAAGTTGTGGATGGTTTTTCTGGTGTGTTGGGGGTTTGGGGATGTTGTGGCATTGTTTAGTGTTGGATATTTGGTGTTGAGAAGTTCAGAGTGATGCTTGGATCTGTTTGTTTATGATTTTTTACATAATGGGTTGAAAAGTGGATGTGTTTTATGTAAATTTGAATTTTGGCATTGAAAAGTGTGTTTTACACATTGAAAAGTGTATTTTACACATTGAAAAGTGTGTTTTACACATTGAAAAGTATGTTTTACACATTGAAAAGTGTGTTTTACACATTGAAAAGTGTGTTTTACACATTGAAAAGTGTATTTTACACAAGAAAAGTGTATTTTATTACTATTTTTATTATTATTTTTATACACAGAAAAATGTATTTTTACACACAGAAAAATGTAATTTTTACACACAGAAAAATGTAATTTTTACACACAGAAAAATGTAATTTTTACACACAGAAAAATGTAATTTTTACACACAGAAAAATGTAATTTTTACACACAGAAAAATGTAATTTTTACACACAGAAAAATGTAATTTTTACACACAGAAAAATGTAATTTTTACACACAGAAAAATGTATTTTTACACAGAAAAATTTATTTTTACACAGAAAAATATATTTTTACATACAATTACATTTTTTACATACAAAAAAGTGTATTTTTACACAAAATTGCATGTGAGCACACAGAAAAATGTAATTTTACACGAACTTCTATTTTTATACAGAGTAAAGAGTATTATTTTTACACTTCAGAGTTTACTCGATAGTCCATCTTTACTACCACAAAATGCATCTTTTACCCACACAAAGTGCATTTTTGCCCTAAATATCCATTTCTACTCTAAAAGATGCATCAT